>CM053784.1:173335494-174047994 GCA_028749045.1 Cupressus sempervirens
ATTCAATGCATCAATCACCCCCCATACCCAAATTTGATCAACTCAAACATGAATGTACTCAAGAAGAGGCTTGATTAATCTCAAGAGGTATCATCTCTAATAAAGATGAAGACATTAAAGAAATACATACAAAATCAAGCAATAAGAAGGTAAAATTGAAAAAGAAGACAGGAAAGAAAACTTATAAGAAAATAGATCTATCAAAAGTCCAATGTTATAAATGTGACAAATCTGGACATATATTTTTTTTTAGAAAGGAAGAAAAATCACATCAACATGGTTGAAGTCAAGGAAGCAGAAGACAAGAATGAAAAATATTCATTATTCTACCTTGCATTATCTAGTGAGTTAAACTCCAATAAAAATACTTGGATAGTCAATAATGGAGCCTCTAGACATATAACATGATTTAGAGATAAATTTGAGACTCGTAAAGAATATTCAACTAAAGAAGTGACAATAGGTGAAAACTTCACTTATCTTATGAAAGAATTTGGGAACTGTTAAGTACTTTTAAGTACCAGAGTCAACTTGTACCTAAAAGATGTCATATTTATCCTTGGAATCAAAAGAAACCTTATCTCTATATCTAGTCTAATAGATCAAGGATATCATATTACTTTTCAAGAAAATAAAGTTTTGTGCTAGTCAAAAAATTCAAACATTAAAAATCTTAATTCTATTAGAGTTAGAGAAGGGAGCCTATACAAACTTTTTAATTCCACAAATCTAGCCCTAAATCATGAAACTAGGAAGAAAAATGAGATTTGGCATGGAAGACTAGGGTATCTAAATTTTAGAGCATTACCCTCTATAGAGAAATTTGATAAATTCTTACCTAACCTTAAACCTAAACATGAAGGAATATGTAAAGGGTGTGCATTAGGAAAGAGCCTTAAAAACACCTTTCCATCCTAGTGAACATAAATCTAAGAGCATTCTTGAACTCATTCATATTGATCTATGTGGACCCATGTCAATGCCTTCATTAAGATGATATTCATACTACATCTTTGTAGATTACTATTCTAGGAAAAGTTGGAAATATTTCCTCAATTTATAAGAATCGAAGGAGGTTGTATCGAAATTTAAAGAATTCAAAGCTTCAGTTGAAAAAAAAATGGGGAGAAGATAAAAAATTTAAGATTTAATAATGGAGGATAATTTACCTCTAAGAACTTTAAAGAATTATGTATCACTAGTAACTTTGCACCTATTTTTCAACAAGGGTTAGTCAATATTTCAACCATCAATGGTAGAAAAATTTTGTTGCTATAATTTTTTCAAAATTTCGATGAAATATATGGATTTCTATATGTTGACAAACAACCCCATAAAAATGATCTAATCTCTATCATGAGGGGGCATCAAACTATTACTAGAAAATGTCAAAACTTTGATGATTAGGAGATTGGTATCGATGACCTTTCCATGCCATCGACGCTAGGCCTCATCAAAACTTATATGATTATGAGATTGTTATCAACAAGCTTGTCATGCCATCAACAATAGGCCTCATCAAAACATTGATGAAACATCATTAGAATCCTATAAAATTTCATTGACATTTCCATGTCATTGATGACAATTACCATCGATAGATTGACTAACAATTGCCAAAACTTCAATAATAGCCCTAGTTTTTAATTTTTAATCATAAGAATCCTATTTATTTGGTGGTCCAAGATAATTGGTGACTATCATGCTAGCAGCATTAGGAGTGTAAAAATCCTATTTTTTTGGTGATCCAAGGTAAGGAAATTGTCAGTCTATGGGGAGTAAGTGTCCCTATTAGTTTAAGAGTGGGGGAATACTTTTTCTAGTTTGATAGGTGAGTGAAGTTCCACATGTTAAGTTGTCTGCTAGGAGTTTGACAAAGTTAAGGATGTTATTGGAGGTTTGGTATGAGATATTAGTTCAAGGGTATCTGACAAGTAACATCCTTAGGCCTAAAGAGAGTCAAGGACTAAATGGTCAAGGGTTGATCCAAGGATTGGATAAATAAAAAGATGTAATTTCAGTTGGTTGGGAGAGAGGGGAAGTTACATTTTATTGGCTACATGTTGATAGTGATGGTAGTTGCCAATGGGAACTAAGGATAAAAAATAGTGTTTTACAACAGCCCAAGGGTATGGACATAGGGAAGGACAAGATGTCTCATGATGAGAGTGTGATAAAAACTGTAATAGAAATCATATGGTTGACATTCCAATATGATAAATAGCTGATGGAATGATCAAAGTTTGAGTGCTTGATGTTTAAGCAGTTGAGTTTTGGACAATGACATTGGTTAGGGTAGATGATCTGAGAGTTTCTATCTTAAAAATAGTTAAGAACTTATCCTTATTTAAACATTGTGTGTAATACCCACTTATAACCAACAAATATATTCTTGGATGGGTGTATTTCTTTTGCATGCTTGCAAGATATGAGATGGTATTCAAACCCTTTTCAAGGGAGGATCAATGAGATATTTCTATATTACAATATTATCCTTTACATATTACTACAATTAGAGCATCCTTAATAACATTCTTTCCAATCAGAATAAGAAGGAGAAGATCATCAATTGACATCCCTCATTTAGTATGAAACATGTAACATAACAACATTATGCAAGAATCTTAAAAAACCACTGCCATTGATACTTTCCTTCTAGATTCAAACAATAAATAAATTCAATCCTTACCTCAAATTGCTCTCAAACAATGGAGAGATTGTTTCTTTACCCTACAACCTCAATTTTTCATTCAGTATTGATGCTCAGTACCCTATAACCAAATACGATGAAATCATGATCAATTAGCTTTACAAAAGATATTGATAAGTTTCAAGATATGTTCCAATTTTTTTGCATTAGTGAATGTGCTATAAGCATATTAGGATCTACATTGTTATAACAAAAACTTTAAGAAGACTTAGATCAACATGTTACTAGTATGTATGTAATTAGTAGAGATCAATTTTAGTGAATGAAGGCATGACACATTTCAACAAAGGAAACAAAACATCACTTTTAATAATATCAAAATGCAAAATGTAGCAATAATCAAAGTAAGGAACTCGGTGATAAAATAATAATGTAAATTATGAAGAATACTTCTCTATAGCCACTAAAGCATCCATATTTATTTAGATTCTCTCCCTCCCATCAAAAATAAGAGTCAACCACTCTAAATTGAGAATGCACGAGCAGTAATTTTCTATATGAATGGACAATAGGTGGAGCTGAAAAAATGCACCACATTTACATTAATGACTTATATGAGAAATGAAAACATGTTGCATTTGTTAGCTCCACCTGATGTCCTATGCATATCAATTGAGATTGTATATCAAACTAGGGCATTTTTTTACATTGCCTGAAACTAAAAGATTGACATAGTTTGTTGGAATTACAATAGGAAAGGTAAACTTCTAGGGTGGGGTGGGGTGGGTGGGTGAATCAATGCTTCAAACATTGGCCCATAAAATATTCACCATACATCCATCTCACATATTCAATAAGTAAACTAAAATATCATGTAAAGCATGTACATCTAAAACATGCAAACAAATAAGCATTTACACATATGACACAAGATATGATTAACCAAAAATCCTCCAATGAGAAGGTAAAACTAGGGTGGGGATGACACCCACAAATCTTCACTACTACAGTAATAAAATATATCTAATGAAGGTTACAATATTTGATCATGAATCGTGATCTACCCTATGAAAGGTTTTCCTTGTTAAACGCTTACAAAGATTGTTAGGTTTTACCCGATTAAAGGATTTCAACACCCTATTAAAAGTGTACCATGTTAAAGCACTTCAACTCACAATTAAGTAAGCACATTGTTAGAGGATTTCAATACAACTTGTTAGGACTACTCTATTAAGAGATCTAACTAATTCACCTATTAGAATGTCTTAGCATTGATCCTACAACTAGAACTTTGTTTCTTGATGATTGATCATCTCTAAAATGATGTATACATGATCCTTCTTAATTAGATGTCTCTTTTTTGTTCACTATTTCCTTCATTTGTTCTCTTTTAACTAATTATACAATGAAATTTAAAATAATAATACCTTGGTCACCATGAATGTCCTATTTTGAGCATGCAAAACTCTCCTTGATCATTCATACATTCCCTTTTTCTCTCATTGAAAGTTTAGGGTTTTTCCTCCTAAAGAAGACCTAGGTGACTTAGGGTTGGTGTGAATCAATAGCTTTGATTCACCCATTTTTCCACTTAAACTTCCCTTTACTTGATTGGATGCATGTAATGTTGAGGGATTCCAACTTAAGATTTTTCCTAATCACCAAAATATCATAATTCAATCTGTAGGTTGGCTCAAAAATGGTTTACATTATATTTTGTGCCAATACAAACAACTATCACGAAACTATGTTACTCATGATCTATAGTCCCTGATGCTCAACATATACTGATTTCAATATTGTGACTCAGAACCTAAATTGCTTGGCATGCACTACTTCCTTGGCTCCTAAATCACTTAAACATATATTGTCTACTTGATAGTTGAGTGACTCGGCACTCACTATTGACTCGGCATGCTCTAACTTATACATGTTTTGCTCAGCATATACTACTTGTTTCCTATGAATTAAGTAAGTGACTTAATTGTATAGACACTCACTAGTCAAAACTAATCTGAGATCAACAATCTCCTCCATTGACATGAGTGTCAAAAAAAATTGTTCATGAATTAATACTTTTATTATTATGAGCATAACATAAGATAACTATTTGACTTCTATACAAAATTTAAAAATATCAAAATTTTGCAACAACTTATACCTAAAATTTTTATAACTCCCCTTGAGTTGTTTGATCTATTTTTTACTCAAAATTTTAATCTTGATAAGTAGATATGCGTTAACTGATACTCTTTCACTTTATTTGTTGTTTTTTGCTTGCTCTCCCATGCTCTTACTCCCCCTTAGCTCTTTCTCCCCCTTTTTGATGTTAATGGGTTATACACTGATAGTGTGTTTGTCCAAAAAGGTTTTATGAACTTCAAGAATAATATTAAGAGTGGCATCACAATTGTCACAAGCTACCTCAAAAGACTTAATTTGGATGGCTAGCTCAGCATCAAGGTGGACTAGGCCATCTAATGTAGAAAGATTGCAGTCTTTCTTCAAAAGAGTTTCTACATAGCCTATCTCCTTGTACAAAATATCCATGTGATGAGTCAATGTAGTCTAGATGCCTATCAACTTGGCCCTTATGTTGGCTTCATCTACAAATAGCGCTACTCACTGACTCCATGTTTACAATAGGGTCCTAAAGTGTTTCTCACTTTGAACTAGAGTCATAGGAAATTTAGCTTTCAATGACTACATTTGACTTGCCAAGCTTAGGATGTGATTCCTTATTTCTTGTGTGAAGAGTTTAGGATTACATAGTTTGGTGTCCAAAGTGAAAATGTTATCAAGTACCTTCTTCAAACTATCTATCTTAGTTTCCAATTCAGCTTGTGTAAGTGTTATATCACTAGATATTTTCTCATTCATTTTATGTTGAAACTTCTTCTTAGATCATTCTAATAATTTTTCATTAGTATCAAGGTCTGAATCATTTCCTTTTCCACTATGTTTGTCAATTGTTCAATAAATGGCTTTGTTTCATCTAAAGTAGCTAGATTTAATGCATCCAAAAAGATGTCTTTAATATCAAGCAAAGTTTTCTTCTACCTATGATCCCTTCTAAGTAGTCCTTGATGTTTCTTTCTTGGTAGGGCTTCTTGAAGTATACCCATTTTCTCAATTGTTATTGTTGCATAATCATATTTTGGAAAAACAATTTCTTCATCTAGGCTTACATCTCCATATGTTATTACCTCTTCTTCCTTTGATGAACTAGGACTTGACACTAAGAATTACAAAGGTGTTTCATATGTTCCCAGCCTCTTAAAATTTTGACTAGAATGAGTGTCAAATACTAACAAAGTTATTAGTGCTTGAATTGAATCTTGCTCCTTTGGCTGGGGTGTTACCTCATCCTCTTCAAGCTTTTCCTTGCCTACCTTATTGCTTTGAATTACACCTTGAACTTTTTTTGGAGGTCTAGAAGAATCTATCTAACCTATTTGACTCTATGGTTCATTAGTTACTTATGTTTCTATTTTATCTTTTTCACTTGTCTCAACCTTTTTTTATGCAACTTCTTTTATATTGTCTAAAGGTTGTACACTAGGGACTTAAGGGATGATTGTAGGTGGTTCTTGTATTTACACATCCTCCCTTGTAGTTTTATTCATTGATTTCTAAAGTTCATATACACTCACCAAAAAAGGGTTGTTACACAAGTTAGCCTACAGTGTAGAATTATCAAGTGTCTTCTTCAAGTTTTCCTTTGTTAGGCGATTGATGTTCAGAACAGTGAGATTAGAAACATCATTTTTTATGATATTTTTAATATTTATTATATATGGAGGGATGACATTTGGCATTTGTGTATCTTGTATACTCTGTTCTTGTTGTTGCTCTTTCTCAACTAATACCTGATCAGCTCCATTCATTTCAATAGCTCCCTCAATTGTGCCTTCATTATTATCATCATCTTCATCATATTTAACCTCAATAGCCTCTTTTTCTCATGCTTTGATTGTAACTAGCCCATGTGTAATTTTCCACATTTCTGTGGTCTTCTCTACAACATCTTATATGTTATTCTACAATATGCTAAATGCTCTATATTTAGGAACAAATCTAACAACATAATTCTTTATGGCTTTAGCTATCTGTGCCTTGCTAAGTTTAGGCATAACTTGAGTGAGGGATGTCTCTGTAATTTTCCTTTATAAGTTCAAACAATAATGCCACTTTTTCTTAACTCTTTCATATAAACTTTTAGGCGTAGAGTTGGCAATTTGTATATGAGCTTTCTCAAAATTGGCCATCATGGCATATATTGGCTCCTCCACTTGATTATTTTCAAATTTTCAAATATTTTCAAAATCAATGTGAGAAAACCCTAATAAATCTAAATTGTTTCTAACATTCTCATATAAGTTGTCTAGATTTGAAGATGAATTATGAGTTACCAGTTAGAATTAGATGTTGTCGTTAGATCCAATTCTATTCTCATCACTTTTAGCCTGAGCACTATATTTTCTCCTTGGTCTTTTATGTGCTCCACCTTCCTACTCTATAGTCTTGGCTTTCTCTTTACCCTTTTTTTCAATGACATGTGTACTAAACCTTGTGGTAGATGTTGTTGGCTTTCATTGGCTTGGTTTAGAAACCTTCTTAGGTCTTGTCACTTCTTGTACCTTAGATTTCCTTTTCTTCTAATTAATAGGAATAGGTGCTTCCTCAACTTCTTCTTCCTCAACACCTTCTATAACCTTTATTTTTTCCTCTTACTAATCCTCACCCTAACCTTTTGTAAATACAAATGGTGCTTTAATATGAGTGTCTTCTTCCTCTTCATCCTCTTCCTCTTCATCTTCCTACTCGACCCCTTCACCAAATTTTTCTTTTAGTCTCTTTACTAGTTTATCCTTCTTTTTGATGACAGAGGCAATCTTCAAATATACAGTAATCTCTGACTTGGCCATCTTTTAGTTACCAAAAGTTTTGGCATCTATATTTACCTCTTATGCAAGTAATGTTTGTATTCCTACAGAGGCCTCATCAACATTAATTTGATAACATAATGACCTTAGCCATCTTACTATAGGAATTGCTACCTAAACAAATGTGTGATCATAATCAGCTATGAAATAAACATCATCATAATATATTTCCACTAATAATACTGAACTCCTTAATCTCTTCTTCATGGGTTGTTTGAAATCCTTAAAATAACTAGTCATTACTGACTCAAAATTTTCACCTAACTATTTAATGAACTCCCCTATTTGAACTACAATAGACCTATTTGTCTTCCATGCAATATTACCAAATATAGAAAATGTGTATTGTACATAAAAGAAGATATATATAAAAATAGATTCAAATTTACATTGAGCACTCTTTGTTTTCCTTATTACTCCTAGGTTTTTAATTAATTGTTGTAACTACAACTCAACAAGATCATATGTATGATCCTTATTCACAATCTTGTAACCCATATCTATTGCAATGCAGGGTACACTATTTAATCTACTTGATTGATAAAATTAATGAGAAATTACCCTTACTGCAAAATCTATTAGAGGATATGTGATGGTATTTATGGTCATTCCTCTCTTGTTCCACATAGCTCTAGTGTTCTTTCAATGACTTATTTTGACTCAATTCTCATAGTCTTTGGCCTATCTAGGCTTGGATACCTTGTTACCCTATGGATTATTCTCTTTGTTATTTTGTTTGGCCCATTATCTAACCACACTAAAATATCATGAATTCTTCTCTAAACAATCTTGATCCATTCAATTTTGAAAACATTAGGGAAATCTAGGGCACGAGTTAACCCTTTCTTTTCTACAATCTTTAATTATTCCCTTAACACACTGTTTTCACATAGTTTTCCATATGCTTTTTTGATTTCCATGTCACCAATACTACCAATCTTACAATTATAACATTTTCAAACATCTTGAATCATTCAAACTTTCAGTGGTATCATAGATAGTGCACCAGAGGGATCTTGCTTGCATGCTATGTCTAGAATGGCCATAAAAATAGGTTGTTTTACCAAGTGAACATTTAAAACTTCTTTTCTCTCTACACCTTTTGAACTAGATTCTATTATACACATCTAAGGCTCATGAAATTTGAAATAGCATAGCTTGGCACACAATAAATACCTCATAAAATATGATGAAATGATGTCAAATAGCTATTCAAATCTCCTACAAATGCTTTAGATGAAATTTCTAGATTGTCTTTAGCTCTTATTTCTCTCTCTCAATTTTAAATGATGTTAAATGAGCGAAAATTGATCAGAAACCCCTTTAAAATGCTGCAATAAATGCTAAGTTCTTACACAACTATAAGCTTGGTGTCAACTAATTTCTAGCTCACTTAGCATCTACTTGTTCTTGTTTTATTTGGAAACCATTACGAGCTTGGAATCCACTAGTATTTCACTTGGAAACCATAGTAAAATTTTCATGCTTAGCAGAAACATGGAAGATTAACAAAACTTAATGATTTTTCTTTGATTCCTAATAACACCTCACATCTGGATTCACACTTATGTAATCTTTTCAAAACAAAATCATTTGAATTGATGTATGATATAACTTTTTAATATTAGTTCCTCATACCTCTTGATTTCTTAGTTTGATGAGGTGTGATCACCTAACCCATTGGGTGAAGTGATCCCTTCTCCACTTGATGTACTATAATCCTTCTTTCTCTACTATGTCTTGTTCATTTCATTTTTGATAGTTTCTATACCTGTCTTGCATTTTCCTTTATTGAAATCACAACTTGTTGTCTTTGGCCTTTTTTGGTAATATCAGATAATGCAACCAGTCTTCAAATAGCTGAAATGTGTGGTTTGACTCAACCACCTTTTGTAGTCACTCTTGAACTATGTCCTAATCTAGTTCTCAAGAATGTGTCCATACTCTTGATAGTAGTGATAACTATACCTTGTATTATAGTCTCGATTATAAAAATTTCCATTGTTCTTTACCTTTTTATGCTTCTTTGGTGACCATATTGGGTTGGATCTACACTCAAAAGCTCTATGTCCATACTTCTAATAGTTTTAACAATATCCTTCAAATATTTAAGTGTGTATGGTCTTGGTTCTGCATTCATGTGCCTAATGCTCTTGTCTGTTGCACTTATGGCAGTGACCCATGCTCTTTTGTATGCCATTCTGATTTATAGTAATGCTCCTACTCACATTGGCAATATGTCCTTTCTTACCACAATTATGACAAGGAGGTTTGGAATTCTCACCTTTTTTTCTCCTTTCCTTAGCATATTTGGATGATTCTCCCTCTTTAGTACTTGTTTATCCCAGTCTAGATGTATCATTGTTAGATCTAGGGGATCCCATCAATTGTTCAAAGTACTTGATGGCTTCACTAGGTTTATTGAAACTTTTAGCAAACTCCTTTCCCCTTTTTAGGTCATTGCTCAACTATTCATTCTATAACATCAGTGTTTTTATCTCAATTTCTTTGACATTCAATTCATAGTTGGTAATCATTTGACCCAAAGTGTCCAATTGCATGTTAGCAATCCTAGTTACCTCTAATGATTTATCTTACAGTCTACTAGTCAAAACTCTTTTTTCATCTTCAATCATGGCTTTTTCTTCCACTACTTTATTTTTATGTTCGATCACTCACATAGTAATATGGCTTGTGATTCTTGCTCTAACATGAAATTTCTAATTTCTTCAGCTTGGGCTCTATTCTTTTCCATTAGATCTACAATTATTACATCAAATTTATTGGAGTCTCCATTTACAAATAGATTAATAGTGTCAATCTCTCTATATTGTGTGTCATTCTCCTCAATGGTAATTTACTTCCTTCTCTTTAGTGATTTCTTTAGATCATCTCTTGCTTCATTCAGTTGATGTATAATGAGTTGTATTTCAATTCCTTAATTCTCAATGATCTTTCCCAACTTGTATAATTTTATTTCCAAGATATTTCCTCAAAGCTGCAGAGATTCTCATTTAGAGAACTAGTCTCTGATAACAATTGTCAAAATTAAAAAGGGAGAGGTAAACATTTTTTTTGGGGTGGGGGAGTGAATCATTGCTTCAAACTTTGACCCATAAAATATTCACCACACATCCATCTCACATATTCAATAAGTAAACTAAAATATCATGTAATGAATGTATATCTAAAGCTTGTAAACAAATAAGCATTCACACATATGATAGAAGATATGATTACCCAAACCCTACAATGAGAAGGTAAATCTAGGGTGGGGATGACACCCATGAATCTTCACTACTACAATAATAAAGTGTATCTAATAAAGGTTACAATGTTTGATCATGAACCATGATCTACTTTGTGAAAGGCCTACCTTTTTAAAGGCTTACAAAGACTATTAGGTATTACCTTGTTAAAGGATTTCACCACCCTATTAAAAGTGTTCCTTGTTAAAGGACTTCAACTCACAATTACGTAAGAACCTTGTTAAAGGATCTCAATACAGATTGTTAGGACTACATTGCTAAGAGATTTAACTGATTCACCTGTTAGAATGTCTCACCATTGATCTCATGGTTAACACTTTGTTTCTTGATGATAGAACACCTCTAAATTGATGTATACTTGATCCTTCTTGATCAAATGTCCCTTTGTTTTTCAGTATTCCCTTCCTCTATTCTCCTTTAACTAATTCTGTAATGCAATTTTAAATCATAATACCTTGGTCACAATGAATGTCCTAGTATGTGCATGCAAAACTCTCCTTGATCATTCATACATTCCCTTTTTCTCTCAGTGAAAGTTTAGAATTTTTCCTCAAGAAGAACTAGGTGACTTAGGGTTAGGTATGAATCAATGGCTATGATTCACCCATTTTGTTGCTTAAACCTTCCCTTTACCTAATTGGATGCATGTAGTGCATAGGGATTCCAATTTAAGATTTTTCCTTATCACCAAAATATCATAATTCAATTTGTAAGTTGGCTTAAAATTGGTTTACATAGTAGTTTGTGCCAATACAAACAACTATGGGAAAATTGTGTTACTCTCCATTTGTAGTCCTTGATGCTCAACATATAGTAATTTCAATACTGTGGCATAGTATCTAAATCACTTGGCATGCACTACTTGCACAGCTCCTGAATTACTCGACATATACAATCTGCTTGACAGTTGAGTGACTCGACACATAAGTAACTGAACACTCACTATTGACTTGGCATGCTCTAACTTATACATGTTGTGCTTAGCATGTACTACTTGTTCAACATGAACTAAGTAAATGAATTAAGTGTATAGACACTTACTTGTCAAAACCAATTTGAGATCAACATAGTTAACATCTAATAATACCTTCATTAACTTGGTCCACTCAAGCATAATATTTTAATTACATAAATAGTAAAAGAAATCCAACATCTTAATTGCCAATTTCTCCTGAATGTGTTCACTAACAAGATCAATTCATAGATAGAATATGAAGTGTTTGATGTAGATGGAATGAAGAGTTTAAGTATTGCTTCAATTACTTTAGATAGGTATGAAATAGAAATAGAAGACAAATAAATTATCAATATTAATTGCAAGATACTCGACAAGGTATGTATAGTCATCATAGATTTTGGCTACATTCAATGTAGTAGATTTAACAATGTATAAAGGATCCATTCCATCCATATCACAATTTTATTTAGACCTCTCGCAAATCACTGCCAAGTTTGCAAGGCAAAAGGATAAACCCTTTGAAGCTGAAAAGTTTCTTAGTTCAAGGATTAGGAAACAAATAATATGTACAAGAAATATGTGGATTACCTTATCAAATAGAAGAATGGACCTTATTATGAGGCTACTTGGATCCCTAAAACTAGCTTCAAGAAGTGAGGAATCAATCCTCAACTATTTACCCCTTCTATCCCATGATAATTGCTTTCTTTGTAGAGGGGAATGGTGCAGGACCACCTTGGTTTGGGCTTGCAAGACTCAATTTTGGTTCATAGATATGGAATAATGATTTCTAAACAACCCAAGTGTTTTTTTTTACCTAAATGTTTGGTTTATATTCGATCGTTCAATAATTGCATTCATTTTCTTTGTCAAACTCTAGTAAAGAGCTTCCTAAGCAGTAAAAGGTGGTCAAATAACCACAATATGGTGAAAAGAATGAAGAAATGTGGAGTGAGGTGTAATAATTTTTGAAACACCATAAGGCATGCATTTTTCCTCCATTTGTGGAAAGGAAGCCAAAATTTGTCATGCAATTGTCAACTTTTCAAAAATTGCAAAAACTGAAATGTTGCAATGTTGTAACTTTGGGCAACTTTGGGAAATATCTAGGATGTTTGAAATAATAATAGTTTTCACCTTCTTTAAGTTTTTAATCATCTTTAAATCACATATAAGACTTTTCAAAGGTAGTTGTATGGGATGCAGATAAGAATTTTCTCAAATTGTATACAAAACTAAGTTTTTGACAATAAAAATGTTATATTCACCTATTGTTCGCATGTTTTTGTGATTGTATGGGAAATTTTATTGTAAATATAAGTTAGATATTATTGTTAGAATTTTTATTCTATAGGTATTGTTTTCCCTCCATTGAGTTTTGTATATATTTCATTAAATTTTCTAAGTGTTGCTAGTTTTTCCTTGTAACTAGAAAGTTTTTACATGTGGTCTAACTCTTATCACCATGGTTGAAAAATAATGAAACTATAGTGAAAGGAGGTATACTTCATATAATTTAAGATGAAAATGGTTAGAGTTAGTGATAGTCAATTTGTGAATCTTGCCAATAGGCCATAGGCAGGTTGATGGTCAATCTGACTAGAGATGAATGAAGAAATGTGTCTGCCAAATGTATAGGAAGAAAGATAATTGCATGGTTTCTTTTTGATATGAAAGGGAACTAAAAGGATATCCTTATATAGAAATTGGAATGTTCCACTAATCCATTAAGGGGTATCACAAATTCATTTGATGCATATAGCCAAGAAAGGCTTCAAAACCCTTATAAACCCTCTATTTTGGGATTTGTGATGTACAGACAGAGTTGGGAAGTCAAACCTCTAAAATCTTACGCAATGCCTATCTTGAATGGTGAATAATTTGGTAGGCTATTAATAAATTTTTTAAATTAAAGCCTAAAAACCTTGTTTGTGGCCTAATTGCGAAGGGCTACTAGGAAGTAACTAGCCAATTTAGAAATTGGTAGAGAAAGGGAGTTTGGGGTCATTTTGATTGTTCATTCTAGATAAAAACCAATTTTTTCAAACCTTATTGAACTTCAACTAAGACCTTGAAAAGGAAGGAGAAAATTCAAGCAATTTAGGGCAAAGAAACTAGGTTGGGAAAAGAAGGCAATCTTTGGGTGTTGTAAAGGGGTATAGTTTCCTATGTATGTAAATCATTTATCTTAAGATATTGAAAAATTTCATGATACTTATGCTACAAGTTACATAGAACATAAAATGAATAATATGCATACATCATAGTCATTATATACTTTTTAATTTGTTACCTCGACAAAAAATATATTGTAAGTAATTAGCACAAGAATTGAGCATCATGACAAATATTTACACCTAATCAGCACCTAATACATTTCCATCAAGATAATTTAATTAATCATCTTCTGCATCCATCTCATAATCATGAACATTGTCATTATCTCTATCATCATCTAGATCATCACAATGACCATTGGCATCATTATGATTGTCACTATGACCATCCTTGTTGTCATCATCATTGTCGTCATCACCATCACCATCACCATCACCAAAATCATCATCATTTCCACCTAACCACCATAATCATCATCATCATCATCATCATCATCACCACCACCACCACCACCACCACCATCATCATGAAAATCTTAGTAATCATCATTATCATCATCATCATCATCTCCTTCTTCATCTTTTCCATCATCATCATCCACTTCTTCTTCCACTTCTTTAGTATCTTCTTCTTCAATCACATTATACTTTACTAGTATTCCTCTTAGATCATTTTTAATAAAAAATAAGCAACCCAATTTATGTGGAATGCCAAAGTGAAACACTTTCTCACATTGGCTTGAAAGAACATCAGGTTCATTTTCAATTGGCTAAAATGAGCTTGTATTAATCATTGTAAATTTTTTATCATATTCAATAATAGTTATAACAAGGATCATTTTGATTTAGTTGTAACCTATACCATTTGACGACAAATAGAACAAATTTTAAGGAATTAAAGTTGCACTCATCTATATCATCCAAAACTCCATAGTATATGTTTTTAGATTGTTGAGGATGCATGTCATTATTAGAAAAAATATCAGTGATCTCAAAGACTACATTTATCCCATAATCATAAGTTCTCATAGTGTTCACCTTTTTTATGCAAAATTTGCAGGCATTATAGTACATAACTTTGTGGTGCTTGACTTGTTATTTTTCTAACATGTCAAAATTATGCATCCACGCATGAGCTGATATTAAACAAATGGTTAATTATATATTAACATATATGTACCTTTTCACCTCTTAATCCATTTGCTAGATCAATTACCATTGGCATAACATTGGGATCTACATTACGGTGAGCTTCTTTAACCAATTAAGAAGTTTACATCTTCCCGTGTTAATGAGAAAACATTTTTTTGAGATCTTTAAATCCATACCATCATCTAATCAAGACTATTTGCAATATATAAATGAAGTGCATCCCACTCAGGAGAAACTATATAAAATAAATAGACCAGTTAAAAATAACTTATATTGATGATGGATAAGAATTAATTAAATACAATAACATCTTATAATTACCTCTCACTTTCCTAAATCTACATTTCCTCATCAAGTACTCCCCTTCAAATCTAGTAATGGAGTTGGGATCCAAAATGTAATCTATATGGATCTTTGATACAAACTTGGCAATATTTTCACTAATGTACACCATGGTATGCTATACCATATATCCCTTGACCATCGAATCCTTAGGACATTCTCTTTGTTGAACCAAGCCCTTCAAAAAATAAGTGCCTCTCAAACATCCACACCAACATAGTTAGTATAGTTCTACACAATTCAATTTTCTCAACTAAATGTATCAGGTAGTGTTCTTGTGCATTGAAGAAAGTTAAGGGTAGACAGTTTTGCATCTCATACAAAAGCTAAGGAATTTTTCTCTTCTAATTATTTATGTCTTTGTTATCAACTTATTTAGATGACAACCACCTAGAAGATATTCATCATGCAAAATTGTATTAACGAGACTACAAAATATTATAGACAAAATTATAGAACTAGAAGAGCAAGACACAAAAATAATATCTATACAACAAATCTAAGAAATAATGCTTCTAACCTCATGTATTTTATAACATCATATATAACTTGTTTGACACTGATGTTGTCAAATTTATGTATGCGAGATAGAGATAGAACATACTAGAATAATAATAAAATGATCTTTTCAATATATTATAAAATTAAACAATGAAAACTACATGGTGTTTTACAAATTTATTGTAAATAGAGAAGAACATGACTTACCTTGAGGAAGGTATCCCAATCATCTATTTTTAGACCTAAGCCAAAATTACCTTTCTATTATATGAGAGTATTTATGTTTACAAGAAATCTTGTGGGAAATTAAGTACTTTTTATGGCTTCAAAGATGGCATTAGTTTACTGCTACATTAATAACCAAGGAATGTCACTCATATTAATTTGGTTTCCATTTCTATTGGATTCAAGGAAAAGCTTCAATGTATGATTGGATTTATCAATTTCATTACAAATTTTGACTAATTTTTCTTTGTCACATCTTCCATCCAATACTTTCCATAGTGTCTCTATAACATTCTTTTCAATATGTATAGCATTAAACAAATGCATGATTGGGACATGCTTGTAGTATGACAACCTACTAAATTGTCTAGGATAGATTTTAAGTCCTTTTGGAGGTTTCTCATCAATGCCTTGAAAACCTTCATAAACACCAATTAAATCATTACTAAAAAAAAGATGGTATCCAAATTTTAATTTTATACAAAAACCTGCATTGGATAGAATGGCATTACCTCAATGATTCATTCTATTTTATTCCATCTTCCATATGTGAGGTGTAATTATGTTAGAGTGGGTTTTTCATTGTAGCAAAAGATTGATCTATCAATGCCTGATACAACCACTCAACATATAGTACAAAAGAGGTGGTTAAGCCCTTGTCACAAATCCCAAGGGGAGTACTGAAGAAATTTCCAACAATCTCCTCCTCACCATTACCTGAGGGTCTAAGGATTTCAACTAGTGACCAAGCTCTGATACCACTTGTTAGAGTGGGGTTTTCATTGCACCAGTAGACCTCAGTGCTTGATACAACCACTCAACTTATAGTACACAAGAGGTGGTTAAGCCCTTGTCACAA
Source organism: Cupressus sempervirens (assembly GCA_028749045.1). Classification (NCBI taxonomy): domain Eukaryota; kingdom Viridiplantae; phylum Streptophyta; class Pinopsida; order Cupressales; family Cupressaceae; genus Cupressus; species Cupressus sempervirens. The sequence goes on from CM053784.1 coordinate 173,352,514, forward strand.
ATCTTGAGAGGAGCATTGAAGAAATTTCAAAAACATTCTTTGTGGATTTGATGTTCAATCTTCTTTCCCATTGAAAAGATGTTTTTTGGTAATTTGATACTTATGATTTTTGTGGAGAAAGTGTCTATGCTCATCAAAAACCTACTTTCCTAAACTTTTTGAATGAAAAGATTTCATCTTTGGACCAAAAATTGGACATGCAAGTTTTCACTTTTTCTGAAGACCTACAAGATTGTGTATAATTAGATGATATGTGTACTAGAAGATTCATATTTACAATTTTCACATTCAACTTAAATATACAATAAATATCTATTAACATTGTTACATACAAAAACTATGCTTTAATAGTTTTACATACCACAAAAAGTGTTAGTCTAGGGGCATCATTTGTTGTTAATACAAGCATTGCACAATATTCAAATTGTCTTTCACCAATTGGTTTATAGATGTTGTACATAATGATCCCATTCTATTACTCCAACAACTCATCTATCAAGAGCTCAATATATACATCCATATCTTTCAATTGTTACTTACCTAGATGAATGAACATAAACAAAACATACTTATTATGGTTATTTTGATACTATGTTTATAAATTAATTTAGATGATTATTAAATGGAAAAATATCTGGTATAATCATTGTCAACATTATGTCCTCCCCCTTTACAGACATCCAAGGAGGAATGTTATTGTTAATAACAAAAATAGTTCAAACCAGGTAAACAAATGTCACCTCTCCGAATGGATTGACACCATCTATTGCCAATGAAAGCTTTATATTAAGAGGTTCTTCTTTAAATACTAGCCACCTATCTTCTATGTCCTTTAATGCAGAACCATCTACAAATATTCACATATGATCTTGACTTCTATTGTGTGCATGGTAATCCATAAGTTGTATGAGGCTAGTGCACTTGAATAATCATTGCAAATGTGGAATAATGGGAATGTATTGAAGTCCCTTGCAAGGAACCTTTTTTTTTGATCTGATTGATATCTACTAATGTGACAATTAGGGAATTTTACTATAAATTCATATTGTTTATAATATATAATATGATCATTGGGATATGTATGTAATTTTTGATACTCTATTCCAATATCTTTCATAATATTGATAATTATTGATAATAGCAAGGTAATGATGGTGATACCAAATACAGACTATCAATGCATGGAAAAAAATGTTAATATAAAGAACATTAATGGTACACTAACATAGAAGATGACAAAAATGACACTATACCTTAGCATATGTGAGATTGCTACATTACATATACCATTCACAACCTTGAAGTTTGCTAGCAACAATATAGTGGACAGAAGAGTTGTTTGGGAGCCTTGGTATAGGGGATCATATGCCTTTTTAATTATAGGTATATCAAGGTTATCTTTTTCATCATCATTAGATGTTCTAGTATCATTGTCTTGATTATCTTCATTAGTTGCACCAGTAACTATTGATCTCATTGTGGTTTTGATAAAGTTAGTGACAAAACACTTAGTCATTATCTAGCAAAGTTAATCAGTCATTCTTGTGACCGAGCTACTAGTTAGGATGAGTAAATAGAGAAAGCCAAGTGAATAGAGCATGCTAAGCATAAAAATTTAGACAAAACATCAAGAGTGATATGATAAGACAATGTGTTGAGAAATTGTTAGTGCTGAGTCACTCAAGTGCCAAGTAAATAGTTAGTGTTGAGTGATTTAGGAGTCAAGAAAATAGTTAGTAGAAGACATAGTTAAGGCCAAGCATTAGAAGCCTATTGATTCCAAATAACCAATCATTGGCATAGAAGTTTGTAATATCACAAACTTCTCTATAAACCATTTTTGGTTGACATAATCTTAAATTTTTGATATTGAGAGATAAGGACAAAGTCATATCATGCATCCCAAAGTAACCCATGAAACCAAAAAGAAAAAGGGAAGCATTAAGAGACAATAATACACTAGTAAAATTTCCCCCTATTCTCAAAAAAAAAATGGTTGAATGTTCCACCTAGATTGGTCAAGCTTTCAACCAATGGTGTTTTTGTTATTTTTCTCATCAAAATTTTGACACATACTTGTGGAGATCAAAATTTCTATGCCAATTTTGGTTGAAATTTGCATATTATTTTATCCATTGCATCTTTTGATAATTCAACCAATGTTGGTCAAAATCTCTAGTCCATCCAACTAGGATTTCGAACCCATGATGCCAACTATGTCAATACAAGTGTCAAAATTTTGACAAAGAATGGTCAAAAGTTCGACCGACCTTGGTGAGGATTTCAACCAAGATGCATTGAAAGTTCAACCAATATGGAATTTTTAAAACAAAAATTACAACTAAAGATAAATATCTAGAGTAATCATCGATGACATCCTATTCAGTGATTAGTCTAGATATTTATCTTCAAGTGTTACTTTGCGTTAATATATATTTATATATATATATATATATATATTCATATATGAATGTGTATTTTGTTACTATATATATTTGATGATCTTAGACTATTGCAAATATGGTATTATGTGAGGTACATTAAGTGTCAACATCGCATTCAAAAAGTATTTTATGATTTTAATGACTGGCAAAAGATGATAGATTCCCTATAGAGTTCATTCTTGACATTGTTCAAGTTATGTGACATATTTGTACCTCTATTACTTTTGGCATTTTATTAAATAATGTTCAAGTGGAGTATCATCTAGAGTCTAGTCCCACCTAGGGTCTTGTAAACATCCAAATTTGGTTTCTAGCATATCTAGACCAACCTCATTTACAAATATGAATTTTGGTAATGATTGATATGTGGCCACGCCCCTACCCATCTTAGCATAGTTGATACATTATTACTTTCATACTCATGACTCGATATGTCAAGACACAATTGAATACACTAAACATTATTATGTTATTTTATGTTGTGTGATGTTTTACTTTTAGATGTTTAACTATGTTATTTAATATTTTATGAACATGTATACTGATGAAGTAGTGTAGAAAGTGAATGCAAAACTAACACTTTGGTTATGTAATTTTAATAATTAAGAATATGAGTAGAAATGAGATAAAAAACTAGTTATTTGAAAAATGGATGTTTTAATTTATTAGATTTTTCTAATAAGTTGTGTGTGTGTGTGTGTGTGTGTGATTTTCTTGAGCCACTGATATGTGCAATGAGTGTGCAAGATATTTTAGCCAAGAAATCTAATAGATAATTGAAACAAAACCCTATGTACTATTTTTGGAAGCCAAAATTGAGTCTAACAAAAGATGAAAACTCCATTGTTCATATTTTATTTGTATCATGAGTTGAATGAATGTAGTGTTCTATGATCATTAATTGTTAATGTTTTGTAATAGTGATATTATAGTGTCACTTGACACTCATGATTTGTATGTGCATTATAGCATGATAGTTAGAATTAACCAAGTACCCTAAAGATCTAAGTTGGACAAGGTTAGTGACCTTTTTACTAATTAGTTAATAATCAAGATTAATTACCCTAATCAAGATTAGTGAGTAATCTACATCTTTTAAGGTTGTTACAAAGTCCAAAAATTTTCAAGCCTTTTGTTACATCTCTAAATAGTCCTAGAGGCCAAAAATAATGATAAATAAGTACCTAAGGGGTATGTGTATGGGTTGGGGGCATTTTCCACCCCTCTAGCCCCTTTTATTGACTTTTATGGTCACCCAAATATCTCATTTTCGCTTTATTGGGAAAATTGAATGTTTTACCCATGAGTTGGATAAGTTTAACTCCACTTTGAGGTTAGCCTTATGACAAGTTGAGTTAGAATTCTCTAAAACCTTAAGAAAGTGGGGGAGTTATTACATTTTGAAGGTGGTTGAGTTAATATTTTATTTAGAGAAAAACTTGAGAGGGAATGAGTGTTCACCCAACCTCTAGTTTTAGAGAGCAATTCAAGACTGAAGGACAAGGAGAAGGAAGGGAAGCTCATCACAAATTTTTGAATTGCCATAACCTTATTGTGAAGGTAGGAACCCTTCAAGCTCTTTTCATTTATGTTGTGTTTCATGCTTAAGTCATTTTGTTTGCATATGTATGTTCATGTGTTTGATGAATATGTTTGGGAGGGATTGAAATGGATTTTTCTTAAATATTTTTTCTTTGTATTTTGCTTTAATTTTTGAAGAGATTGTATGGGTTGTATTGGCTTTACTCATCCTTAGATTGGGCAGAAGTGGCCATGTATGGAGGAGGTCTTTAGTTGGACTCCAACAGTGTAGAATCTCTTCTTAAGATGAGAAGAGGGAGAGAGAGAGTAGGGTGTTATGGGCCCTTAGTTGTCAGCATGCACCATGTTTTGAGTTTTGGAATTTAAGAAATAGAAGAACATAAGTTCTTGAGTTATAGCCCCAAAAGAGCACCTGTTATGGTGTTGTGGCCGACATCTCCTGTTGGAAAGAATCCACCTTCTCCCTAGTTTGGTTCAATGAGAAACCTATTGTGCAAACCTAGATGGGAGTGAATGTTTGAATTTATTTTCATGTTAATATTGGTTTTCTCCTAGTTAGTTTGTGTTCTCTCCATGATCACCCTGATATGTTGCAAACTTCGTAATGGTTTCCCTATTGTGGAGCCAAGAAGAAATTTAGGTTTGTTATTAGAATTCAAATTTGTTGAGAGATTTCTCCTTGGGATAATATTCATGTGTAAAAAAATATGTTAATTTAAACTTATTGTGGAAATGGCTATGATGTCAAGTTTTCTTCTTGGTTCTTTCTTGATGGAACTTTTGAATCAAGTGGTTCAATAAAATAAATAAGAAATGTCTGGACCATGTATGTTGATAAAAAATTGAGTAGTATTCTAGCTTATGAGATTCTCATATTTCAATTTTTACATATGTTTACTTGAACTTTGACATAATGATATTTTATCTTACTATGGCATTTATATACTTTGACATTGCATTCATTTGATAAATGTTCATTGGACAAACTGATGAAATATATAAAGTTATGAAATTTCAAAACCAAACCATGCTAAAAAAAATTGGTATTTGATTGGTACTTTAATTTCATAATTATTCATAAAGTTGAGGAAGTTAAATATTTCTATTTGAATTCTAAGGCATTACATTTAGCCCTATGTTATAAATCCAATTAAGAAATATATATATATATATACCTCCTTGTCATAAAAAAAAAAAATTGTATTCAAAATTAACACTTAGACAAAAAAATGTACTTGAAAAAAAAAATCCCCCATAGAGAAAAAAATACTCTCTATATTTTGTATGGGAAAAAAAATTAATCGCCTTGAGATAATAGAGAATATTCCCTTTAAGATCCTTCTATAAAATTAATTGTTAAATCTAAGTAATCTTAGAAATTAAATAAACCAACAAAGAAAATACATGTATATATCTTAAACCTATTCTAAATTTTCACCTAATCAACTTTAAATAGTTAGTACCCACCTCCCTTTCTCCTAAGTCTTTAACTACCCTTGCAAGTACCGAGGCATCAGTTTGAAAACATGGGCGATAGGGCAAGGTATTGATGTTGGGCATCAAAGTCAAACCAAACAAAAAAAACTTATAATGAAGCCCTACATAATCCCATGTCAGTCAACATGACATATGGGAAATGAATTAAAAGTTGGGCAAGTCATATATTAAAGTATGACATCTCTTTTTCATCCTGCCTAGAGACCTGTGAATTTTCCCCATCACCATGACTTGAGACCCACGTGTCATGACAAGGGTTTGGAGGGATAGTTTGGAGATGAGTAGGTTTGAATTGAAATTTTAAACTTAACTTACTTTTTTTTAGCCTTGCCTATTTCCTTGCCTAGGTGTACTTTTTTTTTAGAAGATCTTCTTTGCTACGTTGGCAACCTTGGTGAGCATGTGTGGGGGCAGTCTTTGGGCCTTGTGGCCATGTGGGGGGGGGGGGGGGGAGTAAAAATAATTTTTGGCATGAGGGGGGAGTCAAGGAGGTTGGTTAGAGCGTAGGGTTGGTTAGGTAGTTAAGGGATTAGGTTAGTATGTTTTTTAAACAAAGTTTCTAAATTTAGTTAGTTTTATTAATTTAGAATGTATAATTAAAGTTATAGTTAGTTTGTTGTTTTATATTTTAGTTTTAATTGAGTGTAGTGAGTATTACTTTAGATATTAATATTAAGTTAGATGTTAGGAATTTTAGATTGATTAGTTAGTTTTATTGTTAGGTAATTACTGTTAGTATATTTTATTATTAGGTAAAGGTAGTTAGTGTTTTGTTAAATTAGATTTTAGTATATTTAAATTAAATAATGTTAAACATTATTAGAGTTAGTGTATTACTTCTTATCTAGTTTAACTCAAGTTTCATATAATTATTATTTTTTATATGTTTATGTGGTAAGTATGAAGACAATGAATTGGTTTAATTTAATGCAGAATTGTTTGTTTAGGGATTATAAATAATTGTAATTATTATGAATATATTAAATTAAAAAGAATTTTGTTTATGTTATATGTAATTATGAGTTATTAGAAAAAATTAATTATGGGGTTAATTAATATTTTTGTCAATTGTAAATTATGTTTACTAGTGGGTCTGGTATACTATTGTTTTGTGAGTATAATATTTTAAAAGTAAATAAAAGAAATAATGTGTTAGATCTTTTAATTAATTGAAATTGGTTTGTTTAAATTAAATAATTGAGTTAATAATGAAAGTTTAATTTAACAATTCATTCCTCAATGATGATTATAGAACTAAATGAAATGTCAAGACTTTATTAGGAGAACCTGTATCTGTCTTACCTTATACCTATACTTTAGCTTGTGAAAACAAACATATCAAACTTAGTGGTGTTATTAATCTTTTAAAAAACAATTATTACATGTGTTTTTGCCCTTGTATTTTGTGCATGACAATTGCAAGCAAAATTAAAACTAGTTTCATTGACAAGACTTCCTTCAAAACAAACTACAACTATGTATTATAATGTCCAACATTATAACTAAAATTATCATCAGAAATATGAATGTGATACCAAACATTTGCATGATTTTTCTTATAAAAAGGCAACTTGATTTTTTCATGTGCTATAATAGTAAGCAATGCCTCATAATATTTATAGCCACTGTATATTGCTTAATAAGTGGGTAACTATTGAAGATATATCTAATATAAAGAATCTTCATTTTGTGTGGAACTTTTAAGTGAGCAATCAAAGCACAACAACACAAGACACTAGAAAATTTTCACACACAAAATCTTCTGCACTCATCTTTTCAACATTCGTAACCCATAACATTCATTATCATAAGATACCATCACACATAAGATAGTGTTATCAAGGGAGCAATGCAACATAATCATCACACATTCCAATGCATAAGAAATCATAACCCTACACATGATACCTAGATAATTCAACAATTTTATACATGGACATATTTTGGCCATGTTATAGAATGTGAACTATCTGGAAGTGCAATTAACAATGTTACAGAATGTGGATAGTTCAGAAATGGGTTATTACAATTTGTCTTTCTTGTTCTGTAACCATATTGTATTCTATTTGCATCCATGTATCTCTCACATTAAGAAAGTTGTTAGTAGACATTTCAAAGACATAAACAACATAATTAGATGTGTTTCCATCTTCTAGTTCACATTAATCTTCATTCTTATCTTCCAAACTCTATGAAAAGATTGTACCATATTCATTTTCTCGTGAAAGTATTTACAACATATATGCTAATATCAGCTACTTCAATTGTGGGAATGGTTTAACGTTCTTGTTTTCCTTTAGCATAATATATAAAACTCATCCTTCATAAGTGTGGTTTGTCCTCCATGCATCTCTTAGGTTCAACAAGAATCCTTTATATGAAAGCATTGTTTTTGCATGCTAGTACAAACACATACAATACAAGAGGCAAAGTTGTTTTCTTGCTTCATCTTCAAGCTACTATATACATAATATAGTAGTCGTAATTGTTAGTTTGTGGTGACTGATTAGGAAAGTATTGTACATAGTTCATAAATTCTTTGGGATTTTGGGCATCGGCATGAAAAAATGTTTGGGCTACTATTTGCCAATGGTAGGCTACTATTTGCCAATGGGTTATCACTTATATTCACCAATTTATGGCCAACCTATTATAACTAGTTTTATCCATAAAGCCAAAAAATACTTGTATAAAAGGGCTTAGGGTTAGGGATTGTTTCATAAGGTGTGCTGCAAAAATTGGCTCTTGGGGTGATATTAAGTTGTAAGAGATTACGGATTGTAATTAGGTTGTAATCACTGGATCGTAAAATAATATTGGACTTACCATTTGGTGGACATAGCCCAAGGATTGGGTGAACCACATTAAATCTTGGTGTCTTTTGTTCTTTTCTATGTGCTCCATTATTTTCTAATATTGTTTATATTTACATGTAATTTTTATTTATGTTTGAGGTTTAATTCAAACACTAATATGGAAGATGCAAAGAACTTGTCAAAAATGTCTTCCAACATTCAATGCATGACCAATGAAGCTTTGGAAGCATAGTGCTACAAATTATAGAATTTCATGACTCAACAACTAGCCTAGTACTGTAATGCACTAAATAGATTGTGACTACACAAGAAAAAATCCTATCAAGGTAGATGTCAATTTGGATATTTTGACTTTCAAAGTGAAATTGAAAATATTGGATATTTGGGCACAATGAGTAGAAGAATTTATTTGTAAATCACTTCAAATGTACAAAGAAAATTTCTTTTGCATCATCCAGAATATTTGTCAATGTGCCATCAATGAAATAGCTTAGTGTGCCACACAGGAGAGATCACGGTACAATTTGGACATTGTCCATGCAAAGAAAGAACGAGGGCAAGAAGAAGTGTAGTAATAAATGATTCCATCATTAATGCACAATTTCATAGAAATATTCAATGCCACATGAAGAACCTCTTTAGATGTAAGTCACATCAAATCTCTGACAACACAAGTACACTAATTATTAGGTTAAATGTATCAACACAAGTGTCATGCTAATTTCTAAGATAGCTTTTGGCATTTCCTACTTTCGTAATACAATTAAAATGTGCAACATCCTATGGTTTTCACATAGTAAATGTATTTTTTTAATTTTAAGTTGATAAGGCTTAGCAATCAAGCACTAATCCATGTTTATGTAGACAATAGAGGGCATGTTGCTAGAGGAAAAATAATTCTAATATCACAAAGAGAAAAACCTCTACTGTCAAAAACTATCGCTTTGACTCCAAATCAAGGTTCTTTTCAGTGGCTAATATTCACAAATTGGCTAATTTTAGAAATGTTTGGCTAGTAATTTTGCTAATACTTTAAGATTTGATACAACCCAAATCATTATAGTTTTATAAATTTTAGGTCTAGAATATTCAAAATCACTCAATAATTTATTTTATTGAAAAATTTAAACTCAAATATTCACCACAATATTTCATACATGATTAGATCTGAGTACCTTAAATATTATATATTATTGGAGAAATTAAATTGAACTGACCAATAATTATCATAATTATTAGTTACTTTAAGGATATATCACCAGTATTTAGTTTTCACTATTGATTTAGGTATATGTAACTATCCTCATAATATTCCACAAGGTAAAAAACTATTCAATTTGGATTTTTTTATTCCATGGTGACTAATGAATTTCCTATTTTTATTGAGATTCATCAATATTTTATACCAAAAAAATTATGATTTGAAAATAACTACCAACATTAATCATATTTAGAATTAAAAATTGAGACTTGCCAATAGAAATAATTTTTTTTTCAAAATAATGAAAGACTCATTAATATTTTATATATTCTTTTAGAGGTGGCTTTCTTAAAGTTTATCCTACTCCAAATTCTAGCCACTTTCCCCATAACTTCATTTGTATTTTGAGAAGCCTTTTTGGGGAAAATCAATCTCCAAAGGACACAATAATATATTATTCAAAAAAGTAGTTCCAATATATTTAGAGTATTAATGATCCATTAGGGGTACAAGGAGAGCTTGAACCATTGGTTTCATAGAGTAGATCTGCCTCTAATCCATGCCTTAAACATATGCTTTACACATCGATATAATTTGAACAAGTTAGAAACAACTTAGCCATATATCCATGACCATACTACAATGTCACAACCACAAGCAACACAAGGTCATTATAGTGGAAATACAAGAGCATGAATTTGCATTGCATACATCAAAAGACATACTATAATGCCACTACCAAGAGCAACAGGGTCAATATGCTAGAAATCCAACATTATAAACCCACATTACATGTAAGCCCTATGCTTTCTACAATAAATGCATAGATATAATCTATAGGAAAATTTAAAATTATATTTACCAATGAAAGTTTAAATTACCATGAGTGAAAACCATGGGAAAATTATTTATCCAAATCAAACATAAATCTTGAACATATCCACTTTCTTAGCACAATAATCTTATGTGTTAGCCAAAGAACTTTGTTGATTTGTGTGTCCATATCGAACATTCTCTTTTCATGTTCTTTTTGCAAAGTAAAATTTTCACACTTTATAATTGTCAAAGATGCATTTATGAGTTCAATGAAACTAAGTACTACTTGCAACTTTCCAAATAAAAATTAGAATTTTCATGATAGATAATTTATGGGATTTGATTGTGTGTGAAGTTTTAACATCAATGTTTCGAATCACACTCCATGATCCATCATGAAGATGAGAAAATTTAAGAGAAAAATTAGGAGGATGGATCATGGAGTGTGACTCAAAATGTTGATGTTAAAAATCCATGCACAATCAAATCCTAAAAATTATTTGTCATTATTTATGGATTGTGGAAATTTACTTGTACAAGTTTCATAATTTAACATGTGAAAAACCTTGGCATATCTGTTGTGATTATGGATTCCCATTAATATGGGTGTGCATAAATAAAATAAATTATAGTAAATAAGAACACTATTAAGGAAAGGTGGATGACACCTAACCTCAACATAATGAACATGTGAGCAATGCTTAACTATTTCAAAATTTGCCATTGTGAGACTATTAGTATGTTAGATTATCATGGTAATAAATCTTGAGGCACATCCAAAAAAAAAGTTTCCTACTGATTGAACACCATATCACTTTTATTTCATGTGCAAGGCACTGATAATCATACTATAAAATTTCACACATGGAGATGGCCGAAAACTTCAAAACAACATTATGTGATTTATTATTGTAAGCCCACTTTGACTTGCGCATCTAGAAAATGAATCTACAATATATTAGGATTGAGACAAACCTTATAAAAAAACATTAACTAAGAAGGATCACTTGCCAATAGCTATTGAATATAGGGTCCTTCAACCATTGCCATCACGATAACATTCAACCTAAACTCACAAAAAATAAAAGTTAGCAAAATCCATTTCTCTAAAGGATTTATCTATGATATTCCATATATTTAACCATAGACATGATGACATATAGAATGGTGATATCCTCCCTCTACAATGCCCCTAATTACATAGATGGAATCTTCAAGAACTATTATAGCCCCAAATCACTGGGGAGAGGAAATTGAATTGATACATTATTTTAATAAAATTTAGAACTCAAAATTTGTAAGCCATTACCACGATTCAATTTTTGTTCATGATTAATAGTTAAAACATGACAAAAGGATTCCCACAAATAAATTTCATAAAACTCTATAACCTAGATGGATGTTAAGATTGCAAAGTTATGAATGACACATAGTTTGATCTACTAAAGACATATCATTTTTCATTTAATACAGTCATAGAAAAGCTTCCCCACTTCTTATTCATGTCTTCAAGCTATGCCCAGTGACCCTCATGGGGATCAAATCTTTCAACAAACTTGAAGGAAATGAGATAAATCATATTTAAATATTAAACAAGTATTCCATCCAATATCTTTATTAGTATTTGCTATCATCTTTAACACAAAAACTTATGTAATTAGAGGTTTTTCAGTATTTCTCATGTACTTATTGACTTAAGGATCTAATTGCATTGATTTGGTATCTATGTTCATTAAAAGGAATTGTTAACATATATTACTACTCTGTATGAGGATATGGGAGTCCAAATGAACTGATTTAACACTTCACCTACTCAAAAATACAAATCAATTAAATAATCTAGATTAGTCCAAACGAGGTTGATGCATTTTCACATACACAAAATGATGTCGAATGATGCTAGAAAAGTCAAGTATTGGCCCTTCCAATTTTTAATTTGATAGTTGCCTAAAAATGATACATTAAAAATGCACTTAGGAGAAAATACATAGAACTAATGAAATTGATTAAATAATGAAGGTCAGCTAGTTTGAGCTTCACTTGGTTTTGAGAATACTTTAATATTCTCTACCTAACAAGGACAACCACATGAAGGTGGAAGCTCATCTGGACTCATCAATCTAAGTTCCCCATTAACATCTAATTAATTACACACTTCATTCATCATTCATCCATTTATGAACTATAACATTCAATCAATATAATCACATACCATTCATTAATATGATATAACATTCATTAATACACAAAACTAATCAACAATTCATTACCACATAAAAATATTCATTAACATGACGTAAAGTTCAATATTAATATGCAACATTCATAGATAATTTCTTAAAACATTGTTCTTTCATTATCCAACAAAGTTAATCAAACAAGGTTTATCAAAGAGAATCAATAGCTTTCCTTTTTTGGTTTTTCCTTAGATTTCTTAAGGAAAAGGCCGAGATGAACATCAATATCTTCCTCTTTCTCCTATTCTGGCTCTGATCTCAAATTATGATCCTTTCTCATGTTTTGAGGAGCACAAGGTTACTGCACTAAATGGGGGTCTCCTACAATAATTTAAAGTAAATGGGTTAAATTTGCATAGATTTTTTTAATGTTACACATATTTCACTAACCAATAGAACATAACATGCATTTTTCTTTACCTAAAAATGCCAGATCATGTACAATAACATTTTGATCTTCTACCACCTCAAAATGATTGTTAGTTGGTGTTTTGAACCCCAATTTTAAACTTAAAAATCTAGTCTTCCCAATGATTCTCCTCCAATTTATATTGAAAATGTTGTGTAAATTCATATTCTGCAAGGTAGGGTTCAGATGAAATTTCATGAAAGTGAACCAAAATATTCAAGACCAAGGTTTAAGGCTTTATTTTATAGACTTTGTACCATTTGAACTAATTGAGTGGTTCAAAGGTACAATAGGTTCAAAAAGTTTAGTAGTTTCATGATGCAATTTCAAATTGTAAGTTTGGGGCTCATATCTTGAATCAATTGATTTCAAAGATGGCTACCAGCTCATTTAGGGATATATAGGATCAAATGCACTATCAATTTAATGGTTCAAGTGGGTTTAGCAAGTTGGTTCAATTAGTACAATTAGTTCAAAAGTGGATATTGAACCACCTTGAACTAGTTTAAACTAGTTCAAAAAGTCCAAATAGGTTTACTGGGAATGTATGAAATGCAAATTGATTGATGCAACTGTATGTGAATTCAACATAGTGAAATCACTTCAAATTGGTTCACAAAAATTAAATGGTTTATAGGTTCAATGAGTTCAAATACAACCAAGTTCAATGCAGAGGTTCAATAGTTCAAGGTTCACATATTCAAAGATTCAGTTTTAGCAGCAGTAATATATTTTCTAAAAACTAAAAAATAGGTCCTAATGCGAGGGTCATAACTTTTAATCTAAAAATTTGATTGAGATGATTTTTTTGATATGTTTTATAATTCTTTCTCTTCTAAATCTTTGTCAAATGGTTTTGTCATATTTGTTACGGATCAAGGGTTATGAACATTAGTGTGGACTATCGAAACTGTCATGAAAATTATGAAATGATGACAATATTTCATCACCAGTAAATGTGACATGTCCAAGTCTTGTTATAAACATTACAAAATGATATCCATAAACTCTTAATCATAATGTTTATAAAGACTTTGTGTTATAAAAGGAAATGGATAAAGGAATGTGATGATAAACAATGATCAAAGGAAAGGAGATTTAATATATGATAATTTATAAGAATCTATTATGAAACTGAATAAAGCTCTTGAGAATTTTATTTAGTGGGAAAAAATTGGAAGAAAGAGGATTCTACTTTTCTTGAATGGACTATGTGTTGCAGAATAGAGGAGAGACTTTTAGATAGTATTTTTTTGTTTATGTATTCGTATTTTTTTCTAATCAAGATGAAGCTGGATAGATATTTGATGTATGTTTATTTAAAATTGAAATGATATTGTAGAATGATTGAAATTGTGTTTAGTATGTTATCTCATCATTATGATTATGATATATTTACAAAACCTCATTTCCTTGTGCATTGAATTGGTTTAGAGGCTGCAATTACATTTCTAAGTTTTTACTCTTCAAGTTCATAACATGGTGAGGAATTATATATCTTTACTTTCACTATGTAGTATTTTTTTGAAATGAGTAATAGTTATTTCCCCCCTATCCAAGAATACTGAGGGTAACCTTCGCTTTTAGGTTAAAAGCATTTTTCAACTAAATTCCTTTTATATCTGATTGGGGAATTGTACCCTATAAAATTCAGAGAGTGCTTATAGAATCTAATTGCAATGCAACCCAACTGTTGATTTTGTGTTTGAAGAGTTAAACCAATTGGTTTATTGTGTGAAGACAAAAAATTTTACTAATAGATTTTTGACCACTTTGCTAGGGAATTGGAAATGATAGATTAATGTTTTTCTTTCCTTGGTTAAAATTATTATATCTATCATTAGAGATTGGTGACTTTATTATAAAAATTCAAAATTTTGGGTCAAAGAATCTAGTGTTTTCATTTTTATAATTTAAGGTACCTACCCTAGGATGGAGGTTGGTGGCTTTATTGAAGAAAGATACTCAATAGCCTTCATTATATATAAAAAAATCTTAAAAGTTTGGGTTCTAGCAAGAGATGAAGATATCTCAAAAATCTTTATCTTTGTTGCATCATTCAAAGGAAATCCTATTAGAAAGGTTACAATAGAAGTTGCAAAACAAGTAGGTTGGTTGAAGTCATTTAATGGTGCCATCCTCATCAAGATGAGAACCTAGGTGCAAAATCTCAAAAAAGAAGGACATACATGTGAAAAAGAAGAAATGGATGAAATAGAATACTAGTAGTACAAGGATCTTCAAGAAGAATCAACTAGAAGCCCAAAGGATGACAAATATCTAGGCACTTTTAAGCCCCATATGATTCTCATCTCCACACCACCTCTAGTAAGTACTGAAAAAGAGGTAAAAACTTTGGATTTCCCATCTTCATTTCCATTTGATGTAGATGTTACGTATGTTCAGAAAGAGGAAGATGTATATTTCCATCAATTTTCTATGATTATGGAGAGTTGTATTCAAAAACCATTTCCTTCAATTACTTTACATGAGGGTAATTCAACATTTGACATAAAAGAAGAGTGTAGAAAGGTTGATTCCCTTTTATATGTCAAAGGCAAACTATAGAAAATATTATTGTGAGATGTAATTAGTTAGAGGGTGTGAATGATGAGAGTGTGTAGGTTAGTGGAAACACATTATGCTCACCTGCAAAAATCATGGAAGATTTTAACAAAGAACTATAACCAAAGTATGATGGGTATGTGCAAGATCATTGTCAACCAAACTATGTTGTTAAGTGGCAATGAAAAATTAGAAAATCAGGGTTATGTCAACTTGATGTGCAATTTTCCACTTGTTATTAACATTATATCAAAAAGTTGAGAGAAAAGAATCTCTAGAAAATTTAATCTAGTTTCTAAACTACTAGGACTTATCTCCAATATATATATATATATATATATATATATATATATATATATATATATATATAGGTCAAAATTTTTAATTTTAATGCAATATTACAAAAAGTTTAGAACAAAAATAAGTAGATGTATGTCTGACCACCTTAATCAAAATCAAATGATAATATTTATTAATAATATTCTAGATATAAGTAGTACACTCATGCCTAGATGTGACGCATATTCTTGGGTATTTTTATTCTAAATAAATAATAATTACTTAATTTTTGACTTTAGTATTTTTGGAATAAAAAACTTTCATGTCTGACCAGCTTAACTAATCCAAAACTCTGCAAAATTTGATTTTTCATTTTTTTCCCTTCTAGTAGAAGAAACATAGAATGTGATGCAACTTTTGGATTTAAAAAATTTTCTGCCATTTGAAAGTTAGAGTTTTTTTTTCAAGTAGTGTGTCAATTAGCAGTTTATAAGTAACTCCATTAGAAAATAAGTAATAATTACTTACTAAAATCATAACTTGACAAACCTTGCATTTACAGAAAGATAAGAACATTCTTAAGAAACCCTTTTCATTTCATCAAATTTTGGTGAAAAAAAGTCATCAGCTATGTTGGTTTGATTTTTTACAGTATGAAAAATCAAAATTGAGTCAAATTTGTAGCCCTCATTTTGAGAATTTTGAGAAAACCAACCCCTATGAGTACCCATAAATGCATATATACCCGACTGTACTTTTGAGCCCCAACAAGTGTTTAATGTTTCTAACACCTTCCATTCAGCCTATCTAAGTGTTCCATCAAGAAAAATTGACATTTTGAGCAATTTTGTGAAGTCTCATTTTGAGCTAGTTTCAAATCTACATTTTCACCTAAGTGTCAAACAGCGACAGGAAGGCATGTTTGCAATTGAATATCTTGCAACTAGAAATTTTTCATGAATCCCTGAAAGTAGAAGTAGGGGCACGTGTGAGAGAAGGTTGCAGAGGTGACAGTAAAAGAAGACTAAAGCACTAGATAGAGAGAGAATCCATGCATAAAACAAGCGTCTGCATGCGCCAATAAAAAAATATAGTCCCACGCCATTAAGAAAGGAATAAACAATGGGAAATAGAAACACAAGGAGAACTCATGGATTAATCATAGGGGTAGAATTAGGAGTAAGCCCATGTCAAATAGTCACATCTTCAAAAGGAAAAAATGCCAAGTTAGGACCTCTCATGCAGTCAAAGGGGCAAGGAGATTACAAGCCCATGTAGCAAAAAAAGAAGTTGTTCCACACATATAGAAAGTCACAAGTAAATGGATAGGGGAGTGATGGCATCTAATTCTTTAATCTCATATTGCTCATGCGAGAGACATTATATGTTTTTAAATACTAAAATAGTCAATATAAATTGTCTTAAGAGACATGCCCATTTTCAAAGGGCAAGTATGCGGTGGTGGGTTCCAGTCCCACTAGGCTATATCCAAGGAAAATTTTGATTGACAATGCAATTAAAGAGATGAGATCAGCAAGCACTGGAAAAGTCTCAAAATTTGGTAGTTGCTACTTCGCTAGCCAAAAAATGCAAGGTTTTCTAGCTAGCGACATAGCGAGTGGCCGAAAAACCTCCAAAACCCAGCGAAAGTAAAATATAGGGTAAAAGCAATGTGGGTCTCACTTGGAGATCTAACAATGAATTAGGTAATGCCAAGTGGCAGTAAGCAGGATGATGATGTGGCGAGATCGCAAACAGAGGAAGGAGATCACGCCATGTGGCAAATCATGCGACCATTGCTATCTCACCAAGGAGAAGTTGCTCACATAATAACATGGTGACATAGCGAGTGTTAAGGTGGTGATGATAACACATGGAACTAATATTGATGGCAAGTCAATGTGATACATGATGCTTACCAAGGAAGCCAATACAGGTGTGACAAGTGGCCTTATCCAATTGGGTGAGGGGATATGAAGAGATTTTGAAAAGATAAAATATTATATTACTGCACACTCAATCATAAAATGAAAATTTTGATTTCAAATTTTAACTTTTCTATAGTTCAAACTATAGATTATTTTAAAATTTTCATTTTTTATTCTTGCCATGAAAGCTATGAACAAAGACTCATAACTTCAAAAGGCCATAAAAGGAGCAATTTTTAACCGAAATGGCTACTCCAATATACCACCGGAATCAAAATGAGCTGAATTTTCCATTATTTAAGTTAGTTTGTGCACAAGTTTTCACCAATTCATGCTATAGGTCAATTTGTGAATCCTGAGGCATTCGCAATAGAATAGGTGTTTCTCATCATTGATCATTAGAGTTTCTTAGAGGGTGGATTTGAAGACTTTTTGGAGCCTGAATGTGGTAAAAATAAGCTGGAAAAGATTATATTGCATTCTGAAGGCCATATTAAACTGATTTTTCACTTTTAGCATGAATTCACTTAGTACCCAAATCAGTTATGATGATGAATCAATATCTCAGATATTTCTACCTTGTAGAGACCAAATGAGAGGATTTTGATACTCAGTTGAAGAGAGAGGGTAGAAAGAGGTTTTTCATCTTCTTGGGAAGGAGTTCTGAGTGGACACATGTCATCTTTACAATAGATTTGAGAATTCACTTCTTCCTATATCATTCCTTTTCTTTCTCATTGTAGAGGTTCCAGTTTTTTCACTGTGAGACCATTGGTTCTAGTTCTTGGGAGAAAATTCTCTCATTGCTATGATGCCAAGGTTTTGGATCTAGTCCTAATGCATTCCAACTACGGAGACACCATTTTCTTCAGCATAATTCTCTCATGTGAACAGCATTAGGAAGGATAATATAGACAATTTAGATTTGTTAGGTTATCTCATGTTTTGATTTCATGCATATGACTGTATTAATTTCAAGGAAATAAATACAAAGAGTAGTAGATTATTGAGTTTCATTTTGAATCTTGTCTCCTTTATCACTGATTTTCAATGCTTTAAAGTCTTTGAATAGAGAGCTCAGGTTGTAATTGTACTCCCTTAAGGCTGTATATTTTTTCATTGTTTCCTATAACTCAAGGGGTTATGTAAATGCTTCAGGGAAATCAATAGGGTTGCAAGTTTGCTAATGGGGATATCATGTAAGAATGAGGTTCAGATTGAGGATAGATGTCTATTTACAAGTTAAATATATAGATCATATATTTGGAGATACAAAAATGTCTCAGATATTCATATGTATGTTTTTGATTTGTGGATTTTCCCAATGGATTAGGCACTAGTCAGTTATAGGATCATCAGGTCTTATTGTTGCATATTTGAGGTTTTCTTGAATTCAACATCATTTATCAAATGTTCTTTCCATTTCATGTTGAAGAACCTAAATGTGATGCCCTCACTTAGCTTATGAACTCCATGGTTTTTCATTTAGCTACTATAGATTTATGTCATTTCATAAGTCATTAGGAGATATAGGGCTTTTATTTGCTTTGATAGATTCATGAATATGTTTTTGCACTAGTACCATATCGATTGAATTTGAGGTCCACCTGCCTAGGTTTTGTAGAGCCTAAAGTGAAGAAGGGACAAAGCCTTATAGTTGGCCTACTATTTTAAATGATGTGTTGAAGACAAGAGTTAGCTGCACCTAGATATGTCATATTCTCATTGGGATAATTGAAAACCCTCTAGCATTTTCAAACACCAACAAGCTACATGTTTGAAGTAAAAATCACATAAAAACAGGCCAAAAGCACATTTTTAGGATGTTTTTAAAGTTGACCATATAGGTCTGGTATCAAAATATATAGTAGACCTTATAAAGATATTAACTATTTTCATTTAATATTAGGGTGGGTGGGAAAAAAGTTGGAATAAATTTTGAAATGGTTTGAGATATTTTAGAACTACAAATTTTTTAGATTGCCACTTTTTGGCACACCATGATCCTACACATACCCTGATATTCAATTAAAGCCTTCCCCAGTAAATGATTCTTGGTTTTTTGAGGAAACTGAAGGGGAAGTAGTTGGTGGGTTTCAAAAGACTACAAAGATACAAGATGAAAATTAGACAAGTGTGGTTGAGATATCATATACCCCTCTAATGATTTTGAATTATTTATATTTGATAATGAACATGAGTTTATTTGAAGCAATCTTATTCTGAAACCCTTTTTTTTAGAAGTATATATGAACTGTAACTTCTTGGAATGTGGATTTTTAAAAAGGGAAAAATTAGATTTCAATAAGAGCTAGCCTACACAAGGAGCTGCTAATATTCGTTATCCAAAAGTATATTACATTAATGTTTTACTTAGTCTTGATATGTCACTCATGAAGATTCTTGAATATGTGATTGATGAGTTTCTCTTTTCAGAAGTCGTACTCTATTTATTTAGGGTGGTCATACTTGCATATTAGCCACTCTTTGAGGCTAGCATATATTTCTCTAAACAATTCAATGGATTTCGTAGAGCGAGTGGATGTATTCTCAAAGGTATGGACTACTAGCCTATCTTTTTGTAAATATAGTTTTGTTTGGGTCTAATTGTGGTTTTTCTTTAGTTTTTGTGGTGTGTAGTTTAGCTTTCCTTGCTTTAGTTTGTTGTTGGTTTGTGTCTAGTTTTAGGTGTTTGGAGTAGTTTGTTTTTCTTTCCATGGTGTTTTGATTGTTGCCCCACTCTCCTTGCTAGCAACCCCTATTTCTTTTATGTTCTTTAACTCTACAACCCAATTTAATAGGAAAAGGTATTTTTACCAAGAAATTTCAGATTCTTCATGCACTTTTCAGCTCATTCTCTATAGTTAGAGCCAATATTAGTTGGTGTTTTGAACCCCAATTTTAAACTTGCAAATTTAATTTTCCTAATGATTCTCCTCCTATTTATATTGAAAATTTTGTGTAAAGTAATATTGTAAAAGGTAGGGTTTGGATGAAATTTCATGAAAGTGAACCAAACTATTCAAGCCCAAGTTTCAAGGCTTTCCTTTATAAACTTTGTGCCATTTGAATAGGTTCAGTGGTTCAAAGATTCAAGAAGTTCAATAATTCTATGATGTAGTTTTAGATTGTAAGTTTAAGGCTCATATCCAAAATTGATTGATTTTAGAGATGGCTACTAGCTTATTTTGAGATATACAAGTTCAAAGGTCATATAATTTTAATGGTTTAAGTGGGTTAAAAAAGCTAGTTCAATTGGTACATTTAGTCCAAGAGTGGATATTGAACCACCTTGAACTAGTTCAAACTAGTTCAAAAGTTCAAGGTTCATAGGTTCAAAGATTCAGTTTTAATAGTCGTAATATATTTTATGAAAATTTAAAAATGGGTCCTAATGTTGGGTCATAATGTTTAATCTAACAATTGGATTAAGATTATTTTTGGATATTTTTTAGAAGTCCTAATCTTCTAAATCTTCCCTAAATGGTTTTGTCATATTTTTTATGGATCAAAAGTTTTGAGCATTAGCGTGGACTATCAAAATTGTCATGACAATTATGAAAGGATGACAACATTTCACCACCAGTAAATGCCACATGTCCAAGTCTTAAATTATATAATGTTAGCCAAAAATACTTAATTATAAATTTTTATAAAGACTTTATGCTATAAGATGAAATGGATAAAGGGAAGTGATCGTAAAGAATGATTAAAGGGAAGGAGATTTAATTTATGATAATTTCCTAGAATTAGTTATGAAACTAAATAAAGCTCTTGAGAAGTTTATTTAGTGGGAAAACTTTGGAAGAAAGAGTGTTCCACTTTTCTTGAATGAATTGTGTGTTATAGAATAAGGGGGAGCATTTTAGATAGTATTTTCCTAATTGTGTATTTGCAACTTTTCTGAATAAAATGAAGCTAGACATAATATTTGATGTATGTTTATTTCAAATTGAAATGATATTCTAGAAGGATTCAAATTGTGTTCAATCTATTATCTCATGATTGTGATTATGGTATATTTATATAATCTCATTTCATTGTGGATTGAATTGATTTAGAAGCTACAATTGCATTTCTAAGCTTTTGTTCTTCAAGTTCATAGCATGGTGAGGAATTGTGTATCTTTACTTTGGTTGTGTAGTATTTTTATGAAGTGAGTTTAATAGTTATTTTCCCCCTATCCAAGAATAGTGAGAGCAGCCTTCGCTTTCAGGTTAAAATCATTTGTCAATTGAATTCTTTGTATATCTAATCAAGGAGCTATACCCTATAAAATTTAGGGGGTGCTTGCATAATCTCATAACAACATGACCAAACTATTGGTCTTGTTTTGTCTTTGAATTGCTTTTTGGTTACAAGAGTTAAACAAATTAGTTTATTGTGCAAAGAAACATCTATTTACTAACAATGATGAAAACTTCGAACATGCTCCACTCATTCACCATGATGTTCAACATGCTCTAAAATATTAAAAAATATGTTACACGGCCAATTGCAATAAAAAATGTTAAATTATATTAATACATAATTTATTTCCAATAGAAAATTAATACCTCCACCACTATGATACACATCATGGCCTTTATCATTCTCAGGTTTTGTGATAGGATTTGAAGGCTATAGTGAAATGGCATGCAATTTTTTATCATTGTTTAATATATAAAAGAGAAATAGTCAATTTACTTTAGAAATTAACACCAAACATGAAATTTCTCAACTATTCTATTTGATTTACTTTTCATTTAACCAATTGAACTATGTCTCATCTGGTGCACCAAATTCTTCTCCATGGGTTTCTGATTCTTGGTATAGGTGTACAGCCATGACTTTATAGCCTTCCTTCAAGGTAATTGTTTTTTCTTCATCCATGTGCTCTACATTGAATTTTGTGCCCTATATTTTTGCTTAATATTGTAACTTTTGTGTGTATGATTTAATTAAACAAAAAATTTTCCAACCTTATATATAAAAATTGATATGAAATTATATTGCTTCTACTTACAAAATGGGAGTGAAGCTTCATATAGCCAGTAGAGCCAAGTTTGTGTTGGCCAACCTTTTATACTCTCGCTTCTATATATTTTGATGTGTACTACAATCTATGAAAAGTTTAAAATATGTTAGATTATATATTTACAAAGATCAATAATTAGTGCATGATTACATTCTACTTAATCCTATCATAACATACCTTTTTTTCCCTCTTTTGGTTCAATTCCATTACCATGTAGACTTTTCTCTTTTGCATCTTCTATTATTTCATTCTACTTAATCAGTGGAATCATAGGAGGACAATAATACTTTGGGTTATACTCTAAACCCCTTCTTTATTGATCTCTCATAGCCTTTATATGTTTGGATGCTCTTTTAAGAAATAGAGCATTGTCAAAAATGTTTTTCTTCAAAGAGGTCCTCTAAAGATGTAATGAGCTGATTTTTTAATTCAGCACCCTAGTAATTCCACCCTTTTTGAAAAAAGAAAATTGTTAGATACATAACTTTAATATAGTACAATAAATGGAAGAGAAGAAAAAATATTGTACCAATGATATGAAGCTACATACCATTTATGTATGGTGGCCCCAAATAGCGTCAATGTCATTTCAAAAAGGGTATAATAAAAAACATCATTTCATACAAAAATATCATGGGATTATTAGTCCAAAATGAGTTATGTATAAGTAAACTACATTATAATGTAAATAATTACAATTTTAAAGCACCTAGAAGCTTTGGTACTTTTAATGGAAACATAGTTTTCTTGTTCAATAACAATGACCCCATAAATGAACTAGTACTAGTAACATAGTCTAATCTATAAAATGATCTAGATTTAGTAGTACTGGACTATGTTATTGTATCAGCTTTAGCTGTATACATCAGTGCACAAAATAGTGAGTATAAAATTCACCCAACAAAAAAAATCAATGCATGATTATCACATTAAAAAATATAGAAAAAAAAAGTTTTACCAATCGTATTTGGTAGAGATGAAGATGTTTGCAAGCTCCTTGTTGCTAGCATTACAATCAATAGTATCAGAGTGGTGATTGAAGGGGCATCCACACTTCATCATGAACTAAAGAATGCATTGTTAGAAAAGATATTTTCAATGGATAAAGATCAAATGGGGTACTAGAAGCATCCCAAACATAAGTTGAGTCAATAATGCATGCAAAGGTTAAATGAATGGTTAAAGGTTTAAGGATTATTTATATGAAGGTTGTGCACTACAACCCTCACCATGTTGACCACATCTCACACGTGTCAAAAATTCTTGTAAGAAGAACACATTATCATATTTGAGATCATTATCCATAAGTAGTATAAAATATAAACATCTATTGAACTTTTATTATTGCTTAAGGTTAATTATTTCTTACCATCATACAATTAACTTTATGTATCAATTCATCTTTGATTGTGTCTATCTCCTTAGTTTTTTCTTGTTCCATGACAAGGATAAGAATTTATTTACTATATTTATTTATAATCTTACTAGCCATGAAGTCGGGGTTAGCACTGCTTGTGATGTCATCTAAAAATGTAGCCTCAATTTTAGATCACATCTGATGTGCTATCATTTTTTCTTTTCTCTATCAATTAGTATCAAGTTGTTACATCAATATTAGTAAAATTGTATTGAAATAACTCCAAAGCCATAAAGAAAATTACATAACAATATGACATTTTTTTCTATATAATTTGTACAATTACACTAATTAAGGTTTACCTTTTCTAAAGAAGATGTATGAAGTACATCCCTGCCTATGCCTTGTGGTGGATCCATGTTGCCATATGAAAAAGATTAGTTATTCTTAGCAATCAACAAAAAAATGAAAGTAATAGACTTACCAAAAAATATTATTAATAAAATAGTAGATTATATATTGGAGTCAATATTAATTGGAGGCAATTGGTTTAAATAATCTTATACTTACCACTCACATGATAGTACGTTTCATGTATAATGATTCAAATTGTAATCTATTAGAATCTCTTCCCTTGCACTTATTTGTTGGAAATGATTGAAAAGATCATAAATTAAGAATAATGGAACTCGTAAAGAATTTTTTCAATCACTATTTTGTCATTGATGTCAAACTTGCTACTTGCAGGAATGATAATTTCTTAAGTGATCTAAATACTATCAATTGGTTGATTGACAAGGAGGTGGCAATCAATAAGATGTAACTAGAGTACCTAGAGAAAGGTTGAAGTTATGATGTTGTAATGAAGTATAAGGATTAGCTAAGCCATTGATGAAATAGTGTATTGATGACATACTCTAAGAGGTTAGACACACTAAGACATATCAAAGATGTAAGGTTTAACTAAGTCATTTGTAAAGCCTAACTAAGTTCATTGGAGAGAGTTGAGCAAGCCAGTTAGAGTCGAGTAGATTCTCAGTTGAAGCTAAGCAAGTTCAACTTTAGTGTGTGCCAAGTAGCCTTCAAGTTTCAAGTGAAGATCAAGTGCCGAGTGACTTCAAATGTCAAGCAAGATATAGGAGCCGAGTGATATTTAAGTTTCAAGCCTTCAAGTGTTGAGAAAAGAATAAATACTATAGGTGTCGAGCGCTAGTAAAATAACAATAGAAGTTGAGTAACACAAAAGGAGCTGAGCATCAGTAAATCAATGATTCCAAGTTGCTGCATTATTTTTTAAGTCAAAGATTTTCCAGATCAACAGTGATAAGTTTGTTACA
Organism: Cupressus sempervirens; assembly: GCA_028749045.1. Taxonomy (NCBI): domain Eukaryota; kingdom Viridiplantae; phylum Streptophyta; class Pinopsida; order Cupressales; family Cupressaceae; genus Cupressus; species Cupressus sempervirens. Next base: position 173,377,959 of record CM053784.1, read on the forward strand.
TCAAATTTTGTGAATTAGTTGGATGATAAGTATGATGAGTAGATGTCATAGAATTTTATGTAAACCATGCAAACCAATTCAAAGTAAATGCTAATGGATTTATTATAAAGTTTCTAGAAGAAACAATTTGGGGGGACAACAATACCATTTTCTCAAGATCAAATTAAGATTTGAGTAGGAAATGAAGAACAAAACTTCTTTATAAGGATTTACACGCCAGAGATCAAATCTGCATGTATGAGAGCAAGTTGGTCATAATGTATGGTCTTCTGAAGAAGCTAAGAGGAGTAAGAAAAAAGCATCAAGACTCTAAGTTGATCAAGAGACCATAGAATGCATTGGCATAACGAGTAGAAGAACTCAAGGAGACAGATCTTGAAGGGTGAACAAGTTGTTTGCATTGCAAGGAAGGAAACCCAAGCAAATAAAAGAACTGAAAAGTGATTTGAAATTTGCACAGTTAGGGTTGCAATCTTTACCAAGTCAAAACCCTTCTAAAACTCTCTTACCATTGTATTAGATATAGAAATCCTACATTGCTAGGTTAGCTTAATAGTTAGGTGGATAAGCCTTAGGAAAAGGATAGAGAGATCCCCATGAGAAGGATAAAGAGATCCTCAATAGAAGGATAAAGAGATCCTTAGGAGAAGGATAAGAGATCCTGAGGAGGACGATAGGAGATCCTTAGAGAAGGATAAAAGATTCTTTTGAGAAGGTGACTGTAAATCCCATGGACTTGGGTGAGCCTAACAGCTCTATGTAAATCCTTTAATAAGGTGACATTCCAAGTTGAATGTTCTTAAGTCCTCTAACAAGGAACACTCCTAACAAGGTGTAGAAATCTTTTAATAGGGTCACATTTAACAGTGTACTGTAGCCTTTAATAGGGCAGGCCTTTAACAGGGTAGACCATCAGAAGTGGTTTAAATCAATTGCACAGTTATTCTATGGGTATCATCCCTACCCTAGTAACCTACAATATTCCCTATTACTTTTGGCCTTCCATAAATATACATAGAAAGCCTTTTACTTTGGACACTTCCTTTGCATTGTATATGATTTTTTGACAATTCATACCTATGCATTTTTTTTTTATTGCACGAATCTAATTATTATAATTGTAACAAGGTCCTACATAATCAATTCAACAACTTTATTATAAGTGGCCTTTATAGTATCCATGGAAAATAATCCCAAACCATGCAATGAAGATGGAGCTATGCGATATATCATTTTGTTAATAGAAAAATTAGTCTTAATTGGAGGTAGTTCCTTGGGTACCCATTCTTTCTAAAGATGTGTGTACCTTAAGGGAACCTTCTTATTTCCTTTAGTCTCATTATCATAAGAAAATGACTCCCCTCGGAAATGAAAAACTATATTCATTTATTGAATTCTCTCCTAATATTTTGAACTCTAGTTGATCTCCCTAATTTAGACCTACTTCATCTCTCACTTTTTTCTTCTATTCCTGCATTTTCCTTACTTACAAAAGACATATCAGACAAATACCTATTGTGTGATACCTTCAATCCACCAAATGAGAGACATAGTAGGATCTATATATTTTTTTGAATAAAGAGAAAGAAATGTAACCTTAGTTCTATCTTGGTGCATCACTCCCTTTTTCTTTTTGCATTTATTTCTGGTTTTGCTTCTCCCTTTTCATCTTAAGCAATAGTTTAAGTACATCCTGCTAGTGAGGAAGTCGGCCTTCTTTTGAGATTTAATCTTAGAAAGAAATTACCATAGTTGGAGGTCATTTCCATTCTATAAAAGGTCACTTGAGGGTCATAACTCAAGCAAGGGTGCAGACTTTGGTGTCAACAATTTTTGGCATGCCTAGTGCTAGTCAATTTAGATTCATAACTCTATTGGTTAGATAGTTTGAAGATCCTTTCGCTAAGAAATTGGGTCTTTTTCTTAGATTCATCAACCCTTGGATGCATGAATCTAACATTATGGTGACTCTATACATCTATCAATTTCAACAGACCCAACATTGGTATGATTTTCAATTTTTATGTTTCCTCAGGATTTCTATGAAGGTGCTTCTTTGAATTCTTTACCATGAATTCCCTTCATAGAGATGCATCCCACTTTCCCTCCTATCATGAAGAGGCTATTACTCATCCCTCCCATTATCTATATCAGCCACAACCTTGTTATAACTAGCATGATTACCCAGATCACCAGGAGGAGGATTTTACTCCAACCCATCATGTTATCTATGGCCATGAACTTGTAAACGTTTCCCCACCAAGTTCATCACAATCCAAGAGTTTTAGGAGAAAAAGAAGAGGAAGAAAAAATCAAGCTAATATATTGATTCCTCTTTAGGCTTAGTCTCCCTTACAATATCAAATGATCAGCCTGCCTAGTCTTCCTTAGAGACCTATAATGACCCTAGGTCAAAGGTAGGAGAGTTTTTTTACCACATAAATATTGTGGGCCTTAGATTCACTGATATGACAAGATTTTTGAATTTATTCATTATCTTTATAAGGATATAGATTGTGGGGATTCTTCTTATGTTATGCTCATTATGACCTCATGGCTTGATGATTTGTGTGGTAAGAAGATGTAGGGGAATGATCCTTATGTTTGTAGAATGGTGTATGAGACTCTTAATTTTCTCAATGAGGCTAACCAAGCCCTCCTTAGGTTACAACAGGAGGAAAAACTAAAATAAAATAAAATTGAGGAAGAGGCAAGACTTAGTCTTGCCCAAATGTAGAGAGTTGAAGTGCAAAAACCTCTAAGGAGAAAGTTTTTTACTTTTAGAGAAAGCAACCTTCCTTAGATTTCCACTTCAATCTTCCCTAAGTCTCATGCTACATCAAACACCTCTAGTTGTTGATGGTGGTGAGCCCATAAATGACTATTGTCTCTTCTTTTTTATTAGTGAAGAAGTGGATATACCTTTTCCTACACAAGACACCAGAAGAGTAGTTGCCAATTGAAGAAGAAAATAACAATAAGGTTGTTCCTATTCTTGAGTAACAAAAATTTTCTTTTGAGCCTAGGGCAGAACCTAAGGGCCTATTGCAAAGGACAAAAAGCCAAACCACATGTTGTAGCAAGAGGTCTTCCATGATATGGTGGATAAAGAAACATTGCCTTTGTTGCCCCAAGTACATGAGGTATAGGTTGTTGCTCATGAGGAAACACATACTCTAGAGGGAGAAATATTTTTGCAACAACTAGAAGCATAATGAAGGCAGTTTGAGGAAGAGCTTGCAAAGCACTCGGGGGCCCAACAGAAAGAATATGAGGCAATTCTTGCCAAGGAGTTGGTTATACAAAAAGAAAGTTGTAAGAAAGAACTACAAGTGAGGTTGATGAGCATTTTGTCTACTATAACAAAAACACCAAAGGAGACACATCTAGCTCTTTCTTCCACACCACAAGAGCCTACAAAAGTATAGGCGATATAGCCTCTTATTTGCAAGGATTCACATGGGCTTGAGGAGGAACATATGTTGTAGCCACAACATGAAGAAACACATACATCACCAGCCATATGATTAGAGTAGCCTCTATTAGTCATAAGGATTTGGAGGTTGTAGAGCACAAAAATATGGTCAGGGATGATTTCCTTGACCAAGTTTCATCCAATGGATGCCCCATCAGCCATCTAGCTCTACATCAATGCAAGTTACCCTCGATCATGCTCATTCTAGAGTATAAGGGTGACAATAATAAGAAGGAGCAAGTAAATATTTCTTAACAAGATAATGTCCTAGTGCTAGAGAGCTTAATTGTTTTCATCATTGGTAAGGAACTCCATGCAACAATATGCTTGTCATAGTTGTTGACTCCTTTGGCTGCCCATATGCATGGGAGAAGAAATCAACTTTCAAGAAGGGGTGACTATTTCAACAAGCCAATTAATGGCTTTGTTTGATAAATTTTTATTGTAAATACTTGTACATATTAGAGTAGCAGTTTCCATCTTTCTATGAAGTGTGCACACACATTTTTCTAGAGATTTTTGAAGTTTCCTAGAGCTCCCTAGAGTTTTTATTTTTGCTAGTTGTAGAATTTGGTGAAGTTGTAGGTGTGATCATGTGTCCTTTTTGGTTACTCTATGCCCAATGGATTTTTTGAGATTATTGATCTATGCTTAGCAAGCAAGGATCCCATTGAGTTGCCAAGAAAGTTGGCCATTTTTTCCCCACATTGAACCCATCACTGATATCTAACTAGAGAAGTATTCTATGGGTTGGGTTCCATGCAAATGAGATTTGATGACTCTTGATCTATCTTCCCATTTTTATGAGAGTGTGAGATGCCTCCATGTGTCACCTTTCTGGTGCTGCCATGTCTCTACAAAGCTCTAAAACCCAAAATTCTACCACATGGCAGAGGTTCCAATCTTTGACTTAAATTAGCACAACATGAACACATAGATTGATGGTGGAAATTCAATAGCAGATTAAAAGATCACCATCTAATTCGTTAAATAGAAAAAGTGCAAGATACTTCCATGTGTTGCCATTCTAAGGTTTCTTCATGTAGTGGCATCTTTGTGAGACTCTAAAGCCCAAAATAGCATGACAATCATTAGATCTAGTGCATCTTGTGGTCTATTTACAACATCCTAGTTGTCCATTGGAAATAAAGAAGATCTACATCGATGACTATGTTTTAATATCTCATTACTAGATTCCCTCACCATCTAGGTCATCCTCTTTGAATCGTCAATGGTCAACATCTTCTTGGTACAAATTAGATTTATTTACCATGGTCAACTCTACATGTTGCAGGTGGAAAACATGTCAGTTATTCTTCCTTGTGGTTTTATTTGTCTATGACATGCTATTAGGGTCAATTTTTTAATGGAAAGATACTTCTTGGGCTTTAATTGGCATAGTGCCAATGTACTCCTTGCCTCTTTAAAGCATATGATGATCAAATTTTAGTGATTTAATCTCTTGCAGTTGGGTGCACTTATTTCAGTCTCTTCTTATCACTTCCAATAGTGATGATAAATTTTTCCTTCAAATTCTCAATTAGCACTCTCCTCTGCAACTCAACTCCACCTAGTTGTGGTTTAAACTCAATGTAAACATCAAATTTTTTCCTGAACTCTATAAAGATAGGTTGTAAATATGTTTTCTAGGTTCTTCCCTATCTATATTTTGTAGTAGCATTATTCTTTGCAACTTTTTTCTTCCATTAATGAAATATCCCTCTTCCTTTCCTCTTCTTTCCATTCATTTTTTGTGCATGTTTCTTACCTTATTTTGAATGTTTCTTTCTAGTTTGTAAGGATTTTATGTTGTTCTCAATCTGTTGATGATTGTTGCACTATGAAGATTTCCTTACTTTCAACATTTAATAAATTCCAAACCTACATGTGAGTTCTTTGAAGAAAGATTAGAGTTAAGATCTTTGTATTTGAGTACTTCATTGATGTTTTGTTCAATTATGGGTAGAGTTGTAACCCTATTTCTATGTTAGTGCACCACCCCCCCTTTTCCATTCTACATTTATTTCTAGTTCTTCATCTCTCTTTTCCTCTCAAGTAGTAGTTTAGGTGCATCCTAATAGTGAGGAAGCCATCGTTCTCTACAAATTTGACCTCAAAACACAAGTCCCACACTTGAAGGTTGTTTCCATGTTACAAAAGGTCATTTGAGGGTCATGTCTCAAGCAAGGGGTGTAGACTTTTGTGTCAACAAGAAAATAGATAATAAATTTGATGTCTGACTACAGTTGATGTGGTTTGTAAAGAGAAGACACACAAATAATAAATTATATCTATAGGGTCTATTGAATAATACCTATCGATCTATGTCACTGTACATAATCCGAGTCAAAGGTGTTAAGTTTCATGCATATGAAAGTCATTTATCTTAAGTTACAAAAAATTAAATGATATGTTATAAGCTACAAATTATGTAGAAGATAAAATTTACATGATGCAAAATTGTGTATATATTTGCTAACATTAGACTTTAACACATAACAAGTTAATTATAAAAACATACAAGTCAAATAAATTTCTATGAATAAATCATTACCTCATACATGACATTGATCATACCTTGAAATACATTTTATTGATCATATTACTAATCATCCTCATCATCCATATCATCACCATGATCATGAACATCATCATCATCATCATCATCATCATCATCACCATCATTGTACTTGTCACCTTGATGATCATCATTGTCATCATCATCATCATGACCAACACCAACACCATCTTAATCACCATCTTCATTATCTTCATCACGATTATCATGACCATCATAACCTTGATCAACACCATGATCATGATTGTCATCATCATCATTTTCTTCTTCATTGTGTAATAGTCATTTGTGATCATCATTTACTTCATTTTTTTATTCTTTAGTATCTTCTTCCAACACATTATACTTTATCAGCCTTCCTTCTGGATCATGTCTAACAACAAATGACCAACCTAGTTAATGTGGAACACCAAAGTAAAATATTTTTTCGCATTGGCATGGAAGAATAATGGGCTTCTCTCCAACTGGCTCAAATGACTTCGTATTAATCATTGTATATCTACTATCATGTTCATAATAGTCCTATCAGGATTATTTTGATTTAGCCATATAGCTTGTACCATTTGACAAAAAATTGAACTAATATGAATGAATTAAAGTCACACTCAAGTATATCATCCAAGATGCCATAGTATTGATTTTCATATTTTTTTAGATGTATGTCATTTTTGGATGAAATAGTAGTAACCTTGGAGACTACACTTATCTCAAAATCACAAGTTTTCTTCGTGTTGTCTCACTTTTTATGAAAAATTTATGGTCATGGTTGTACATATCTTTGTGGTGTTTGATCTACAATTATTTGAACATGTCAAGATTATTTACATCAATTTGTGAGTTGATATTAAACTTATACATGGTTAGTAAACTTATATGTACCCTTCTACCTCTTGAACTAAATGCTAGATCAAGTACCATTGGCATAACATTGAGATCTTCATTACAAATAGATTCTTTAACCAATGGTGCAACACAACCCATTTTAATGAGTGACAATTTTCTTGAGATTGTTGAATCCATATTATCATCTGATCAAGATTGTTTGCAATATATGAATTTAGTGCATCCCACTCATAGCCAACTGTAAAGAAAACAAATAAACTTCTTAGAAATAACTTATATTGAATATTTATAAGAATTAATAAAATAAAATAATGTCATATAATTACCTCTCACTTTCTTCAATCTACCTTTCCCCATCAAGTACTCACCTTCAAATTTAGTCATAGAGTTGGGATCCCAAATATGATCTACATGGATATTTGTTTTAAATTTGAGAAGATATTCACTAATATACCCCATGGCCTAGTATATCATATATCCCTCCACCATAGTATTCTTAGGACGTGCTCTCTATCAAACCAAGCCATTCATAAATTTCAAGTGCCTCTCAACCATCCACATCGACATAGTTTGTACAGGTCCACACAATTAAATCTCCTCAACTTGATGTAAGTTGTGGTGTTCTTGAGTATTGAAAAGTCTTGGAGGTAGATGCTTTTACATTTCACACATAATTAATGGAGTTTTTGTCTTCCAATATTTTATATATATTTTTATCAATTTATTTAGATGATAACAACCTAAAAGAGATTCAACTCGCAAGAACATATAAATAAGATTTTAGAAAATAAAATATACAATAAATTACATAAAAATTATAGCAAGTCATAAATATAATATTTGTACAAAAAATCTAAGAAATAATATTTCTAATCTTATATAGTTTCGGAGATCGTATATAAATTGTTTAACACTATTGTCAAACTAGTGTGGGAGGGATAGAGGTAGGACATACATCAATCATTGAAAAATGATCTTTTTCAATATATTGTAAAATTATAAAATAAATATTACATGCAATTTTACAAATAGAATATAAATAGAGAACGTGAATTACCTTGATGAAGGTATGCTAATCATGTGTTTTCAACCCTGGCCCAAAATAACCTTTGATACAAGATTGCTTATATTTGCAACAAATCCTATGAGAATTTTTTTCTCTATGACTTCTTTTAATCCATCACTTTCTTGTTCCATTAATAACCAAGGAAGGGCACTCATATTTATGTAGTCTCCATTGTTATTTGATTCAATGAAATTTTTTAGTACATGATTAGATTCATGAATGTCATTACAAATATTGATAATTTTTTTCTCTATTGCGCCTTCCATCCAATATTTTCCATACTGTCTCTATTACATTCTTTCCAATATGCATGGCATCAAACAAATGCACTATTGGGAGATCCTTGTAGTATGGTAACCTATTAAATTGAGAATGTTAACATTTTATTTCTTTGGAAGTTGGTCATTGATGCCTTGATGAACTTTACGAGCATTAATTACATCATTACTAAATAAAAAAAATATCAAAATATAAATTTTAGTCAAAAAGCATTAGATAAACATTACATTAGTATTGTTATCTCTTCTTTCCTATTAAAAAGATATTTTTCAATAATTTCATACTTATGATTATTGTGAATAATGTGCCTAAACTCATCGAACACCTCTTTTTCCTAAACTTATTGAATGGTGACATTTCATCTTCGAACCACAATCTGGACATGTGAATTTTCCTTTTTCTAAATAACTAAATGATCATGTACAATTGGATCATGTGCAACTTAAATATACCACAATAATGTGTAAGTACTATAACATACCAAAAATATGTTACCTTAACAATATAGCATATTGCAAAAATGAGTCAGCCTAGGGCCATCATGTATTGTCCATACAAGCATTGCATGGAATTGAAATTGTCTTTGTCCTATTGGTGTAGATATGTCATATATAGTGACCCCATTTGATAAATTCAATAACTTTTCAATAGGTGGCTCAATATACACATTCATATCTTTAATTTGATACTTACTTAGTAATTGAATGAATATAAACATTACATAATTATTATGACCATTTTGATTTAGTAATTATACATTTATTTAGATAACTATTAAATGAAAAAAAATACCTAATACAATCATTGACAACATTATATGTTCCCTCTTTATGGACATCCAAGGAAATATGTTATTGTTAATAACAAGAACAAGCCATGCTGAGTAAAGAGATCTCATATCTCCAAATGGATTAACACCATCTGCTACCAATGAAAGCTTGAGATTATGAGGTTTTTCTTTAAAGTGTGGCCATGTTTTTTCTATTTTTTTAAATATAGAACCATCCATGGGCATTCACATAATGTCATCTTGACTTTTATTATGTGTATAGTAATCCATAAATTGTGTCAAGCTAGTGCACTTGAATAATCATTCAAGATGTGGAATAATGGGAATGTATTTAAGAACTTTGTAAGGCACCTTTTTTGTTATTTGATCTAACCAATATCTACTAGAATACATGATGATCAAGGCATTCTATTGCAAAATCATATTTTTTATGATATAGAATGTGATCATTGTGACATGCATAAATATGGTCTCATACTTCATTCCAATTTGATTCATATAATTCTTAGTGTGAATGAGGAAAAATGTGTGATGGTGGTTAAAAAAACTCACCTAGCAACCTACAACCACAAACATAAATTTTTATATAATAAATAGTAATGCTATGCTAATACTGAAGATGACAAAAATGGCATACCTTAGCATACGTGACATTGCTATATTTGATAAACCATTCATAACCTTTAAGTTCACCAACAACATTATACTAGAGAGAAGAGTTGTTTGGGAGTTTTGGTATAGGGTCTCATATGCCTTATCAAGTATAGGTATATAAAGACCATCTTCTTCATCATTATAAATGCACTATTATCATCATCATAATCATCTAGATCAACTGTGCCAATACCATCTTGTTCAATCATTTCCTCTAGCACATTATCAGCTATGTCAATACCATTTTCTTCAATTATGTTCTCTATCATAGGATCATCTTCTTCTATGGGAGCATTATCCTTAACTTGGATATTTACACCTCCTTGTTCCTCCAATTAAAAGTCCACATTCACCAATTGACAAAAATTGTACCCCCTTCTACATAACCATGTTGCCTACAATGACTCTAGGCTGCTATGATTAGAATCCTTCAATTCATTAATATATTACACTTTTTGGAAGGGAAATTACATTTATCAACTTTTCTTCAGAATTGAGACCACAATCTAGCAATTGTCTCATTATTTTGTTCCAAGTTCATACTTCTAGGCATGGTCTTTCTTCATAGGAAAATGTTTAGGCTAAAATTATAAAAAATGTAAATATACAAGAATTATTAGCATCTTGTATATAATCAAAAATAATAAAATATTAAAACATTATACAAGACGTAAAAATACACACACAAATCATGTTCACAAGATTAGGCCAACCAATTTGAATGTTCCTTCTCAAATCATCTTTCTTAGTGTCTTTTCTCCTTCATAACTTGGACTTAGTATCTTTATGTGATTAAGATTTTTTTCATTCTAAAATGCAACATAGATGTGTACCTAATCACACACACATATAAAGTACAATTATTTGAAAATTTATGGAGCCAGATGTGATGAAACTTAGATTAAATGGTATATGAAGGGTTGATTTCTTCCTAACCAAGTTTTGAAACATATGATGAGGTGGATTATGACACTTTTATATTGGAATTCTCAATATTAGTGGGTGGTGGTTAAAGATGTTACATTATAAGGGGTGGTGGTAAAAGGTGCTACATTTTTAGCATCCTTAGCATTTTCATTTCATAGTTCATGGTTTTGTTATGTAATGAAAAAATTATATTCAATAGTTCATGGTTCACTTATCAATAGTTCATAGTTCATGAAAAAATTATTTCATGGTTATGTAATGGAAAATTATTCACTTTGGAGGGTCATTTGATTATTTCATTTTTCATAATACTTTTAATTTTCTCTAAAATAAAATTGTCCCCAAGCTCCTATTCACTTTCTAAGGACTATTGTGGACTAATGTCTAGATCTAAGTTTGATATATAGATATGATCAAGACAATTTTTTTATTGAAATTAGATACTCTGTGGTTCTTAATATAAATTGAAGAAGGAAATTTGAAAGTAGTTTAGAGGTTTCTTAGAAACTTTTCTCAATCAAGTACTCAATTTGATGTTCCCACCTCCACAACAACTAGATAAATAGATAACCAATGATATATAAACAAACTATTAGAGTATGATAAGAATCATATGATATGGTTAAAAATTTATTGAATGAGATGTGGTGAGAGAATTTCCTTTAAAATACAAAGATAGGGCTCAATGGAATGAAGACAAGGTAATGATTTTATTTGGAAGACAATATTGGTACAGAAGCACCTAGGGTAATTCCTAGTTAATCATTAATCATTAAGGATTTCTCTATTTCATTAATCATTTTGGTATATTTGATCCATTTATTTATTTCATGTGCATGATGTCACCATATTTTATGGTATTGAGTTGTGATACTTTTTCCTATTTATGATACTTATCAGTTGTGATCATTGTAGTTATTATTCTTGACAATTTAAAGTGACATGGTTGATGTTCACGTGAAATTGTCACTAGTTGATGTCATTTCTACATGCTTTATGGAGTCAAAACATTCAAATTCAAGACTTATAGCATGGTGATATTTTGATACCTTTTAGAAAAGGAAAAATGGAAAATAGCTTTTATAGTTCAAATTAGTTTTTCTTTTTCTTTTTTGTCTTTTTGACTTTTTAAAGATTTTGAACTCTTTGTGATCAACTAATTTGTTCATTTGAATTTTCAATGTGACCTTTGTTTGTGGATCTATAATCTAGGTTTTCTCTATCATTGTTCATGATTGCATCTATGTTTTGTATTTTTCTTTTGTATTTTTGGATGATTTTGATGATTATTTTTGTGGGTTTTCCTAAGGGTAAAAGCACAAACTTGTGTCACCCTTTTATGAAGGAAAAGGATATCAGAACTTAAATTGTTTAACATTAATGACAGAAAAGGGACATTTTTGTTTAGAATTTGAAGATGATGTAAACTAATGAAATGTGTAAAATTGGATGAAGTTTATGCTTGTAATTTATTATTTTTTAATTGAGTCAAATTTTTATCATTTTTTTAATTTTTAAACTCTATTTTGTTTTTTTTTTAAATGCTAAAAATATACAATTTCATTCCCACCAAAAAATTATATGTAAATGATCATATTTTTCTCCAATTTTGAACTATGTTATAGTTGAGATGTATACCTAGTGGACAAACAAAAAATTAATTTTGGACTTATATGTTTCAAGTTATAAGTGTTCAAAGTCGAACTTATCAGAAATTGAAAGTTTTTTTTTCCACCAAACTTTTTCTATCAAATCTACATATTATTTTTTTAAAAATTACATATTCTTGAAGATGACTCTCTCCTCTAGAGGCACACAAAGTTTTTTATTTTTTGAAAATGATTTACTATTTATTTATTTTTCCGAAAAGACATCTTGTTGAATTTTAAAAGACCTATTTGTTATATTTTATAAATATAACATATTTTAAATAATCAAAATACTACAAAATTTATATGACCATAATCTTGACTCCAAGTTCTACAGAAATGTATTTTTAGTTTTTGGAAAAACTTCAATTTGGACAGAGAAATTAGTATTTGAAGTGAATTTTTTTAGAAATTGCATCATTTTCTTGTGTGGCTACCACTTAAGATACCACATAAGCAGTTACGACTGAAAGGGTTATGGCCATAACCTTTTCGACTGTAAGGGGTTCGGTCGTAACCCCTGTCAGACCAAAAACCCACCAGTAGTTACATTGGCAGTTTCATATATAAAATAATTAGATTTTAATTTTAATCTATAATTTAAATTATGCATAGTGAAATGAAAAATTTAAAATAGCATTTTCAAAAATTAATATTTTTTAAAGCTGTGTTTATTGATTATTTCTTGGAGTTTAACAACAATTACAAAGGATCATCAATAAGGTATTTTTTTCACCTAGTTCTTTTATGTAGTCTATATTGAAGTATTGAAATATATTTCTAGTGGAATCTAAAGTAAAATATTTTTCTATAAGTCAAAGTATTAAATGGGTAATAAAAAGGCCAGATCAAGGAAATATGATAGAATAAAAGATGACAAAATGAAAGGTCATACAAAACATAATCAAAACCAACCTATTGAAGTTAATGAAGAAGATGGGATTCATGAAGAATATGAGATTCATGAAGAGGATGAGATTCATGAAGATGAACAAATTGGTAGTTCTAATGATAGAAACATATTATTAAGTGTAGGAAACTTGATGAATTTGGATGAGGACCTACTTTTTAGTCAAATTCCATCTACAGAAATGGTAAAAGAGAACACTATTAAAAAGCTTTCCTAAAACATGTGGGATGAATATTTCAAAACCTATAAGTATATTTGGAAAAGAATAATTATTTGTCAACTTATTTAGGAGAAAAGATATGAGGCCTATTTAGGAGTTTTTGGGTGTTGATAATAGGAAAAACCATGTGCATAATGTTAATAAAACAATAGATGAAAATTTGCAAATTGCTTATAACAAAATTGACAACACAACTCAGGGAGGTGATTTGAGCACTGCACGTAGAGCATTGATACAGTAGAAAGCTGACACATAGAAAATAAGTATGTGCAATTTCTAATTTACTACATATATCTAGAAGAACTATTCAAACATATATTAGGAGAAGAAATATGCTAGATGAAAATATTGAGAATAATTGGGTGAATATTTGTAGAGTTCCACAAAAAGACATAATTTGTAAAGATGTAAAAAGATAGGTTATTGAATTTTGGACCACATCATCTCATGTTTCTTCTAATAGAGGTCATACTATAAAAATTAAAGATCAAGAGATAGGGGATAAAATTGAACATCCAAAACATTTTATAGATATAACACAAAGTGAATTATTTGGAACATTCAAGGAAGAATTTCCAAATGTGAAAAAATGTTTGAGATTTTGCATCCTTCCTTTGTACGCATAAATAAGATACATAAAACTAGTTGTTGTCGAAACCATGTCAAATTTGGTCTACACTTGCAATCATGTAGAAAAGTTATGGTAGTACTTGATCCAAATTTGGTCATCCCTGGTAGTATGTCATAATTTTTTAAGTCTCTTTTATGTGGAAAATTAGAAGATTCAGATGAGTTCAAAGTATAATGCATCATAAATCAATGTCCAAATTGTGTAGATTTATCTAAATTTCCATTGTAGAATGAGAATATTGATGAATTGACAACAGTTTCATGGATGAGATATGAATATGAGACATACCAAAATAAGACAGTAGCTGAATCTAACAAAATTATATTGAAGGAGAGTGAATTGTGGTATGATGAGTTTATGAACTATAAGTTTTGTCCTTTGATATATCCACATATCCAACATTGTCATGGTGCATGATGGCAAGCTAAACAATTTTTTGATTCAAAAAATTATTTTCTACCTAGTTGTATTCTTTGAGTTGTAGTTTTTCTGAGAACTATACATTTCCACCTCAAACAAAGCTTCAAGGGCAATATTTTCATTTTGAACAAGTTGCAATATTTTTGCAAGTGACTTATAGACATGCATAATTTGATGTGGATAACATAGAAAGTTCAAAGGAAAATGAGTACATTATCATCAAGGAGGTTCATTTCTATATTAGTGATGACAAAGTTCATGATAGGAGCTATGTCACTCATTGTTTTGCAATGTTCTCTAAAGATCTTAGAAATCTTGGAATAAATGTTTCAGACCAATGGATCTAGTCCAATGATTGTGCAAGTTAGTGTATACATACATGTACATTTTTTATTTAACTTTAAATGTAGAACTTATATTGATTTGTACACATATTTCAATTTAATTTATATAATTATTTTTAATCTCATTTCATGAATGTATAGGGAAATTTAAATCTAGAAAAACATTTAATTCATTAGCCATGCAACATGCTAGAAGCAATGTTAGGGTTTTGTGGAACTTCTTTGAAAGCGGACATGGAAAAGGTGAACACAATGGAGTAGGAACATGTATTATGTGCACACTTCAACAACATGAACTTGCATGTACATATGTACATACATTTAGTGTGTTCTTGATCTAATTATATATATATATATACATATATATATATATACATATATATATGTATGTATGTATATATATATGTATATATATATGTATATATATATATATAATTAGATCAAGAACACACTAAATGTATGTACATATGTACATGCAAGTTCATGTTGTTGAAGTGTGCACATAATACATGTTCCTACTCCTACATATATATATATATATATACATATATATATACATACATATATATATATACATATATATATACATACATATATATATATATATAGATTTAATGTATTTTAAATTATATATGTACATGTGCATGTTACTAAAGGTAATAGGATAAATAGTGTGCAAGAAATTTTTGAATGGTGCAAAGATCATTTTGCTACTTTAGATATTGAATACAATAAGTGTTATTTTTGGGAAGTGAAAGGTACAAGTATTAAATATATTTATTTATTTGATAAAATACATGTATGTGTGTACATATTCTTATAATTCAAGTTTTTAATTAAATTATCTATATTTGTAATAGATATAGATCGATCTAATCCTTACAATTGTCAAACAATTTATGGTATTAGAAGTTTACATCAAGTGGTGACTACAGGGCACCAGAAACCCCTAGTGATTGAAGTTTGAGAGAAATCATGATTTTGTGATGCTTGCATGAAGGATAATCCAATTAGTGCATGTTAAAATATTGTGAGTGGATATGTTTCACATTGGGATTTGAAGGACATATTCAAAAAGCTTCCTTTTGAAGATGTTGAGATTGACATTGACATTCATGATCCTATATATTTAGCTGATTATGAGCGTGTTTCTGATTTAGTTATACTAGGTTTGTGGCATATGTAAATATATATGACACACATGTATGTTCATTAAATTTTTCACTTTATAAACACGTCTATTTTTATGTACATTGCAAGACATATTTTTGTTGTCCAAGAGTTAGTAGATAAGGTAGAAACTATAGACTATTATCTTCTAAGATGCACAAAAGAAAAACACAAGTTGCTAGAAGGAACTATAGATGCTAATGGAATGTCATATTCAATTGGATTAGTTGTTGTTGAAGGAACATATTATCAAAAAATCAAGATAATTGACAGTGGTATTGAATTTATTGAATACATGCTTGGAGAAAAGGTTTTACAATATAGTAACCATGTTGTAGCAACAAAGTTGCAGTTTGACACAATACCAAGAAGTTGATGTTGTGGAAATCAAAAGTGGAAACTTCCTATTGAAGAACATGAAAATGTTCTTGAGATAATTAAAAATAAAGAGGATCTAATAATACAATGTTTGTAGAGCTCTAGTTCAAAGCTATTTGTACTTATTTTCTATATACAACTCTCATATTTTCATATTTATTAGTTACATACACATCATTTTGGATATATATTTAGTAAATATATATACATTTGATCATGGATCTTAGATATATGGTACAAATTATGAACATTCATGTATTGCTTTTTATATTTTTTCTAAATGCACTCTTAAAATTGATTCTATAGCACATATTACATTCTTTATGTTCGTACATGTATTCTTTGTGCTCTTATATGTATTAAATTTAGTGATGTTCCATGTATTGTTATTTATATTTTGTGTATGGTTTCATGTATATATAAATGTACATACATCCCATTAGGACTTCCCCTTAGGACCTCCCCTTAAGAAAACCCCTTAAGACATCCCATTCTAGGAGTTCCCTTTATGACCTCCCCTTAAGACTCCCCCATACGAAATCCCCTTAAGAAAACCCCTTAAGACATCCTATTAGGACAACCTCTTTACTGATCAAATACACTCTTAAAACTGATTCTATAGCACATATAACATTCTTTATTTTTTTACATGTACTCTTTGTGTTCTTATATATGTATTAAATTTAGTGATGAACATCTATTGTTATTTATATTTTGTGTAAGGTTTCATGTATATATATGTACATACATCCCATTAGGACTTCCTCTTAGGAGCTCACCCTAAGACTTCCCCTTAAGACATCCCATTCTAGGAGTTCCCCTTATGAACTCCCCTTAAGACATCCCCTTAGGATCTCCCCTTAAGACTACCCCTTTACTAATTAAATGCACTCTTAAAATTGGTTCTATATCACGTATTACATTCTTTATGTTTGTACATGTATTCTTTGTGTTCTTATACACGTACTAAATTTAGTGATGAACATGTATTGTTATTCATATTTTGTGTATGGTTTCATGTATATATATGTGCATACATCAAATTAGGACCTCCCCTTAGGACCTCGCCTTAAGACTTCCCTTAAGACAACCCCTTAAGACATCCCATTCTAGGAGTTCCCCTTACAACCTCCCCTTAAGATTTCCCCTTAAGGCAACCCCTTGAGAAATCCCATTCTAGGAGTTCCCCTTAAAATCTCCCCTTAAGACTTCCCCTGAGGACCTCCCCTTAAGGAAACCCCTTAAGACATCCTATTAGAACAACCCCTTTATTGATTAAATTCACTCTTAAATTTGATTCTATAGCACATATTACATTCTTTACATTTGTATGTATTCTTTGTGTTCTTATCTATGTATTAAATTTAGTTATTAAATTTTGTAGTTCACATCATTTATTATTTACTACTCCTCTTTATGTTCTTAAATATGTATTAAATTTATTGATTAAATGCCAATGTAACACATGTAGAAAATAACACATGATATATGAAACAAAAATATGCATATTGAAAACATACATATATTCAACATGAACATAAGACATGAACATAATATGTACATCTACAAAATAACACATCTATGAAATAATGTACACCCATGCAAAATGTATCCAAAATACCATATAAAATGTCTCCAAAATACCACATCAAATGTCTCTAAAATACCATGTATCAAATGTATCTAAAATGACATACACACACACACTCTCAAACACACACACATATATATGAAAGAAATTTTTATTTTTATTATAAAATTATATGTATACATGCATGTATTATATAATATGTACATATATATATTTATCTAAAAATATATAATAAAAAATACATAACATACCCATGACTCATGCTGTGCAAGATTTGTTGGAGTCTAAAAATCATGAAAATGCAACATACTATCACTAAGACCCTATAGAACACACATGTATGTACACAAGTTAAATTGAATCACTTCAATATATGTACACGTATCTTTAAAGTACATGTATAAAAGCTCAAGTATGCTAAACAAGTATACTTGTGTAAATTATAGTAACAAATAAATTTAAACATATAAATTTATATTTACCGTAGCATCATGTAATGCTCTACCAATCAGACTGATACTTGAATCATGTAGTGATAGAGTAGCCTAGTCTAGGTCTACTGTCTCATCTAAAATCATAGTGGTAAATAGACCCTATCATATTGTGGGGGCCTGAGTATGAGAGGTTTCTATAGGAGGTGGGGGGCATGTGCTATAGGGCCTTGTGTAGGAGCAAGTACTACAGTATCCTAAGTGGGTGTTGTAGGCCTCTCTGTAGGAGAAAATGCTATAGAATGTGTAGGGATATCCTCCTATCTCTATGAGGGCTATGATCTTGTTGTATGTGAGAAAATATGGTTGATGTGTCCACCAATGTCATGAAGAGGAATCCCTATCACTATTGATAATTCTTGATATGAACCGAGAAGATTAGATCCTAAATCAGATGGCATACAATGTAATGCATCCACATCTAATACAACAAAAACCTCTAGTGGAGATGGTATATCTTCTATCTCATATGCATCATCAAATCTTGTGTTAGAGGATGTAGCTATCAAAATGGCACCACAAGCTTGTAACATATATTTGCCACATTGATCTGAAGACATCTCTTATAATTACATAGCAACTGTAGCAATGCTAGAATATATCTGAGTCCTAACTGTATCATTGAGAATAGTCATACCTGCAACAACCATCTATGGAGCTCTTGGCATGACCAAAAGGTTTGGACCCATCATTGCTCATTTATTAACAGATGTAGGGGTGTCTGCATGTCTAAATCTCTCTGACAATCTACTGAGGCCCTATCCAAATTGACCTAGAAAATCTATATAATTGACATCATGATGTAAATGAAATTCTACAAAAAATTATTTGTAGAAATAAAGAGGAAACTCGTCCTTCTGTGGCCACTTGTGATGTCTAGCTAACCATTGACGATATATAAATGGTGTAGCAAGTTGATTTGTACACTTCATAGATGAATAACCTCTAACTCTATGCCTATCTATATAAAATGGAAACATACTCTTCACCATAGTGGTGGAGACCTCTCCATCAATCTATGTATACTTCACAGTGCTAGTGACATTGTGAGAAAGTGAAGAGTAAAAAGTATCAATACTGATATCATCAAATGGGTTGTATATCTCTGTCATCTCAATCATATGGCATAACACATATCTCATAGAAATAATCTTCTCCCTATTATGGAGAGTGGTAGAAGCCAAAAATGTAGAATCCAAATACTCTATAGCATGAGATAACCTAGCAACAGTATCTCTAAATAGACATTGTCTCTCCTTAGAGGATGATCTTGGTCTACATATTGTGCTTGACTCAGCATTATGACCCCCTCCCTCAATGGTAGCCTCCCCTAAGGATATAGGTGCAGTACTAGATGCCATAATGATATATGCAAAGAAGATCTCTATCTATAAATGTAGAGTTTATACATACATACATACATACATACATACATATATAATGGAAAGTTAAATTTAATTTAAAACATGTATGTACAAAGTTGAATGTAACTAAAAAATATAGATCATTTTAATTTAATGTACACATGTTAAATTTATATATTGAAACTTGATATATCTCACTCATGTATGCAAACAAAAAATATGCACATGTTATTAAATACTACATAGGTTTACTATGTTAATGTTTTCAAAAATGTAACTAATTTTTAGCTATCTTGAGGTCTTAACAAGTTTTCAAAGTTTCATGTACATGCATGTTATTATAGTTTCCAAGTTTTCTAAGTTTGAAATTGGTTAAATTTTAAGTTTTTAGGTTTGAACAACTAGAACTTATTATAGTTTAGTTAGATGCCTAATGTTTCAAGTTACATGTTAGTTATCTATATAGGTTTGCACTATGCTAATGTTTTCTCAAATGTAATTACTTTAGTTATCTAGGTCTCAACTTGAATTTTCTATATTTGATGTAAAATCTACATTTATGATTAAATAGCTATTTAGTTAAAATGTATATAGTTCTTTAAATCTAACATATTGATCTAACTATATATAGAAAAATAACTAGTCTAAATAATCAACTGCTAAAACACTTTAAATATAATTAATTTAATTAGTAAAACAGTTAAAATATAATTAATTTAATTAATAAACACTTAAAAGATAACTAATTTAACTAAGTCTAACCTGTAATAACTAAAAAAAAAACAAAAGAAACCACTTGTCAGTAATGGCCAAAACACTCTAAACCACTTCAAAAATTGCAATAGTATGTAAATGACCCTTGACAATTACTTTTCACTTTTTATAATTCTTTTGGCCGAAACTCTAGTTACCACATAGGCACGTGAAGGCACCACATCTGTGCAACCAAAGGGGTTACAACCAAAACCATTATGGCTATAACTATTTCAGACATAACCCCTCTAGATATCCCAAATGGTGATACAGACTTGTGCTTTTACCCCTAATCATGGCCATTCTTTGGTGTTTCTAGAGGTTTTCATGGCCATTATTTTCTTTTTTGTGTTGTTTTATTTTTTCATATGTGTTTTTGCAGAGCATTAGAGCATATTTAGTTGTTGACATTATTATGAAGCTTGACTTGGTTAAATATGTTGATAGTATAGTATGTTTGTTATTAGTGACATACGCTTATTCAGATTGTAAGTATCTTTTGAGCACATTGTACAATAAATAGTGTTAACAATCATTTCAATATCTACTAAGTTCTATCATTGCTAGTGAATCTAAGGGACAATAGTCAATTTGTGCCAACCAATTACTACCAAGGTATTGATCAATAGTATACATTAAGCATTTGAGTGTATGTCACGTTTATCACTGCAAACCAAGTTGTGCAGTGCTTACTGAGTTCATAGTTATTGTGATGTGAGTCCAGTGCTAACCAAGCTACTTAGTGTTAACCAAGTGACTGAGTTTATACCAAGCTCACAGTGATAGCATTGACTAAACTATGCACTATGAATAGAGTGATTCAGTTTATATGTCAAGTTTCAGAGAATTCATTGAGCCACCAGTGTAGACTAAGTTCAAGACTACTTGAAAGTGATCAGTATGGAACAAGCTTCTATGTCTTCTAAGTGCATGACAATGTCAAGCATTAACTATGGATGTCAAGTATGGGAAACTCACCAAGCCAATCTTCAGAACCCAAGTTCCTATAGTTGGGTTAATTTTGTGATTTTTGTGTAAACTTCTATTTTGGCTAAATTTGTAATTTGTAAATTGGATTGGTATACATGTAACATATTGTATCACATCAAACATTATGATATGGAAGTAATGTAATAAGTAGAGAAAAGAAGAAGAGTGAATTACAAAGGCTACAACAATGTAAGGAGTAGCAAAAATTTATCTATCACAGTAAGGTGATTTGTATACTCAAAGGAATCTCATTCAGCAAACCAAGTTGTATATCAAAGATTAGCCACTATTTCATCCTAATAGGTGGATCAGTCAAATCCTTTCACAAGGTGGTCTTAACAGTCTTGTGTAAATCTCTTTAATGAGTGCATACTTCATTGTATGTTTGTAAATCCTTTCGCAAGGTGGACCTAGTAGTCCTTATTTCTCTTAATAGGGTAGATCATCAGAAGTGATCATTGTAAGCCTTAAAAGGATATTGCAGTACTAAAGCTTGTGGGTATCATCCCCACCCTAGTTTTACTTTCTATTTGGAAGGTTTTTGGGACTAAATTGTGTGTAAATATGTTATGAATGTTTCAATGTTTTTAGTTTCTCATGCATTCAATTAGATCAAAATACACATGAAGGATTAATTTCTATTAAGGATTAAGTTTTATTGTTTACTGATTCACCCCTCTCCTCTCAGCAACTTAGTCTATCATAATATTTCCAACAATTTATATAAGAGCTTTGTGGTTCTTAGGAAAGAATTTTAATAGATTGAGCAAAGATTAAAGGCTATGGAGGTATTTAGACTTGACAAGGCTATTGACAATGACAAGCTAGACTTGGAATTGGCTATTGGAAAAATCAAGAAAGCAAAATAGTAACTCTCTCAATCCCTGAAAAAGATAAAAAGGTCTTGCAATCCAGATGAATGACCAACTCTACATTGAAGAAAGAATTGAAGACATCCATTCAAGCAATTCTGATGAAGTTGATGAAGCAATTAAAGAACTATTTGAAAGAAATAGTACTCTTCAAGAAGAAGTAAGAAAACTAAGAAGAGCACAAAAAAATTAAGTTAGTAAGATTGTGTGAAGTCATGGAAGAGAAAAATAAGATAAAAGAAGGGATAGAAGGAAAGAACAATGAAATTCAAGACCTATCACTTCAACAAAAAAACTTCATTGATTAGCTCACCAATGCAAATAAAGAAATCATGAATCTAAGATAAGAGAATGAAATATTGTAGAAGGATCTAAACACTGAAAGGCAAATGAATGAGAGGATGATGAAATCTCAAGTAGACATAAATCAATTGAATGAGAAAAGCCATTACAGATAAAAAGGAAAAGCAAGAATTAGATATATAGAAGAAGGTGAATAATCTAGGCAAGGAGCTCAAAGGAATCAAAGACCTAGTTGTTGTCATTGTGGTAACATAAGCCATACATCAAAAAAATGTTGGAGCAATGGAAAAGGTAAATTCATTGGTAAGTTCTACAATTGCAATTAGCATGGTCATAGGACAAATGAATGCAAAGAGAAACCTAAGTTTCAAGGAAAATGTCATAAATGTAAGAAGAATGGGAAAAAATCCATAAAATGCAAAAGTAAGATCTTTAACCCAATAGAAGATTATTAAAGTTATATTTGGTTGGGACTATAACACTTGGTGCAAATGTCATTATTGTGCAAAATTCAAACACATTAGAATGAATTGTGTAAAACATCACATGAGGACAAGAGACACCACCAAAAGATGTTTTATGTGTACAAAGATTTGTCATCTTGCCAAGAACTATATGAATACTAGAAGAATTGAAGATGAAAAGAAGGAAAAATCTAATAACATTAGAAAGTAGATAAGACAGGAATGGGTTCCAAACTCTTCTAGGAATACAAGTTTGAGCAATGATAATAATGTCACTCAAGAATTCGGTGACTCCACCATTTCCACTTGACCTCTCATAGGAGAACTTGAACTACGATTTTGAAGAATATATCTCACATCAATTCTAGTTAGTAGAATTAAAGATCTACTTCAGCATTAAAGAAGTAAAGAGATCACTACGTAAAATATGCAATAATTATTGAGCATGTTTATGTTGCAGACCTTATCGAGCAAGGTTAGGTTGCAGACCCTACTGAGTAAGGTTAGGAGTAACTAAGTTATGTGTGGTTACGAAGTCATGAAAGACTTTGTCAAGCATTCAATGCAAGTGAAGTGGATGACAATCTGTCATTTGAACAAACAATTATGCCAGGCATTTTTGGAAAATTTTGATGAAAAGGGGTGAAATCGAAGTCATTTCTCACCACAAATTTTTGAGAGCTATCTGTGCAAGGAAATCTTTAGAGCATTCAAGTGATTTGAGAAAATTTTTATTGAAGACTTTTGTATTCTCTCAAACCCTACTGCCTGAAAATGGCATCCTCTAGCAACAAATCAAAGAAAGGTTCAGACATGTTAGTTCAAGGAATGCAGTGGAAGGTGCCAAATGTTAAGTTGAGTCCTACCTTTGTTGAAACCCTAGATCTAAGCAGAGATTAATCACAAATTCCACCAAAGATATTGTTAATCAATGATATTTTTTTACATTTTAAATGTGCTATTCAAGATATTTGAATATTGGAGATGGATGAATCATTGAATGAATTATGCATTAACGGTGTTGAAACTAGAACATCAACATCTTGAAACTAAAGGTTTAACTCACATTCTACATATGCCAAGGGATTTTCAAATAAAATGGGTAAGATATATTCTTATTCATATGCACAATGGTTAGTTAGATTGGAATAACCTATTTTGATAACCAAGAAAATGATCTCCAGGGTCATTGGTCTTTCCATGTTGACAAAAGTGAAAATGACAAAAACCCTAATTTAGGTTGAACTAGAGAAGTTAACCCTTGCTAAGTGGGATGGAAGGGGAATGAGATCAACTATGTTACTGACATGAAACTTGAGTTTGAGACACATGTCATTGCTGACAAGGTTTATGCACAAGTAGACTAAACAACATGTCATGTAAAGCAATAGATTTAGTATACAAAATGGTCAAAAATAACCTATCACTTGACCTTACTGAGTTGATGTTGAATCAGTTCAACAAGAACATGGAGAGTGTAAGAACTTCCAAGAACAATCCTTGTAAGGTCGGTTCACTTTTGAAATATTTATTTTTCTATGTGTAAAATTGTTTTCCATCTAAAGGTACAGTAGTTTGGAGGAAGGATGTAGTTATTCTTTATCAAATTAATGAGTATACAGCTAAAATGGGAGAGAACTATGTAAGTATTATGGACAACTACTTTGATGCATTACAAAAGATGATTAATAATAGATTCAGGATTCCTAAGAAACTAGTTGATAATTACAAAGATGATGTTTGTTTCATGGTTAATAGTGAAAAAGTATATATTCAAGCAGTTAGACAAAGGATAGTATGGATAAAACCTCTTGGCTATGAGTTAAACATAGATGAAACCAAGGAAATTCTTGAGGCACTACTTAATGAGCATGTTGACCCTAAAGCTCCATACTTGGCACTTATGATTAGGCAAAGGCTAGAATAGAACTTGAAATCAAGCTCCCTCAGGCAATCAACAAAGGAAAGAAGAGAATTGTCAAACTCAAAACCAGTTCCACTCTTCTATTGATTGAAGGAAAAGGAGATGATATTGAGGATGAAGAAGTAGAAGATGAAGAGATGTTAGAGGGTGAAGAGCCACTGATGAAAAAAGGTTAGGTAATTATTACCAAGCCTACCAATAAATTTACTATTGTGTTTGCAAGAAGGTCATCTAGGAAGAAAGTGAATAAAGAAGGAGATGTAATCTTCAAGAGATCTCCACCTACATTTAAGGAAAGGCTAAAAGATATTGAATCAAGATTAGGCGTACCAAATTTCAAGGCACTAAAGTATGAGACTAGGACTATAGAAGAGAAAAGGAAAATAGAAGATGTGCTAATGACTAAAATGGGTAAATGGAAGTATTCCCTAGGCTAGCTTGCTTAGAAACTTTTGAGTGATCTAATGGAAAAGATCAAGAAAAGATGAGAGATTTCCATGAAAATTACATTAAGCATATATGAGAAGACCCTAACGAAACTCATGCCAAGTTTAGATGACAAGGATGTAGAGGAATCTCTAAAGAAAAATGAAGAAAAGCTTACTTTGAGATTCAACACTTGTCTTATGTTGTTGAATGACATTGAACATATGCTAAGGAACACTACAAACACATGGAACAACATTTATCTTCTTCATGAGCTAAGTGATTTTGTTGTCAATGTCAGTGACAAAGATGAAGATGATGATGAACAAGAAAAAGATTTGGAAATTGATAATTCAGAAATTACTCATTATAACAATGGAGATGATGATGAAGAGGAATAGGGGTAGGAAGCTACTAAGCAAGATTTTCTAGATCTACAAGATACTAAGGAGACTGACCTAGTAAAAATTGATGCAACAATCATAGCCTTAGTTCCTCATTCTTCAAGTAAACATTGAAAACATCAAGCCCAAAGAAAGCCTCAATAGGATTGATTGTGACAAATATAGTTGGAACAAGCACTCAATCAATTTATACACCCATATAGCTTAGTAATTCATTGATTGAACTGACAAGCACTTCATCTACTAAGCTACCAACACTTTCATCTACATCAATTTTGGTAAATCTAGGTATTTCTACTAGTAAGTAGAGTATCTATAGCTAGTCTGACTATTTCTACAATTATTTCCATTCTTCACATGCAATTAATAAGTGAAAATATAGTAGAGACCAAGTCTCAATCAAGTACAAGATTGTTGAGTAAAGGAAAAGAGAAGGACGATGACATAGTTCTTGATGAGGAGATTGTAATTTCAAATTGGGACATCTCAAATCTCAATCCTAATTAGATGCATATTTTTGGAGAAATTCTTTAGAAGAAAGCCAAGCATAAGAGGCTTAAAGAAGAAAGGAACAAAA
Source organism: Cupressus sempervirens (assembly GCA_028749045.1). Taxonomy (NCBI): domain Eukaryota; kingdom Viridiplantae; phylum Streptophyta; class Pinopsida; order Cupressales; family Cupressaceae; genus Cupressus; species Cupressus sempervirens. The sequence continues at coordinate 173,404,452 of CM053784.1, forward strand.
AATTTCAAATAATAGAAGATTCAAAGAATATTCTTTTAGAAGCATTAAATATAGAGGTTGGTACTTCTCAACCAATTTTGAACTAGTTAACAGAGGTAGTCCAAAAGCTCAATAAAGATTTGAATGGACAAGAGAAATTGTTGTAGAGATCTAAGAAGAGTTTAAGAATAAGGTTTTGGAAATTATTTCTCAACAAATTGCTATACATAAAGTAGAATTATCTACTATTCTAGGCTCACTAGAGACCTCTTGCAACAATCTGTCTTCTTTAATTAGTAAACTATGGGATATTTCAAATTTCACTAAGGAAATAAAAGGTAAACTGTCAAAGATTGATGAGGATCTAAAGGCAAGTTCACAACAGATGCAACTTAACCCGAGCTACAGCTCTACCCATTACAACAAGATCAAATTTCTAACTGATGTGCAAGCAAAATTGCTGAGAGAAGAGACAAGAATAAAATCTACATTTATAGATATACAGAGTATGATTCTCCCAAACATGGAAGCATTGTAGGAACATATTGCACATGCTAAAATGATCACCCATGACAAAAACTTCTCCATTGCAGAGAACATGATAGAACTTTTAGCAAAAGTGCAAATTACATTGCACACATGCAAGGTGTTGCAAGAGACTTGGGACAAGACATTGGCAATAATTTTGAAGGTGCATTCAGATTTCTTGTCACATTTTGGCATTACTATATTATATATATATATATAGCATAAATCTTTGGCATTAATTTCAAAAAGGGGGAGAAGATGTATATTGTAGAGAAAATGTATATTGTGTAAAGGGGAAAAGATGTACAAAAAAGAGAAATGTATATATCAGATGTGAAAAGATGTATAGTATACTATATTGGAGGCATTATAATATTACTCTTGTACAAATACTTAGAGGCACGTCTCTTAAAAAACCAATTTTGAAAAATCTCAAAAATAGTATACTCTACTGAGTCAGAGTAATACAGTGATGGATAATTTTGAATTCAATTTTTACTAACAAGTGTTTTTGTCACTAATGCTAAAGGGGGAGGTTTTTGAAATTATAGTTATATTTTTTATTAGTGACATACACTTATTCAAACTATAAGTATCTACCTAGCACATTGTATAGGTAATAGTGTTAACCAAGCATTTTAGTATCTACTAAGTCCAAGGGATAGTATTTAATTTGTATCAAGCAGTTACTACCAAGGTATTGATTAGTAGTATAAACTAAGCATCTTTGTGAATACCAAGTTTATCATTGAAAACTAAGTTATGAAGTTCTTACCTAGTTCATAGTTACTGTGATGTGAGTCTAGTGTTAACCATGCTACTTAGTGTTAACCAAGTGACTCAATTTATACTGAGCTCATAGTGATAGTATTGTCTAAGCTATGTAGTGTGAATTGAACTATTTAGTTTATATGTTGAGTTTCACAAAAAATTTCAAGTCACCAGTGTAAACTAAGTTCAAGACTACTTGGAAGTGACTAGAATGGACCAACCTTCTATGTCTACCAAGTGCATGATGATGCCAAGCATTCACAGTGAATGTCAAGTATCAGAATCTCACTAAGCTAGTCTTCAGAACCTGAGTTCTTGTAGTTGGGCCGACTTTGTAGTCTTTTTGTAAACTTGTATTGTGCCTAACTTTGTAATTTTTAAATTAGATTTGTAAATATGTAATGTATTATATCACATCCAACATGTTGATATGGAAGTAATGTAATAAGTAGAGAAGTGTAGAAGAGAAAATTACAAAGGCTACATCAGTATAAGGAGCAACAAAGATTTATCTATCACAACAAGGTGATTTGTGTACTCAAAGGAATCTCATTCAGCAAACCAAGTTACAAATTAGAGATCAACCACTATTTTATCCTAATAGGTCGATCAATCAAATTATTTCACAAGGTAGACTTAACAGTCTTATGTAAATATTTTTACCTAGTGCTTACTTCATTATATGTTTGTAAATCCTTTTGCAAGGTGGACCTAACAGTCCTTATTTCTCCTAATAGGGAAGATCATCAGAAGTGATCATTGTAAGCCTTAATAGACCAACTTTATACTACAGTATAAAGCTTGTGGGCATCATCCCCACCCTAGTTTTACTTTCTATTTGGAAGGTTTATGGGTCACCAAATTATGTGTCAATGTGTTATGAATGTTTTAATGTTTTTAGTTTCACATGCATGTAGATAGATTAGAATACACATGAAAGATTAAGTGCTATTAAGGATTAAGTTTTATTGGTTACTGGTTCACCCTTCCCCTCTCAATAACTTAGCCTATCATAATAATTCCAATAAAATACACGTCTAACATTTAACAACTTTATTCAGGCAGGCAAGTGAGATTTGTATGTACAAGAGGACTATTTGTTATCATTTTATTTCCTACAACCTTAGTGTAACTATAGCAGAGGGTTCTCCAAATCAAACAAGGAATAGGTGGGTGTGGATAATTTCTTGCATTCTTTGAATTGATATGGTTATTATTCAATTGGCATGGTGGAGGCAAGGATACATTTTGAAGCTATAAAGTTCATTAGTTCTTTAGAAATATGCTTTGTGTTTTTTTATTTCTTTAATGAGAGGAAAAAACTATATCTACAAGTCTTCTGGTTAAGCCAACCTAATATAATTTTTATGTTCACTATAGTGTAGAGGACAATGCTTTACTACAACAACCAACTAAATGAATTCTCATTTCTAGACCAAGAAAATTTTATTTATTATTTGAAAGAAACATTCACCAAAATATGATAGGTTACATAACACATACTAATATAGCAAAATGATAAAACAACACATAAATACTTGATTCTATAAATCAACAAAGACATACAACCTTAAAATTCATCTTTCAAATGACAAATTACATAAGATGCAACTTAGTACTAATAGGGAGAGGATATATAAACATGAGTTCTAATTGATGAGATGTTAGTCAACTTGTTAGGTACCCACACTCAGCCACATAATCTCTAGTATGTGATAGAGGCCCACAAGTAAAACACAAATAATCTATAGATTCGGAATTATATAAGGCCAAAAAATGAATAACTTTGCATAAATATTAGTTGGTAATACATGCATACAAACAACCATTCAATTCCTTTCACTTCAAAAAATCAACCTATCCACATCATTAACATGTTCTAAAGTGCTTTTTATTAGGTCATTCCTACAAAAACCGAAAACATGTCAACTCAAACTATAAACATATCCAATCAAATAAAACAATCCATTTACGTGCAAATGAGTCTCATTACCTCAATTAAAAATAAGGGATTGTTGCATAGAAGTTCATTAACCCAAGATAAGTTGACAATTGGTGATTTAGTCCAAGTACTAAGACCATTAGTGCCTACCAAGACATAACCAACCTAGAACATTTGGAATGACCCTATCTCATCATTCTAACCACACTATTTCTTCATTTTACCTCAAGTTCACATCTTGTGTTCACTTAAATATTAAACCATGTGCATTAATAAATAAAATTGGATAAGGGCAGAAATGAACATGAAAATGGCAATCAAATATGAAATTGAAATAATAGTTAATGAATTCTTACAAGTAAAGCTAGAAATTCAATATTCAAATTCATAAGAGTACCAAAATTAAAGATGCAACAACAAGATTCAAATGTACAATTAGACTTGAAAAAATGTATTCATCCAATTCATGTCATTCAACACCTATTGAAGGTAAATTAGCCTTCAAACAAGAATATTATTATATATTGGGCTAGTTAAAACTTTGGTGACAATTTTAAATGATGATAAATTATGTAGCAAATAAAACTAAATTAGTTATTAAAAATTTAAATAACCTTGAGAGTAGCTTTCAAGAAATAAATAACAACACAAGAAATAATAAAAAATATTGACCATATGTGACATTGAGATCAAAGAACATGAAGTGTATTGTTGGCACCTTCAAATTATGTTGAAAATTTTGACTGAACCTCACAACCCCACATGAAAGTAGAGGCAAGGAGGGATCCATTAATTCAAGTTCTCAAATGAATGTGCTCTCAAGCCTATAGAATAAATATATACTAAAAATATATTGGAAGATTTCAAACTAATACAACCCATAAATGTATATGATGCTCAATTCCTCAACATTTATTAGTTCAGTCCTTGTTGGTAAACGGAAATTGCTTAATGGAATTTGGTTTTTTATTAAAAATTTTGGAATAATCTCCTATTTATAGATTTAACAGTTCTTGTTAGCATTTTTCTTGCACGCAGAATAAATGGTGGTGGGATTTGGAAGAGGATTTAAGCATTTCCCAAAGCAAAAAAAAGGGTATGAAAATTGTTTTGATTAATTTCTTTAAACAAATATGATTTTGTGCATTGTCATAGCCACTAACATTTGCAAAAAATAGGTCAATGTGAGGTGTGTGGACAATGGAGGAAGCAACGGTTGAGCGAATGAATAATTTGCAATGCCCAAATCAATCTATACAAATGTATTTTTGTGATCCAGTGGAGAAAAACTTATGTAGTCTCTATGAATGGTTACTTGTGTAGTTGGGTGAAAAGAAAAGTTATGATATTTGAATGAACACACTAAGTTGAAATAGCTCTCGTACATGCAGATTGCATCCAAACCTCGGCTGATGAAATAAGAAAATGATGGCCCCTTTTCTCTAATTTTTGTTCATGAAACCGATTTTGTCAAAATTTTGACCAAATTGGGAAAACCTAATTGGGTTAAAATTTAGACTAACTTAGCCATAGAAACAAGAAAAATGTATACAAGAAGCTAATTAAGGGCTTGTTCAAAATAAAAGGTTTAAAATTGACCTATAATGTCCTAGTGAGAATCATTACCTAAGATTGTCTGAGGTAAACCCTAAGGGAGTACAGTGATGATAGAGATACGAAGAGGAGTATCATGTGTGAAAGGAGGCATGGATAATATGCATAATTGAAGGATCAATATCATAGAACCAATTGATGATAATAGAAGTAGTTGAGAAGACAAGCAGTGAAGGATCAAATAAGATAGATTTGATCAAGACAATTAACATATAATTAGTAAAGAGGAGATCTGGTATATAGTCGAAGGGTGTTAACCAAAGGATTGTGTATTGAATCATTTTGATAGGTGATACAAGGTAAATCTTTTAATTGAAAAAACTTAATAGGATTTTTAAATCTCCTAATAAATTGCTTGCTTGATTCTAAGTTTAAATTATTTCATCAAGATAAGACCTAACAGTCTTGTAAGCCTTTATCAAGGAAGATCTTTCACAAGGTATATCATATTTTATGATCAAAATTTTGTAGCCATAATTGACCACACTTTATTACTATAGTAGTGAAGATTAGTAGGTGTCATCCCCACCCTAGTTTTACCTTCTCCTTGGAGGGTTTCTAGGTAACAAAAATCTTTTGTATTATGTGTTGATTTACATTATGTTATGGATGTATTGATTTACGCTATATTATGTTAAACATTTTAAATACTTATTCAATACACCCCCACCCCAAAAAAAGAAAGAACTTACTTTCCCATTTATATTTCCAATAATTTTTATTAGAGCCTTGTTCTTTAAAACCTAAAGTTTGGCATCTTAGGAGGAAATATCTTGAAGATGGAAGTCTACAAATTGGGAAAGACTATTGAGAATGAGAAGATTGAAATACAACTTGTTCTACACCAAATGAAGGAGGAAAGAGATGAACTACAACAACCATCAAAGAGAAGAAAGGATCTAGCAATTTAGCAAAATGACACTCAATATCAAGAAGAAGACACTACAAGATTGTTTAAGGACAAAAACTCCAAAGAATTTGATCCAAAAATTGTAGATTTCATGGAGAAGAATAATTCCTTAAATGAAGAAGTTGGGAATTTGAAAAGGGAACAAAAAACTTAATGAGTAATGTTGTGTGAGATATTTCAACTGAAAATGAAATTTGAGGAAGATAAATTCATGAATGAAGAAGATAAAATATTGCTAGCAAGAATACTTGAGGACAAGTCATCAAATGTGCAAAAATTTTAAAACATGAAACTAGACATAATGAATCAACTGATGATTGCAAATGAAGAATTGAACAGAAAAGATATTGAGATTGCAACTTTAAAAACAAAGTGTAACCTACTACATAATGAATTGAAAGAAAAAAAAGAATTTTTTGAAAGGTTTAATAAGCATAGTGAAGCCATAAAGTTTTTTGAAGAACTGATGAGAATACCAAGAACAAATAATGGTACAACAGGATTGGGATATTCTACTACTAAGGAAGGAGAATCATCTAAAAGTGGTGAAAAAAGGAATAATAAGGGAAAGACCAACAAACCCACTTGTCATCATTGTGACAAAATTGTTCATAAATTAAATATGTATAGAAGTAATATTGGAAATCAAAACCCTAAGCAGAAATATAGGGGACACTACTATAAGTGCAAGAAGCAGGGACATTAGGCACATGAATGCAGGACCAAGACCATCGAAACTCATAAATTTGAAGGATATTATCATAACTATCAGATGTATGGACACAAAGAATATGAATGCAAATCCAAACCTAAATGGACATCAAACAAACAAACAAAGGTACATCATCATGGAAATTCTTTCTATTGGGATTATAATAGAAGGCATACTTGTCACTATTGTAGAGAATATGTTCATGGTGCTGAAAATTGCATATGAATACACTTTAGAGATAACTAAAAAAAGTGGATGAATAGAGAGATTGTATGCTTTAGTTGTCTTAAGGTCATTCATGTAAGAAAAAACTACCCAACACAGTCACCTACACTAAGTAATGAATTCAACAAAGGCAAAGGAAAGCTAGATTCTAAAAATTAAAATATCCAAATGAATAAAATATGGAGAAAGAAAGAAGATTGCAACACATCAAGCAAACATGAGGCCACTTTATCCAATGGATCAGGTGATCACATCACCCCCAACAAGGCAATCAAAGGCATGGATGGAACTAAAATTTGATATGATATAGTTTGCATTAGTTATAAGCATTTAAGCTATGAAAATAATGTATCAACATAAATTAATATGCAATTAAGTGATTAGAAGGATGGGTTATTCTATCATTATGAGATTTTTGGTGTTATTTCAAAGTAATGGATGAATTGTTATAGTGATTAAGCTAGCTATATAGACCAAGCACATTCTAAAGACTTATAGTAACTGAGCTTATAGGTTTGTAGGCACTAAGAATTAAATGTAAGGTTTTCAAGGCTCTATAGTTAATTTTTTAGGTAATTGTCACATATCAGATGATTGAATAGAAATAAGGTGATTTTTGAAAAAGGATTCTAGCAAGTGTAAATATTATTGAACTATCACACAATAATAATTGAAAGGTATTTCACTTGTGTCGTGTTACATTATTTTGCTATTTTCAAACCCTAGAAAGTCAAAATGGTAGAAATTTCTTCAACAACAGAGAGGAAGGAAGAGAAAGAGGTTACTAATGTTTAAATAATTAGTGATGATGTACTTGAACCTCCTATGTTTTGAGCCATACGTGAGACAACATATAAGGGAGATATGTTAGGTGTGTTATCAATTATTCTAGCAAAATTTTTAATGATACACAATGTGACATTTTTTAAATGTGCAACATAGGAAAGGTTTGAGACCAATAGATTAGAGAGACATATCAAAAGTTATGTGAAAATGGAATCCTAAAGGAAGAAAACAAGATTTTTGACCATAAAGGGTTAACTTGTGCCCTAGGTTTTTACAGTTGGAAATGATTGAAAATATCATGAATGAAGAATAATGGAACTGGTAGAATGTTTTCAATCATTTTTTTTTCATTGATGTCAAACTTGCTACTTTCAGGAATGACAATTGCTTAAGTGATCCAAATACTATCAATTGGTTGATTGTCAAGGAGGTGGCAATCAATAAGATGTAACTAGAGAACCTAGAGAAAGATTGAAGTTATGATGAAGTATAGGGATCAGCTAAGCCATTGATGAAATAGTGTACTGATGACATACTCTAAGAGGATGGACACACTAAGACACAACAAAGATGTAAGGTTTAACTAAGTCATTTGTAAAGCCTAACTAAGTTCATTGGAGAGAGTCGAGCAAGCAAGTTAGAGCCGAGCAAATTCTCAATTGAAGTCAAGAAAGTTCAACTTTAGTGTGTGCAGAGAAATCCTTTAGGTGTTGAGCATTAGAAAAAGGTAACGGATGCCAAGTAAGTCTTCAAATGCCAAGCAAAGTAGAAATGCTATAGGTGTCGAGCGCTAGTAAAATAACAATAGAAGCTAAGTAACATAGAAGGAGCTGAGCATCAGTAAACCAATGATGCCAAGTTGCTACATTATTTTTTAAGTCAAAGATTTGCCAGATCAATAGTGATAAGTTTGTTACATCAAATTTTGTGAATTAGTTGGATGATAAGGATGATGAGTAGATGTCATAGAATGTTATGTATACCATGCAAACCAATTCAAGGTGAATGCTAATGGATTTATCATGAATTTTCTACAAGAAACAACTTGGAAGGAAAATGATATCATTTTCTTAGATAAAATTGAGATTTGAGCAAGAAATGAAGAACAAAACTTCTTTATAAGGAGTTACAGGTCAGAGATCAAAAAAGGGGGAGTTGGTCACAAGTGTGAAGGAGGACACAATGAGGAGTAAGTACAAAGCATCAAGACTCTAAGTTGATCAAGTGATCATGGAGTGCACTGGCATAATGAGTGAAAGAATTCAAAGAGATAGATCTTGAAGGATGAACAAGCTATCAACATTGCAAGGGAGGAAAGCCAAGCAAAGAAAAGGACTGAGGAGGGATTTGAAATTTGCAAGGTTGAAGTTGCAATCTTTATCAGGTCAAAACCTTTCTAATACTCTCTTACCATTGTATTAGATATTGAAATCCTACATTTCTAGTTAGCTTAATAGCTAGGCTAATAAGCCTCAAGAAAAGGATAGAAGATCCCTAGGAGAAGGATAAGAGATCCTCAGGAGAAGGATAGGAGATCCTTAGGAGAGGGATAAAGATTCTTTTGAGAAGATGACTGTAAATCCCATGGACTTGGGTGGACCTAATAGCTCTATGTAAATCCTTTAATAGGGTGACATTCTAAGTTGAATGTTCTTAAGTCCTCTAATAAGGCACACTCCTAACAAGGTGTAGGAATCCTTTAACAGGGTCACATCTGACAGTGTGTAAAGCCTTTAACAGGGCAAACCATCTAAAGTGGTTGAAATTAATTACGTAGTTATTTTGTGGGTATTACCCCCACCACAGTTTTACCTTCTTATTCCTAGAGGGTTTCTAGGTCACCGAAATCGTTAGTGTTATGTGGTGATTCATGTTTTCTTTCATGGTTGTTTAATGTTTAATTGCATGCATGATAATTTCAGTTATACGTCATCAAAGATTTGAAGAAAAAGTTTTATTGGACATCATTGGACCTTGGATAACTAATTCACCCCCCCTCTCAGTTATTCTTAAAGAATTCTAACAAATTGTATCAGAACACACTACTGATTTGTTTCAAGGTACTAGCAGGAGAAAGATCAAGATGTCCAAGAGAGAAGTTCCCAAGCTAAACAAAGACAACTTTGTTGGATGGAAAAGTCTGATGAAGCTACACCTTAGATCAATAGGTGACTATGCATAGACCTCAATCACAGTTGATCATGTAGACCCTACAAGACCTCTCATTGTAGATGACATGAGCAAAAGGAAGGAGCACAATCAAGCAATGTTAGATATTGCTTCCACACTAAGCTATGTCGAGTAAAATGATGTCAAAGGATGTGGTACTACACATTAGATGTGGGAAACATTATCAAAAATCTATGGAGGAGATGAAAATGTCAAGAGAGCCAAAAGAGAGAGCCTAAGAGGAAAGTTTGATGATATGAAAATGGAAGAAGGAGAGAATGCTGCTCAATACGGTGAAAGGATGGAAGAAGTGGTAAGTGCCATAAGATGCCTAGGAGGAAAATTATCAGAAGAAACAATATGTAGAAAATACTTGAGAACTTTGCTTCCTATCTATGCTATAAGAGTATCAGCCATCCAAGAGCTAAGGTGTGTACTAGGAAATGCATTGTCATTTGAAGGAATAATTGGAAGACTCACTACCTTTGAGCTATCCAACTTTAACAACTACAAGCAAGAAAACTTTGAATCTGCATTCAAAGCCAAAATGAAAATAAAAGATAATCATGAGGTGCAAACAAAGAAAAAGAGTGGAAAAGGAAAGTATGTATCTAGTGACAACAACATTGATGAAGATGATGTAGACCAATTAGAGGCATTACTAGCAAGAATATTTCATAGAGGAAGAGGCAAATTCAAGGGTAAGCAACCAATCATTTGTTTCAATTGTAATGAAGTTGGTCACATTGCAACCAAATGCACACAAAAGAAAAATTACAAGGATGGAGGAAACCTCAAGAACAAGAAAGATGACAACAAGGACTATAGAGGAAAAGGAAAAAGATCCTACATTATTGAAGAAGACTCTGACGAGAATGATGATGAAGTAGTCTATGTGGCTATGAAAGATGAATCAGATGATGATGAAGCAATTGCCCTGGTAACCTACATGAACAAGAATGACAAATGGATCATAGATAGTGGATGCTCTCATCACATGACTAGAGACAAAAATAAGTTCATTACCTTTACTCAATATGAAGGAAATAGTGTTAGATTTGGTAACAATGCACCATGTCAAATCAAAGAGAAAGGTAGTATCAAGCTTACTGAAAGGATATTATGTGATAATTTATACTATGTTGAAGGCCTGAATTATAACCTGTTAAGTGTCTCATAGTTAGGCAACATTGGATACAAGGTTTAATTTGGAAATGGAATTGCCAAGATCTATGATTCTCAAGGAAGTCTAATAGGAAAAGGTGACTAGACTAGGAGTAATTTGTTCTACCTAGACATGGAAGATGCTTCTTGTCTCATTTTTCAAACTGATGATGTATGGTTATGGCACAAGAGGCTATGTCATGTAAATTTTGACGATTTGATAAGCATCAGCAAAATGTAGAAAGTTAGAGGTCTACCAAAGTTGAAGAAACTTGATAACACCATGTGCAAACAATGCCAACTAGGGAAGATGACCAAGTCAACTTTCAAAAGCAAGGCTTACACTTCTAATGAAGTATTAGAGCTAGTCCATACTAACTTATTTGGTCCTATTGAAGTGCAAAGATACAAAGGTGATAGATACATAATGTTATTTGTAGATGAGTATTTAAGGATGATGGCAGTCATGTTCCTGAAACTAAAATTAGATGCATTTAAAATGTTCAAATGGTACTTGGCCAGAGTAGAGAAAGAGATTGGGAAGAGCCTAAAATGTCTCAGATCTAATAGAGGAGGTGAATTCACATCAAGAGAATTTGAAGAGTTCTGCAATGAAAGAGGAATCAAAAGGTAGACATTAGCACCTAGGACTCCACCTTAGAATGGTATAGCAGAGAGAAGGAATAGATCAGTTATTGACTGTGCCAGGACCTTAATGATGGAGAAAAATGTTGCACTCAAGTACTAGAGAGAAGCTGTAAGTACTGTAGTCTACACACTCAACAGAGTTCAAGTCAAGAAAGGTATAAATGCAACACCTTTTGAATTATGGTATGGGCATTCTCCTAATGCAAAACATTTCAAAATATTTGGATGCAAATGCTATATATATAAAGAGTCTAGAAATGGAAAGTTTGATGCAAAGAGTGAGAAAGGCACATTTCTTGGTTATTCTACTAGAAGCAAAGCTTATAAGTTCTTGAATGTTAACACTAGCAAAGTAGTAGAAAACACAAATGTGAAATTTGATGAGCTTGAAGAAGTTCAAAGTATTGAGAACACCAAGAAAGTAGAAGAATACAAGACCTTTGTATACTTTTATGAAGGTATGACTAATAATGGTGAAGTTGCAACTCAGAATGACAATCAGCAACAAAATTTAGTATCTATTGAGTCACAGATAGTGAATGCGAAGCAACAGATAGTGAATGCCAAGCAGCAGACACATTCAAAAGCCAAGCTATAGAATGCAAAGAATGTTCATTCAGACTTTGAGAACTATCAACATAAAGGAAATGAAGAAATATCTAATGAAAATATACATGAAGATTCTGATTCTGAAAGTGACAATATGCAAACAAGGAAAGAACTAGTATTAGAAAAGTATGTGAAAAGACATCATCCTACAGATCAAATTATTGGAAATAAAGAGGCAAGACCAATGAAAAGGAATAGACCTAGAAGTGAGACATGTCTGCTCACTAAAATGGAACCAAAAATAGCAAGTGAAGCCATAAAAGATGATGACTGGTACAATGCTATGAAAGAAGAAATAGAACAAACTGAAAAGAACAAGACATGGACCTTAGTCTCAAGACTAGCTGACAAGAATGTGATTGGAACCAAGTGGGTGTTTTGAAACAAGTTAGATGAGAATGGTGAAATCAAAAAGAACAAGGCAAGACTAGTCTATAAAGGGTATTCACAAGAAGAAGGACTAGACTATGGAGAAACCTTTGCTCTAATTGCCAAAATGGAAGGAGTAAGGACCTTATTGGCATATGCAACCTTCAAAGGATTTAAAGTCTATCAAATGGATGTGTAGTCAGCATTTCTGAATGGTATACTTGAAGAAGAAGTCTACATAGAACAACTAGAATGTTTTGTTGATGAAAATAACAAAAACAAAGTATGCAGATTGCATAAGGCTCTATATGGATTAAAGCAAGCCCCTAGAGCTTGGTATGAGAGACTTTACAAGTATCTAGTGCAAATAGGATTTGAAAGAACTGATGATAACAAAAACATATACATCAAATTAGAAGAAGGTAAGGATATCCTTGTATCTAAAATCTTTGTGGATGATATAGTTTTTGGAGAAAAGGAATCACTTTGCAAAAGTTTTGCTAACAAAATGAAACATGAGTTTGAGATGTCTATGTTTGGAGAAATCAAGTTCTTTGTAGGATTGCAAGAACATCAACTCAAACATGGCATATTTGTGACACAATCAAAATACATCAAGGATATACTCAAGAAGTTTGGATTAGAAGACTCCAAACCTATAAGCACACCAATGGCAATAGGACATAAGCTATCCAAAAATGATGAATCAGCTGAAGTCAATCAAACAATGTATAGATCCATGATTGGAAAACTATAATATGTTGTACATAGCAGACTAGACATAGCATTAGTAGTTGGAATAGTGGCTAGATTCTCTACTAATCCTAGAGAAAATCATATCATTGGAGTAAAAAGGATAATGAGGTATCTCAAAGGAACTGATGATTTTGGCCTATACTACAAAAATAATGAGAAGTTTGAGCTCTATGCATACACAAACATAGATTGGGGAGGTAACATTGATGACAGGAAAATCACAAGTGGAGGAGCATTATTCCTAGGTAAAAGGCTAGTTACTCGGACTAGCAAGAAACAAACATGCACATCTCAGTCCACTACAGAAGCAGAATATGTGGCAGCACCAGTCAATTGCACAAACATTGTGTGGCTTAAACATCTATTGAAAGGAATGAAAGAAGAAGTAACCAAACTTGTGATACTATATTGTGATAATAAAAGTGCTATAAACATATCCAAGAATCTAGTAATGCATGCAAAAACCAAGCATATTGCAATCAAGTATCACTATGTCGAAGAATTGATGGAAAATAAACAAGTGAAGATGGAGTACATTCACACAAAGGAACAAATTACAGATATCTTCACCAAACCATTGCCCAAGGATCCTAATGAATATCTTAGAGGCAAGTTGGGGGTAATGCCTCTAACTCAAGAAGTCTAGAGCAAAAAAGAAGCTGCCCTACATCAACAAGAGTAGATCATTGAAATATTTGAAGAATGATGCAGTGGATGACAACAGGAACAACAATTCCAGATTAGTCACAAGCATGGTGATAGAGGGAGAAAACATGAAGATGAAAAGCTTATATTTAGCATGTTGAAGATGCTACATCTTTGGAATTTATGTCAAAGAGGTAGATATGAGAAACTAATCAATAAAAGGTAAGAGGGAGATGTATATGTCTATAAAAAGAGAGATGGCAGAGGTAGATCTCAAAGAGATAAGGATGCAGCAACAGTAGTCCAGAGGGAGAAGCAGAACGAAGGATTTATTTTGTATTAGCAAAAGAGGGAGTTATATATCAAACAAAAAATAGATGTAATTTTGGTAGTAACTAAGTTGATCAGCATAATCAATTGATTAGTTTGGTTTGTCATCAATGCCAAAGAGGGAGATTTTTGGAAATGATTGAAAAGATCATGAATGAAGAATCATGGAACTAGTAAAGAATGTTTTCAATCATTGTTTTGTCATTGATGTCAAACTTGTTACTTGCAGGAATGACAATTGCTTAAGTGATCCAAATAATATCAATTGGTTGATTGTCAAGGAGGTGGCAATCAATAAGATGTAACTAGAGTACCTAGAGAAACGTTGAAGTTATGATGAAGTATAAGGATCAACTAAGCCATTGATGAAATAGTTTATTGACAACATACTCTAAGAGGATGGACACACTAAGACACAACAAAGATGTAAGGTTTAACTAAGTCATTTTTAAAGCCTAACTAAGTTCATTGGAGAGAGTAGAGCAAGCTAGTTAGAGCCAAGCAGATTCTCAATTGAAGTCAAGAAAGTTCAACATTAGTGTGTGCTGAGAAATCCTTCAGGTGCCGAGTAACATAGAATTGGTCAGGTGCCGAGCATTAGAAAAAGGTAATCGATACGAAGTAATTCTTCAAGTGCCAAGCAAAGTAGAAATACTATAGGTATTGAGCGCCAATAAAATAAAAATAGAAGTTGAGTAACATAGAAGGTGCTAAGCGTTAGTAAACCAATGATGCCAAGTTGCTGCATTATTTGTTAAGTCAAAGATTCAACAGATCAGTAGTGATAAGTTTGTTACATCAAATTTTGTGAATTAGTTGGATAATAAGGATGATGAGTAGATGTCATAGAATTTTATGTAAACCATGCAAACCAATTCAAGGTGAATACTAATGGATTTATCATGAAGTTTCTAGAAGAAACAACTTGGAAGGAAAAAAATATCATTTTCTCAGATCAAATTGAGATTTGAGCAGCAAATGTAGAACAAAACTTCTTTATAAGGAGTTACAGGTCAGAGATCAAAAGAGGGAGAGTTGGTCACAAGTGTGGTCGAAGCCAAGAGAAGGCTAGTGTGAAGAAGGACACAGTGAGGAGTAAGTACAGAGCATCAAGACTATGAGTTGATCAAGTGATCATGGAGTGCATTAGCATAACAAGTGGAAGAACTCAATGAGATTGATCTTGAAGGGTGAACAAGCTTTCAGCACTACAAGGGAGGAAAGCCAAACAAAGAAAAGGATTGAAGAGCGATTTGAAATCTGCAAGGTTGAAGTTGCAATCTTTATCAGGTCAAAACCTTTCTAATACTCTCTTACCATTGTATTAGATATTGAAATCCTACATTGATAGGTTAGCTTAATAGCTAGGTGAATAAGCCTCAGGAAAAGGATAAAAGATCCCTAGGAGAAGGATAAGAGATCCTCAAGAGAAGGATAGGAGATCCTTAGGAGAGGGATAAAGATTCTTTCGAGAAGGTGACTGTAAATCCGATGGACTTGGGTGGGCCTAACAGCTCTATGTAAGTCTTTTTAATAGGGTGACATTCTAATTTGAATGTACTTAAGTCCTCTAACAAGGTGCACTCCTAATAGGATGTAGGAATCCTATAACAGGGTCACATCTGATAGTGTGTAAAGCCTTTAACAGGGAAAACCATCTAAAGTGGTTAAAATCAATTGCGTAGTTATTTTGTGGGTGTCATCCCTACCCTAGTTTTACCTTCTTATTCTTGGAGGGTTTCTGGATCACCAAAATCCTTAGTGTTATGTGGTGATGCATGTTTTCTTTCATGGTTGTTTTAAATGTTTAATTGCATGCATGATAATTTCAGTTATATGTCATCAAAGATTTGAAGAAAAAGTTGTATTGGACATCTTTGGACCGTGGATAACTGATTCACCCCCGCTCTCAGTTATTCTAAAAGAATTTTAACATTCCCTAGGTTTTCAAAATGGAATGGGTTAAGATAGTTTTTAGTTAAATTCGTGAAAGGAAACTATGGTTGGAAGATGGTCTTGTCAAAATCATAATGAGAATCATTCATAGGATAATAGAGTATCCTACCCTAGAAAGACATAAGACCATCAAGAGTGAGGCCAAGGAAGCAATTGAAAATGCTATAGGAGCTACCTAGAACAAAAGGGAAATGTCCATAGACACAATCATAGACCTTGTTATTGAATTCGTAGTACCTATGATTGCACACAAGTTTTTTCACTCAAGCCAAATCAATAGTGTGTCATGTATTGTAGTAGATATTAGTTACAAAATTGTCAAAAGGGATCATAATTATGCCTTGGCTGAGCTACAACTTCGACAACTATCAGAAAAGCTTCAAGCAATCAAGTAAGCAAAGAATTCTTTATGTAAGTTTGGCTCACTTGTGTTTTGTGTATTCTTCTATATGAAAAATACATTTCCTATATTTGGTAAAGTTGTATGGAAGTCAAGTCAGTCCATTATCGAGAAAATAGGAGAATACAATGATCAACTAGGAGAGAACTTTGATTTAGTAATGACTAGTTACTTTGAAGATTTTCAAGAAGTCAATGAAGCAAAGATCAAAGATACTTGTATCTCTAGTGAACAAACATTACAATGATGTTTGTGTCCTCATAGATGTTGACTACACATATGTAGAGATATTTATTCCTAGGGTGATATGATTGAAAAATCTATCTTATGAGGTGAATGTAGATGAAGCATCTGTAACCATCATTGTATTACTAGAAAAGGATATAGACAAAACTGATATGGCATTTGGTAATTATGAAGAAGAAAAGGAAAGGATAACTATCAACTTGAATACTGCTACCATTAATAGGAAGAGAAACAAATTGATGAAGAAATTGAAAGAGAAATTTGGTTAAGAAGATGAGGAAGAAAGTCAAGGACCTCTATAGTTAACTAAAGGGTTAGATGAGGATCAAGGTTCAGGTGATGAGGAAGCTGAGGAAGAGAAAAAGGAAACTATAAAGAAAAGAAAGACATGACAAAAAGCATAAAATCCTAAGAAGACTATAGAGAAAATTGAGCACAAGCCTGTTGCACCTTTGACAAGGTTAAGCACTAGACCGGCCACTACACTAGCATAAGAGAAATGGTCTAAAGTCAATAGGAAGAGTGATAACCCAAAGTAAATTTCTTTAGAAATAAGTCTATGGTTCAACCACAAAGATAATGGAAGAGAAGGAAGAAAAAACAAGAGAAGGCACATAAGAGGACATAGATAATAATATACCAGACATCAAGTATTCTATAGGAAGAGAAAGAGAGTCAACATGACTCTGTAACTATTGAAAACATCCCTAAAAACACTACATAGAATATCAATCTACTCACTGATGATGACATCAAGCAATTTCAAAAAGAATCCAATAATGCAACTATTCCATGTACAAATCCTATATTAATAAGGGTTGTGGAATATCCTATGGCCAAGATTCCATCCACTGAGAAACAACAACTAGATACATCAATTGTGCCCCCACAATTTTTTGAAGTTAAGAAGGAAGAATCACAAGAGAAAACAATAGGCTAGGATAAAATTTTGGAGAAGAAAGATGAGCTTAATAAGGAACCATCTTTAGTGCCTACACTTTTCATTGAGATGAAAGTGAAAGATGAAAATACAGCAACTATATCACTTTCTACTCTACAAAGCTCAGTAATGAAGGGTGCTACCTTTAAAACCATAAACTCATACCAGAAACAAAGAAACAAAACCAATGTGAGAACAAAATATGGACTTCTTATTTGTGTTGCAAATGCAGAATTATAGAATTATCATGTGCAATATGCTAACCCATATGGGTGACTTCATTACAATAATATGCAAGACAAGCTACTAACTATCACCCAGAGTTGTCGTAGACAATATTCAAGACTTTCTTAAATAGGAAATTTTATGCCACCCAAGAAGGTTCTAGATATTGAAACTTAATACCTAGGGCCCACAAACCCTAACAATACATATAGAGTTAGCCAATTACATCTTTGACAATTATTTTAGATATTTCAAGTAGCCCAACCTTGAAAGGCAATAACAAATAAATCGTTGCTCTGATTGGCTATTATAACCACTTTTTGGAAATGCTAGCTCTTGCTTTATAGGCTCAAAATGACACTAATTCCCTTCCATCAAGTTTTTGAACCTCATCTAGGCACTCTAAGGCATCCAACAGTGAGCTTGAAGAGTTTTCTACAAAATTTTCCACCGAAAATCAACAATAACTTCTCTAATACCTATGCTTGAGAAATGATATTTTTATGGTAGGCTTACAACTCTAAAATGAACCTTCCTATAGAAAATGAGAATATTCTAAGCTCACATGAAAAGTTACTAAAAATAACAAGTTCCTATAAATAGTAACCATCCTATCTACTAGTCCTTATTAAAATAGAAAAGACTAAAATACAAATATTTATGGGGTGATGCAAGCTTTCTCTTAACCCAAGATTCTCCTGCATTAGGCACCCAGGGTAATTTGAGAAGTGACTCCATCATGTCTAAGGTGTTTAGAGGAAAACCAAGATAGTTAACCTCCTCCTTTGCTAGCCATGATGAATCCTCTATTCGCCTCCCTTTCCATTTGACCAGCTATTCCTAATAAGTTTTGTTCCTTGTACTTTTTTCCAACATGGTTGTCCAGTATCTCCTCAATCTCCTTTGCAGTCGAACTAGTTGTTCGAATACTCTATTGTGCTTCTACAACTTAATCTCCATCACCTCTTTCATAGGACTCTATTAAAGATAAAATATTAAATACTTTTGAAATATTCAATTCAACAGGCAACTCCACTTCATAAGCATTTCCAAAATCATGCCTTTTCACTATCTTGCATAGGCCAAACTTCTTCATATTCAGCTTATTATATGTACTTGCTAGAAAACACTACTTCCTCAAATGAACCATGATGTCATCTCCAATTTGAAATTCCTTATACCTCCTTTTCACATATTCCTTAGCCTTATGTTGTGTATACATCTTTATGGTGTGGTTCCTCACCTCCCCATGGATGTTCTTCAAATGTTGAGCAAAATCTTCTACTTCAACACTACTTATCACTCCTTTATCCAACTCCCCCAATTCAAAAGCATTTATGGGACTACTCCCATATACAATCTAGAATAGTGATTTACCAATACTCCTATTGACCAAATTATTATATGCAAATTTTACCTATGGTAAAATCAGATCTCATCCTTTTGGCTTGTCTCCAACCAAACATCTCAGCAAGTTTTCCAAACTATGATTCACAACTTCTATCTATGCATCAGTCTATGGATGATGTGATGAACTAAATTTCAAATCTATCTTCAAATTCTTCTACAATGTATGCAAGAAATACCCAGCGAGTTTGGTATCTTGATCTAAAACTGTACTCTTTGGCAGGCCATGTAGTCTCACCACTTCTCTGAAAAAAAATTCTACTACATGAACAACATCACTAGTCTTCTTACAAGGAATAAAATGTTCTATCTTTAAAAACCTTTCAACCACCAAAAAAATAGAATCATACCTAGACTAAGTCCTTGGTAATCCAACAACAAAATCCATGCTGACATACTCTCATGGCTTCTCTGGTACAGGTAATGGCTGATAAAATCATGTATTTTGTTGCACTCCTTTTGCCATCTCACATACTCTACAACTCTATACAAATTTCTTCACATCTTGCTACAACTTTGGCCAATAATAACTCTCAGAAACCAAAGCTATGGTTTTATACCTACCAAAATGTCTAGCCAATCCTCCACTATGCTTCTCCTTGATGAGACTCTCTCTCATTGAACTTTTAGGAATGCACAATTTGCTTCCTTTGAACAACATACTATCCTAGATCATGAAATCCAACCACCTTGTCTTGTCAAGTGTAATAGTTTTTGTACAAGCCTTCCATGCTTCACAAAAATCAGCATCATTTGGATATGAAGTACTAAGTTCCTTGAACCCAACTCCCTCTATCTACATTTTTGTTACCAAAAGTTGTCTTCTACTAAGAGCATTTGCAACTTTTTTATACTTCCCACTCCTATGTTTCAAATTAAATGTATAACTCTATATAAACTCAACCCACTTTAAATGTCTTTGGTTTAATTTTCCTTGACTATTCAAATATTACAAAGCTTGATGATTAGTATACAAAACAAACTCCTTAGGAAGAAGATATTGTCTCCACTTATTTAATTCTTGAACTATAGTATACAATTCTTGATCATAAAAGGAATATTTTCTTTTTGCATTATTCAACTTCTCACTAAAATAAGCAATAGGTCTACCTTCTTGGCTCAAAATAGCTCCTATTGCAATGCCACTAACATCTTAGTCTACTTGAAACATCTTGTTGAAATAGGTTGTTCAATAACTTTTTGTTTCAACAAATTAGAACTCTTATCTGCTCCTATAGTCCACTTAAACTCTTTCCTATCCCAAATCATTGTTTCAGTCAAGAGTCCATGAATGCTGCTAAAACTTCTTATGAACTTTCTATAAAATGTAGCTAGTCCATGAAAATATCTTACCTCTATCACACTCTTTGGAGTAGGCCATCCAAGGATAGCGTTCACTTTCTCTGGATCTATTTTTAGACCTTCTACTAAGACAAAAAATCCCAAGTACACCAACTTCTTCTTTACAAAGCTACACTTCTTTAGGTTTATCAAAAACTTTTCTTCTATCAACTTATCAAACACCTTGTGAATATGAATCAAATGCTCCTCAAATGTCTTACTAAAGATCAATATATCATCTTGGTAAATAATGACAAACTTACCCAAAAATTTCTTTAGTAGCTCATTGATGAGCCTCATGAAAGTGCTTGGTGCATTGGTTAGCCAAAATGACTAACCACTCATACAGTCCTTTCCTTGTCTTGAAAGCAGTCTTCCACTCATCACCTTCTTTGATATGAATCTAATGGTATCCACACTTGAGATCTATCTTCATGAAATACTCAGCTCCACTCAAATGATTGATAATATAATCCATTCTTGGCAATGGAAATCTATACTTGATTGTGATCTTGTTGATAGCATGAGAATCTATGTACATCCTTCATTCTCTATTTTTCTTTGGTGCTAATACTGCTAGTACAACACATGGACATAGACTCTCTTGAATCAACCCCTTCTACAACAACTCATGAACTCTTATGTTCAACTCTTCACTTTCTACTAGCTCCTAGAACCAAATCCATCTAGTGACTAATCTTCCTCATTTAGGGTAATCCATCAGGTACATTATTTGATACAATATCAAAAAATTCTCCCAACATATCTGCAACTTATATAGGTACCTCCTCTACTTCTTCTTTACTATCTTTTTGAATTATAGAAAAACACAAATTGTCACACTTCATACCTTTGAGAAACTCTTTTTCCATCAACAAAACATATTCTAGCAACACTACATACCTTTTCTTCTTTATCCTTCAATGGTTTCAACTTATGTTTCATTCCATCCTTGGTCAGAGTGTAGGTATTTTCTCAACCATCATATACAACATGCTTGTCAAACAATCATGGCCTACCTAGAAACATATGACATATGTCCATAGGTATGATATCACATAGTACCTCATCCTAGTAGCTTCCAATCTTGAACTTCACTGAGCACTACTCATTGACCATAACCTTGTGGTTATCTTGCACCCAAGAAATATGGTATGGATGTGCATATTTTTGTCTCTTTAGCTTCAACTTCATGACCATCATTTCTGACACTAGATTGTTAGTACTTCCACCATCAATAATCACATCAAAACACTTATCTTCACATCTATACCTTGTATGAAACAAACTCCTTCTTTGATTAGGTTCATTCTCACTACTCAGTAGGACTCTTCTATTAACGAAGACTTCTCATCTTTTAGCATCTTCAGAATGTAAGGATTTGGCATCTTCATCAACATGTGCAACTCTAATCGGGCCTTCAGTTCTTTGATCTATCATTCCCTGATGCTGGTTGCGTTTAAATTCTCTATGCCATTCTTCTCCATAGTGAAAATATTTCCCATAATAGCCTCCTCTTCAAGATCCTTGTCCTCTACCTCTTCCTCTTTGATATCTATTGTTCTAATCATGGAAATGATTGAAATTGTTTCCCCTTTGGTTTTGTTTTCTACTTCCAACCTCATCCTTATTCTTCTAATCATCATTATGGCCTCCATAAGATCATCTGCTAGATCTTCCACCATGACCTCTTCCACTATTCTTATTGTCAAACTTCTTGCTTAGCTTCTCCTCAACTCTTAGGGAAAACTAGTAAGCCTCCTCAATACTATTCATTCAAACTAGACTCATCTCATCCTTTTCAGCTTCTGCATGGTCAGTTTAAATGAGAACTTAGTAGAACTCTTTGGTATACTCTTGAGTAGATTTTCCCACTTGCATCATCTTTAATAAATCAATCTCATAATCCATAGGAATGAATTGTCACTTCATTTTAGCTATCATCCAATCCAATCTAGTGACTTTGTCCTTTCCCTTTCTATTTTTCTCCAACTGAACCTCTTGGCACTAGATCTTTGCATGTCCCTTTACTTTCACCTTTTCATACTTGACCATATTCGGATCCTCAATATCTTCATACTCAAAGTACTCCTCTAGTTCATTGATCCAATCAATTAGCTATTCTGCATTAAGATTTCTTGAAAATGTGGGGACCTCAAACTTAGGTCTTTTTTCAATGTTGGAGATGTCCCTATAAGCCTCTCTTCCTCTGGGTTTAGAACTGCCTCTACTCTGACAATATGCTAACCCATATGGGTGTCCTCATTATAATAATCTGCAAGACAAGGTGTGAACTATCACCTAGAGCTGACCTAGACAATGTTCAGTCCTTTCTTAAATAGGCAATTTTATGCCACCTACGAAGATTCTAGACATTGAAACTTGATAGCTAGGGCCTACAGATCGTAACAATACATATAGAGCTTGCCAATTACATCTTTGACAATTATTTTAGATATTTCAGCTAGCCCAACTTTGAAAGGCCATAACTCACAAATTGTTGTTCTAATTAGCTATTATAACCACTTTTCAAAAATGCCAGCTCCTAATCTATAGGCTTGGAATGGTGCTAGTGCCCTTCGATCAAGTTTTCGAACCTTGAATCTAAGCACTCTAAGGCCTCCAACAATGAGCCTGAAGATTTTTCTACAACTTTTTACACCAAAAATCTTGGTATTCTTATAACTCTAAAATGAACCTTCCTATAGAAAATGAGAACATTCTAAGCTCACATGAAAAACTTACTAAAAATAGCAAGTTCCCATAAATAGTAACCACCCTATCTACTAGTGCTTATTAAAATAGAAAAGACTGAAATACAAATATTTTTGGGGTGATGCAAGATTTCTCTTACACCCATTATGCTCCTGTATCACTCAAGTTTACAAAAATTTGTGGTAATTTATAAGGGGGGAAGTCAAGAAAATAAGGGTAAGGAAGATAGTCCTAAACCAACCTGACCAAAATCTATTGAAAATCAAGAGGGTGAACAAGAAAAAAAGGATAAGAAGATTGCTAAGATAGAGGAGCAAGTAGCAATATAGACACTACTTACCTTATCAGTGACTTCATCATCTCTCAGTAGCCAAACTCTTCAAGGGCCAAGTACTCAAGCAACTCCATTGCAAATATCAATACCGAGCACCAGCACACCCAAAAGTTTTGACACATCACTAAAGGATTTTAGTTTTGACGAGATGATTGTTTTACTACAATTTGATCCTACAACAATCACACTTTAAGAGTTTGAAGTTCTTTAAGAAGCTCTACAATGTAACTCAAGGAAAGAAAAGCTTAGGATAAAGGATAAGTAAAAATATGTTTTTCACGATATTAAAGATATTTTTGTAGATGCTTTTGACATTTCATAGTCATTGTCCAATGAGCCTATCATAGAACAATTTTTACATTTAGTCGATAGGATAGAAAAATACAATATAGAGAATAATTTTAAGTTATTAGAATGGTCTAAAAAGAAGTTTCACACTAAGGTCATGAATAAGATATCTAGTGCCATTGAACTCAAAAAGGTTTATTTATCAACAAAGATGGAGGGTGTGAAGAATGTTCTGGATTACATATATTCTATGTATAGTAAACTTTTCAATGTTGATTTCTTTACCCAAGAGACTCAAAAAACTAATGATAGGTTGCAAGAAGAACTAAAGTTAATTGGAACTACATTGAAAACATCTCTTCTCACCAATCAATTACATTTTCAAAGAGATTATTGCTTACATAGGGAAGGCTTTCTGAGTTGCAAGCTAAGGATGCTAACATAAGATCAAATTTGATTAGTATCCAATCCATGTTGACCCCTCACATGGAGATTTTGCAAAGAGAGCTAGCATTTGCAGAAACACTATTGAAGAAAGATTCACATCTTTCAACTCAAGAAGGCTTAGTGGACATGGTAGAAAATTTAAAAACTCAAATACAATCTTTAGATGCAGCCATAAAAAATTGGGATTCCATACTGGGAATCATTATGAAAATAGACAAACCATTTTTGGATAAATGCACTTTAAGTGTACCAACAAAATGATATAAGTGTCAAAAAAGGGGGATTTTGTGAATTTTGTCAATGCAAATAGTAGAGGAAATATATTTTTGAAGTAAAAGATATAGAACCATATGAAGTATTTACTCAGGGGGAGGAACACAATAATGAGACAACATTTTCGCAAATTTTGAAGATTTCAAAATTTTCTACAGACTAAGTAGAAATTTATAGATTGTGTGACTTATGCTACAGGATAATACATGCCATGACAAAGTGTTTTTGTCACTCATGCCAAACAGGGAGATTGTTGATCTCATTGTGGTTTTGACAAAGTTAGTAATAAAATCGTTGGTGTTTTTTAACTACTAAGAAACACCATACTTAATATCAAGATAATAAAGATCACAATAACCTAAGGATCAGCTACTTCTCATAATAAATTATATATGCTACATATCTTGACCCAACTTCAACAAAATCAAGATAGATTTTCTACTCTTTAGGCTCTATAGAAAAAAACCAAGTATACCTAAGGGATGGAAGATTTTCAATCTAATACTACATACATATTTTATACATTCTATGAGCCTTTGCAACTATACACATCCCTTAAAGTAGATTTACATATACTTCTGGCAATAGTAGCTAAATATAAGTCAGAGGTTAAATGCAAACAAATGTTGACCAGCTTTGACATTCTTTCAATAGTGAAGTAAAATTGATTTTGATTTTTTTAGCTTGATGCTTGTTCATGACTTCTGCATCTATAGATTGAATTAATAGATCAGTGCCTCATCAATTGGGATTTAGAGTCCATTCAATTTCTAGATCTAATTGACTACATTACAATCAATACTATCAACAATTCTCACTAAAAATCATTCTTAAAGACATCCTTCCTATTACCATAGAAACCCTATCAACTTCACTAAAGCATTTACTTAATTCATTGAATTAAAGGAAAGATTGAATCAACATACAACTTGATTTAATTGCATTCAAATAAACAAGCTTTTCTCATACAACCTCAAAATAACTAGGTAATAAAAATGGAGACAAGATTTAGCAAGAACAGATATGGGGATAGTTCATCTTTATATTAATTTCTTTTGAAAATTGTAGACAACTAAAACAAAACTCAAAATGAATCAAGGTAACACCTCAAGATCTTTCAAGATTAATGTATTCTTAGATATTTACAGAGAAAAACAATCATAAAGTTTACACCAAGAAATTGGACCAAAAAAACTTAGTAAAAACTAAAATTATGCAATAACTCAAACCCTTTCTCTAGCCCTGAGATCTCACTTATATAGTGTGAGATTCAACAAGATTAAGACATAGAGAACTAATAGATGTCCTTTAGACAAAAGATATTTACATTTGTTGCTATCATAAAAGAAAAAATTTTGTGTAATAGAAAAACTTTACAACATAACATTCTTTTTGGTGGGCCTATTTTCTATTACACCTTCAAATGCTATAAATTTCATGATTGGATCTTTTTCTATTTTGATTACTTAGAATATGTAGTCATCAAGTTTTCTAATGATGTGTCTGGCTTTGATTCATGCAAATTCACTTCAACTCAAGGATCTCCATGTTCATCATCATGCACAGTTAAAACAACATTTATATCTATGTCCCTTATTGCCACATCATCAATTCAAATTTTTCTGCTAGCAACTGTAATTGGTTGCTAGGTTTTGTCTTCCTCTGTTGAGGTGTCATTTGCGTGACTCTCTTCCTAGCCCACACCCTCTTCTTCTATTTCCATCTATGTTGAAGAAACAAAATATTCCCTCCATTTTTAGAAAATTATATCATCAGGCCAATCGAAATTTAAGATTTTACACTATTTTTTAATCATAAAGCCTCCTATTTTATCTATTTCAACAAATTCTTTTTTGATGACATTATAGAACACTTGTATTTTGACAAATTCTTCATTAGTAATTGCCCATAACACATGTCCATTTTCATTAATGATTTCATTCATTCTGAGGCATAGAAAATCATCCAATTCTTTCCCCCACTCTTCATTTTTTTATTTTATTAATCTTTTTGAGTGCACCAGGAAAAAGATCAAACTTCTCTCTGATATATTTAGAAAGACAAATCATTATTCTCTTTTGAACAGCAACCCTTTTCTCATCAAATTTAGTCAGATTGTTGGCTATATGAAAAGTCTTCTCTAATTGTTCACAAGATAAATTGATGAGTGAGATACACATAAGAGTAATATATTTATCTCTCTCACTCCATTTTTGCACAATGGGCTTCAGGGTGTCTCCATCTCTTCTTATCTCATTCCACATATCTAAGATCCCCATAAATTATTCATGGAATGTTGGCTAGTTAATCTTATCTTCTAAGTATAAAATTATTTTTCTGAGCTTTTCTTCATATTGATTATTGAGTTCAACCTACAATTCCCATAGCTTATTCTTTTCTTCTTCAAATTCCTTTGCAGTATAAAATTTAGGCCTTTGTGGAGTGTTAGGAAGCTCTACAATTGGAGTAGACTTGAATGATTCAACTGGGGGGGTGAGGATATGTGACCCAAGGCCTGCTTGATTCTCCCACTTTCCTCTTTCCTAGCTGCTTATCCATCTAGGATACTTGATTCTCCAGTAGTTGTATCATGTTTCCTCTTTCCTTATATGCTTTTAATACTTGTTCAAATTTTGCATTGAGTTCTAAGAACTTACACTTTTCTTTTCCAACAACGACTAAGTTGAAATCCACCACTTCTTTAGTCATCTTCGTTACTTCCTCACTGTCCACTTCTTCAACTCTATATACTATAAGAGTACCAATATGTTATGCATTGGAGATTTCTTGTATCCTAGTTTTATCTCCTTTTTCAATGAACCAAACTACCAATGCTTGGAGGTCATTGCTATACTTCACTCCTCTATGAGCTTGCAAAATTTCCTCTTTATTTTTGTATTGGATATCCTTCTCTTTTCTAAAAGAATAAAAAAATATAGCATTAGCTATGTCCCATTCAGGTAAAATCAAAACACTAGACTCTTTCAATAATTGTCTTCTTCCCTCAAGGGTCAATTGTGCAAAATCTTTCATGAATTTGACCTTAACCTCTTCCTTAATCTCAGAGTCCAACTTACTTGGTTGCTCTACTTTTATTGATTTGCATTCTGCCTCAAAATTGCCGATGTTTCTTCTCCATAAGAATTGTGCAAATGCCCAAGACTTTACAAAAAATTTATCATCAATAAAATTTTGAGATTTGAGATGCTTGTGTAATTATTGGATCTACCTCCCTACCTCTATAATCAACAATAATAAGGTCAAAGGATGGCATTGGAGGCTCCTTAGGCACTCCCCCTTCAATATCAGTACTTGTAACAATTATATCTCCTTTCCCTCTGATTTACCTTAGCTATTCTCTTAAATATTCCTCATCATCTATTCTGAGTGAAGTCTAGGATTGTGAGTACTCTCTACCTTGAGAGGATGATCCTTGTTCTAACCTCTATTTTTTGGGTACACTTGTGTTAGATGGGCTCTCTGATCTTGGCCTCTTGTAAGAAGGGACATGATACACATTCTGAGCTACAACATATCTAGCCCTTCTTTGCAATGTATATTGTCATGGATTCACAACCATTCTACTATTTATTCTCCTTTCCACCTCAGCAGATGTATCTGGACATCCCTTTGCCAAAATGTCTTTCTTCTCATTCAATGTTTGCATTATTCTAGCAAAGTTGTTCATCAACATAACCATTTTAGCTCCCCAATATTTCTTGTCTATCAAAGGGTCATACTTAAGCTCAAAAGCATTTATGAAATCCAAAAACTTGCTATAAACTATCCACTTTTCTTTCTTGACCTCCTACTCTTGCAATGAAAACATCATTCTGATTATATCTTCAAGGAAGTATACAATTTTTATGTGAGCTTTTTCCTTACTTCTTTCGTTGAGTAGGTCATAGAATCCCCCTAAATCAATATAATGAGCATAGGATTGGGCCATTTGATATCTATCTAGAAATTTTTCCAAACTCCTCCATCCCTTCTTGACAAACACAAAGTCATGCACAATAGTAACAATAGGGAAGAATGTACCTTTAGATTCACCTAGTAAATCTCTTTCATCAATTGTACCAATCTACCATAACAATTCTACAATTCCTACCTTCAAAGGCACCTAGTTGGGTAGCACATGGGATTTTCCCAAGGAACCAAAAACTCTAAAAATAGTAGAAACATGATATGGGATAATATCCCCCCAATTGTGATTGACCAACAACCCCTTGGCATGATCTTTAGGTCTTATCAATTCTAACAAGGGCTAGGGTATTCTAGGACTATCTCCTCTCAATAAAAATCTAATCTTTGAAGAAAAATACCTGTCAAATCTAACAAAATTGGCATATGTGACTTCCCATGTCATGTTAGCACTCCACAACTAAACTAGGAGTTTCTCTCCATCTCTCTTTAGTTCCAATTTCATCTCCTTAGAAAAGAAAGTAACTCCTTTATATAGGCATATATACGTTAGCAAAAAATACCAACAAAAGGGCCTATTAACCTTAGCTTGAACTATTCCAATTAGACCATTGTGAATTTCCTTAGCCAAGTAGGTGGCAAAATCAAGAACTGAGCTCATTCCAAATTATAGAGGTTGAGCTATAATGAGAATAGTAGAGCATTGAATATAATCTTGCTCATCAATTCCAAATATTTTTCAGATAGAAAATTATAAGGCCTATGCCCTAGGATTAAAATACTTCTTTAGCAAGGGCTTTGGGGTATTCAATGTGACCAAGGGTAGTGACTCAATTTTGACAAAATGTTGTTGCAATGGTCCTCCCCTTAGGAATACCCTCTATGCATCACATCTAGCTTGAAATTCTTCCATATCAATTTTCTTATGCACTGAATGGTTAGGGTTTAACTTGAAGACTTCTCTGATTAATTTGGGAGAAACCCTAAATAGATTATCTCCTACATGGTTTTTCACAATTCTAGTAATTGGATCAAATTTTTTAGCCATGTCTGCTAATAGGTCACTATCAAAAAATACTCTAGGGTCTATCAGTTTCCCTATATGAAATTATCAAACATTTCTCATAGGAGTATCTAACTTTCTCTCTACAAACCATTTTTTAAAAAGCTCTAAACCCCCATTGAAACCTCTGCATTCCTCAAATAGTTTTCCTTATCATAAAAGCCCTCATTGACCACCAACCTAGGGTTTTTGGGAATGAATTCTTTACCCTTGGTCAACTCATTTATAGATGGAGGAATTTGTTCTAGAAATTCATCATAAATAGATCTTTCTAAATAACCCACCTTACCACAAAAATCCTTATGAGATGGCATTTTTCTCAAATTAATCTAGGACAATCACAATTTCTCAATTTTGAAGAGTTTCAAACAACTTCCCCATTTTTTCTTGCTTATTTCCCTCTTTGAAGTACTTTGCAAATCACCAAAAACCTTGAAGAATTTGGCGCCCTAGCTCTAGAAACACTTGTTCTCTAATAATCTTTGTGATTTTGTGGTTCAATAATGTTGAATTTTCAAATTATATAGTAGCATTAAGGTCACACAAAAGACCACAGAATAACATTAATGTTTCTAACAGTTCATTTTCATGTCATGCCTCAAATTTGAATTTCATTCATCAATCATATAGCATCAGACGGTCTATTTTGAAAATAGAAAAGTTGCTTTAAAAAATTTGAAGACCTGCCATGCATCAGGTAGGCACTTCCCCACTTTGCTCAAAGTTCAGTCATTTTCATATTATGGTGAAGGGTCATTCATTGATCTTTGTAAGATCGATGATCATGGTAGATCATTATAATCTAGCAAATAAAGCTTTTAAAAATGTGGTCCCATTGGTACACTCAACTCTAGCTTGGTAGGTACATGTTATACTTTACCAATTACTATACTCCAATTCATCATACTTTTCCACCCTAGCATGACTCAAAAATCTTCTTTACAATATGTCCCACCTTGCCACATGGCGTGTAGGTGCTTCTCCACTTTTCTTAAAGTCCCTTCATTTTGATAATGTGGGTAAGTGCTTCTTGTTGATCTTACCAAGATCAACAATGTTATAAAATTATATACTTTTGAAAACCTAGTCAGCCAGACCATCCAATAAAAAGTGCTTCCTTCTGCACTAGTGTGTCTAAGAACTAAAAATAGTACAAATTGCATTATACCTTTTAAAGACTATGGGCCCATGATATCATTACATGCCACATGTCTTGTAGGCACTTCCCCACATTACCTAAATGTCAAGCACTTTCACATTGTCGTAATACGCCAATCATCAATCTTCCAATGATCAATGTCTTAACAATGTCACATCAAAAGGGAACACCACAACATGATTAAACCATTAATATCACTAGAAAATCAAACATGCCCTGACTTTCACTAACAGCTCTTTAAAAAGCTCTAACAAGGTACTGACAAACCATATTTTTTGTGGTACATTTAAAACCCAGCATCAACAAGTGCTACATGGAAATAAGGTGCTTGCTTGCTATGAGGCCTCATGGCCCATCATAGCATATCATAGCAGTTTATTTGCATTTTATATACGTTACATTTTTGTATTACATATATTTTATATTTTGAGACCTTGTTATATGTTGGACTATTTTGGACTGTTACTCAGATAATTTTATACTATGGGACACTTTATTTTAAGGTAATCATTTATTATGTTAGAACTTATTTATGATACTTGATGATTAGTTACATTCATGTACTTGGTTGGTTATTTTATTAATGAGTAGGAAATTATGTTTGAATATAAATGTTAGATGGATTATATATATATATATATTGGTAGTATTATATATGGACAATGGTTTAGAAATGGAAAAATGTTATTCAATTGAGAAATGCCTTATATTTTGATTCAATTATGAGTATAGAATTGATTGAGGATTTATATATGCATATGATTTACTTATCTTGGACTACTGATATGTGGTTTGAGTGTGCAGGAAATATCCATGATAAAATGGAGAACCAGGACTATATCTTTATATTAATTGACATTGCAAAGGTTAGATCTAATGAAGAGATCTTAACCTTGTTGTTAAGCATTTTACTTTGTGAAAATAATGTGAATGGATGTTTTAGATTAGATTCCTTTTTTGTAAAAATTAATTTTCCACTGGTAATTTTAAATGTATATTTATAGTGTCACTTGACACTTGTGTTGTTATGTGTTTAAATGGCAAGTCAGGTTGAGACATTGGCAAAACACACCTAACCTTATTCCTAACTAGTTAGAAATGTTTAAGTTTTCATCACCTTGCATAAAATTATCTTATGAAGCCTTTAATTAAATTAAACTCTAGATTTCAAGCTTAGGGTGACTTTAGAGAGCCTTATTTAAGTCTTAGGGTGTTCTTTTAGTGAAATTAAGTTAACTACATGTTAGTACTATATGTTAGGGCTTTAATTTTGGCCTTACTAGAGTTAAAATCTCTTTTCTAAAA
The DNA here is from genome assembly GCA_028749045.1 of Cupressus sempervirens. NCBI lineage: Eukaryota > Viridiplantae > Streptophyta > Pinopsida > Cupressales > Cupressaceae > Cupressus > Cupressus sempervirens. Next base: position 173,436,632 of record CM053784.1, read on the forward strand.
CTTTTAAATTCTCATTTCTTAAGTATTACGAAAATGGAAGAAGACTTACCCAAATTCCCACCTTATCTTTAGTGAGTTGATAATTCCAACCAAAGGGAAACTTAGGTTGTGTTAAAGTGTTTGTTCTCTTTCATGATGGAGAAAAATTAGGAATGCTTTTCTTTTAGAGGGGAATTGGAAAATAGAGTTGGCATTCACACACTCTTTAGTTTTAGAGATTGGATTAAGGAAGGATAGAGGGCTCTTCTTATATTCGTTCATTTACCATTAGCTAGGAGAAAGGTTGGAGCTTTTTCCATGTTTGGAAACTATGTGTTATATTATATTTTTGAATAAAAGATGTGTAAATTTTGCTATAGATACATATGTATGTTGTTCATTGTCTTTGTTGTATTGTTGGGTGTGGATGAATTTCTATTACCTTAATTTATTTTGATTTTGAGAGTACAATGTTATGGGTGTGGAAGGACATCACTCACCCTTGGGAGGGAAGAAGAGGCCTTCAGGTGAAGGGGTTAGTTGGGCCTATCCTCTGAGTGTAAAGTCTCTTCCTTGGAAGGAAGAGGGATAATCGTGTAGTATGGGCTACATGTGCCGACACTTTTTTGTGCACTTTGGGGGTGATAAGGGGAGAAATTTTGTGAGAGTTGGTATTTATTTTTTATGCCTTGAGAAGGAAGATTTGATTTTCTATATTTGGCTTTTTCTCGAGGTTTTAGGTACACCTTCACCCATTCTATTGGTTTCTCTAGTAACCTACTATGTAAGCTCAAAAAGGTGTTAAATGTTGTATCTTGTATTGTTGATTTATATGTGTGTGCTTGATTGTTACTCTGTTGGTCTTGGTTCTCCAAGCTCGGTGGGTGGTATCTTAGAGACCTAGGCTGGGAGGTGAGCTCTCCATGGTTTACAGGGTTGTTTCGTATAGGTTTTCTAAATGGATATGTGATGATGAAAAGGTTGGAAGATTTTTACTTTCTGTTGAAGATTTGAAGATGATTTATTATGAACATTTCTAAAAGTTATGTTTTGTAAAAGATTAGAAGTAGATCTTCATGTAATTTTGTGAATTGTTGTAAGGATCCAATTATGATTGTAATATATGAAAGGACTTTTCAATATTGTGAATATGTTTTAGTTTAAATATTTCTTAAATTGTTTTCAAAAATTAGAATTTAAATTTTATTATATATGTGTGTGTCTTGCTCAAAAAATTGGGAATGACATTTTGATATTAGAGCTAGGTTGTAGAAACAAAACAAAAAAGTAGATTGGGACAAAATGGGTTCATGATTGAATGTAGAAATATAACAATCTTCTTATTTCAGTATTCATATTTCTAAGTAGAAATTTAAAGAAAATAAATAAAATAAAATAAAAAGATTTTACATCATCTTCATTTCGAAATATGTGATTTATTAATAATGCAGAATACATTGATGAGTGCAAAAGAATATTTCATAACCTAACTACAAAACCCATAAATTAGAAAATTTAAAGAACAAAATATAGAAAAGAGAAAATTATCATCCCTAAATTTATTCAAAGTTTGTCCTATTAACATGGAAGACCAACTAGTTAAATATTTGCAAAATGAGTGGAGTAAATTAAAACTATTTGAAGAGACTCACTTTGAATTTAGTGTACTTGCATAAATCTTAAATTGGTATGCTTTTAAATAGCCTTTTTTATATAACAAATACTCATCCTAAGTTAACTCCTAGAATTTAACCTATAAATGAGCTAAGACTCTTGTCCAAAATTCAACCACTCGTAAAATGTAGAAGTTATTCATTACTTGGGAACTTTAGCCAAAAAAAAAAAAAAAATTGTGAGCAAATAAAATAAGTCAAAACTCATCCCAGAAATGGGTTGCGCATGAACATCCAAAAAAATCACTTCAACGACTTCCATTCTAAGCCTACCTAAAATTTTGCCTACCATCCGATATACTACTGACTGCTCACTGTCACCCTTGGAATTAAAAAGTGGCATTATTTTACTGTTATAAAATGATGTCCATGAAATAATAATTTGGACCACCAGCATTAAAAACAACTAAAAACTTAGTCAGCAATATAACTTTGGTGCTAAAAATCTACATATTGGGTTTTCTCTTTTATAGCAATTGAATCGACTAGTGTTAAAAATATGTGAAGGTGAACTAGTGAATATAAAATGAATAAAGTTTGTTTTAGAGGACTTGGAGGGATCCCATGTTTGTTTTCCTTGCAGCCCTTGCTTCTCTATTGTTAGTTATCGAAGAGTCTGATTTTGCATTAAGCTAATTTTTTTTCTTTGCTTCATCATCAGTAGTAGAACGTGGAGAAAGTCCAAATCTCTCAGCTCTGGCTTTCCTTCTCTCTAAACTTGCTAACTTTGGTTTTGGGCTGCCTTTTGATGACTTGCTAAATCTCGCAGCTCTTGACCTACGCTTCTCCTCCTCTGCTAACTGCAACGCCAAACCAAATCTCTTAGCACGACGATCTCTCGATACAACTCCACCATTTTCCTTCCTGTCATTTAACATTTTCTCCACGGCCACTGGTTCTACAGATTTCGCGAGCTCATATTTAACAGGGCTAGTAATGCTTCCACATGAATCATCTTCCTTTGTAATTGTCATGCATTCACGTTCCTATTCCTCCTCAACTAATGCAACACTACAATTTATCTGTACATCTTCTGATGGAGGCGTGATTTTTACTAATTGTGGTTTTGTGAGCTTGGCTGTGTGATTTTCCAGCAGAGAAGAAGACTTCTCCAGTCTTTCAAGCAAGGCGGGCCTTAAACCAAAGGTGCTGAGACCCTTTCTAGAAAGCTTGTCTCGCAGGTCTTGCACCTTCATTTTCTTCCACTCTTTCAGGACATCCGTTGCAGTTTCCTCCTTCACCATTGCTAGTAAAAATCACTAGAACAAGGCACCTAATCACTGTCTATTGTAAACTGTAAAGCTCTGGTAAGAGGCAAGGAAAAAAAAACCCCACTCCCTTCTCTTTGCCTGACTAATCACTTGGTTGCATGTGAAAAATGGTGCAAATCAAGTTTGAACCGCTGACCTCTTTCTCTCCTTGTACAAGTTAAGTACCAATCATGACATGGCGTGGGCTCCATTAATTCCTCTATAGAGAGTGCATGGGCAACTAAGGCTTTATTTTTATTATATCTCTTTTTCCTTTTGGTCGATCTTTGCTACTCGTCCCTGATCTTGGCTGCTTGTGTCCCTTTCATTGACTTTAACCACACGTAAACTAGAGAGGGAGAGGCACATGACATTGCAATTGTTATTGTGTGTCATTAACTTCAGCATGTGCATGATATTAAGAAGGCATTAACTACTTATCATACTTTTAAAACTGAAATAATAATTATAATAAATAAAATATATATATAATTTTGGGGGCAAAAATTTGTGCCACTCCACAAAATTGGCACACTTGTAAAAACAATGTTTTTTTGGAAAAGTTTTAAATTTAGTATTTATCTTTTAGCATGTTGAAAAATAGATAATACATTATGCTATCTAATATATTATGGCATTATTTAATATATTATAATTTAAAAGTATTTAAGTTTTCCAAAATAATGATAATAATATATATAAATAATTATCTGTGATATTATATAATGCATTACAAATTTGTTTTAGTAAATTGGATAAGATTCATAGAAGAAATTTTTTTTAATGTAAAAAAATTTAAAAATAATAGTAATTTAAAATAATAATAATAATTTAAAAATAAATAAATTTCAATTAAGTAATCATCAACTCGAAAACACAAGCCCTTTCTTAAACTTGAAAGTTTTACAACTCAAATATCTACATAGTATGTTTTCTCTCTATTTAACAAGATGTGACTACTCTTAGTATTATGAACATTCAAATTATCCCTTTTTACATTTGACTTATGAAAAAAAAACTAAACCCTTGTGTAGGATGCTAGTTGTTACGTGTAGTGCCTACCCTCATTCACATCTTTTCTGGACATATTGTTGCTATTATTATCAGACTATGATGGACTAGTTTTATGTTGATGGATTAGTGGTATTGTTTTGAGACTATCAGACATTATGTTATGGATTCAAAGGTTATGTGATGAGATCATTTAGACTTTACATTTCATGCATACATGATGATCATTATATTGTTTTCAGTTATTGTTGATGATTAGTTGATGGTTATTATCTCATGTGTTTTATTATGGATACTTACCCCATACTTGCATGTGTATGGTGTGCATGTTTTCTTATTGTATGGCATTTCTGATGTGGTTAAGGAAGGGAGTCATAGTCACCTGCTTAGTCGGGATCTACATGATGCACCACTTCCTGCCATTGTCTGTTTAGCTTAGCATTATATATTGTATGTACATGCATGGTTTTTTTGCAGGTTGCAGGTACCGGATATTGACTTCTCTAAATTGCCAAGATGAGCGTACCCTATTATTCTATCTCAATGATAAGAGAAGGGAGATAAATTCTCAAGTCCAAATCTCAAACTTTTAAGCCAATTGTCCTAGTGAGGTAGGACAAGTATCTAGATATTTTACCTACCGAATGTGTCGGATGACATAATTCGTGATTTTTAACCCTTTAGACTGATATTGTGTGATTTTCTCTATGATGGATTTTCATATTTTATCTTGGAGGTCTATGGTGAATTTTCTATTAATTAAGTCTTAATAAATAGATTTAATTAATAAATTAATTATTTGATAAAATTAATATAAAATATCATGTTATTTGATATTTTGATTATAATTAATTAAATGGGAATTAATTGAGAAAAAAAGAATTAAATAAAAGAAAATTAGAAAATTAACATTAATGATAATAATAAAGTAATAAATAAATAATAATAATAAAAGTTATAAGAATTAAAATGAAAGTTATAAATATTTAAATAGAAATTATATAAAATGTGAATTGGAGTTATAAACTTGCATGGGAGTTAACGCACTTTTCTATTTCTCAAGTGTTAACAACACAGGGGTTAGTACCTCAATTAAGCACATGGTGTCTACAAACCTATGGCTCATCTTGAAGGTTGGAAAAGACCCATGCTTAGTTGGTGACACCTTCCAGCTATTTCTAGAAGCATTCTAGATGTTTCCTGAAAGCTCTTTATATTCAGGCATTCCTATAAGCTTAGACATAGCATTGGGAGTGCAATTGGAGCATTGGACGACTCAAGAATTCTGAAGAAGGAAGGAGCTTGCACTATGGATTTTTCTGAGGAAGAGCGAATTAGCATCAGAATCCAGGTAAATTCTTGTGGTTTTTTTTATGCTATTTTTGCATCATGCATTCCCTGTCTTTTTCGTGTCTTCCATATGTCTTCTGAGGATTTTCCTATTTTAATTGTATGCATTTTCATTATGGGTAGTTAAATGTATTTGAGAAACCTTATATGCATAGATCTAAAGAGATCACAGGGCTAGGGTTTAAATTTATAGCCAAATCCATTAGAAAATTAATTAAATGAATCTAGAGTGCAAATATTTTATAGGAAATTCTTAAATTGTGGATATAATTCCTTGTGGAAAAAACATACATGTTTATATATTTGAATCTGCATACATATATATATATAAACATATGTGTGTGTGTGTGTATTTATTATGAATGTATTGCAGTACAAAATTTAAATATATATATATAATTCACGGAATGATCGATTGTTAAATCGTGGTGGGGAAAACTTAATAAATCACGACGCGATTAGTATTGTGAAATAGTGTTTGAAAGAATGTTTTAAAAAACTTAAAAATTAAAATTTTCTTGGGCACGATTTGTACCCCATGCCTGCGGAAGGCAAAGGCCTGCCGTCGCAGGTCTGCGACGACAGGGGTACTATGTACCCGCTGTCGGCGTAGTGCCTACTATCGCAGGTACTACATACCGCAGCAAGGGTGGGGGATCATTTAAATATTTCATTGTGTTTTTTTTTTTTTTCTAAAAAAAAAATTTATGTTATACGAAATTGAATTTTCATTATTAAATGATATTTCATATGTTATTTGAATATGAATTTCGGCTTTTCAATGTTGCATTGTTATTAAATTATTAAATGTTATATATATATATATACATATATATATATACATACATATATATATATACATACATATATATATATATATATATATATATATACATATATATATATATACATACATATATATATATATACATACATATATATATATATATATGTATATATATATATATATATATATATGTATATATACATTATCAATAATAAATAATTGATATATTAATTGATGTTTGGAATTTAAAGAGAAATTCTTTAATAACAAGATATTTTAGAATGGTGAGCAATATAGATTCAATATAATCTTTTATTTGGAAAGATGAATATGGAAAGAATTTCAAATATTATTTTGAAAATGATGGGGGTCTAAATGGAAATATATAAGAGACATTTAGAACATATAGAATATTGAGTCTAATGATTTTTGGGTAGAAACTTTTATCTACCAATACAAAAACATGGGTTAGGTTAAACGTGAAGTTTCTCCACTTAACAATTAAATTGGGAAACATAAACCGAGACTTTTGTATTTAAATTTAAGTTGTAAACTTGGCAAAATCAAAACATGTGTTTGCATTGTGTATTCTTTATGCTATTGTTTTGGGTTTTGGGTTGACTAGTGTTGACCAATTATAGGACGTCTACTAGAGGCTTGGGAGTTATGTGATTGTGATATCATGATGATGTTTTAATCTCGATCTTTATAAACCCAACCATGGTTATGTGATGGAATGCTCTATGTATTGGATGCGATTACTGATTGTTATAGTTGAGATTCTTATGTATGAGACACTTGACTTAACCATTATTTTTTATCATTCATCAGTTATCCTTGGTTATTTTCTAGTCGCCATGATGGGACTGTGATGTGGATTTATTCTTGATGATGTCATGTTACGACATGTTTGACTCAACCATTTTTGGAGTCTTCGATCAGTATGATTGAGATATATTTTGGTTATTGAGAACCATTGGATACTTTGATTATCAGTGATACTTCAGTTGCCAATAGAGAGCTGTTGTGATCATGATTTTCTATGGATGTTTGCTCATGGAGATTTGATGCTTTTATACATATTTGATGATATTATGGATTATCTTTTGTGATTTTGAGATTTATGATTCCATGAGCATTAGGGTAGGAAATCTGCATGTAGGGATGGGAAGTGGCTTGCAATGGGGGCCAGGGCCCTAAGAGGCTGCCAAGGTAACCCATTGTAAGTTGGATTAATAAGTGATAACATTCACACCTAATACTAACTGAATGAACCTAAAAAGATAAGTGTTTTTTTCTTGCCCATGCCTTGAGTGCTTGTATAGGCTAGGATGGGAGTAGTGAGAACACATGGTTGCAACTTTGCATTCCATAGTATGTCTTGTCAGTATGAGAGGATACTAGTGGCCGCAGGAGATCAATATGGACCCGTGGAGTTTAGCTAACTGCCAGGGTAACTTGTACATGATAAATGTGATCACACTTTCCTGCTTGCATAGTAGGTTCCTACATGTCATTGTGTGCCTCTGAGATTAGATGTCTGATTTTGTGTTTGGAACCTTTGAGTTAGTATACCTATAAGATTCCTAAACTTATAGAGATTTGTGCTATGTGTTTTGTTAGCCCATTTGGAACTTGAGACTATCACCTCACCACGGTGGGAGTGGACCACTTAGGTACCACGTGGTCGGGTGGTAGTGTATTTTCCACTCTTATCATTTGAGATTCATTGAGACATCATGGTTGATGCATCCTTCATGATGGTGGATATGTATCCTTTTCATTGATGATTAGCATATGTTAGATGATGATATCTTATGCTTTTATTTGCATGTTAGATTATTTTCAACATATGATGTTGTATATATTAGGAGTGACATTCCTATCATGTTAATACCGATGATCTCTTCGGTGATTTGGAATGTTACACACGGAGGGATGGCTAGGATCCACGATGGTCTAATGATGCTATTAACGGTTGGGAGGAACCATGCACTTAGTATATTATGTTGATCTTTATGATGGATGTATTTGTCTTCTATGATGATGTATCATGAATATCATGTGATTATCTTTACTTTGATGTATCATGGATTAGAATAGGATGATGTACCTTATTTTATGTATGTATATTCTTTTGAGCTTTTCATACCCTCTGACATGTACAGTGGATGATTGAGTATTTGAAATGTAATGTATAAACATTGGACTTATCATTATTACTTCATGTGGATATTGAACTAGATGGATTCATGTATGTTAAATGTTTCTAGATGTAATCCAACATTAAGGGATCTTAAAGAATGTAATCTGATTATATATATATTATGTTTACTTTTAGATGGACATTACTATTGCTTCTGTTATTGTGCAGAAGTTATATGTGGTATTTACATTCATGAAATTTTTTTTTAAAAAATGCTACTAAACTTAGTGAAAATTTTAGGTTAATTCTTTGGATCCCTTGGCGGGGCATTACATCACGCAAGCCCATAGAGCTAGTTGAGGTGGTCAATGAGGTATGGCTCCTAGAGCCTCTCGTTTGGAAAATGTTGAGATAGAGTAGCATGAAGATGAGGTTTCAAGAGGGGATCATTTACCACAACCTAACCCAACTGTGAACCCTAATCAAGACATTTTGGATGCACTTCATAACCTAATTAGAGTTGTTCAGCAACACTTACCACCTATAATACCACAGTCAGAGTAGAGAAATTCAAGCAACCATAGGGTAGTTACTAGGTAGAGGACTAGGAGTCCTCCACCTAGCCATGATGAGGGTCATGATGATCACAAGGTTGAGTTAGTTTAATAGGTATTACTATATCCTGACCTAGTAACATGCATAGTGGAGAGAGCTACTAGAGACATTGGAGATGAGATTATAGAGTTGATTTGACTCAAACCTCCCCTATTCTTGGGAAATAGAGATGGTGTTGGTGCAGAGACATGGTTACAAAGTTTATAGTAATTCTTTGGATTACATCCTTATTGAAGCAATATGAAAGCATGACTTGTGATACATCTCCTTCGTGAGTCAGCTTTTTCCTAGTGCTAGTAGGAGGAGGCCTTAGGTTGGGTGCATATTGACACTCTCACATGGGAATCCTTTTTTAGTAGGTTTAGGGACAAATACCTTTTTGAGAATTTTAGATAGAGATAGCTAAAGGCATTTCATGACGTGCAGCAGAGAGGACTTACTGTGGCATAGTGTGAGTGTAGGTTTCTTGAGCTCCTTCTATATGAGGGATGAGAAGCTATGTACTCATTGTTTCATTAAGGGTCTTAATGTAACCCTTTAGGATTTTGTTTAGTTAGCTTTTCTAGCTACATTCAGAGAGGCAGTTGAGCAAGCCCTAGTAGTGGAGGATATTCATAAAAGGGGGTAGAATCAATTTCAGTATCGAAATAATTCAAGACAATTTTTAGGTCAATAGAGAACCCCTTGGAAAGGGAATAAATATCTGTCAGGAGGATCCTTTAAAGTTCCTCAACCAAAGTTGGATTATAGATAAGGATCATCATAGGGATATAGGGGCTCTCAGCCTAAGAAAAAATGGTAATCTTAGGGCCCTAAACAAGATCAAAAGACATAGACACCTTACACACAACTAGGTAGGACTCAGTAATCCAATAGGGGTGGCTTTAGTGGATCTAGTTAGATTGGAGATTCATAGCAGACTAGATCACAAGGTTTTTAGATTGAGACTAGTGGACCATGCTATACTTGTGGTGGTATGGGTCACATTGCAAGAGATTTCCCTTAGGATCTAGCATCAAACTATTAGAAAATGGCTGCTCCAGAGCCCACAGTGGGTGACATGGGAAAATTTTACAAAGTATTTGTAGTGGTTGATAACCACTAGATAGAGCATCAAGCCATAGTCATTAAGGCTACAGGTATGATATGAGATAGTCGAGTATCTATTTTATTTTATTCTAGAGCTACTAATTCATTTATTTCTTGATTAGTATCGAGCGTTGCAGGCTAGTGGTAATTAGATAGGAGGTTAGTTGGGAGGTAGAGTTAGCCTTAGGTGGTATAATGTCAGTTGATTCCTTGGTTCATAACTATGAGATTTAGATTGGAGACATGACTACCATGTATGATTTTTGCATTACCACTTTGGGTACCTATGATGTAGTTCTTGGCATGGATTGTCTTTACGCCCACAACACCAAGAGGGGTTGTCGACAAAAGAGGGTAGAATTTTTTGATAGTCATGGCACTTTCATAGTGATTTTTGGAGTATAGAGGCTTATATCTCTTTGTATGATATCTACTATGTAGCTAAAGTAGTTCCTATGTAAGGGATGTCAGTTATGTTCCATCACTATCGGTGACAAGGATGAGGATTCTGAAAAGGAGACTTCCCTTGATGATTTTCCTATCTTGCAAGACTTTGTAGATGTTTCTCCCTCAGAGCTTCCTAGTATGCCTCCACCAAGAGCACTTGATTTCCACATTGATCTTTTGTTAGGAACTAAGCTTATTTCTAGGTTACCATAAAGGATGACCACACAGGAGCTCAGTGAGCTCAAGATTTAGTTAGAAGAGCTCTTGGAAAAAGGGCATATTTTTCCTAGTGTGTCACCTTTGGGTGTTCCAATCATCTTTGTGAAGAAAAAGAATGGATCACTTAGGTTAAGTATCGATTATCAATAGCTAAATAAAGTAACCATTAAGAATCGTTACCCAATACCTAGGATTCATGACCTCTTTGATCAACTAAAGGGTGATTGTTTCTTCTCAAAGATAGATCTTAAGTCAAGTTATCATCAGTTGAGGATAGTAGAGAATGATATCCACAACACTTCTTTTCATACAAGCTATGGCCATTATGAGTTCATTGTAGTGCCATTTGGCCTCATGAATGCTTTAGCTATATTCATGAGTCTTATGAATGGGGTATTCTATACATTTCTAGATAAATTTTTGGTGGTGTTTCTTGATGACATTTTGATTTATTCTCGAGATGAGAAGGAGCATGAGGAGCATTTGAGATAGGTACTTTAGGATTTGAGGGAGAATTAGTTGTATGGAATTTTTAAGAAGTCTTCCTTCTTCAGACCTAAGATATGTTACCTAGGCTATATTACAATAGGTGATGGGATCCTAGTTTACCCATCTAAAATTCAAGCTATTATGGAATGGTCGGCGCCCACCAGTGTCATTGAAGTGAGGAGTTTCATGGGATTAGTTAATTATTATAAATTCTTTGTTGTAGGTTTTTCTAGATTGACTCATCCTATTACATCTCTTTAGAGGAAGGGAAATAAGTCCAAGTTATTTCATGAGTCTAGGAAGCTTAAGACACACAAGCTAAATTATCCTACTCATGACCTATAGCTTATAGCAGTAGTTCATGCTTTAGTGAGATGGTCACATTTTCTCTTAGGTCACTATTTTGAGCCTCATTCAAATCATCAAAGTTTGTAGTGCATCTTCTCACAACCAAATGTTAATGCTAGGCAGAAAAGATGGATGGAGTTCTTATGTGAGTAATATTTTGATGTTCATTACATCAAGGGCAAGGAGAATGTGGTTGCAGATGCTTTGAGTAGGAGATGACATATGATATCTTTCATGACTACTACCATAGATTTGAAAGAGCACATTTTATGATTTTTTCTTAACCTGATAAGTTATATGTGGAGATTTATCAAATTGCACATTCTTAGAGACTCCTAGTGGGAAAGTTTGCAGACTATTCTTTGGAGCCTAATGGGCTTTTATGTCATAGAGGATCCATTTATGCACCTACTTCAGGTTACCTGTGAGAGTTCATCATTTTAGAGATCATCAAGCACCATATGTAGCACATCCTAGTGTCAAGAAGTTACATTCAAACTTGAGACAGTTGTATTTATGGCCTAGGATGAGGGTATAGATTGCCAATGTTATTGCTAGATGTCTTGAGTGTCAGAGAGTGAAGGTAGAGCATAGCCATTTGGGGTGATTTTTACAACCACATGAGATACCTATGTGGAAGTGGGATGTGATATCTATGGACTTTATTATTGACCATCCTATGTCTTCCCGTTGTCATGATGCTATCTTGGTGACAGTTGATACATTGACTAAGGTCACCCACTTCTCACCTATTTGTACTACCTTTACAACACTAGCAGTAGCACAAGTGTTCTTATAAGACATTGTCAGACTTCATGGCATTCCTCATAAGATCATTTCTAATCAAGACTCTATATTCACATCTTTATTTTAGAGTGAGCTTCAAATAGCTTTGGGTGCTAGTCTTAATTTTAGTACAACATATCACCCTCAGATAGATGGATAGATAGAGCGGATTAATTAGGTATTGGAGGACATGTCATGGATTTATGTGATGTACCATTACATCAAGTGGGAGGAGTACCTTCATCTTGTAGAGTTAACCTATAATAATAGCCATCATACTTCTATAGGTATGCCTCATTACCAAGCCTTATATGGTAGACCTTGCAGAACTCCTTTGAGTTGGGATAGGATTAAGGATATAGTATCCATTGGACCACACTTAGTTAGGGACATGGAGTAGTAGGTTGATTTTATTAGACAACATCCTAGGGAGGCTCAAGATAGATAGAAAAGGTATGTTGATGCTAAGAGGGATGATAGAGAGTACATAGTTGGTGATAGATTTTTTTTGAGAGTGCATCTATACAAGAGTTCGATCCATTTTGGAAAAGGTTCTAAGTTGGCACCTCATTTTGTTTGACTATTTGAGATACTAGAGAGGATAAGACCAATTGCCTACCATTTAGCTTTGCCACCTAGTCTATCATGCATCCATGATGTGTTTCATGTTTCAATATTGAGGAAGTATATTTATGATGAGTTTCACATTATATATTTGGATGCTTTATAGGTGGAGTCAAATGGACACTTAGCTTTAGAACCCATTTATATTTTGGGCTAACGGATCCTAGCACTTTGAGGCAGAGAGCTGGACTAGGAGTCCAGTGGGATTGTTATGATGAGGTCATGGCTTCATAGCAGGACACAACACAAATGAGAGCTCAGTACCCCTACCTCTTTGATGAGCTCCAAGAGGACGTCCATGCCTAGGGGGGAGGATGTGAGGCCTCACCCTGTCCCATCATAGTGTATAATAGAAATTTATTTTCATTTTAGATACTTTATATTTTGTACTACAAATACTTTATATTTTGAGACCTTTTTATATGTTGGACTATTTTGGATTGTTACTTAGAAAATTTGATACTATGGCATACTTTATTTTATGGTAATCATTTATGATGTTAGAGCTTATTTCTGATGCTTGATGATTAGTTTATGGTAATCATATATGATGTTTGATGATTAGTTACATTCATGTACTTGGTTGGTTATTTTATTAATGAGTAGGAAATTATGTTTCAATATAAATGTTAGATGGATTATGTGTGTGTGTGTGTGTGTGTGCATGTGTGTGTGTGTGTGTGTGTGTGGAAATCATAAATTGTTGCAAAAAGGGTCATGTCATGTTTAGTTCAATAATGGTAGTATTATATATGCACAATGGTTTAGAAATGGAAAAATGTTATTCAATTGAGAAATGACTTACATTTTAATTTATTTATGAATATAGAATTGATTGAGGATTTATATATGAATATGATTTACTTATCTTGGACTAATAATATATGGTTTGAATGTGTAGGAAATATCAATGGTAAGATAAAGAACCAAGAGTATATCTTTTGTATTAATTGAGATTGCCATGGTTAGATCTAATGAAGAGATCTTAACCATGTTGTTAGGTATTTTACATTGTGAATGTAATGTGAAGGGATTTTTAGATTAGATTCCTTTTTGTGAAAATTGATTTTCCACTCATAATGTTAAATTTATATTTATAGTGTCGCTTGATACATGTGTTGTTATGTGTTTAAATGGAAAGTGAGGTTGAGATATTGGCTAAAGAAACCTAACCTTATTCCTAACCAGTTAGAAATGTTTAAGTTTTTATCTCCTTGCATAAAAATATCTTATGAAGGCTTTAATTAAATTAAATTCTAGATTTCAAGATTAGGGTGACTTTAGAGGGCTTTATTTGAGTCTTAGGGTGTACTTTTAGTGAAATAAAGTTACCTACATGTTAATACTATATGTTAGGCCTTTAATTTTTTCCTTACTAGTGCTAAAATCTCTCTTCTAATACTTTTAAAATCCCATTTCTTAACTATTACGAAAATGGAAGAATACCTACCCAATTTCCCACCATCTCTTTAGTGAGTTGATAATTCCAACCGAATAGGGAAACTTAGGTTGAGTTAGTGTGTTTGTTCGCTTTCATGAGGGAGAAAAATTAGGAATGTTTTTCTTTTAGAGGGGAATTGGAAAATAGAGTTGGCATTCACCCACTCTCTAGTTTTAGAGATTTTTGGTTTTGGAAATTTGATTAAGGAAGGGTAGAGGGCTCTTCTTAAATTAGTTCATTTATCATAGGTTGGAGAAAGGTTGGAGCTTTGTCATGTTTGAAAACTATCTGTTATATTGTTTTTCTAAATAAGTGATGTGTAAATTTTGCTACAAATGCATATGTGTGTTATTCATTATCTCTATTGTATTACTAGGTGTGGATGAATTTCTATTACCTTATTTCATTTTGATTTTGAGAGTATGATGTTATGGGTGTGGAAGGAAATCACTCACCCTTGGGATGGAAGAAGTGGCCTTTGGGTGAAGGGGTTAGTTGGGCCTATCCTCAAAGTGTAGAGTCTTTTCCCTGGAAGGAAGAGGGATAATCATGTAGTATGGGCTACATGTGCTAGTACTTTGTTGTGCAGTTTGGGGGTGATAAGGGGAGAAATTTTATAAGAGTTGGTATTTATTTTGTATGCCTTGAGAAGGTAGATTTGATTTTCTATATTTGGCTTCTCCTTGGGGTTTTAGGAACACCTTCACCCATTCTATTGGTTTCTCTGGTAACCTACTATCTAAGCTCAAAAGGGTGTCAAATATTGTATCTTGTTTTGTTGATTTATATGTGTGTGGTTGATTGTTACCCAGTTGGTCTTGGTTCTCCAAGCTGGGTCAGTGGTCTCTTAGAAACATAGGCTGGGAGGTGAGCTCTCCATGGTTTATAGGGTTTTTTTGTATAGGTTTTCTAAATGGATATGTGAAGAAAAGCTTGGAAGATTTTCACTTTCTATTGAAGATTTGAAGATGATTTATTATGAACATTTGTAAAAGTTATGTATTGTAAAAGATTACAAGTAAATTTTTAAGTAATTTTGTGAAATTTTTTAAGTATCCAACTATTATTGTAATACATGAGAGGACTTTTCAATACTATGAATATATTTTAGTTTAAATATTTCTTAAATTTTTTCCAAGAATTGGAATTTAATATTATTATGTATGTGTGTATGTGTGTATCTTGCTCAAAAAATTGGGCATGACACCCACATTACTTAAATGTCATGTAACTTGACATTGTGGGTATGCATGCACCATCAATCCTGGAAAGATCAATGGCTCTTCAAGCTAAACCATCATAGTTAATCTGTGCTTCATAGAAAATTATTAATAAAAACAATTATGGTTAAGGCATTGAATATAATGAAAAGGTTTATTTTTGTGCACATAATAAAATTTTCAGAAAAAAGAAAACTTAGGATAAGCGTGTCCCATACAATTTCATTTAAATATTACTTTTGACGATTTTTTAGGTTTAGGGAAAAATAAACAAAGATATATGGAATTAAAAAAATTCCACCCAAGGTCTTAACCAAATTTCACAAGATTTTAGAACATAACACTAGGGTTTTTTAGTACTAGGTTCAACAAACTATAAATGGTGAAAAAAAAAGCCAATAGTGGCTCTATCTGGGGACAATGATTAAGTAATAATTCATAAAATTGATCTAAATCCCTAGGGGAAGTAGACCACAAACTTGACCATCTTTCTTAGTTGACAACTTCTAAGAGAGCAACAACACCAAGAAAGAAAATATGAAAGGACTACACAAAAGTAACAAAGAATTTATAGAATGTACAGAAACCCTAAACTACTATTCATGGAAGAAACAAGTACTTTTAGAAAAAATACCTCTTCAAGAATTATCCATGAATTGGCAATTCAAGAATGTTTTCTAATAGATCCTTCAAAATCTAAGAGTCCTCTCCCCATGTAGCTTCAATTAGATAGGGACCTAATCATATAGGATCAAAATTACCATGTTTTTCCTTATCCTCAATCCTAGCATTCCACATTAAGACCAAATCTCCAAATTCAAATTTCTTGCTCAAAGTTCTTCTATCATAGAGTAGTTTGATTTGTAATTGCAACTTCTAATTTCTAAGTGATGCTTCTTTCCTGGTCTTAGTCAGCCCTACCAACTCATCCAACCTTTCTTGCATATCATTAATGGTATCTTCATTATACATCTAAATGTAATTATAGAGTCCCACTAAATTGTTCTCAGGCATTCTTTCGTGGATTCCATATGCAATGTCAAAAGGTGCTACTCCTATGACTTTTTTTCACAGTCACCCCATTAGCCCATATTACTAACTGCAATTTAGAATCCCAGGCCTTCTTTTTATCATCCAAGGTTCTTTTCATTACTTTCAACAAGCTTTTATTTGTGAATTTAGCATTCACATTCCCTTGTAGATTATAGGGAGAAGATGTTAATCTTGTTATCCCATATTTAATATATAACTTTATAAATTCCTTAGATCCAAAACGCATTGCATTATCTATCACAATCTTTTGAGGACATCCAAATCTTGAAATGATATTATTTAGAAGAAAATTATTCTCAACCTTGCTAGTTTCATTCCTTGTTGGAATAGCCTCTACCCACTTTGTAAAGTAGCCAATTGCAACCAAAATCCATTAGTAACCAATGCTAGACTTAGAGGAGATTTCAACTCTAAAATCCATCCTGCATTGTTGGAATGGTCCTTAGACCTCAACTAGTTTTATTACCAAAAAAATTTAGTTTATGTGCAAATCCTTTACAAGCATCACACTTTCTAACCATTACCTAAGTATCTTTAAAAAGGGAAGGCCGCCAAAATCCAACTCTCATTACTTTGTGTGTAGTTGTCTTGGCCATATAATATCTTGCACAGACTCCAGCATGTATTTCATTTAATACATCTTTTGATTTCTCTTGATCAACACATTTTAATAACACTCCTTCAAAGTTTCTCCACCACAAGTTCTTCTCAACAATGATATATATGATGGCTTGTAACTTTGTGTTTCTTTTCTCATTTTCAATCAAATAGAAAGGAGCTTCCATATGCTATAAATAATGTATAATATTATCATATGTACCATTTACAATGATTCATATCACATAGATCTAATCTCAAGACATCTATTACTAAATTTATTTGATTAGTATCCAAGGTGGACTGAACCATAAGCTTAGCTAACCCTTGACCTCTTACTAGTTTTTTGATTTGAATTTCAATGTTAAATTCTTGGATCCTATTGATCCATCTACATCTTCTACTTGATACCTCCTGTTGAGAAAATATGTCCTTAATAGCTACACTAGGTACAAATGCAATGACAATGGCACCTACCAAATAGCATCTAAAAGCCTTAATAACTTTTACGAAGGCATAAGATTGTTTCTCATGTATTTTATATTTAAGTTCAATAGGCTACAAGGATTTGCTAAAGAATGCAATTGGTTGCTCATATCCTTCCTTATTCTTCTATAATAAGACTGCAACAATAGTATGAAAGGTTGCAAAAGAAAATATGTGCATGGGCATTGTGCAATCTAGGGTCCTAAGGGCTCAAGAATTCTTTATGGCTATTTTGATGTCTTGGTAAGCCTATGAAGGTTCACCATCCCAATTAATAGTAGCTCCTCTTTTAAGCATTTTAGAAATAGGCCTACAAATCTCTACAAAATTTTTAACAAACCTCCATATAAAATTAACTTGCCAAAAGAAGGATTGTATTCCCTTCACATTCTTTGGTTTAGGCACCTTATCAATCACTTCCACTCTCTCAAGATCTATTTTTACTCCATCCTCTAACACTATATGTGCTAGTAGTCTACCTTTTGTCACCCCACATGTACACTTCTTTGGGTTTAAGAATACTACATATATTCCAAGGCTTTGATAAAAGTCTTTTCCAATTTCCTACAATGGTCTTTAGCCTTCTTGGAATATGATGTAAGGTCATCTTAGTATACTACCATAAACTTATTGATGTAATCATGGAAGGCTACATCCATAGCCCTTTGAAAAAGTTGCACTAGCATTAATCAACCCAAATGGCATCCTCACATACACATAGGTGCCCCATGGAGTTGTAAAAGTTGTCTTAAATTGTTCATTCTCCTTCACAAGGACTTGATTATACCATGAGAATCCATCCATCATGGACATAAACTCAGAACTAGTTAATTGTTGCAACATAGCCTCCATGTTAGGTAACCCATAATTTTCTTTGAAGGAAGCTATATTTAATTTCCTAAAATCGACACATAGCCTTATGTCTCGATTATTTTTTCTAATAGGCACCAAATTTCAAACCCAAGTAGAATGCCTAATTGGTTTAATCATCCCTCTGTCCCTTAGCTTCATCAACTTTTCTTGAATTTTAAGGGCTAAGGTGGGATTCACTAGTCTCTAATTTTTCCTGAAAGGTTTTCCATTATATTTTAGTGGTATCTCATGTTCGAATAAGTCTTCTCTATAAGCCTTAAGGTCATCATATGACCATGCAAAAACATGTATGTACTTTCTCAACAAGTCAACTAAAGGCCTTCTAATGTTTGCTAATAAATTTTGGCCAATATAAAATTTCTTTGGAGCCTCTGAGGTACCTAAGTTTATTTCTCCTAGCTCTTGGGGTTTATGATCTCTAATTCCATGTTTTACCTTATCTTGGTTGTTAAACATATTCTCTAGAACCACTAATTTCTTTGGTACATTGTTGGTTTTCAGTTGTACAATCTCTTGACCAAAAATTGTTTCCTTAGCATCTACGGTTTGAACTAGATCACTAAAATCTAATTTTTGGCCATGGTATTTGTCTTCAGTTAGCAAGAAATTTATAATATCCTTATCATCCTCAAAGACTTGCCAATGTTCAATATTGTCTGGTATTGAAGGCCAATTATGAACCTCAATCTATGAAATTCCTGCAAATGATACATCTGTGGGCTTCATAGTGTTGGAGTAATTATTCTTTTACATTTATTAATTAGATTGTCTTGAGTTAATTAATTAAGTTGTTTATTACTATAGTTACTTAAGCTATCTCTTATGTGCATATAATTAATATTTTATAATGTACAACCTAGCTTTATTTCCCTTTAAAGTTTCATTCACCTTTAAGGTTGAATTTCTATAATTTTTGCTATCATCTTGGAATAAAGTTTTTTGGCTCTCACTCCATTGATATTTTCCACCTACTCTACTTTTTCCTTTTCTGGTTTCTCTTCAGCATAGGTTATTTGCATGCAAGTGTTCTTGGTGATCTATGAAGTTGGTTTTCAAACCTTCTACAAACAACTACATTTTCCAATAGATCAGTAATCTTATTTTGACTTCTATCACTCAAAGAAATACTAAATGCATCAAAAAGTTCAATCCAGTTCTAGATAAAATTTCTATACTATTTTAGTCTTTTGTTCTTAGAGGCATAGGTTTCCTTTATTTGTGAAATAACCAATTTAGAATCACCTATCACATGCAACTTTTTGATTCCATGGTGGGTTAAAATTTTTAATCCTAATAGAAGAGATTCATACTCCACTATATTGTTGGTACAAGAAAAATTTAAGGTCAATGAATATCTAAAAGTATTACTTTTAGGAGAAACAAAAACTACTCTGCCCTTGAACCTTCTTCAAAGCTGGCCCCATCAAATTATATGATCCACAAAACTAGTGAATCCATACAACATTCAACTTCATGTTCAGTCATAGTAGGTAGTCACCCACTTCTTGAGTGACATGGCCATCATTTAAATAGTTATGCTCGGTAGATTTAGGAATCCACTTTTGTCTCATCTCCCTCTAAATGTTATCAGCTTTAGCTTTCTTTTCATCTTCATTTTTTCCTATATTCATGCAATTCTTGGCTATATGACCGAGTTCAGTGCATGTATAACATCTTACTGTTGTATCTCTTTTTCTCAAGTGATGCCTTGAGCAGTCTTTGCCAATGTGTCCATATTCTCCACAATAATGACATATGCACCATGTATTGTAATCTCATCCATATATTCCCTTAACATGTTGTTCAGTTGGATTAAATTTTTATTGGATCTACATTGGAATGTTTTGTGACCATGCTTCTTGCATTTGTGACATTTACCTTCAAATTTTGGTTTTTCCTTCCATTCATTAGCTTTGTGACCATGTTGATTGTAGTTGTAGCATTTTCCATTGAAATTTTCTTTTCCATTGCTCCAACATTTGTTTGATGTATGACCTAACTTACCACACTAATTGCAAGTAGGTCTTTGATTCCTTTGGGCACCTTGTTTGGAAGATTCACCTTCTTCATTACATCCAAGTCCTACTTTACCCTTTTGTCTATGAAGTTTCTACTCATTTTGTTGATTTAATTGATTTATATCTTCTTGAGACTTCATCATTCTTTCATTTATTTTCTTGTTAGCATTTAGGTCATTTTTCAAACTTTCACTACTTTGTCTTTCAGTGATTAAATAAATCATTAGGCTTTCATTTTCAAATCTCAGATTCATGATTTCTTCATTTGCATTGGATAGTTGATTGATAAGACTTTGATTTGCATTGATCCTTTCATTTGTCTCATTTTCCAATTTGTTTCTTTGTTCCAAGATTTCACATAAACTTGCTGACTGAATTTCTTGTTCTCTTCTTAGCGTTCTTACTTCTTTTTCTAGAGTTCCATTCTATTCTAGGAGTTTTTTGATTGCATTGTTTGCTTCATCTAAGCTGTTGAGGGGAAAAAGTCTTCAATCTTTTCTTCAACATACTTGAGATCATTCATCTAATTTGCAAGTTCCTTTCTTCTTTTTAGGGATTGTGAAAGGTGTTCCTTTGCTTCCTTGAGTTGAAATATGGTCATCTCTAGATCTAGCTTTTCATTTTCAATTGCTTTGTCAAGTCTAAATATCTCCATTTTTCCTTTAGATCTTTGCTCAAGTTGTTAAACTTTATCCTAAGAACCACAATGCTTCGATACCAATTGTTGGAAATAATCAAGACTAGCTAGGTTACAGAGAGGGGAGGGGTGAATCAGTAACCTCAAAAACTTTAAATCAATTTAGTATGCATGAGAAAGATAAACATTTATAACACATGAACACAAAATTTTGGTGACCTAAAAACCTTCCAAATAGAAAGTAAAACTGGAGTGGGGATGATACCCACAAAACTTCACTACTGTTGTATAAAGTTGGCTTGTTAGGACTTACATTGATGACTTATGATGATCTTCTCTATTAAGAGCAATTTGGACTATTAGATCCACCTTGTTAGAGGATTTACAAACATTCAATGAAGTATTCACTCTATTAGGAGATTTATACAGAGACTGTTAAGTCTACCCTATCAAAGGATTTACAAAATTGATTCACCTATTAGGATGAAATAATGGATCTATGTACAACTTGATTGCTGATTAGATCCTTGAAATACAGATCACTAAGCTTGTGACTGATGAATCTTTACTGCTCCTTGTAGACCTTTCTGAATACTCTACTCTACTACTGATTCACATTTACTCTTCTCAAAGCATCACATGTCCATTCCTTGATATACACACACATTGCAAATGATATAATACATTACATATATACCATTCCAATAATTACAATTGCAAGGTCAACCAAAACAAAAATGAAAAAAATATTACTGAGTCATCTAAACAGTAGAAAAATTGGGTTCTTCAAGCTGACTTGGTGACCTTCTGATGCTCAACATCCACTGCATTACTTAACATTGTCATGCACTCAGTAGAAGTAGAAGCTCGGTCCATACTAATCACACAACATAGCTTGGAACTTGGTAACCATTGCAGACTCGGTAGATATAGTGTCACTTTGTAAAAATTGAATCCTTCGTTTACTTTTCTTTTACTCGGTAAACACTACATATCCATCACTTGGTAAACATTGGCTTCCATCACACAAATTGATGACTCAGTAGACACTGTGAAGCTTAGTGAATACTGTAGGCTTGGTAGACACTACTAGACTGCACACTCACTCATTAGCTTTAGGAATGCTAGGTGTGAATTGCTTAAGTGATGAACCTACAAGGTAACCATTCAATTCTCGGTATACACTATAGACGGAGTGATGAGCTCGGTAATCATTTAGAATCAAATAAGTGTTGTCACTAATGAAAAATATAATATAATGCCAACAATTAGAAGCTCTTGAGTCTCTCATGCAAATTTTTAGGGTCTATCCTTTTATGATCAAACTCAGAAAAATGTGCCAATGTCTTGTAAGTAAGCCACAAATTAATCATCTAAGAACATTTGGGGAATTTGGAAGACAATACCATTATCCTCAACTACCATTGGGGTTTTTTGTGTGACATTTTGTTCAATAGTATTTCTACTATTACCTATTCCACTTAACCATGACAAGGCATTATTCTTATGCTCATCAATCCTAAAAAATTTACATAATGGTATTTTGACAATAATATGTGAAGACATAGATATCATATCAATAGGTTCTAGTACAATAGGCTTTGCAAGGATACCCATAATGGAATTCTTTTGTGTAGTAGGCACTATTAATTGCTTATTTAAATCAGATCCTAATTTCTTCTCCTACAACATTGCTTTGGGTGTGGCATTAGTCTAACTTGTACCTTCTTTTTAGGCTTCCATTTCTTAGCCTTACTATCTTTGACCTTTGATGTATCCATACTAGTCTTCTTGCTATCATCCTTCATCTTATGGGTACTATCCTTTATGAATATACTAGAAGGCTTACTAGATTCATTAGCAACTATCCTACTTCTCAAATTTTAATTACTATAGACTTTACAAATCATCTCTATAATGATTCTTTCAATCTCCTTCTTAGAAGGCATTCTCAAATCTATACGATCAATAGCTAAAGATTTAACACACACCTTATCTTCATCATAATTCTCATCATCTGCAAAAACTTGGTAATGGTGTTGTTTGTAAATTGTTTTCTAACTAGTAATATTTTTTTATTTTCCTCTACATCAAAATCTACATAGTCATCACACATGCTAACCATGTTAAAACTTACATCATTTTGTCCCTTTTCTTCTTCTTCCTTGTCATTTTGTACACCCTATTTTGTAGCAAATGACTGAGAAACTGCACAATAATCTATAGAATGACATGATTAACATATGATACAACATGGGATATCATCATTCATATTAGTAGAGCTTCTTTGAAGAGGATTTGGGGCAACTTTATCCTTTACATTTTGGGTATGGTTAGGAATTGGTTTACCATCTTTCCATTGAGTGGTATAAGGGTAATTTTGTATTCTTGGCTATTTATTATGTAAGAAATGATAATGTTGAGCAAGGAACGAGAAACAATCCAAGTAAGTTAAGTGTGAAACAATGTTACCATAAGATAAGCAAACTCCAAGAGCATACACCAAGATGGTTCAACAATGGAGACAAGGATTTATAAGGGGAAAGCAAAGAAAACCCCTTGTGTGTATTATGAATGAAGGCAAATGCCTAGAGAAGAGAGAGAGAGAGTGTTGGAGCAAAAGTAGCTCAATACAATAACATCAAGTGCTAAGAGTGTAGAAGAAAGAAGGAGGAGTATCTCTTATACAGAGATGAGAGTGGAGTTGCATTTGTAACTCCCATTTCTATGAATGCCACATTCATAATAGGTGTGTGCAAAGTGTCACAATCCTCTTAAGGAGGATAAACTAAATAAAGAAATAAACAAGAGTTGTCCTTACATGTGGAATAAAGGACAAACAATGACATGTCCTCCACATGTGTACAAGAGGACAAACTACATTTAGGGACCCTTGGAATATCCCAATTAATACATCCAAGGAAAGATTAACCTTTCTAACACCACCCCTTAATCTTTACTTGGGGAGTTTACATGAACGGGTGCTAAACCCAAATTTTTACAATGGAACTGAAATCTCTCTTTAGAAAGTGGTTTGGTTAAAATATCAGCCACTTGATCTTCTCCTTTACAATAAAGAAGAATAATTTGGTTGTCTTCAACTTGTTCTTGAATGAAGTGATGTTGAAGTGAAATATGTTTGGTTCATGCATGATAAATTGGATTTTTGACCAAGGCAATAACACTTTGATTGTCACAATGTATAGGTGTAGGTGATTGTTGAGGTAGACCCAAATCGTCAAGAAGTCTTCTAATCCACAAAGCTTCTTTAGCTGCATTGGTACAACCTTTGTATTCAGCTTCAGTTGAGCATAGGGAAATAGAGTGTTCTTTTTTGCTTTTCCAAGAAATTGGACCTGAACCAACAAAGAAAACATAACCACAAGTGGATTTCCCATCATTGGGATCTCCAGCTAGATCGGAATCAGTATAGCCATGTAAAATAAATTCAGAATTTGCATCATAAAATAATCCCATATCAAGAGTTCCTTTAATGTACCTTAAGATGCGTTTAGCAACTTTAAAATGAGTTTGTTGAGGTTTAGACATAAATTGAGAAACTAAACCAACACTATAAGCAATATCAGGTCTAGTAAGAGTTAAATAATTTAAACTTCCTACCAATTTCCTATACAAAGTTTCATCAACAAAAGGAGTATTCATATCAGTCATTAATTTAGTACCTAATTCACATGGAATTGAAACATGGTTAGAGTCATTCATCTTAAATTTTTATAGAAGATCATAAGCATACTTTCTTTGAGAAAGAAAGATACCTTTAGGAGTTTGAAAAATTTGCATACCTAAGAAGTAATGTAAGATACCTAAATCTGTCATCTGAAATTTCTGTTTAAGTTGAAATTTGATATCAGAAATCAAAGTGCCTGAACTAGAAGTGAGTATTAGATCATCTACATAAACAATAACAATGATAATATCATCGTTAGTATGTTTAATATACAAATTAGGATCATTCTTACTTCTAGTAAAACCTTGAGAAATAAAGAAAGAATTAATTTTAGAATACCATTCTCTAGGTGATTGTTTAAGACCATAAATAGATTTGTTCAATTTGCAAACCAGATTTTCACTACCTTTCTTAACAAATCCAGGAGGTTGAGCCATATAGATTTCTTCATGTAAATCACCATTTAAGAAGGCACTTTTAACATCCATTTGATGAATGGGCCAATTCAGTTTAGATGCTAAAGCAAGAACTAATTTGATAGTGGGCATTTTAGCAACAGGAGCAAAAGTTTCATTATAGTCTAATCCTTCAATTTGGGAAAAACCTCTAGCAACTAGTCTATCCTTGAATTTACTAATTTCATTATTAGTATTCAATTTTGTTTTGTATAACCATTTACATGAAACTATATTCTTTCCATGAGGTAGCTTGACTAAGTCCCAAGTTTGATTAGCAATTAAAGAATCATATTCCTCTTGCATGGCTTTTTGCCAATGAGGTTGAGAGTTAGCTTGATCAAAAGACTTAGGATCGTTAGAATTCATAATAGTAGTCATCAAAGCATAATTAAAATAATTAATCCTTCTATGTTTAATTCCACCAGATCTAGAAATATAATCATCAGCTTCATTGATTAAGTTTTGACCCCATTTAGGTTTACGTTTAGTTGTGATGGAATTATCACTAGAGGAAGAATCATTACTAATAAATGTATCATTAGTATCTACTTGAGTATCATGAGTTGTAGGAGCAGAAATAATAGGTGGTACTTGATTTGAAGGATTAAGAGAAAGAGTAGGGTTAAGAGAAGGAGGTTGGTCCTCCACCAGCAAAATTTTAGTGCCACTGAATTCTTCATCATGTGTAGTAGAGCAATCATGAATTCGATTTTCTGCAATACAAACATCTCTAGCAACTTGAACTTTGTTAGTAGTGGAATCATAAACACGATAACCCTTAGTGTTTTCATCATACCCAACAAACATATAAGGAGATGACTTAGCATCTAATTTATGCCTTTTTTGTTTAGGCATATGAACATAAGCAATAGAACTAAATATCCGTAAATGATGTAAATTAGGTTTCCTACCAGACCAAGCCTCTTCTGGAGTGATAGCCTTGAGAGCTTTGGTAGGAGTCCGATTAAGAATATAAGTTGCACAAAGCATGGCTTCAGCCCAAAATTTATAATGTAGATTCTTAGCATGCAACATGCTTCTAGCCATTTCAACAATGGTCTGATGCTTTCTTTCCGCCACACCATTTTGTTGTGGTTTATAAGGAATAGTAAGCTCGTGTTTAATTCCACATGATTTCAAATAAGAATGAAAAGCATTATTCACATATTCTTTGCCATTATTAGTTCTAAGAATTTTAAGTTTAAAACCAGATTGCCTTTCAACATATAACTGAAATTCAATAAATATATCAAGAACTTGATCCTTGCTATGCAAAAAATAGATTCAAGTTCGTCTAGAAAAATCATCAACAAAGGTAAGTGCATACCGAGAACCTTGGATGGAGGTATTCTCCATGGGGCCCAAAAGATCACTATGGACAAGATGCAACTTATGAGTTGCCCGCCATGATTTTCCACTTGGAAAGGGCTCCCTATGCATCTTACCACTCATACAACCTGTACAGGAAATCTTGGAAGGTATAATGTGAGGCAAGCCATCAACCATATTATGCTTTTTCATGAAAGTAATATAATCGAAATTTAAATGGCCAAGTCTTTCATGCCATATATTGAAATCAATAGAAGTATGTAAAGAATATCGTGAACTAGCAAATTCATGGAATTTAAACAAATTGTCATTATCCATTTTAGCATGAGCAATCACTTTGAGAGTTTGAGGATCTATGATATAACATGTATCTTTGTAGAATTCAACTTTATAGTCCTGGCATAACTGTGAAACAGAAAGCAGATTAGTTTTCAAGTCACGTACATATAATACATTATGCAATTTACCATTAGGAATAGTAACATCACCTAATCCTACAACTTTACAAGTCTGATTATTAGCTAACTGAATAGGAATGTTAGCAATATCAGGTTGTAAAGAATCAAAAATTTCTTTATGAGAAGTGACATGTTGTGATGCACCACTGTCAACAATCCATTCTAAAGGTCTACAAAGATTAAAGCTACAGGTAAAAGCATGACGAGGATTAAAACCAGTAGAGTTACCTTTTTTATGATTTGAGTTTTGATGATTGTTACTATTATTCATAGGTTTTTTATCATTTTGCTTTTTAAAACAGTTATTGATAATATGACTATCTTTGCCACAATAAGAACAATGAGGTTTGGAATTGGAATGATTCCTTTGATTATGAGTATTATTAGGATGATTGGTATTATTATTATATTTGGCATGAAATTTATTGTTGGAATTATTTGAATTAGTATTATATTGTTTATGATTATTATTATTATTATTGAAACGAAAATTATTATTTGAATTTCTAGACACAAATGCATGTTCAGTTGATTTAAGGGTACCAAACTGAATTAGCTTAGCTTCTTCTTGTCTTAATAAAGTTTGAAAAATAACATAAGTTAACTGAGAAGTTAAAGTAGGAATAGCAAGTTGTGCATGAATATTAGTTATAAACTGTTGAAACTATCTAGGAAGACATTTTTTAAGAATAAGATGAATTAAACGAATGTCCTCTAATTGAACACCTAAGGCAATAATTTGACTTTTAAGAGAATCAAATTTTAAGAGAAATTCATCCATACATTTAAAATCTGCATACCTGAGATCTTCGAGTTGATCCTGCAACTATATTTTGCGGTATTCATCTCCACTGTCATACTTGGTTTGCAAGATGGACCATGCATCATGAGCTTTAGAACAGTGAGCAATTAACACATATAAATCTGGAATAATGGAAATACCAATTAACCCTAAAGCGTCTTCATTTTTAGCTTTCCAAGTATCTTTCTCGTCTTGAGTAGCCGCTGAACCGGGTTCAAGAGAAGGGTCAGTGGCTATTTCGAAAAGGTGTTTAAAACGAAAAATAAATGAGATATGAGTTTTCCAAGAATGATAATTAGAATACTTAAGTTTTATTTCTGGAATTAAGGTTGACATGATTAAAAAAAAAATTTAAATTCCTTGATTTGACAAGCAAATTAAAAAATATTATGTCTTTTAATAATATATATATATAGATATATATTTTTTTAAAAAGGTTAGAGAAAAAAAAAAAATTTTATTTTATTAATTGTGAAAAAAAAAATTTGTTGTTTTTTTAATAAATAAACAAGATTTGAAATAAAATAGGTTGGTGAAAGGGCGGCAAAGAGGGCGGAGGTTTGTAAAATGGAGGATAATAGGGGAGCGGAGCGCAGGCAGTGGCTGCCACGTGGCCAAAGCGCAGAGGTGGTTGTTCGGCCCTGGTCGGTGGAAAAGGGCGGGGTTTCAGATGTTTGAAAAATGGATGAAGGTGGATAGCGATGCTGGCGTGGCTGTGTAGGTGGCGGTTGCCGCGTGGCCTGGATGCAGGCCGCGTCAAAGGGTTTACACCACGTGTGAAGAGGGCGGTGGAAGCGGAAAAAAAAAATGATAAACAAACACCGACAAAGTTAATGTGCAAGAACAGACACAGGGTTTAGGCGGTGTTGAGAGCGAGCGGCAGTGGTGAGGGTGCGCAGCGGCGCTGAGTGCTCGCGGTGGCGTGCAACGGTGTTGAGAGTGCGCGGCGGCGCTGAGTGCCCGTGGCGGCGTGCGGCTAGCGCGCGGCGGCGCTGAGTGCCCGTGGCGGCGTGCGGCTAGCGCGCGGCGGTGCCTGGGTGGCGCGCGGGTGGCGCGACCGCCCACAAAAGTGTAAAGAAGAAGATTCACGCTATGCGCGGTTAAAACATGAAAAAATATAAGAAATTTAAGCAATTAAAATAATATGTAAGAGATGATAATAGAACAATATATTAGAAGTTTTTTTTTTTTTTTTAAAAGAGAAAAAAAAAATTTTTAAAGGAGTAAGAAAAGTAGAGACTTATTGAAAACTTTACTCATATAATACTTCTTGTTTTGGCGGCATGCTGTCCAAAGCAAGAAAAAAAAATTGAAATTTAACAAGAAAACTCTTTGGCGGCAAGCCTTCCAAAGAGGGTTAGTAAAAAAATATGAAACCTGCATACACAAGATATGTTAAAAAGGAGCTAAAACCACAACACAAACTTCTTCTCTCAATAACGTCTCCAAATAAGGTGTGCTCCAATGAATGGCAACCTTCAACACAAAACTTAAAACAAGGATTAGATAGCCAAGCTCTGATACCATGTAAGAAATGATAATGTTGAGCAAGGAACGAGAAACAATCCAAGTAAGTTAAGTGTGAAACAATGTTACCATAAGATAAGCAAACTCCAAGAGCATACACCAAGATGGTTCAACAATGGAGACAAGGATTTATAAGGGGAAAACAAAGAAAACCCCTTGTGTGTATTATGAATGAAGGCAAATGCCTAGAGAAGAGAGAGAGAGAGAGTGTTGGAGCAAAAGTAGCTCAATACAATAACATCAAGTGCTAAGAGTGTAGAAGAAAGAAGGAGGAGCATATCTTATATAGAGATGAGAGAGGAATTGCATTTGTAACTCCCATTTCTATGAATGCCACATTCATAATAGGTGTGTGCAAAGTGTCACAATCCTCTTAAGGAGGATAAACTAAATAAAGAAATAAACAAGAGTTGTCCTTACATGTGGAATAAAGGACAAAAAATGACATGTCCTCCACATGTGTACAAGAGGACAAACTACATTTAGGGACCCTTGGAATATCCCAATTAAATCATCCAAGGAAAGATTAACCTTTCTAACATATTAAAATGGTTATTATTCACTGGGGTTTTTTCACCAACATTGGGTTTATGAGTGTTATAAGTTGGGTTCATCTTTTTTAGTAAGTCCAATACTTGGCCTATTGTGGCTTCTTCAAGTTTCTTATTCACAAGAGATTTATCAGTTTCCTTTTTTTTGTTCTTGGGATTGAAAAGCTTTGGATCATCTCTCCTCCCAAGCTTCCCAAATGCTTTCCTATTGTTTTCAATATTTACTACAATCTTACAAGCATCCCTCAAAGTCTTAGGATCTTTATCCTTCAACTGATAAACCATCTTGCTATAAAAATCATAAAAACATGTTGTAAGGCATATATCTTCATTTAATCTCATAACCTAGAACAATTTATACAGTCACTTTTGAAATCTCACATTGAAATCAAATGTAGATTCATTAGGACTCTTCTTGATATTATTGAAATTATTTAACATAAATCCAACATTACTATTGTCTCCATATTGTTCTTTACACAATTTCTCTAAATCACTTTATCAACTAATGCTATCATCAGGTAGTCTTCTAAACCAATCCCTTGCATCCTCTATCAATGAGTGAACAAACAACTTCATCACTACATCTTCATGTTCAACTTCAAAATCATTTAGCATATCTATGAAAATTCTCAAGTGATCCTCACCAGTAACAAAATTATTTCTAGAAAACTTGACAACTTTATCTCTTTGGTCAAATGATATGGGGTGTGGAGAACTGGGGATACCTAAGAATGACATTTGTCTGCATTTTTCTGGGTATATGGGCTTCTTTTGAAAGCCAACAATATTTGAGGTGCTTAATATATTAGCCTGGCTATGGGTAATACCCTTTTGGTACTATTATTTTTTTATGTATATATGCTTGTATAAAGGAGTTACTTTCTTCTCCAAGGAGATAAAATTGGAACTAGAGAGAGATGGAGAGAAACTCCCAGTTCAATTGTGGACCACTAACATGACATGGGAAGTCATAGATGCCAGGTTTTTTTATATTTGACAGGTATTTTTCTTTAAGACTTATTTTTGTTGAGAGGGGATAGCCCTAGAATACCCTAGCCCTTGTTAGAATTGATAAGACCTAAGGATCATTCCAATGGGTTTTTGGTCAATCACAATTGGGGGGATATTATCCCATATCCTATTTCGATTATTTTTAGAGTTTATGGTTTCTTTGGAAAACCCCATGTGCTACCCTACAAGGTGCCTTTGAAGGTAGGAATTGCAAAATTGTTATGGAAAATTGGTACAATTGATGAAACAGATTTACTAGGTAAATCTAAAGGTACATTCTTCCTTGATGTTACTATTGTGCATGAGTTTTTGTTTGTCAATAAGGGATGGAGGAGTTTGGGAAAATTTCTAGATAGATATCAAATGGCCCAATCACATGCCCGTTATATTGATCCTAAGGGATTCTATGACCACCTTAGGGAAATAAGTAAGGCAAAGGCTCACATGAAAACTATATACTTCCTTGAGGATATAATCAAAAACATGTTTTCCTTGCAAGAGTAGGAGGTCAGGAAAGAAAAGTGGATAATTTATAGCAAGGTTTTAGATTTCATAAATACTTTTGAGCCTAAGTATGACCCTTTGGCCAACAAGAAATAATGTGGAGCTCAAATAGATATGTTTATGAACAACTTTGTTGGAATAATCTAAACATTGAATGAGAAGAAAGACATTTTGGAAAAAGCACACCTAGATAGATTTCTCAAGGTGGAAAGGAGGATAAATAGTAGAATGGTTATGAATCCAAGATAGTATACATTGCAAAGAAGGGGTGGAAATGTTGTAGCTCAAAATATGTAGTATGTCCCTTCTTACAAAAGGCCAGGATTAGAGAGCCCATCTAAAACAAGTGCCCCCAAGAAATAGAGGTTAGAACAAGGATCATCATCTCAAGTGGGAGAGTAGTCACCATCCCAAACTCTACTCAGAATAGATGATGAGGCATCTCTAAGAGAATAGCAAGGAAAATTGGAGGGGAAGGAGATATAATTGTTACAACTACTAATATTGAAGGGGGAGTGCCTGAGGAGCCTCCCATATGATCCTTTGACCTTACTATTGCTGATTATAGAAGTAGGGAGATAGATCTAATAATTGCACAAGCATCTCAAAAGCTTATTGATGATTAAAAATTTGTAAAGTCTAGGGTGTTTCCACAATTCTTATGGAGAAGAAACATTTGAAATTTTGAGGCAAAATGCAAATCAATAAAAATAGAACAACCAAGTAAGTTGGACTCTGAGATTGATGAAGAGGTTAAGGAAAAATTCATGCAAGATTTTGCACAATTGACCCCTAAGGGGAAAGACAATTATTGAAAGAGCCAGGGGTTTTGATTTTACCTAAATGGGACATAGCTAATGTTATGATTTTTTATTCTATTAGAAAAGAGAGGGATGTCCAATACAAAACTGAAGAGGAAATTTCATAGTGTCATAGAGGAGTGAAGTATAGCAATTACCACCAAGCATTGGTAATTTGGTCCATTGAGAAAAGAGATAAAACCAAGATACAAGAAATCTCCAATGCAAAACATATTGGTAGTCTTATAGTATACAGAGTTGATGAAGTGGACAGTGAAGAAGTGTCCAAGATGACTAAGGAAGTGGTGGATTTCAGCTCAATGGTAGTTGGAAAAGGAAAGCATAAGTTCCTAGAACTCAATGAAAAATTTGAAGGAGTATTAAAAACATATGAGGAAAGAGTAAATAAGATACAATTGCTGGTGAATCAAGTATCCTAGATGGATAAGTAACTAAAAAAGAGGAAAGTGGAAGAATGAATCAAGCTTCGAGTAAAACATCCTCACCCCACAATTAAACCATTCAAGTCTACTCCAATTGTAGAGCTTCTTGACACTCCACAAAGGCCTAAATTTTATACTATAGAGGAATTTGAAGAAGAAAAGAATAAGCTATGGAAATTATAGACTGAATTGAATAATCAGTATGAAGAAAACCACAAAAAAATAATCTTATACTTAGTAGATAAGATTTACTAGCCAGAATTCCATGACCAATTGTTGGGGATCCTAGATATGTGGAATGAGAAAAGAACAGATGAAGACACCCTGAAGCGCATTGTGCAAAAATGGAGTGACAGAGATAAAGATATTACTCTTATTTGTATCTCATTCATCAATTTATCTTGTGAACAAATAGAGAAGACTATTTATATGACCAATAATATGACTGAATTTGATGAGAAAAGGGTTGATGTTCAAAAGAGAATAATAATTTTCCTTTTTAAATATATGGGAGAGAAATTTGATCTTTCTTCTAGTGCACTCAAAAAGATTGATAAAATAAAAGAAAAGGAAGGGGGGAAAAGAATTGGTTGATTTACTATGCCCTACAATGAATGAAGTAATTAATGAAAAGGTACATGTGTTATCAGCAATGAATAACACATAATTTGTCAAAGCACAATTGTTCTATAATGCCATCAAAAAAGAATTTGTTAAAATAGAAAAAATAGGAGGCTTTGTGATTAAAAAATAATGTGAAATCTTAATTTTTTCTTGGCCTAATGATACAATTTTCAACAAATGGAGGAAATATTTTGTGTCTTCAACACAAATGGAAATAGAAGAAGAGGGTGTGGACTAGGAAGAGAGTCACACAAATGACACCTCAATAGAAGAAGACAAAACAGAGAAAAAAATTATAATTGCTAGCACAAAAGTCTGAACTAATGATGTGGCAACAAGGGACACAAATATAAATGTTTCTTTAAGTGTGCATGATGATGAACATGGAGATCCCCGAGTTGAAGTGAATTTCCATGAATCAAAGCTAGACACATCATTAGAAAACTAGATGGCTACATATTTTGAGGAATCAGAATAGAATAAGAGCCAATCACAAAATTTATAGCATTTGAAGGTGTAATAGAAAATAGGCCCACCAAAAAGAATGTTATGTTGTAAAGTTTTTCTGTTACACAAAATTTTGTCTTTTCTGATAGCAATAAATGTAAATATATTTTGTCTAAAGAACATCGGTCAATTCTCTATGCCTAATGCTTGTTGCATCTCACACTATATAAGTGAGATCCCAGGGCTAGAGAATGGGTCTAAGTTATTGCATAATTTTAGTTTTAACTAACTTTGTTCGGTCTAGTTTCTTGGTGTAAACTTTATGATTTTTTGTTTGCAAATATCTGAGAATACATTAATCTTGTAGGGTCTCGAGGTCTTATATTGATTCATTCTAAGTTTTATTTTTAATTGTCTCCATATATGTTCTTGCTAAATCTTGTCTCCATTTTTATTACCTAGCTATTTTGAGGTTGTATGAGCAGAGCTTGTACAATTTAATGCAATTAAATCAAGTTGTATGTTAGTTCATTATTGCCTTTAATTCAATGAATTAATTAAATGCTTCAATGAAGTTGATAGGGTTTGCATGGTAATAGGAAGGATGTCTATAAGAATTATTTTTAGTGAGAATGGCTAATATTATTGATTGTAATATAGTCAATTAGATCTAGAAATTGAATGGACTCTAAATCCCAATGGATAAGGCACTAATCTATTAATTTAGTTTGTAGATGGAGAAGTCATGAACAAGCATCAAGCTTAAAAAATCAAAATTAATTTTACTTCATTGTTTTAAGAATGTCAAAGCAGGTCAGCACTTGTTTGCATTTAACCTCTGAGTCATAGTTAGCTACTATTGCTAGAAGTATTTGTAAATCTAAGAAGAATTGTGACCAAATCTACTTTATGGGATGTGTATTGTTTCAAAGTGTCATGGAATGAAAAAAATATGTATGTAGTATTAGATTAAAAATCTTCCATCCCTTAGGTATACTTGCCTTGGTTTTGAAAAGCCTAAAGAGTAGAAATCTATCTTGATTTTGTTGAAGTTGGGTCTAGATATGAAGCATATATAATTGTTTATTGGAAGTAGTTGATCCTTAGGTTATTTTGATCTTTATTATTTTGATATTAAGTATTGTCTTGCTTAGTAGTTGAAAAACACCAACAATTGTGAAAAGACATATAGGAGATAATCTATTTAGGGTTTCTCCCAAATTAATCAATGAACTCTTCAAGTTAAACCCTAACCATTATGTGAATGAAATAATACATGATAATACCTTATAAATACTATGAAAAAGTGTTTTCTCCACTCATGTCAAAGTGAGAGATTGTTGATCTCATTGTGGTTTTGACAAACTTAGTGACAAAATACTTAGTCAATAACTAGTAGAGTTAGTTAGTCATCATTCCAACCGAGCTATTGCTTACGTTAAGTGAACAAAGCTAGCTGAGTGAATAGAGCATGTCAAGGATAAGAAATCAAACAACACATGCCCGGCGATATGAAAAGATAATATGTGTTGAACAATACTTAGTGATGAGTCAGTCAAGTATCAAGTAAATAGTTAATGCCAAGAAAATACAGTGCTAAGTAATTCAAAAGCTAAGCAAATAGTTAGTGCTAAGTTATTCTAAGGCCAAGTAAACAACAAAAGACATAGTTAAGGTTGAGCATTAGAAGCCTATCATTGTTTAGTAACCAATCATTGACATAGAATTTTGTAATGGCACAAACTCCTATGTAAATTTTTTGTTGGCTATCATAATCTTGAATTTTTGATATTGAGAGATAAGGACAAAGTTATGCCATGCATCCCAAGGTAACACATACAACCAATAAGAAAAAGGGAAGCATTAAGTGGCAACAAGAATCAGCTAGAGTTGTTGATTATTATCTAAGAATGTCTCCAAATGCCAATATAAAGAGGTAAAACCTAAGGTGGAGTATAGTGATGATATAGATATGAATAGGAGTATAATGTGTGAAAGGAAGCATGGAGAAGATTCTTAATTTAAGGATTGAACTAGTTGAGAAGACAAGTAAAGAAGGGTCAGAGAAGAGAAATTTAATCAACAGGATCAAGATATAATTAGTAAAGAGGAGATCTAACACCTAGCAAAAGGGTGCTAACTCAAGGATCAAGTACTAAATCATTTTTACATGTGGTACATGGAAAATATCTTAGCAAAGTAGTCCTAACAGACTTTTCTACTCTCCTAACAAAGTGCTTACTTAATTGTGACTTGAAATCCTTTCATCAAAGTAAGACCTAATAGTCTTGTAAACCTTTAATAGGCCAAACCTTTCACAAGGTAAATCATATTTTATGATCAAAACTTTGTAGCCATAATTAGCCACACTTTGTCAATACAGTAGTGAAGATTTGTTGGTGTCATTCCCACCTTAGTTTTACTTCTCCTTGGAGGGTTTCTAGGCAACCAAAATCTTCTATGTTATGTGTTGATTTACATTATGCTATGGATCTAATGCATGGTTAGATATATTTTAGTTTATTTAATGAGTTATGAGATGGATGAATGGTGAAATATTTTTGTGGAAAAAAATTTAAGTACCAATTCACCCCTCCACCCCTCCTCCTCTCTGAATTTACTTTCCCATTTATAATTCCAACAATAACATCTTCTTCAATCCTATTCTCTGGCACATTATTAGCTATGCCAGTACCAACATCTTCAATTTTTTTCTCTACCTTAGGATCATCTTCTTCCATGGGAGCATTACCTTTTTCTTTGATATTCACATATCCATGTTCTACCTGTTCAAATTCCACATTCACCAAAGAACCATGATTTCCTCCTTTAGTGTGATCATGTTGCCTATAATGTCTCTAAGCTATTGTGATTAGAACTCTTTGATTCCTTAAGCCCTTACATTTTTTGCAAGGATAATAAGACTTTCCACCACCTTTTCTTTTAATCTAAGACCACAATCTAGAAATTGTCATCTTATTTTGTTCTTGGTTCATCTTGTTAGGCATAGACATTCTTCACAGGAAAATATTTAGGCTATAAAATTATATCAAATATAAACATACAAACATTAGTAGTATCTTGTATATAATAAAGAGTAATTAAATAATTAAATATTACTATCACTTTAGTAAGGGTTGTGTGTGTGTATCCTAATTGAATAATATTTTCATTTTTATGGTGTATGATGGTGCACATTTCTAGATGACTATTAGTGAAGTTAGTTTTGTATGTTTACAACAATGCACTACACTTATCATTTCAAAGAATGTGATATATCTTATCTTGAAGAAGCAATATTTAGTGTACAAGTCTATTGCATCTTTCCCTAAGGTTGCACATGTTAGAATAGAATTCAAGTTAGGATCAATGAGATTCCTTGGTCTAGAGCCTAAAATTGTGTATCTAGTGTCCATATAGTAGATAATATATTAGTCCAAAATGAAATTATAAATGCCCTATCTTTTCCAACAAATCATGGACTTCAATATATCTAAAAATAAATCAGCTGAAACTATAATAAAGGACTTGGATTATAATCTTAGACATAACGAACTTAGATTTACTTTTATTTACACTTCCTCTGCCCAAATTCGGATTGATCTGAGATCATGTAACCATTATTTCTCAATTTATGATTTGTATGCATCATTAGACATGAACACTACTCTTTCAATTATTTTTTATTTTGTTTTGTGAGGATGATTTTTTGGCACAATATGTTTCTAATTTTGTTTTGTATGCCATGAGTATCATAGTCCATAAGTCTTACACACCTTAAATAATTGAAGATTATTTATGTAATTAAAACATTTGTTTTCTTCATCTCAAAATCCTTTTTTTGAGTCATTCACTTGATGTAGAATTTTGTAAGTCATTAAGATATCTCATGTAAGTGATCAAGGTAACTTGTGATTTATTATCTAATTATATATTTAAAGATGACTTAGTGAAGAACAGATTTAAAAAAATTCATTCCTTATAACATCTCTATAGTTCATGGCTTTCTCAATTTATCAAGCCTAAGTCAAAGTCTAAAATTAGATTGTACAATCTGTGTCATGTTTGAGTATAGTAACTATAATCCTAGTTGCTATGCTCGTCTTGAAGGAAAGCAATTTCCCACAAATGAATTATCAGTTGATCGAGAATGTAGTTTTTGTAATATAATATTAATTTATAAATAAATTATATCAAGTAAATCAAGAATATATTTTTTGTAATAGAATATAAATATATAATGAGTACTTGTAAGTATTATGAATTTTTTTTTTTTGATAAATAGTCCTTTTCAATTAATAAAATTTACTAAGATTACAATTCACAAAAAAGGGGCTAAGGGATACATGATCACCCTACGAATGAGTTCAGACGGTCGAAGCCAGAAAAAACATGGCCTCAGCTAGAAACTATTAACTATTCATCAAAAAAAATACTTTTAAGCTACCAAGGCAGTGCCAGCAGAGGGAGGATCATCCTTATCATGAAATCCCCACATCAGTAGGATTGTGGGGCACACTGGGAACAGTCTAGCCATCAGTAGCATCAGCAAGATCTGGGGTAGTCAGAGTCTTCGCATCCTTCCTGTCTAGCTGCAGAGGAGAAATTGCCAAGGCCAACCGAGGAAACTTGCTAGAGTGCACCCGTCCAGGGGGAGGAGTCGAGGACCGTCCAGAAGCCCGCCCAGGGGGAGGAGTCGGGGACCAGCCAGAACCACCATGTGGTTGGGAAGTGGAGCGGTACCTCCAACTGCCATGTCCACTGCTGAGAGAGCGATGGTCAGGACCTTGGGGGCGTGGCATGTGTGAATGGTGGCTAGAGGACTGGAGTCGAGAACGGCAACCGTAGGACGAAGAGGCATTGGCCGAGGCATCTGAAGGCACTCTGGCAATGGTACATGGAGCATTGCCCCAATGATTTAACAATTCCTGTAAGTACGCAACTTCCAGGGCAACTTTATTAGCTTGCACCTATATCTACATAATGACATTGTTACAAATACATGCCTTAGTGTACATTGCAATGTTAACATCTAAAAAATTGTAAGTGAATAAAATTGCATTCCCATCTTTCCATAGAGAAAAAAAAATTCCATCCTAAATGTATGCCAAATCTAGGAGAACTTCTGAGGAATTCTAGGGGAATCACACAGCAGGATCATATGCCATGAAAAAAGTTTGGGCTTGAAAGGCTTGAAAAAATCATGAATCCAGTGCCAATAACTCTGAGCACGCTTGCAAAACCCAAAAATATGCAAAAAGGACTTAGGTTGACCACAGAAGGGGCATCTGGGATCAGGAACCCCAATGTGCTTGAGCTGAGGCCCCAGGGGAAGACCTTGGAAGGCAAGGCACCAAGCAAAGTGGGCAATCTTATGTTCAGTAATGGCACTCCAAATGGTGTTGAAATGTTTTCTCCATTGAGAAAGTGAAGATTGCAAATGCCACTATTGATTAAGCGTGTCCACCATTGGAAGGTGGGGCGAAAGCCATCTGTACCCCATGCTGGGCTTATAATTGGTAAATGGAGTGGCAAGATACCACTTCCAATCATGCCACCAAGGACAAACAAACTGAATCCCCACTTTATCAACTAAGTGCACAGGGATGGAACACAACAGAAGGTCAAAAGTCTAGCGATCAGAACTAACAAGGCGGTACTAAACTTGCATATCCTCCCATGACCTAAAATTCATGGTGACTCTTGAAAAAATATCCTTGGTAGTGCGGATGCCATGTTTAAAGAAACACAGAGCACTGGCACCTTGAGTCTTGGCAAGAGGAGTGCCCTGGATGGCAAACAAGGGAGACCACAAAATGTTTTGTTGATTTAAGGATAGCCCATTGTGAAACTCATCACCAGTCCAATGAAGCCAAGGTTTAACAGCTTCCTAGGCTTTTCAGATGCTTTTTATAACAAAAGAGCCCTGTATGACCACTGGTTCACGCATAGTGAGAAGGGTCTGAAAACCAATCCCCTTCCATGTCGGTTTGTTAACAGGGGATCCAAAAGAAATGCAATGCCTTACTAGTATCTTCCAGGTTTCATCTCCAAAAATACCTCTGATAATCCATTTAGCATAGAGGGCAAGGCCCTTCTTCCAAGTGGAAAGAAGGCCAAGACCCCCAGATTCCCTTGGGAGACAATTGAAATCCCAAGCAACTCTATGAAAACCATGATGGTCAGAACTAGAGGCCCAAAGAAAATCTCTGAGAAAATGTTCTAGCTTGAGATAGGAAGCTTTGGAGGGAGCCCAATAGGAAGAATAGTACACATGGGTGGTAGCCAAAATCTTAGAACAAATCTAGAATTTACCAGCAAGACAAAGCAGCTTAGTGATACA
Source organism: Cupressus sempervirens (assembly GCA_028749045.1). NCBI lineage: Eukaryota > Viridiplantae > Streptophyta > Pinopsida > Cupressales > Cupressaceae > Cupressus > Cupressus sempervirens. The sequence goes on from CM053784.1 coordinate 173,476,758, forward strand.
ATAATCAAGCTTTTTGCTAATATTTGCAAGCACAGCATTCCAAAGTTCCATAAGGGAAGCCTAAAAACCAAAGAGAATGCCAAGAAAGTAGAAGATTTCTGCATGAGTAACCCATTTCAATTGAAACTAGTTGAGCCAAGGTGGAGCTAGCAAGAAAGACTAGCGGTAACAAAAAAAATTATGCCATTGAATGGTAGAGCCAGAGGCTTGACAAAAAGTGTCCAGACAATTTCAAGCATTTTTAATGTTTTCTTCATCTTCAAGAAGAGTAAAAAAAGAATTATCAGCAAAATGACCATTGACTAACTGGGAGGAAGAATCAGGCAAGGAAATGCCATGGACCAATCCTGAAGACATAGAGTGAGCAAGTAAATAACCAAAACCTTTAGCAACAAGGACATAAAGTGTTGGAGCTAGCGAACAACCTTGCCTAATGGAGTGTAAAAGCCCAAAAGCTTCAGATTGCAAATTATTTATGGTGATGCAAGCATTAGCATCACCAAAGAGCATCTCCACGGACTGAAGGAAATTGGGACCAAAACCCAGAGCCTAAAGCATAGCCAAAATGAAAGGCCATTCAATGCGATCATAGGCTTTAGCAAAATCTATCTTTAAAAAGATAGCCTGCTACTTGGACTTACAGGCCCATTCCATACCTTCCTAGACAACAATTATGTTGTCAAGAATATATCTGGATTTGATGAAGCCAATTTGTTCAGGCTGCACAATTAAAGGTAGCATATGGAAAATTTTGAGAGAGAGTGCCTTGGCAATGATCTTATAAGACACATTTAGGAGGGTGATGGGCCTCCAGTTGCATATGTCCTCAAGATCACCAGCTTTAGGTATGAATTTAATATTGCCTTTATTTATGATCGCTCCTAGGCTTTTAGAATGATATGCTTCAAGATAGACTTTGTGCATATTAGGACCAATTTGCTCCCAAATATGTTTGTAAAATTCACAGGAAAATCCATCACACCCAAGGGATTTTTCATCCGCCATGGAGTAAATTGCCTCTTTAAGGTGTCGGAGGGAAAGAAGTTGCTCACAGAAAGCGCATTGCTCAACCGCAAGGTGGTTTAAAGTAACAAAATTACACTTTCTAAGAACCTCCTCCTAAGTAACCAAATTGCCCTATGAAGCAAAGACGTTCTCATAGTGAAGAACAAATGCTTGCAGGATGTCGGGCAGACTGGAAAGAACATCAGTTCCCTATTTTATCTTTTTAATCCCAACATTGGTATGATGGGCTCAGAGAGTTTGGAATAATTCCTTCGAGGCTTTGTCGCCAACCTCCAACTAGTGGAGACAGGCTTTGATTTGGGCTCCTTGGGCAGCATAGTTATCAGCAATTTGCTTATCATGGCGAAGCTTGGCAAGCTGAATTTGTAACTCCACATCAAAGGGGTTGAAGGTGAGAGCTTCAGAGGATTTTTTGAGGGCAAAGGTGTTGGCTTCATAAGGCCATTTTCTGAAGATAGCTAGCTAATGCTCATAGATGCACAAAAATTGAGTAGTTCTAGTAATGGTGTCATTCCACCATTGAATCCAACCTCGATTGGAATGCAGATGTGGCTCCAAGTTCCAGACACATTAGATGTGGGAGATGGTGGAAGCATGCAACAACATAGACGTGTTGAGGAAGAATTTAGACTTGGCCACCTTGGGTTCAACTATTTGCCAAGAATTGCCAAAATAAATGGGATAGTGGTCTGACAGTGTCACATCAGTCAAGGGAATGATAGGCAAATCACGATCTTTAGAAAAGGAGAAAAAAGATTGCACCAAGATCATAGCACGATCAAGACATTTCAAAATGTGGTCAGGACCGGCTCGAAAATTGGACCAAGTGTGTCAGGCCCCACTACCATGGCAGCAGTTTGTATTGGGATCAAAAAGGCCCAATTTATGTCACATGTTGAACCAGTCTTCTCTTTCCCCAGCTGTCCAACAGAAAGGCAGAATGCCATCTTTGTTAGAGGCCACTTCAACCATATTAAAGTCCCCACACAGGACCCAAGTACCTAGCAGCAAGTTGTCAGCAAGCCAAACCCACATTTGTGCCCTTTCCACAGCATCATTGGAGGCATAAACATTAATGACTCCAAAAGAATGATTGTTAATGGAGAGAAAAAGCCAAATAATATGGTGTGTGGGGTCAGAACCATGCAAGATAATAGCAGAATGAAGGCAAGGTGACAGGAGAGTAACTACACCACCTCAGCTAGCTTCATACTAAGAAGAAAACATAATGCAATAGAAAGCATGAAACCAGAAATCTTAACTTCTTGTAGGCAAAGAAAATCTAAATTCCCAAGTCTATGATGGGTATCCCAGACATAGAACTTTATGGGGAGGTCTGTAAGACCTCGAACATTCCATGAAAGGAAGTTCATGAGAACTCTTCCATATCATCCTCGTCCTCCAGAAAGGAGTAGCTATTCTACAAAAAGGTAGAAACTGGGTGGAAGTTAGACAGGAAATCCTCTGGACTGACAGCCTACCATTTTACCCCTGATATCTTCGCATGTCCAGGAGAACTGCAAGAATGCCTTATTTCTGGTGGTACTATGGAAGAAATGGCAAGAAGATTACAAGCCCCAGCTAAGGGCAAGGCCCTGGTGGCTACCTTGATCCCCTGTGAACCAGTAGAGTTTGAAACCTGTGAAACCCCTGGAACAAGTGCAATGGAAGCTGCTAGTGGCTCCATGCTAGCAGGCGTTGATACTTCTATGGAAGTAGGAGGAATCATGATAACCACCACATAGGATGGCTTAGTGGCCAAGGGATACAAGGTAGGCTTTCCCTTGCACCCAACAATAACCCATTCTTCTTTTTTTCCTTTGGCCTGTTTGATAGGCACCGCTTTAGGCTGGGGTTTGACCCTAGGCGTAGCTAAAGGGCAATCCTTGATCTTGTGTTTTGCAGACTAGAACCTATAACAGGTGTTAGGTAGGTTCAAGTAAAGCACCTTCTATGAGAAGGTTTGAGTTCCAATCTGGATTTCCACAGAATCCTTGAGATCTTTGGAAAGATCAACTTCAATACAAACATGTCGCTGAGGGCGAGCATTAAAAAATTTCTCAGGCTCCTTGGTAACAACTTTGCCAAGGGCTTGGGCAATAGATTCAATGAAAGGCCAGCAGGGCAAGGGTAGACCTGAGAATTTGACCCAAACAAGAACCCTAAGCTTTTTATCATCCGAGACAGTGAAGTCTCAAGACCATTTCTGAAAAAAAAAGCAGAGAGGAACGCACAGACCAAGGGCCATCGGTAAAGACCGTGTCTGCTTGCAACGGGTTAGCAAAGAAAAATAAAAAGAAACCTTTGGTAAGGTTTTGGACAGAATCAAGGCGGACTCCATGAGGAGTCTAGCATTTGTTGACCCATTCTCTGAGCATAGCTTCAGGAGGAGTCCTACCAACAAAATACCCTATCAAGGTATGTTTCTCTAACCAGTCACATGCAACATCAAATTCTCCCAAATGAAGGATAATATCAGGATTACCTCATGGAAAACCTTCAGGACAAACTTGCGCAGGCGTTTGTTCAGTGGCGGCGCCATGGTAGTCCGAAGCAGCAGTGTGAACACCAAAAACATCTAGTTCAGTGCTGGTCGGAGCCATTATATCCTAACCTAAAGCTCCCATAGTAAATGTGGTATGACAAGTGCCGACAGAAGGGGGGTGCAAGCGAAGGGTCGTACGCAAAAAAAATTGAAAGTTCGCATGAAGCAAGAAAACCCTAGCAGAGCGAATACCTTCTTTAGAGCAGTAGCTCCCTTTTTTGTATTATGAATTTATAATAGCAATAGTTATTAGTAATAAAATATCTTATAATATTGGATAGAATGACAAGATACGTGGAAAATTATTTGTTAGTTTTCTCAGGATATTTTTGATTTATGTGTATATTTGTTATAGTTTGATCTTTGTTATAGATTCTCTACTGGCAAGCCTAAAGGAAGATGCAGCTGCTTGTGAAGGTAGATGCAGATGTTCTACGCTCTAGATGCACCCAAGAAGCACATCATAGGGTTTTGGATACCCTGTGCATGTGTTCCAATGCACCCATAATGTATTTGCATCACTATGATGTGCCTCGTGGGTGCATCCATGATGCATCTTTAAGAATCTAAGGCCTAGATCGCTAGAAAACATTAGAACTAATATTTTTTCAACTTGAAACATGAAAAATATGACCAAACTTTTTTTTTTGGCTCTAAACTATAAACTAAGCATATAGAGAGGTCTTTCACTATTATTCATTTCAATTTGTTGTAGACATTGAATAATGAAGTAAAACTTTATTTTTCCATTATAATGATTTTCTCATTTACATTGGAATCTTGAATGTGTTCAATGCTTTAACGATGCATCCACAACCCTATGATGTGCCTCCTAGGTGCATGCAAGATGCATCAAAGTTGATGTTTCTTCAACTTAAAAAATGAAAAACATGTATAGATTAGATTTTTTAGGTTTGTTTTTTTTTCTTCTAAACCCTACAATGACCCTAATAGTGAGGCCATTCACTATTTTTTCATTTTAATTTTTTGGGTGAACCCACAATAATGGGTTCCACTTTAGTGGGACAAACATATTTCGTATGTTCACATGAACATATGTGATATATATGTTCGTGCAAACATGATTTGCATGTTCGCATGAACATACATTCATGCAAACATCGTAAACGTGTTCGCACGAACATACAAAATCACAAAAAATTTAACCTTTTTTTCTTCTTCTTTTTGTGTTGCTCTTTTGACTACCATAATTGTAGGAGAATGATCTCAGACTATAAAATAAAAAATGTTAAAATGTGCTACTCAGAGCAAGCTTTCCAATGACTATAATTTTATTACATAATTTAATCATTAAGACTTTCAAATATGAGTTTAACTCATTATAGGTTCATTACCGATTGAACATCAACCGACTTTGACACCTCAGGAAAATTAGTAAATTAGGTCAAATTTTTTTTGAAAAATATGGAGGCAGTGGCTTATTGAGATACCTTTCTATTCAAAAAAAAAAAAAAAAGGTTTATGATAAATTGACTTCAAATTATCTGTGTCAAACGGAACGTATGTCTTAATTACGGTTCATGTCACTTCAAAACTTCATAAACTATACAATATTCAACAAAAATAAATCAAACCAAATGTAGACACTGGATATTGATGTTACAAATCCAACGCCGAAAGAATTACTTAATTATCATTTCTAGAAAAAAAAATTATGTGTGTCAAACAAACTGTCACTTTTTAAAATATTGAATTTTATTATATACCACTTTTTGGAGGAGATAAAAAAATTTGACATAAATAAAAAAAAAATTTAGATTGAAAAATATGGTTACAAAGTAGGAACAAAGTACTCAAAATCACTAGTTTATGTCATCTTGAAATTATTTATATTTTTGGAGATATAGTCACTTGAACGTGACGTGTGTTGCAAACATATTGATTTCAGTGTCAAAATTGGTCAAAAAGTGGAACCCATTATTGTGGGATCACCCTGTTGTAAACATTGAATCATGAACTAAAATTTGATTTTGTCATTGTGATGATTTTTTATTTATGTATATAATGGCTTATTAGTTATTCCAATTTGAATATTTGTGAGCTATCAATTGGCATTTAATATTTACCTACATCAATGATGAAGAATTCATACAATCAAATGATTTAATTTTGTAAATTTCTTGCATTCACGCCCACACGTGCACATGGATATATATAAAGACCCATCCAAACACATTCCAAACACCAAAAATAAATCATGCATCCCCACGCAAGATTCTAGCACCTATAACTTAGAGTTTGGTTATTTGTTGTCCCATCATGTAAGGGAATCATTATAATTCTCCTATAACATGGGACGACTATTTTCTATAAATTGGCATGTGTAATCTATAATTGAATAATATGTGTGGAATATAGAAGCATTCCAATATATAAAATTGTGCATTACTTTTCGATACCAACCACATGTAATCAAAAAATTAATAGGTTTCCTTCCATTATGATTCCTAGATTTGGTTAGTAGCATACCAATAATTCATTTAACTCATAACATGCTATAGCATACATAATGAATATTTTATTTTTATAATCCAATATAGTTCATAAACCTAGCAACTAGTCTTCTAAAAAATTCAAGATTCCTACGAATATTTGAAAGTATTGATTAGAAGGTGTACAACATCTAAGTAGCTAGGGTGGAAGTTGTTAGAAGTGTTAAAGAAAGTTGCATGATCTTACGTGTTCCTAACATAGCTATTGCTAACTTTTGTGACTTGGCCATAGGCATATACATGTCTAGTCTTTTGACTTCACTATTTACCATCAAAAAAATTTACCTTAATTCTGGGGACATTTTTTAAGTAATGTATATTTATTCTCAATGGTATTCCTAGTTTGAGAAAATATACATTGGTATCTTATCCTCACTTCCTAGAAAATCTAGATACTTTAGAGCTAAGAAGTATTTCAGGTTCATCTTCTTCTCTATTAAAGTTCTAGAACTGATTTCACAACTTCTTCCATTTGGAAAAAACAATTGGCTCAAAATCCTTCTTTATAGTCACAATTACCTAAACTAAACATAGAACTTCCTTGAGAACATCTAATTTGGATAAAGCTAATGATGCTTCATCCTCAATAAGCATAATCTTCATATTCTATAACTAGGAAAATCTAAGATAGTTGATTGAAAATCTAACATTCTATAAAATGGATACTGACAGTTTCTTATAAAGCTACAATATCAAGCTAATGAATGTATACATATGGCATTAGATACAAAATTTCTTTCTAGCTGGGATAGTTTCAATAGTATAACACCACAAATTCCATATAAGAAAACACACATAATAAATAAAAAACCATGTAACTACAAGTAAGATGACATTTTATTGGATAGTAAGAGTCTAAGATACACAGTTCAGAGGTTGTTTACGGTCGCTAAGGGAAGCTTTGGGTTGGAACCTGAAACCCCTTATTACCACCTCACTATCCTTCTTTACAATCATAGTTATTATTAGAAATAATAGTCCATCAAGATAGCTAAGAGGGGGGTAAATCAGTTATCCAATTTAAACATTTATCAACCTGAATTAATCTTAACCATTAAATCAAAGTAAACAACAACCATAACAAGATGCAAATGCAAAATTACACTAGATTTGTTAACTAGGGAAACCCTTGATCAGAGGGAAAACCTGAGTGTGAATGATGCCCAAAATGATATACTAATATATATATTCCTTGTTAGAGGATGGGCCCTATTAGAATTCTATAAACACATTCTATACATAAGAGTCCCTGTTAGGAGTTGTAGAAGGTAGAAGGACCCACTGTCCAAATAGCTTCTAGGGCAAGATCACTAAACTTCACTGTCCAAATGATCTCTCAACCATTCCTTATAGAATAATTTTTTATATTGTACTTTATCTTCTTTCCTCTATTCTATCAACCAAACCAATCACTATCAAACCTTTTAGACTAGGTCACAAACATCAGATCCAAATATCAAACCTCAAATCTCAAAATTAAACCTTGGCAATGAAGTTTTCTTCAAATCACTCTTCTCTTCTTATCTTCACAATTATATCTTTTCCATCTTCTTTCTTATTTCATACTTGTGTACATAATAAAGGAAAATGTCATTCATTTATATTGAGTACATAAAACAATTCCCTTAAGTCAACTATTACACCTTGTTAAATAATTATTATAGGACCTCATTAAGAACACGTTTTACTTAGTGATAAAATCAATCTATCACCTTGTAACTTGAATGACTTTTTGTACGTATATTGTTATGAAAAGCAAGCTTAGCCATGTCTTCTACACACCTTTAATGTTGCTTCTCAGAATAGCAATTCTACTAAGAGATATAACAAGTTTACCAGAACATGCTTCTATAAAATCTATCTCAGAATAGTCTTCACCAAAACTTGTATAACTTCCTCTAGACTTAATATATTTTTCTCCCAAGGTTAGCTACATATAATAGACACTTAATAGTATCTCCCTTTAACCTCACTAGTGAAAATATTCAACAATATGTCTATACCAATTATTGGCATTAAGTCATGTTTTTTATTAATGACAACACTTATTTAGATTTTGTATGGCTACTAAGTTCTTAAGTTTTTTTCGAGAATTCTAGTGGTTACCAAGTTTCAAAATTCACACTGAGCATTTGAATGGTTACCAAGTGAATATAGGTAGTGTGAAGTTCAGTAGTTTAGACCAAGTAGTTTAGTTCTTACCAAGTAGTTCATTGGTTACCATGCTTCACAATGTCTACCATGTCATTAGTTCTTGTGATGTGAAGCTAGTGTTAATCGAGTGATGAGAAGTTAGTGTTTACCGAGTGCAAGCATGGTAAGCATGGTATTCAATTTTGACCAAATGTTTCAAAGCTATGTTGAGTGATTAGTATGGACCAATCCTCTACTTTTACCAAATGCATGATGATGTCGAGTAATGTAGCCGATGCCAAGTATCAAAAATTCACCAAGTCAGCTTTCAAAATCCAAGATTCTACATTTGGGCCGACTTAGTAATATTTGTGTTATCTTGTTTTTTGGCTTAACTTCTAATTATGAGAATTGGGTTGGTATATATGTAATGTATTGTATCATACCCAAGTATGATGTAGTAATATTTTGAGAAGAGTAAAAGCAAATGTGATGATCAGCTTGTGAATGTGAATCAGCAGTAGAGTAAAGTGTTTAGTAAGGTCAATTCAGGAGTGAACAAGTTACATCTTTCACAAAGAGGTGGTCAGTATTTCAAAGATCTAAATCAGCAATTCAGTTGTAAGTCAGATCTACTATTTCATCCTAATAGATGAATGAGGTTCAAATCCTTTAACAATATAGACTTAACAATCTTTTCCTTAGATCTCTTTACCAAGTGCATACTTCATTATATGTTTGTAAAACCTCTAACAAGGTGGAACTAGAAGTCCTAATATCTCCTAACAAGGTAGATCATCAGAAGTGATCATTGTAAGACTTAACAGGCCAACGTTATACTATAGTATTGAAGGGTATCATCTCCACCCTAGTTTTACTTTCTATTTGGAAGGTTTCTGGGTCACCAAATATTGTGTTCAAGTGTTTTGTGCTTTTAGTTTCTCATAAATGTAGTAGATTAAGTAATGGTAAATGGATTATGTTATTAAGTGCTATATTTTTCAAAAAAAATTGAGGTTATTGATTCACCCCTCCCCTCTAAGTAACCTAGCTAGTCTTGATTATTTCCAACAAATTGTCTTAGAGCTTTGTGGTTCTCATGATAAAGTTTGATAGCTCGAGCAAAGATCAAAGATAATGGAGATATTCAGACTTGAAAAAGCTATTGACAATGAAAACCTAGATCTGGAGATGGCCATAGCTCAACTCAAGGAAGCAAAAGAGCATCTTTCCCAATCCCCAAAAAGAAGGAAGGAACTTGCAAAATAGATGAATGACCACAAATATGTTGATGAGAAGATTGAAGATTTTTTCACTTCAAGTAGTTCAGATGAAGCAAATGATGCAATCAAAGAACTCCTAGAAAAGAATGGCTCCCTGCAAGAAGAGGTAAGAAAATTGAAAAGAGAATAGGAAATATAAAAAATAAGATTGTGTGAAATTTCGGAACAGAGAAATAAGGCAAATGAAGACTTGGAGGCAAGGAACAATGAAACTCAAAATCAATCCCCTCAACAAGAAATTCTTATTAATCTCCTCTCCAATATAAATGAGGAAATCATGAGTCTCAAATTTCAAAATGAAAGGTTAAGGAATGATTTAAGAACTAAAATGCAAATCAATGAAAGGTTGAAAGTTGATCTAAATTTTGAAAAGCATCTCAATGAAAGAATAATGAAATCCCAAGCAGACATGGATCAATTGAATTAGCAAAATGAGTAGAATCTTTATAGGAAAAAGGGCAAAGTAGGACTTGGATACAAAGAAGAAGGTGAATCCTCCAAACAATGTCCTCAAAGGAATAAAAGTCCTACTTGCAATCACTATGGTAAGATAGGTCATACATCAAATAAATGTTGGAGTAATGGAAAGGCAAAATTCAATGGAAAATGTTATAATTGCAGATCTCATGGTCATAAGCTAATGAATGCAACGAGAAACCAAAGTTTGAAGGCAAGTGTCACAAATGCAAGAAACAAGGTCACAAAGCATCTAAATGTAGATCTAAACCATTCAATCTAGTTGAACAATTTGTAAAGGTAATATTTGGTTGGGACTACAAGACTTGGTGTAGATGTCATTATTGTGGAGAATATGGATACATTGGCATAAACTATGCTAGGCATCACTTGAGAAGAAAGGATACTGCAATAAGATGTTACACATGTATTGAACTTGGCCATATAGCTAAGAATTGCATGAATATAGGTAGAGTTGAAGATGAAAAAAAAGAAAAAGTTAATAACATCAAGAAGTAGATGAGATAGTAGTGGATTCCTAAATCTACCAAGCAAGCTAGTTCAAGTGATGATAATCATGCCACTCAAGAAGTGGGTGACTCCACCATTTCCAATTAAGTTCTTAAGGAAGGAATGGAACTATATTTTCAAAGTCACATCTTAAACAATTCCTACTAAAAGAAAGAAAAAGATCCAAACTAGTATTCTAGATACAAAGGGATCACAAAAGTTCAACATTCACCGAGCAAGGTTAAGTTATACTGAGTGAGGTTGGGAGTAACAAAGTTTTGTTTGGTTGTTGAGTTACAAGCTTTTACCAAGTAATCTACATAGATAGTGGATGATAGCTTGTCAAGCACTATGTCATTATGGCTCTCATTGTGCCAAGCATTAATGGTAAATTTTCATCAAAAGGTAGGATTTTGATTTCATTTTCACCACAAATTTAGTATATCCAGAGAAGAGTGATTTGTAGAGCAATCAAGTGAACTAGAGTAGTACTTGTAGTGAAGCTTTTTGAAGAATTTGTAGTCTACCGAGTGATCATGGGATCCACTAGCTATAGCAGAAAGGTGAAGAAAGGATCTTAGATGTTGGTGTGAGGCATTGAATGAAAAGCTCTAAATTTCAAACTAGTAGCAGTGATTGTAGAATCCCTTAACCCCAATGGAGCTCAGTCACAAATTCCACCAAAGGTACTCCTTATCAATGATATTTGAACTCATTTCAAATGTATTGTACAAGAGATACGAACCCTAGAAATGGATAGTGCCTTGGGTGAACTCTATATGGATGGAATTCTTAAGCCCAAGAACAAACACCTAGAGGAGAAAGGCTTGACCCATATTCCACACTTGCCATGAAAATTTTAGATTAAATGGATTAGATATATCTTGAGCTAAGTCCATAATGGTCAATTGTGGTTAGAGCAGCTAGTTTTGATTACAAAAAAGATGATTCATCCTATTACCAGACTCCCCATGCTTAACAAGGTTAAAGTTACAAAAACCCTAGGTTAAGATGAGCTTCAAAAGAAAACCCTAGCCAATTGGGATGGTAGAGGATTAAAAATTAGCAATGTATCTAATGTGGAACTTAGATTTGGTAATCATATTATTGCTTACAAGATACAAAACTCTAGTTGAATGAATAGTGTGTCATGTGTGGCTGTGGACCTAGCATACAAGGTTGTTAAGAAGAATTTGGCTTTTGACTTAGCAGAATTAATGTTGAAGTAGCTGAATAAGAACATGGAAAGCATCAAAACCTCTAAAAATAACCCATGTAAATTTGGTTCTCTGTTGACTTATTTGTTCTTTTACATTCAAAATTTTTTCCCCTCCAAAGGAACGGTGGTATGGATAAAGGACACTCCAGTTTTCTACCAGAATAATGAGTTTATTGCAAAAATGGGTGAGAAATTTGATTATATAATGGATAATTATTTTGAAGCTTTTAAGGAAAAGATAAATAATAGGTTCTGGATTACCCAAAATTTGGTTGAAGACTACAAGGATGATTTATGTTATATGGTTGACTGTGATAGAGTATACATCTAAGCAGTAAGGCGTAGAATATTGTGTGTGAAACCTCTTCCTTATGAGGTTAATATTGATGATGTGAAGGAGATAATTGAAGCCCTAGTGAATGAGCCTATAGATCCAAAGGCACCTATCTTTAGAACATATAACAAAGCTAAAGCTAGAATATAACTTGAGATTAAGCTTCCATAGGAAGTGAATAAAGGTAAGAGGAGGATATCCAAATTGAAAATAGCAAGTGCCCCTCTTATGCTTACTGAGGGAAAAGGTGAAGATGAAGAAGAATCCAAGAATGAAGAAGAGGAATTAGAAAAGGATCAAGAGCTTATGAGAAAGAAAGGCAACATGATTACCACCAAGCCACCCAAGTTCTCCATAGCTATATTCACCAGAAGATCCAAGAAGAAAGGAGGCAGTGAAGTTGTGCTCAGTAAGCCTCCACTCACCTTCCAAAAAATATTGAAGCAATTGGAAGAAGGTGTTAGTATTAAAAATTTCAAAGCATTGAAATATGACACTAGAAGTAATGTAGAAGAGGTGCACATTAAAGAATTGGTGTTGACAAAGATGGGAAAATGGAAATACTCCCCTGATCAGATTACCCCTCAAATTTCTAATGAGTTATTAACAAGGTTAAAGCCTAGATGGGAATCATCTATGTAAATTGCAAAGGACATATATGAAAAATCTTTGAGATGGTTGCTACCAAGCCTTACTAGTGCTAAGGTAAAGGAAGCTATGAAGAAGAATGAAGACAATATGACCATCAACTTTCATACTTGTTTAATTTTGGTAAAAGATATTGAGCATGTAGTCAAGGATGCTACATCTATGTGGAAAAATGTTTATCATCTACACAAATCAAGTGAGAATCTAGTAGAAATAAATGATTATGATGATAGTGACAAGGATGAAGATAATGAAGAAGACAATACTCCTTGTGTCACCATTGATGTTGAAGATTATTAGGAATTGATGAAGAATGATGAAGAAGGAAAAGAGGATGAAGTTGAGGAGGAAGCAAAGAAAGAAGAAGAAGAAGAAGAAGAAAGTGATCTAGTTAGGATAGCTATAGAAGTCATAGCCTCCCTTCCTCACTCTTCACCGAAAACTACAACATCATCAAGCATGGAGATAGCTTGACCAAGTGTGATCATGACCACAATAGATACATCAACTACCCAATCAATCTTTGATCTCTCTCAACTCCATGCATCTCTAATGGAATTTTCTACCACTTCATCTAATGAGCTAAAGCCTTCTACTTCTTTAGCTCCTGAGCTAGGGACATCAACAATAAGTGTAGAATCTAGTTCTACATTTTTGTTTACTTGAGTTTTTCATATTCTAGTAAGTGCTCCTATTGTAAATACTTCCATCAGTATTCCACTTGTAATTACATCAATTTTGGATTCTTTTAGTGCTCTAGTTAGCATTCCATCAGTAGGCACTATGCAAGTTTTTACTGCAAGTCATAATATTTCTACCATTGTTTCTACTTCAAAATCTAAGGCATTAAGTTCAAAAGTTGAACCAAAGACACCACTTAAACTTTAGATTAGTGGAAAAGAAATTGAGGAAGATATTGATCTAGACAAGGAGATTGAAGATTGAAATTCCAAAGTTGGATTTTGATAATGCTACTATAAAGCAAATGAGATTAGTCAGCCAACTTCTTGAATAGAAAGCTAAGTAGAAATAGCTCAAAGAAGAAAGAGACAGGGAATTTAGAATCATAGAGAGTGTCAAGAATATCTTGACAGAGACTATAGGTGTAGATGTTGATTCATCTCAACATATTTTTTTATAGTTAGAAGAGGCAATAAATAAATTCAATGAGGACTCTAGTGATTGGGATAAGCTTATAGAGAAAGCATATTAAAAGTTTGACAATAAAGTGCTTGAGCACATTGCTCAGCATATTGCTATTCATCAAGTAGAGAATTATTCAATTTTGGCAAATCTTGAAAATTCTTTCACAAATGTAACATCTCTTTTTGCTAAGCTATGTGATGTTACCAAGTATACAAAAGAAATAAAGGGAAAATTGAGTAAGATTGATGAGGATCTGAAGGCCAGTGCTCAAAAGTTGCAGCTTGACCCCAATTCAAGCTCTGCACATCACATGAGAGTTAGATTCTTATCAAATATGTAGGTAGAGTTATTGAGAGAGGAAGCAAGGATCTGGTCTATACTTATAGACATACAAAGCATGATCCTTCCTATCACGGATACAATATAGAAGCATATTTCTTATTCAAAAAAATTGATCCATGATAACAATTTTTCAAATCATATGATTGAACTCTTAGCAGAAGTCCTAGTTGCACTTCAAACCTGCAAAATTTTGATAGAAAAATGGGATAAGACATTAGCTCTTATTCTTAAGGTACATTCTAAGTTTCTCTCTCATTTTGGTGTCTCTATATAAGTAGTTTATATAAATCTTTGGCATTATTGTCAAAAAGGGGGAGAGAGAGGGATGTATATAAGGAGAAAGAGATATTTTTTGAGAGAGACATGTATATAAGGAAAGATATTTGTATATACACTCAGTATGATATTATGATATTTACATTGTATGGGGGAAACATATGGAAATGTCTATCTAGTAGAGTTAAAAAGAGAAATTTTGAAAAATCAAAAAAAAAATCAAAATCAGCATGACATTGTACATAAGATTTGGCTACTAACTATTTTTGTCACTAATGCCAAAGGGAGAGAATGTTGGCATTAAGTCATGTTTGTTATTAGTGACAACACTTATTCAGATTCTATATAGTTATCAAGCTCTCCAGTTTTTTTCAAGCATTCTGATGGTTACCAAGTTTCATACTTCACACTGAGCATTCCATTGGTTACTGAGATAATACAAGCAGTGTGAAGTTTAGTAGTTTAGACCGAGTAGTTCAGTTCTTACAGAGTAGTTTAGTGGTTACCATGCTTTGCAATGTCTACCAAGCCATTAGTTCTTGTGATGTGAAGCCATTGTTAATTGAGTGATGAGAAGTTAGTGTTTACCGAGTGCAGGCATGGTAAGCATGGTATTTAGTTTCTATCAAGTAACACTATATCTATCGAATATCCAATGTTAATCGAGTTTGAAGCTATGTTGAATGATTAGTATGGAATGAGACTCTACTTCTACCAAATGCATGATGATGTTTAGAAATGCAGTGGATGGTGAATATTAGAAATTCACCAAGTTAGCTTTCAGAACCCGAGTTTCTACATTTGGGCCAACTTAGTAAAATTTGTGTTATCTTGTGTTTTGGCCAACCTTGTAATTATGAGAATTGGGTTGGTATTTATGTAATGTATTGTATCATACCCAAGTATGATGTAGTAATTTTTTGAGAAGAATGAAAGAAAATGTGATGATCAGCATGCAAATGTGAATAAATAGTAGAGTAAAGTGTTTAGCAAGGTCAATTTAGGAGTAGTCAAGTTACATCTTTCACAAAGAGGTGATAAGAATTTAAAAGATCTAGATCAGCAATTTAGTTGTAAGTCAGATATATTGTTTCATCCTAACAGGTGAATCAGGCTCAAATCCTTTAACAGGGTAGACTTAACAGTCTTTTCTTTAAATCTCTTTACTAAGTGCATAATTTATTGTATGTTTGTAAAACCTCTAACAAGGTGAACGTAGTAGTCCTAATTGCTCCTAATAGGGTAGATCATCAGAAGTGATCATTGTAAGCCTTAATAGGCCAACTTTATATTGCAGTATTGAAGTTTTGAGGGTATCTTCCTCACCCTAGTTTAACCACTAGTACAAAAAAACAATATATTACTAAATAAATTACTAAAAATTGAAGATATGTGACTAATTTTGATCATGTGACCAATGGAAGTTTATTGCCTGACATTTATCTCCTAACCAAATTTATGACTAAATTATTTTGATCATTGATTTAGTCATTCATTGTTGCTAGCCAGTAGTCTATTTGGTAGTTTATGCTATAATTTTGGTAGTATATCTAATAGTTTATTTCATAGTTGATTTGATCATTTATTTATTTGGTAGTTTATGTTTTAATTTTGGCAGTATATATGATAGTTTATTTGGTAGTTGATTTGATAGTTTATTTAGCATTTTATTTGGTAGTATGTTTGGTAGTATAATTGATAGTATATTTGGTAGTTCATTTTGTAGTATATTTGTTATTTTATTTGGTAGTTTATTTAATCATATTAGGTTACAATGGAATCGAACCACCATCCTCCTACTTGTAAAGTAGGTGCTCTTCCATTGAGCTAGTACCCTTCAACGAATAGTGATGTTATTAAATGCATACTATAAAGATCAAGATAATTTTTCATTATCAAATTCATTACATGTGACTTGATCCCCTTATTATAATAAAGTTGTGGAACAACAAAAGAATAACTAGTAGTAGTTAAGTTTAAAAACCAACCAATTCATTTCATAACCAACAACAACACTACTCAGATTGCGAACTAGTTTATTTAGTAAATTATTAAGTGTTTATGTAGATGATCTTCATGGCAACACCTTCTTTCCTAAATACTAGCCACCCATTTGTTAGCCTAGCCTTCTTTCTTGATCATTGTTATGGTGGTCATATTCTTCCAAATGACATCTTAGAGGTACAAATACAAATACAATGCTTCTTATTTTATAGAGCCATGGCTTAAAAATGAATTACAAAACCAATTTGAAATGCTTTCACACAATTTTCAACCAGTTCAATTCTTGATTATATTATTCTACATCGTGAAAGTCATCTATGAATTGAAATTAATGCACAACTCCACAATCCATCATTTTCTATCCTCTATTTGATGATAGCCATAAAATGTGATTCAAAACGCTAATACAAGAATTGTGCAATCTGCCCAAAGCATTATGATATACTTTTGGACTGTCAAAATATTATTCCTAATAGTAATATCATTGGCACTTTGATATTTTCCTTTATAGGCACACTATGGGACATACAAAACCAAATGTCTATGTTGAAGCACGAAAACCAATTATAGCATACAATTCCAAAGTGCAAACTAAAAAGCCAAAGGAAGGAGCATACCTTTTTAAGGTTCCCAATCTCATTGGGGATGATACTAATGTTATTTCCTAATAGTGATAGGTCCTGTATATTTTAAATATAGAATACTTCTCTAGGAACTTCACTTAATCTTGTAATATTTCATTGTGTAAGCTAAACTCATAGTCATATATTCCCAAACAATTGCTCCAACTTAAAAACCATTAAATGAGAAAATAGCCATACATGTACTCTTTTGTCATAATTATTATCCATTTATAATGTCTTTATCTACCCTACAGGAGTTTAGAGACCTTGCAAAAGTTGAGAGAGTACAAGTTGACCCACATATAGGACTTACTAATTTCTAGCATTCACGTGTTGTGTAAGGCCATTATTCCTTCTCCTCTATTGTTGAAGGACATATTTCTCTAACTTGTTCTATAGGCTGACTGTGATGTGTACAAGAAATGGTTCCAAGGGAGGAGCCACTTATTTAAAAGATAATGTATTGAGCATGGAATCCATTATTGTGGTATTGAAATTTCCATATTAGTCGACACATGGCTCCTTCACCATGTATTTCAGCCCAGAATCCTACACCTAGAAAAGGAGATTTATCAGTCAAGCTCTTGTCTTCTTTCATTTTTTTTCAATTTTCTCAAAGGAATGACATTTGCAGGTGGGTCTCATGCAGGAGTGGATTATTTGATAAAAATAGCCTCTTTTTTAGCATTTTTATCATATATATATACCCATTTAATCAAATATGATTTATGTAATTTGTCAAGTGAGACAAAGTTTGTTAAACATCTCATGTCAAATTTTGTGTTACATAATGTATAATGACTGATTTTTTTAATGAAACTTGTGGATTTGATTTTGCTTGTCACCTTTTGTAGCAAGATAATGAATTCACATGCTAATTTTCTTTAGCACTACAAAAGCAATGATTCTACCGCAACATAATTCTGAGGGAGACTTCATAGCTAAGGTGAGACAAGATAGTATACTATCAACATCTAGATGAAGCACAAAATCTCAATTAACACAAGTGACACGAGAAGAACAAACAAATCTTTTTCTCCAAACATTGTACCTTATGTTCTTCTTATAATTTTGTGGTAGCCATTGTTGGATGCAAATCCATCAGTTGCACACCTACAATATCAAGCTTTGGATACAAATATAGTCTTGTATGTGCTCGGGTAGAGAAGATGAAATGGATGATTTCCAAAGTATAGGAGATGGTGGGAGAGTCAGAGGCTATGAGTTGACTCTATGGTTTGGTTTTAAATGTTTGACATTTTGTCAAACATTTGGCATGCAAAGTCTATTTACTCATAATTTTTATATCATCCACTGAATATATATTCATAAGAAAAATATTCCCCTGTGCTATCATAAATAAATGTCTACAGTAATGGTTCATCTTCAGAATTTTCAAATTTTCAATCTTTAAAAGATAGGAAAAGAAAGAGGAATTTCCTAACTCAAGTTTGGCTCTGAGGTATTCAATCTATAAGGCTTCAACTGTAAAATGAGATCTTGTGAAAACAAGAAAATACTTAAATGATTCAAAGCTCTACTATTAATTGAAATAGTCAAGTAACAACTATAGAGGAAAAAGTGAGAAAACACAGACAAAAAGAATACATTATTTGTGGCCAGCGTTGTTTCTGAATAGTTAGTGTTGAAATTCTCTGGAAGCATTTTCTTTATAAGCCATAAATAGGGAATACCATCTATTTATACTTCAAAAGCTTAGTTGGATCAATTTGTTTCCAAGCTGGACCAAGTTCTATGCCTCGAACTCTACTAGGCATAGTGTTTCACTTATATCATTTTCATTAGGACTGATTTGTACAAACATGAGAGTTTTTGAGTCTCCTCCTGCAAATGTAATTCATCTCAGATGGTGTAAGTTGTTTCAATCAGGTCTGAATAGAGTAGCATTTGAAGAAATAAAATAGAAATCCAAACATTTAGAAAGGAAAGGTTCACACCTAATGAATCTTGTAGCAGATGTGTTAACTTGGAGTTAAACTGGCAGCTCTGGTTGCTGTTCAAAAATTGAGAAAACAGGGTAGAATTCATAAGGTTCTTAAAACAATTAATTATTTTCGTCCAAAAATTTATCCAGTGTACTATTTCGTACAGAAGCATCAATTTATACAAGCTCAAGAGGATTGGCATTAAATGAGGACCAAGAAAAAAATATATTAATTAAGATAGTATTAAAAGGGAGAAGCATGGCCATTACCTTTCATCATTTAGAAGTTTGCAAGCTTTGTTTCTTTCCTCCTACAAAATAGGAAAAATATTGACAATTAGTATAGTAGTCATTCAAACCAAAATAAATGGCACTAATTGAGAAAAAAAAAAGAGACCATAGACAAAATAGAAATCAACTGGTTAACAATTATTGTTTACTACAATACACAAGTACCATAAAGCCGTAATGCACAGGAATATGAAAATTTCAAGGTGGTTGTAAAGATGGAAGGACAAGCCTAAGGGACTTGAAGCCTATCTAATTTAAAATTTACATGCATTAAAACATAGTATAGAAGTGTGCATCTCAACTAATGTTGAAGGCTAGATATGAACAATACGTATATCCTCAAGTCTAGCTGTGTGCAAAATAGACTATCATGTTTGATGATTTAACATCAGAAAGGAGATTAATCATCTAGATACTAATGTCATTTGCATACCAAAGGAGATTTTATTGTAATGTCACCACACTTTCCCATACATGTTAAGAAATGGAAAATAATCAAATAAAACATCATAAATTTGCATATGATCTCCCATTATATATGTGAGATCAAAAAATATGAAAAGATATGTTGCTTAGGTCTACCTTCTGAACAAATCATTTGCTAGTTGCAAACAAAAACACAATTTTCCTTAT
The DNA here is from genome assembly GCA_028749045.1 of Cupressus sempervirens. Classification (NCBI taxonomy): domain Eukaryota; kingdom Viridiplantae; phylum Streptophyta; class Pinopsida; order Cupressales; family Cupressaceae; genus Cupressus; species Cupressus sempervirens. The sequence continues at coordinate 173,496,685 of CM053784.1, forward strand.
AAACCATGGATTTGTGATACTAAATTAATATTAGTGACCATGTTTTTGGGACTTCTTAATCACCAAATAAAAAATATGTAACAACAATGTTTAAAAAAAAATTCAATAAGAGCAGCTATTTTGCAACTGCATTGTTTTAGCAATAGCATCGTTTAAAATCATAGGCCCCAATAATACCCTAGAGCAACGAACAGATAAATAATAAAATGAAACATCCTCAAATATCCAAACATCGAAATATGCCTTGTTTTTAAGAAGTCTTGGAAAGGCCAGGTTGGCAAACTCAAATATATTTTTCAAAATATCTATTGTGTGTATCTTATTGTTGCTGCAATCCATGATAGGAAACTTCTTTCAACCATTTTGTTAAATATTTCATATGCCTTTTATATGCTTCTCCATTTTTCATACATTCCTACCAGAGCATTTAAAACTACAATGCACGACAGAAAACCTCCTTTCATTATGCTTTTATGGTCATTCATAACTTGTTCCATAGCTTCGATATTAGCACAAATAGGAATAATGTTGAAGGTTTTAGAATTTGATTATACAACTATTATTTGCATTTTCTTAAAAAAATTTAAATTATTTACAACAATTCTAGTTTTTACATACCCTGCAATCATGACAATTGATGAAACCACCTTCCTTTTTGTCATTCTGTCAAAAATAGTTCTCATTTTTTGTGTTTGCTTCCACACTTTGCATACATGTCTACTAGGGCAGTTGCAAGTATAATATCTAAAACAAAATTTACTTCATTAATGCTATGATGGATGGCCATACCCTGTTTGACAACTTTTATTTTAGCCCAAGCTAGGAGGATTCAACCTTCTGATTTGGGAGGGTGGAGCAACCTTCCTATCTAACCAAGTGATTTCAAGACAAAACTCACTTCTTAAATCTCTCTACTATACATATTGAAAGATTGAGTACCCCTCTTAAATGTACAAGAGTAGAAGTCTAAATACAAAGCCACCTGATGAGAGCCTATTGGAAAGGCACATTGATCCATGATGAGTAGCCAAGTATAGCCATAACAGCTGAGTTTGGGACATCAATCACAACATCACAATCGATAGGAACCTCATCTTTCTTGCATTTTTCCAAAATGTACATCTTGATTGATACACTAAATGTCCAAATGCCAATAAGTTGGGCAGCAAAAAATAAATGTGCTAAAAAATTGAGGCCTTGCACTCCTGGTGTGGCAAAAAGTATGATAACTAATGTCCTCCCCATCAACAACCACAACCTTCCCCTAATTCACTTCTATCATATCCAATGCACATGTCTTAGAGGGAAATACCATATCCCTATTACTCCTCCTAATCATATCGAGGGCCTAAATCTGTGTGGATCCCACATAACCACTACCGGATCCTCAATTAGGAATAGTAGTGAATTATATGCTCCCTCTAATTGCTCACACATACATTCAAAATTATTAACATGAAGCACTTTTCCTTAGATATGGAGATCAAGTGAAGTATCATCTCTGTATCAAAAGAAGTATTAAAAATATATCTTTATTCAAGCTGCTCCCTTAGGGTTTGGTAGTTTACTATATTTGAAATGTGGGCAATCCCCATAGCTTCGATTAAGCATGAAGGAGATGGCGATTGAATTCCTAACATGACAAGTGAAAAACTCTTGGGGAGTTGGTTGAGTTTAGACTCATCGAATACACAGACCACAAGTCCCACACCTATCATCGATTGCAACCTTCCATCAGTTGTGGTTACGATTTCTCCCTCGTCTTGCCCACAATATTGTAGTGTGTACAGTACTAAGTAACACTCATGCCACCTTTGCATCACCATAGATTACCACTACTCTGCATTCTTCTTTGATAACATCTTTGTCCTCTTCATTTTCAAGAATTGCAAGATAGGGTTTTCGAGGTTTATGGCTTTAGAAGCTTCCAATTGCACATTTTTTGCAAAGGCCATGTTTTTGATTCTTTTTTTTTTCTCATTTACATTAGAAATTGGTTCAAATAATCAATGGCTAGGGTTTGTGTTTGAATTTTCTATGGATAGAAATTCTACCCCAACGAAGTGTAATGGTTATATTGATGAAATGTAATGGTTATATTGATGTTGGTAGAAAGATATATAACAATAGATATATTATAAATGGTAAATTATGTATATATAATGTTGGGATTTATTTTTCTTTAAAATGGATATACTAGTAATCAAAAAAGTGCTATAAAAATAATTTTCTATGATAATCATGAGAAGTTCTATAAAACAAACTCTCTATGGTAATTCTAAAATGATGATACAGAAGAGCAAAAACATAAGCATACCACTTTCATTATAAAGTTAATAATAAATTTAAAAAGAATGTTAGAAGGTACAAAATGATTCAATAATTTAAATTAGAAAGAAGAGATCTCAATGTCATTAATTAATATGTCATTTCTGATTTTACCATATAAACATATGGCATTAGTACAACAAATTTGTGACATTGAAGAGGACAAGCGAGGTTGTCATGGGAATCAAAATCAATTTTCATCGCAAAATTCACATTCAATCTTATATGAGTATGAGTTTGAAATGTTATGTCACATTACAATTTCATTTAAATCATGTAATATTAATGCATCAAACATTGTATCACAAGTGGGAAATCAACCATGAGTTAAGATTGCTCTAACATATTCAATATATAGATGTAGAGTTCTAATTAACCTTACAATCAAGAGCAAGATTGCAATCTCCAACATTCACCAATTTAAGAATACATTTAAAAATTTAGGGCAAGGTTTTCATCTTAAGTTTAAAAATGAATTAAAATTATCCATATTCGTTATTGTGAACAATGTTCAATTTTCTAGGCAAACTTAGTCTATTGTTTGAGGCTCTTGATTAAATTAGAATAAGCATATGATTAATATTCATTAAAAGGGTTAAGGAAAAGATTTAAAAACTCTTCTTGGAACCATCAAAAACATGAAAACATAAACAATGAGGATGTGTGTATGTGTGCACATGTGCGTGCGTATGTATATGTTTGTGTGTGTGTGTGTGTGTGTGTGTGTGTGTGTGTGTGTGTGTGTGTGTGTGTGTGTGTGTGTGTGTGTGTGTGTGTGTGTGTGTGTGTGTGTGTGTGTGTGTGTGTGTGTTTATATACATGTATACATATACATACATATATATAATTAAATACTTTCATTTTGTGTACATTATGGGTATCAACTCATAGATAATTGTTTTCCCATCGTTCTATTCATAGCCTTAAGCTATGATGAAAAATTGCATTAATGAAAGGTTGTTCATTTCTAGGTGTTCATTTGCCTATGTAATTTGAATTACCCTCCTATGTTTTAATTGCAATTAATTTAGTTATTGCTTCAATTTTGTGTACCACAAAAGGTTAAATTCAATTAATGGTACAAATATGTTTCAATTAATCAATTCAAACATTGTACAAATAATTTACATATGTGACATCTCCAAATATATTTATATTTATTCAAATTTTAATTTCCATAATGCCATGTGTGTGTGTGTGTATGTACATTTATATATACATATTTATGTGTGTTTATATACATATATGTATGTATATATTTATATATATACACATATTTATGTATATATATGACATTATGGAAATTAACATTTGAATAAATATAAATATATTTGGAGATGTCACATATGTGAATTGTTTGTATAATGTTTGAATCGATTAATTGAAACATATTGTACCATTAATTGAATTTAACCTTTTTTGGTACTCTACATTGAAACAATAACTAAATTAATTGTAATTAAAACATATGAGGAGGGTAATTCAAATTACATAGGCAAATGAACACCTAGAAATGAACAACCTTTCATTAATGCAATTTTTCATCATAGCTTAAGGCTATGAATAGAGTGATGGGAAAATAATTATCTATGAGTTCATACCCATAATGTAGACAAAATGAAATAATTTAATTATTTTTTCTACCAAGATTGGTTTTATGTTTGTTTTCTTTACTAAGGTAGGGTTTATATTATGTAGGGGTTAGTTCGGTAAATGAAAAATTTATATGTCTAGGTAATGTTAAGAATAATTTGTGCATGTATACATGCACACACATTATTCTGACCATTATTAGTTGGTGTCTTTTTTATTTTATCATTAGTTGGTGTCTTTTTGAGTTTATTATTGAGTGCAATAAGTACTTTTGTGCACCAAGCAACTAAGGTGGTTGAATGGCCTACTTAGGTAAGCTTTCCATGAGGGGGCTTAAGCTCTATGCATTATGATCAAATTCAAAAGAAAAAATAATGTATGAGTAATAATCATGTGTACTTGTAAATTACAAAAAATAAGTAGCATTCATTAGAATGTATTAATTTATGATAAAAAAATCTATCAATCATTCATTTAGTCATTTATTTGGGTGCCTAATTATTAGTGAGTAATTTTTTGGTCATTTACTTGACCACTATTTAGTCACTTATCTTTATTAAATCTTGTGATTTTACCTTGTGATCAAATTAGTCATGTATTTAATCACTTATAAATTTCTAAACATTGCTATAATTTGATCACTTTTAGTCACATGACTAAAAACTTTAGTCTTGTGACTAAAATTTTTAGTCACATAGTCATTTATTTGCCTAAATTCTACTAGTGTACTTTCTATTTGGAAGGTTTTTGTGTCACCAAATATTGTGTTCAAGTTTTTTGTGCTTTAAGTTTCTCATACATGCAGTAGATTAATTAATGGTAAATGGATTATGTTATTAAGTGCTGAATTTTTCAAAAAGTTTTGAGGTTACTAATTCACCCCTCCCCTCTCAGTAACCTAGCTAGTATTGATCATTTCCAACACCAACTTGATCTTTTCCACTATTCTTCTATCACATACCTTAGAAAATTGTTATGTTGACATCAATGAAAAATATAATCATGAATGGAACATATCATCATGATAATGATCTAATCATGTTTGTACAATACTCCCCGACAAGAATATCATTAGCATTTATACTTCCAACAGTTACCTCACAAACTAAAATTTGCCTTAGAACATCTAATTATCCTCATCATGTAGAAATTGTATCCACAACAACCAAAATTTGGCTAAAGCAGTTGTACACTATTATTTTATCCTCAATATGGCTAATCTTTAAATTCTATAACTTTTTATTGGGTTGATAATTTATACCAGGAAACTTGAGATAGTTGCTTGAAACTCCAAACCACTATAAAATATATACTTACACTAATTTGTTTTAATTTGTAGTGTCAAGTTCATGAATGTATACTTATAACATTAGATCCAACCATTCTTTATAGCTAGGATAATTTGAATAGTACAATACCAAAAACACCATACGAGAAAACACACATAATAGATAGAATATCACGTGACTACAAGCACATTGATATTTCATTGGATAGTCTAATATATACATTCTAGAGATTATTTATGGTCACTAAAAGAAGCTTTGAATTGAAACATGAAACCCATTTTTACCTCCTCAGTATAACTATAGGTATTAATAATAGAAATTTAATAAAATCTTGTCATAGCAACAAATTATATGAACCCACAAATTTAGTAATATTTCCCAATGAGGGGTTTCTTCTAAATTAATGTGAATCGATGTATAGATAAAATATGAATTGGAGTAAAGATGTAAAGGAATATCTTTTATCATTTGTTGAAGAAGCAACATAACGACAGCTATAAAATAAATTTGTGATGATAAGACAACAAGGTAGAAAAGCATACCTGAGCTAAAATTAAGTAGTTATGGGTGCTTTCATAGGAAAACTTGATGAAATGTTAGTTTCTCCCAAAAAAGGATTTGTGTGTTGTGATGTTGGGGGAGTGCAAATTTGGAAAAACCCTTCCAATGGAGACTAACACTATGCTTTTGCTTTAACAAAAAACCCCTCCACACACTTGCAATCCCATGCAATTGCAATCTGACGGATACAAAATTAATTTTTTTTCCCTTTTCTTTTCTTTATATCCAAACAATGTCAAAATTTTGAAAATAAACTTAAGTGTCATCAAAATTACAACAAAAACCTTAAGTTTTGTCAAAATTTTGACAAACAAATTTATGTTTTGTCAAAAGTTTGACCTCGTCAAGATCATATTAAAAAAAAGGAGGATTTGATGAGCCAAATTGGCCTATCATGGAAAATTTTGGTTGAAAATGGAGGCCTAATGTACTAGTGATATCTATTGAAATTAAGAGGTAGTACACTATACTAGATAATCCTCAACAAAATGGAGTACCAAAAAGAAAAAAATAGAACTATCATTGAAGCAACTAAAGAAATGATGCATAGTCAAAATCTACATACATCATTCTAGGCTAAAGCATCTAATATTGTTGTATATATTCAAAACAGATGTCATCGTGCAATTCTAGAAAGCACAACCCTTGAAGAGGTCTTCTTAGGAAACAAACAAAATTTTTGGTTAATCTGTATATATCCATATTCATAAGGAGAAAAGAACTAAACTAGAGCCCTCAAGAAAAAAAAGGCACATTAATTGGCTATAGAGATTCTTCCAAAGCCTACCAAGTATATGTTAGAGGATCAAGGATAATTGAAATCAGTAGAGATGTCAAGTTTGATGAAGATACTACATTCAAAGCTTCTAATGATATAGAAGAACCTAAAGATGATTTTATTCTTAAAAATTATGAAAGTTCTATGACTGAGAGGGAGAGTTTCATAGAAGATAAGGGACCCGCTACATCTAATTCAAATCCAATCAATAAGAAAATACCCTTATGTGCAAGAAAAATGTTGAAGAAAACAATGTGACACTTAATGAAATGAATAGAGAAACCAAGAGGACAAGAAATCATTCATGTTATGTTACTCATCTAAATGAATACACCAATTCAAAACCTTTTGATTTTGAAGAAGCTCTAAAATCTCAAGCCTAGAAAAATTCCATGATTGAGGAATGCAAGGATAACTTTAGTGGCTAATATTCAGCAATTGGGTAATTTCACTCATTAGGAACCCCAAATTTGGCTCTCTTTTTTTTGCACTTTTAGGGTGACCATGTTTCCTACACTTTACAAAAATTGGGTCACATGCCTAGGCTAATCACCAATAATAATGTAGGAGCATTTGTATTTTAGTGATAACTTCGCTAATGCAATCTTTTTTCCATGCAGTAAATTATATATATTCACCTACAATTTCCAAGTCTTATCCTAATCGATGTCATATTAGCCAATATTTTGTTAAAAATTAAGGTAGGTTACAAGTTAAGTATGTAGATTCAACATGTGTCTCCATTACAAATACTTTCAATGAAACTTCTTATCCTTTCTCACATTGGCCCAAAATATATTTGATTTGGAACATGTGCTTTTACTTTTGGGAATTTCTTTAGAACTTCGTATCCTTTTAAAATTTTGGCTGAAAATAGGATTTATGATCCTCTAATAATTATAAACAATATGGATGTTGCCTCCATTCCACCATTTAATAATTTGGAGGGAAACTATAATGATTTAATTGGGATAAATTTAACTTTCAAGTTTTATGATCAATTAGGATCTATATAATAATAATAATTAAATCATGGTTTCTAGGTATGTATACTATTATCTATGATTTTCATCAATAATGAAAGACTCACCAGAATTTTATAGAATTTTCATATAGTATAAAAAAAATTTCCAATAAAATAATAAAAATTCCTACTCAAAAAAATTAATTCACCAATAGAAATTAATTGTTTTCCCCTGAACTAATGTTTGATTTGCCAACACTTTATACATTTTTTCAAAGAGGGGTCTCATAAAGTTATCCCTAGAGGAATGTCAATCTATATTTTTTAAAAATGTTTGGGATATTGTTCCAAGACCCAAAGACAAATTTGTTGTCTCCTCAAGATGGTTATTCAAAATCAAATCAGCATCTAATGGTTGTATTGAAAAATACAAAGCCAGACTTGTGGCCAAGTGAGTCTCACAAGAGGAAGGGATTGATTATGATTAAACTTTTGCTCCTATTTCCCATCATACATCTGTCAAAACTATACTTGTAATAGCTACATCCAAAGGATTGAAGGTACATTAGATGGATGTGAAGACAATATTTCTAACTAGACTCATCAATGAAGAAGTATACTTGGAACAACTATAAGTATTTTTTATCCACAAGAAAGAGTCACATGAATGAAAATTGAAGAAAGCTTGACTTTACAGTCTTAAAAAATCTTCCATAGCATGGTATGAGAGAATAGATAGATACCTTACCAAATTAGGGTACTCAAAAAATAAAGAAAATCCTACCATATACTTCAAGAAATCAGAGGAAGATATGTTTGATGGAGATATTTAGAAAGACTAGGTTACTGAGAAGAGAGGGGTGAATTAGTAATATTTAGAAACTTTTAACTTTAGTTATCCAATTAGCATTTAATCCTTCTCATTTAATCTGATCTAGTAGCATGCAAAAGAAACTAAAAAACATGAAAGCATTCATAACATTTTGACACATAGATTTGGTGACCCAAAAACCTTCCAAATAGAAAGTAAACTGGGGTGGGGTTTTCTAGTGTAAATATGTATTTACTATTTACACTTACTTATATTTACTCAGGTTAATGCATTATTTTATTATTTATTTTGTGAGACACTTAGGAGTTTGTGTAACTTTTTGAGTTGTCATGTTGACAACATGGAAGAATGAAACTCTATTTCAGCACATGATGTCTACAACACTGGTGTTTGCATCATTCACTAAGTTGTCATGTAGACAAAATAGTTATTCACACTCCCTTTTTATCACATGTTGTCTACGATATGTGTTACATCCTTGTACACTTATCCTCTCACCATTGCCCTTACTTTCACACTTAATGGAGGATAACCCATATCTAGTGGACATGTGCCTAGTTGTATGACTTATCATGATATTAATTCTTAAGCATTCTACATGCATCTCAGAGGCCTTTATATATAGGCACTCATTGTGTACTTTCATGCATATTGAATCGAATACATTATTATTCTGATCATACTCCTTTCTGGTCTATAGTTGTGCTTGTGTTTCAGTTCTTAGTTCTTGGGTGAATTTTTCCCTAAGGAAAATTCTTACATGGTATCAGAGCTTGGAGATTTTCTCTTCACATAATCATTCAAGACCATAGTTGCTTCAGCACCTCGACTCAAATCTAGAGTACTATAGAAATTAGGAGCATCTATAGTCAGAACGTACTTCACCATTATGTTCAAAATGTCAATTTGGTACAAATCAGCTATAAATTTGGCTACCCTAGGCAAAAGTCAATCATGAGGCAAAAAAATTTTACAAATCGACACTCGAAGGCCCCGATTTGCAAGTTCGATATAGTCATTTTTGGATCTGTAATTTTAATTTTCATATTTGATTATTTTTCTATATTTTTGAATTATGGATTTTTTGAAAAAAAATTCCTAGTCAGGCTAGCAAAGAAATATTTTTTTATAGAACCAGGTAGTGATACCCCAACCTTGCAATTTGGAGGAATATTTGTCCAACTAAGCATATTCTAATTGACGAGCATCACGGTATATTCTAAAAAGTACAAAATAAATTTGGCACATTCCTCACCTCAAAAATTTGAGTGGCTACATATTTTGGCACTGGCACATTTAAACTGGAATCTAGTTGCCTACAACTTAGGCTAAGCTCACAATCCTGGCAGCAAGTTTGATTTCACTCTACGGCATTTTGTTTTTATTGCACATTGTATGTGCTTATCCAATCGATGTGGGATTAAACTCACCAACATTTTTTAAATGCTAGTAGGCCAAACCCCCTTTTGATGCCTTTTCTTGAAGGATATTCCTACACTGGTAGTAGGGTCTAAACATCTTCTAGCACATGATTTGAGTTTTTGATGTCACTTCTTGACTTTTCTAATAGAGTCATAGTCATACAACCAACTACATCCTTCTTGCCCACATAGTGTTGAATCTGACACCCATTCATTTTGTGCCATGAGGCAAATAGTGACTCACCAACACATCCACCTACCCAACTCAACTAGTGACACACAGTTCCACTATTGAAGCCCATATCGACGAATATGTGGACATCACACAGCTGATACATTGCAAGCCAACTCGCCAGTGATTGTACATCTAGTCAATAGTATGCAAGCAACCAGTCATCACACACCTATTAAAAAATTATATGCATAGTCATATATGTACTTCTACCACATCAACAATACATGTGTACATATAGTGTATAGTCTTTATGGTCTGTATAGTCACCTAAGTTGCTGACATCATCACAGGGCTAAGATTTGCTAACATCACCAAGTTCACTGGCCTAAATTTGATGATCATCTGACTGTCAAAACTAGGCCTTTTATAACTACTACAATGGTTATTTGATAGTCAAATTTAAGCTAGTAATTTCTTGCCCAGACCCCTCTTCAAATTATTTTTTGATTTGGTAGCCTAACATTGAGAGGCCATAACTTAGTCTTCCAGACTCCAAATCAAGTGCAATTTTTTATTTTTCTTTAGGTATAATTTTGTGAACTTTTTATTGGTGGTATTCTTTTCTATTTCTAGTGGAAGAAGTTTTTAGAATTTTCATTTTTTGGTGACTATACCTATCCAATCCTACATTTTGCAACATCAAATGCTTTGTACAAGCTCATTTGGACATGAAAAAGGGTTCTATTTTTTTTGAAAGTGCATTATTTTTTTTCTACTTTCCATATCTATAGTTAGATTCTAAGGTTGTGTGGAAAAAAATCTCAGTTTCAAAATTAGGGTTGTTCTGCATTGTAGTGCTTTGATTACTTTTCAAAATTATTGTACATTTGAGCTGCAGTGCTTAGTGATAGTTTTGGGCCTCAAAAGGTAGTTGTAAAAAAGAAAAATTAGAAGTCCACTTTGTTCATTTTGATAAGTGGCCTATTGTACATGCACTACATATAAAGTGCCAAAAGCATCTTTTTTGGGGCAGTCTTTTAATCGAGTGAAAAGGGGGTTGTATACTATGTATTGTGCCTCTCTTTTGTGATCTTTTCATTTTTTGCATCATGGGTTCACCTAAACGTCCACTTCTAACATCATGTAATTATTCTACATGGAAAGATATTACATGAAGTAGATTAATGGAAAAAGGTTACAGTCTTTATGTTGATGGTACAATATCTAAACCCGCTAATGCTATAGAGCTCTATATTGGAAAAAACAAGACCAACAAGCTTTAGGAATTATCAGGAATTGCATACATAGACATCTCTTCTTCCACATTTCTATTTTCAAGGAATCCAAATCTACTTGGGACAATCTTGAATCATTGTATGGTAAGGTGGATGAGTAAAAGGGATTTCAGATTGAGGACAATCTACTTCTCTTGGATCCAAAGAACTTTGACACAATTCAAGATTACATCAACAAAGCCAATGAGTATAGGGCACTACGTAAATATTGTGGAAATCCCATAAAGGATGAAAATTTGATTCATCACATCCTAAAGAGGCTACCTTCAGAGTATGCTTCATTTGTTTCAAGTTATAATACTCGCAGCTTGACCATGGGAAGTGCTTACCAAAAGCCTACATTTGATGCATTTGAAAAGATGTTGATTGTTGAACAATCTTGCTTGATAGATTTGGGACTTCTCATGACATCAAAGACCAAAGCATTGGTGGCTAGTGATTAGAACCAATCAAGTCAAGGAGGGAAAATTTCTAGCAACAATAAGAAGAAGCAATGGAAATAGAAATCACAATCTAAGACACAATAATCCTCCTCACAGCAAGGCAATTCTTCTTCCAACAAGAAGGGAAGTAATGAAAAGAAGGACAAACTTTTTTGTGCATATTGCAAGAAGTCAAATCATGATGAGCATCATTGCAAGACTAAAAGAATTGATGAGTTGGAAAACCTACTCAAGAAGAACAAAATTCAAGTGCTAGGTACTTCCAAGGATTCAACTCCAACATCTTCAAAGGGAAATGGGCAAGCACTTATGGCAAACACAAGTTCTTCTTTGGAATGGATACTTGACTCAAGTGCCTCCTATCATATGGGTTTTTCAAAGGGAGACTTTTCTTCATTGAAGTAGTCAAAGGTACCACACATCTTCATGGGAGATGATGCTAAAATAGAAGTTGAAGGGAAAGGACATGTGGAAATAGACAACGGGGAATTCAAATATGTTCTCTACATTCCAAACCATAGCTCCAATCTCCTCTCAGTTTACCAAATCACTCACCTTGGAGATGGTCACAAAGTTGAATTCCTTCCAAATTTAGTGGTGGTGCAAAGTCTTAGAGATGATTCATTAGTTGCAAAGATAAATTCAATCATGATAAGAGGCCTTATACCTTCTCCCACTTTGTGCCCAAGTCTCCTTCTCAAGCCTTGTTAACTTACCCTACTTCAAAAATCAAATTATGGCATGAGTGGTTTGTTCATCTTTCCTTTCACTATCTTCAGCAACTTTGCTCAAAACACATGGTCAAAGGTCTACCTAACATCAAATTTTCTAAGGGTGAGTGTTCATCATGTTTAGTGGATATGCATCTCAAGGAGATGTATGATAAAGGGAAGTCTTCTAAAAAAATAGTTGTTCTTTAGTTGGTTCAAGTCCTTTTACAATGATTTCAATCAGCCAAGGCCGGTACATCCTTACCTTTATTGATGACTTTTCATGATTCACATGGGTCTGCTTCCTTCATCATAAGAATGAAGTGGTTGATAAGCTTCAAGCCTTCAAGAGTCATGTTGAATAGAAGTCAAGGAAAGCCATCAGGGTTCTATGGATAGAAAATGAAAGTAGATATGTGAATAGAAGACTTAAAGACTTTTGCAAACTTGATGGTATTGATCCTTAGAATCCACCAGTATTTAGTCCACATAGGAAAAATGTTGTAGCTATGAGAATTAGAACTCTTAAGTCCATGGCAAGTTTCATGATTAAAGCCAAGTCTCTTGATCCTACACTTGAAGTTAAAGCCATTAGTAGTGCTACTTTCATATGTAATAGGTCTCGACATAATGCCTTAAATGGTCAGACTCCTTTTGAGGCATGGTGTGACAGAAAACCAATTGTGAGTCACTTTAGAGTCTGTGGTTGTCAATCATGGGCAAACCTATCTTCCACAAGATGCAAGGCACCAACACCTTGGCCTTCTACTTTCATCAAATATGAAGACAATGTTAAAGCCTATAGACTATGGATCAAGAGACTCATGAGATCTTTGTGGAGAAGGATGTTCACTTTTAGGAAAGTTCACCCAGCTTATCCTTTACTCCACTCTACACTTCATACACTATGGAAACTAACAATGACACCAGCAATAGTGCTTCAATAGATTCAAACATGTGGGGTTCTTTCAATAGGTGCAATGAGAGGTCATGGCATTAGTATAGTCCACATGCATACATTGCCACAGTGATAGGTCTAGCACAATAGGGTACATGTTGTCTTCCACCTCTAGCAACAATTGATGACAACATGGCAGACATTACATGTTTGTTTGTGGAGTTACACAGCGCAAATTTGGGAGATAGCCTTGATGATTTAAATCTTCTCTTTGATGAAGATGATCCTTCTATAGTTGGTGTGAGGGCTCACTCTGACCCTCGTGTCCATTCTCTACATGATTGATCTTTATAGGTTGATGTGATTGTGGATCCTTATGAACAGTAGTTGTCAAAGGTATATTTATCAATTGAGAAGATAGATGGCTCATTGGAATAGGTTCAATAGAAATCCTTTCTAGATTTTGACTCATTCTTTTCTACATCATTGGAAGGGGCAGCCATCAGAATTGACACAAGGACACTTGAGTAGGTTTCATGGCCACCATACATCTTCTGAATTGTGCCTTTGCCTTTGTTTCTTCCAAAGGGGAGGAACATCATTCTACACTCTTGGACCAGCTTCTACCTTGGAATAGAAATCATTGGTCACCATTCTTCATTGAAGGGGGACTACCTTGTCCCTCTTCCTCTTCTTTCTTATGGGGGGGACTTTTTTCCTCTTCTGAGGTCTTGTACTATTGTATGTACTTGATGTATGTTGTAATGGGGGGGTCTTGATTACTCCATCCATCCATGAATCTATTTTTTCATCTCTCTTTTTGGGGGATGGTTTTTCACATGACATTTTCCCTCTTTCTCCACTTTATGAGAGATTGTATTTCATTATGTACATGGGTATTTAACATGGGATAGTAGCCAGGACCCATCATGCATTTCATCCTAGTTTTTGTAAGCTTAAGAGCATTCCACCAAGTTACACTTAAGGGGGGGTGTTGGTGTAAATAAATATTTACTATTTACATTTACTTAAGTTTACATAGGTTAATACATTATTTTATTATATTGCATTATTTTATTATTTATTTTGTGAGACACTTAGGAGTTTGTGTACCTTTTTGAGTTGTCATGTTGACAACACAGAAGTACACAACTCTATTTTAGCACATGGTATCTACAACACTGGAGTTTGCATCATTCACTGAGTTGTCACATAGACAACATAGTTATCCACACTCCCTTTTTAGCACATGTTGTCTACAATATAAATATGCTTGTTACACCCTTGTAGTCTTATCCTCTCATTATTGCACTTACTTCCATGCTTAATGGAGGATAACCCATATCTGGTGGACATGTGCCTAGTTGTATGACTTATCATTATGCTTATCCTTAGGCATTCTAGATGCATCTCAAAGCCCTTTATATTCAAGCACTCCTAGTGTACTCTTATGCATATTGAATAAAATACATTGTTATTCTAATCATACTCCTTTCTAGTCTACAGTTGTGCTTGTGTTTGAGTTCTTAGTTCTTGGGTGAATTTTTTCCTAAGGCAAATTCTTATAGGGATGATACCCAAAAGCTTTAGTATGGAAATATAAAGTTGGTTTGTTAAGGCTTACATTGATCACTTATGATTTTTTGCCCTATTAGGAGAAATAAGGACTACTAGATCCACCTTGTGAAAGGATTTACAAACATACAACGAAGTGTGCACTCAGTAAAGTGATTTACAAAACACTGTTAGGTCTACCTTGTTGAAGGATTTGACTAATCCACCTATTAGGATGAAACAACAGCTCATCTCTAATCTACAATTTTGTTTGCTTAATGAGATTCCTTTAAGTGTACAAATCACCTTGTTTTGATAGATGAATCTTTATTGCTCCTTATACTCCTATAGCCTTTGTAATTCACACTTTTATCTCTTCTCTTAAGATTACTTTTGCATCCTTACAATACACATTATATGTGATACAATACACTATATATATACCAATCCAATTATACAAATTACAAAGTTGGCTACAATACAATTTTACACAAATATTTCAAGGTCAGCCTCAATGAAGATACTAAGGTTCTGAAGAATGACTTAGTGAGGTTCTGATACTCAGCATCTACTATCAATGTTCAACATTTTCATATACTCACTAGATGTAGAAGTTTGGTTTATACTGATCACTTCCAAGTAGTCTTGAACTAAGTCTTCACTAGTGACTCAGTGAATACTGTGAAACTTGTCATATAAATTGAGTATCTTAGTTTACATTGTATGACTTGGCAACACAATCACCTCAAGCTCAATATAAACTAAGTCACTTTGTCAACACTAAGTAGATCGGTTAACACTAGACTTGGATCATATAAAATGTGAACTTAGTAAGTGCTACATAGCTCAATTTGCATTGCTAAACTTGGCATACACTGAGATGAACATTTTACATTGTTCATCTTCACAATAACTCTAACTACTTGGTGAACATTGGAATTTGTCCAAAGGACTCGGTAGCAAGTGTAGAACTTGGCAGCAACTAAAATTCTTGGAAAACACTGTTATCTGTACAATAAGCTTGGTAGCTATTTACAATCTAAATAAGTGTATGTCACTTATAAAAAAATTGATTGATATGTCAATAATGTCCCCCTTTTGCATTAGTGACAAAAACACTTATCAGCCAAAAAATTTCCTAAATACCATCACCTTGTGGTACTAGCTCGGTAGAGTATACTATTTTTGAGATTTTTCAAAATTGATTTTGTAAGATATATAGATATGTACATTGTGAGGTTCTTTCATACAGTATACTATACATCTTCTTGCTATATACAATATATACTTGTTGTACATATCTTTCTCCCCCTTTCTTTTTACAACTTATTACATGTCTACCCCATAACTTTTACATATTTGTCCATATATCTCCTCCTATGCATCTTTCTCATATCTTCTTATTCATAGTATATACTCCCCCTATACATATATCTTTCTCCCCTTTTTTGACAATAACACCAAAGATTTATTCTATTTATTTACATTTTAATGCTTAAATGAGATAAAAATTATAAATGTACCTTAAGTATGATTGCCAAGGTCTTGTCACAGTCCTCTTGCAAGACCTTACTTTTGTGCAGTGCAATTTGCACTTCTACAGACAACTCTATCATATGGTCTGCTCTAGAGAAGTTGTTATGGATGAGTATTTTAGAATGGGCAACATATTTCTATAGTGCATCCATGTTGGGAAGAATCATATTCTTTATATCTACTAATGTAGATCTGATCCTTGCTTCTTCTCTAAGTAGTACTTCTTGCATATCTGTCAAAAACCTTATCTTCTTGAAGTGTGTAGAACTTGAACTATGGTTATATTGCAATAGCTCAGTGCTTGCCTTAAGGTCTTCATCTATCTTAGATAACTTTTCCTTTATTTCCTTGGTAAAATTAGAAACATCAAATAGCTTACAAAGAAGTGATGATAAATTTGTACAAGATGTTTCTAGAGAGCCCAAAATTTTAGAAATTTCTACTTGATAGATAGCTATTTGTTGAGCAATTTTCTACAACACTTTATTTTCAATTTTTTTCTCTACCTTCTATAATAACTTATCCTTCCCATTAGTATCTTAATTGAGCTTTAGAACTGCCTCTACCAATTGATACAAAATTGGCATTGAAGAATCAATGTCTACACCTATAGGATTTGCCAAAATATTATTTGCATCCTTAATAATTTGAAATTATTTATCCATTTTCTCTCTTAATCTCTATTCTTTGGCTTTCTTCTAGAGGAGTTCACTAAATGTTTGCATTTGGTCTAGATTAAGCTTGGAGATGTCTTAATTAGGGATTACAATTTCCTCATCTAGGTCTATTTCTTCCTCCATCTCTTTTCCTTTACTCAAAAATGTTGTACTCAGTTGAGGCTTGGTCTCAACTGTCATTGCACTTATTACTTGCATGCTCAAAATAGTAATAATTGTAGACATACTAGGACTAGCTACAAAAATTGATACTACACTTATTGAAAAAATACTAATAGAAATACCTGAAGAATCCAAAATTGATGTGGCAATTTTATAGATGTGTCCAAAACTATTGTGCTCAAAACTAACATATTAAAAAATTATGTATCCAACTTGGTAGAAAAGGGAAGAGTTTGTAGCTTGGTAGATGAAGTGGAGGTCACTTCAGTCAAGGATGTGCTAAGCTAAATTTAAGCAAGGAGTGATTGGAGGTTTTTATTCACACTGGTAGTCACAATCAATCCTGTTGAGGTTGTCTTTGCACTATATTTCCAACACACCTATGATGAAGCTCTCTTTTCTTTTTAATTCAATCAACACACTTGCACACATATTAGAAATCTCAACTTGAACTTTTATTTATACCATTCAGATTGTCAAGTTGGCCCATATTCAAATTACAATAACTAATATTCATCATCATCGTCGGCTAGAATAAATACATAAAGTAATTAAGCTTCATATGCCAAAATAAGAAAAATCCTTCGTAAGCCAACCCTGCTTAGTAGAAACTAACTTTGGAATGATTCTTTGTGTTGACCAACAGAGGCTTAGTTAACACTATGAACTTACAAAAATCCCTTGGCAACTGAGTGCATTCAATGAATACTAGCTCTATCCAACTTTCCCTTCGTTAACAAAGTGAGATCGATTAATACTCCTTTTTGCCTAAATTCCTTTGACACCCAAATGAGCTCAGTAAATAGTAAACCTATGAATGCTAGGTAGACAAGGAAAACTTTCTTCACTAGTGAGATTGGTAAGCATTGTCTATCAATTGATATGACATTTGTGTAACATCAAAGACAACACACAATTGATCAATTTTATCTAGCAAGGTGTCAAAATATGAAACCTTAAGATCAACTAGTTCATTAACAATTACCTTAATGATGTCTTTAGTTTCATCAATTTTAACCTCATATCCAAGAGGTTTCACCCATGTTATTCTGGGCCCGACTGCCTAAATGTATACTCTATCACTATCTACCATGAAACACACATCATCCTTATAATCTTTGACTAGTTTCTTGGGAATTCAGTGTCTATTATTCATTTTCTCTTTAAATGTATCAAATTAATTGTCCATAATATTATTATAGCTCTCACCCATCCCAGTAATAAACTCATTGATCTGATATAGCACTGGCACATCTTTTGTCCACACAATAGAGCCTTTTGAAAGGAAAAAATTCTCAACATAAAAGAATAAATAGGTTAACAAGGATCCAAACTTACAAGGGTTATTATTTGATGTCTTGATGATTTCCATGTTCTTATTGAACTACTTCAACAGTAGCTCAGCAAGGTCAAAAGATAGATTGTTCTTCACTACCTTGTATCCAAGGTCAGCAACTTTGCATGACATGTTGTTTAACTTTCTTGAGCTATAAATCTTAAGTGTAATGATATGGATGCCAAACTTCAATTCCTTATCAATGACACTACTTATTTTCATGCCTCTACCATCCCATTATGCTAGGGTTTTCTTCTCAAGTTCAACCTGACCTAGGGTTTTGGTTATCTTAGCTTTGGCCAAAATTGGGAGACTAGCAATTTGATGAATCATCTTCTTTGTGATCAATACTAGTTTCTCCAACCACAACTGCTCATTATGCACCTGACCAAGGATAAACCTAAACCATTTTACTTGAAATTAATAGGGCATGTGACGGATGTGAGTTAACCCTTTGGTTTCTAGGTGTTGGTGCTTGGGTTTCAAAACTCCATTTACATATAGTTTTTCAAGGACATCATCCATTTCTAAAGTGCCAATATCTTGACTAACACATTTAAAGTGACTTTGGATATCATTGATCAATATTACATTTGGAGGAATTTATGACTATGCTCCACTCAGATCTAGGTTTTCTATGATTTCAAGGGTGAGCTTGAAGTTCGGTGCCTTCGATTTACTACAAACTAGCATGTCTGAATCTTGCTTTGCCTTGCTATTGTTGGATGCCATCTTCACTTAGTAGGGTTTAAGAGAATTCAAAAACTTTTGCTAACAATTCACTCAAATCACTTGGATTCTTTGAAGATCACACTTTGTAATAGCTCTTGAAATTTTCATGGTAAAAATGACTTCAATTCTATTCCTTTTATCAAATTCTGGCATAAATACTTAGTACGAAAGGTAGATTGATTGACATCATGTTGATAGATTGTCATCCACTTCACTTTCATTGATCACTTAGTAGAGTCTTCCATTACTTGGTAACCATATAAAATTTAGTTGCTCCCAACCTCATTTAGTAGAGTCTATGACCTGACCTCACTCAATAAGGAAAGTAACTTGATAGTAGTTGGTACCCCTTTTTACTTGGTGATCCCTTTGTATCTTGAATATAGATATGGATCTTTTCTACTTTTCAACTAGAACTGATTTGCATGTCTTCTTTAATAGCCTAGTTCCAATTCTCCCTTGAGAGCTTAAGTAGAAATGGTAGAGTCATCCAATTCTTGAGTGACTTGATCACCATTGCTTGGACTTTTATTTTTGGTAGACTTTGGAACCTGTTGTTGTCTCATCTATTTTTTGATATTATCAACCTTTGCCTTTTTTTCATCTTCTATTCTACCAATATTCATACAGTTCTTGTCAAGATGACCAAGTTTTATATAAGTGAAACATCTTTTAGTGGTATCTCTTTTCTTCGTATGATGTTTTACACAATTTATTCCAATGTGTCCAAATTCTCCATAGTAATGACATCTACACTAGGTTTTGTAGTCCCAACCAAATATTGCTTTCATAATTTTCTATACTGGATTCAATATGTTGGTTTTGCATTCTAATGACTTGTGTCCATGTTTCTTACATTTGTGACATTTGCCTTCAAATCTTCATTTCTCTTTGCATTCACTAGAATTTTGACCATGTTGATTACCATTGTAGCATTTTCCATTGAATTTTGTTTTTCCATTGCTCTAACATTTGTTTGATAAATGACCTATCTTACCACATTGATTGCAATAGGTCATTGATTCTTTTGAGCTCCTTGCTTCGATGATTCTCCTTCTTCTATATATCCAATTCCTACTTTTCCTTTTTGTCTATAGATATTTTCCTCATTCAATTGATTAATGTTTGCTTGGGATTTCATCATTCTTTCATTGAATTATCTTTCAAAGTTTAGACCATTTCACAATATTTCATTTTCAAATGTTAGCTAGGCTCATGATTTCTTCATTTGCATTGGAGAGCTAATCAATAAGGTTTACTTGCTGAAGGGATTGGTGTTGGATTTCATTGTTCTTTCCTTCTATCTCTTCTTTTATATTTTTCTTCTACTCCATGACTTTACGTGGCCTTATTGACTGAATCTCTTGTTCTCTTCTTAGTTTTCTTACTTCTTCTTACAGGGAACCATTCTTTTCTAGGGTTTCTTTGATTGCTTCATTGGCTTCATCTTCGTTACTTGAATGAATATCTTCAACCTCTTCTTTAATGTAGAGATGATCATTCATTTGAATTGCAATTTATTTTCTTCTTTTCAAGGATTGAGGGAGTTGCTCCTTTGCTTTCTTGAGTTGGGCAATAGTTATTTCCAAATCTAGCTTTTCATTGTCAATAGCTTTGTCAAGTCTAAATATCTGCATGGCTTTGATCTTTGCTCAAGTTGTTAAGCTTTCTCTTGAGAACCACAATGCTTTGATACCAATTTTCAAAAATATTCAAAAAGGATAGGTTACTAAGAGGAGAGGGGTGAATCAGTAACCTTATAAAACTTTTAACTTAACTTATCCAATTAGCATTTAATCCTTCTCATTTAATATAATCTAGTAGCATACATAAGAAACTAAAAACATGAAAACATTCATAACATTTTGACACATAGATTTGGTGACCCAAAAACCTTCCAGATAGAAAGTAAAACTAGGGTGGGGATGATACCCACAAGCTTTATTACTAAAATATAAATTTGGCTTGTTCAGGCTTACATTGATCACTTTTGATGATCTTCCCTATTAGGAGAAATAAGGACTACTAGGTCCACCTTGTTAAAGGATTTACAAACATATAATGAAGTGTGCACTTAGTAAAGAGATTTACAAAAGACTATTAGGTCTACCATGTTAAATGATTTGACTAATCCACCTATTAGGATGAAACAATAGTTGATCTCTAATCTACAACTTGGTTTGCTAAATGAGATTTCTTTAAGTGTAAAAATCAAATTGCTGCAATAGATGAATCTTTGCTAATCTTTGCTCTTCTCTTAAGATTACTTCTACATCCCTACTACACACATTGTATGTGATACAATACACTATATATACCAATACAATTATACAAATTACAAAGTCAGCCAGAATACAAGTTTACACAGATGCTACAAAGTCGACCCAAACAATCACACTTAGGTTCTGAAGACTGACTTGCTGAGGTTCTGATACTTGGCATCCACTATCAATGCTCAGCATTGCCATTCACTTGGTAGACATAGAAGCTCAATCCATACTGATCACTTCCAAGTAGTCTTGAACTCAGTCTACACTGGTGACTTAATGAATATTGTGAAACTTATCATATAAACTAAGTCTCTTGGTTTACATTGTATGACTTGGTAAACACTATCACCTCAAGCTTGGTATAAACTGAGTCACTTGGTTAACACTAAGTAGCTCAGTTAACACTAGACTTGCATCACATAAATTGGAAACTCAATAAGCACTACACAACATGGTTTTCATTGGTAACTTGACATACACTGAGATGCATAGTTTACACTGTTGATCTTTATAGTAACTATAACTTCTCAGTAAACACTATAATTTTTCCAAAGGACTCAGTAGCAACTACAGAACTTGGCAACAAAAAAAATGCTTGGCAACCACTATTATCTATATAATAAGCTTGATATCTATTTAAAATCTGAATAAGTGTATGTCACTAATAAAAAATTTGACTAATATGCCAATAATGTTAATACTAGTTCTCTATGTTGATGATCTCTTGATTATAGGCTAAGGCTATCTTATTATTAAATGTAACCAAGACCTCATATCTGAATTTGAAATGAAATATTTAGGTATTCTACACTACTTCTTGGGATTAGAAGTAAGACAAAAGCGAGAATACATTTTCCCCAATCAAGGGAGATATACCACTAACATATTGAATAGATATAGTTTTAGCATGATGGACTGAAAAACCACTATCCATACCTATGGAGAAAAATCTCTATAAACTCAAAAATGAGGCACATCAATCTAAGGCTATTGATCCTATATATTATAGATAGATAATTGGATCACTAATGTCCTTAGTGAAAAATTGTCCTAATATTTGTTATGCCACAAATGCACTGAGTCTATTTATGTACAAACCTAAGAAGATTCACCTCATGGGAGAAATAAACATTTTGAGGTACTTGTGAGGCATTAGTGGACTTGGGTGGAAATACAAAGAATTTGAGTTACTAAGTTTCATGGATATTCAGATTATGATTGGGTTGGATGCTCAATTGATCAAAAGAGCACTACAAGAAGTTGTTGCTTTCTTGGTTCTACAATGATATCCTAGTTTAGTAAGAAGAATTTTTTTTTGCTCTAAGTTCCACCAAAGTAGAGTACATAGCTATATCCATGGGAGCATGAAAAGTTGTATGATTGAGGAAGTTGTTGGTTGGGCTATTTGAGAAGCCTCTAAAACCTATAGTTATACATTGTGATAATTAGAGTTGTATCAAACTCTTACTGAATCCAATCTTCCATAACAAGTCAATGCATATAGAGATACATGTATGCTACATCAAAAATATAGTAGATAGAGGTATTATCAAGTTAGAATACATCTAGCATAGAAGAGAAGTTTGTTGACATATTCACCAAACCTCTTGCAAATTTGAAAGTTCAATACAAAAGAAAACTTGGTATGAAAAAACTATAATTTTAACTCATTAGATAATATCTTGGTTCTTTGTGTGTGTGTGTGCGTGTGTGCGTGTGTGTGACTTTTTTGCTTACAAAGTTACTATTGTGCACATGTGGTTGTCTATGAAAGGTGGTGATCTTTTATTTTTGAGATGATAGGTCTCTATTATAAGGTCATGACCTTAATAATAGATTTACTTATTATCATATACTTTAGTAAATTGTTGTCCCAAAATGTGTCATATAGTATGATAACAAAATTTTCATAGACTTCACTAAATTGTTGTCCCAAAATGAACCAGCATGTATGGTAGTGAAAGTATCAAATTTGACTTCATTATAGTTATCCCATATCATGCTAGATACTTTGATACTACTTGAGTTAGTGCTTCAATCCTTGAGTTATAATCATGGCTATGTTTGTATTTATCCTGGAATGAGCCAAAAATCATGATGATTAGTATGATATTCCTTAATCAAGGTGAATTATTTGATAACACTATTATTAGTACTAGAGTGTGCCAGCCATCAAAAAAATTGTTAATTTGTTGATGAGCATGTTCATGATGTCAACATTATTGGATTGATCAATTCCTCCCTCACTAAGAGGGGGTGTTGAAATTTGGTCTTAGTCAAACCTAATAATAAAAAATCAATTTAAATGTGTGTGTGTGTGTGTGTTTGTGTGTGTGTGTGTGTGTGTGTGTGTGTGTGTGTGTGTGTGTGAATGCTATTATGTATCTACATACATTAATATATACATATACATATACATATATATGTATGTATGTATGTATGTATGTATGTATGTATGTATGTATACATACATACATACATACATACATATATACATATATATGTATAAAGTATATCTATCTAGGGTATGTGCAAGATCATTGTCAAGCAAACTATGGCCTTAAGTGTTAGTGAAAAGTTAGCAAATTACGGTTATGTTAGCTTGACACATGATTTTGAAGTAGTTTTGTGCTTTATATCAAAAAGTTGTAGCAAAAGAATCTATAGGAAATTGAATCTAGTTTCTAAACTACTAGGCCTTATCTAGAGAAAAAATTATTTGATTTGTCAAACTTTTGGATTTTAATGTAGTACTACAAAAAATTTAGGCCAAAAATAAAATGTAGTCATATGTCTGACCACCTTAATCAAAATCAAATGATAATATCTTTTAATAAAAGTATAGATAATAAAATTAGACTCATTCCTAGGTGTGACACATATTTTTGGGTATTTTTATTCCAAATAAATAATTAAATATGAATTTTATACTATAACTTTTTTCAGAATAAAAAAATCTTGTGTCTGACCACCTTAACTAATTGAAAACTTTAGAAAATTATTTTTTTCTTGTACTAGGTGAAGCATAGAATGTGATGCAACTTTTGGATTTTAAAAATGTTATATCATTTGAAAGTTACAAATATTTTTCAATCAGTATATCAATCAACAACTTACAGACATCTTCATTAAAAAGTAACTAATAAATACATATTGAACTATGAATTTGACAACAATTATATCAATCGAATCTTGAGACTGTTATCAAACAACCCTTTTTGTTTCATTGAATTTTAATTTTAAAAAAATTGTCAAATGGCTACTCAAAGTCTGAATATTAGTGAACCATATCTCAAACATGTTATTTGAGTTATCCAAATAGATTTGGTAAATACCAAATCTGATTGAGTACCCAAAATTTGGCAGCAATTTTTTTTCTCGAGAATTGATTACCCAAATTTTAGAAGGAAATCTATTTAGCAAGTGTTCAACAATTAAATTATTATTATTATGTATTATTAGTATATATTATAATATAGTAATATACTTGATTATTATATATGTATTAGTATGTTAATATATATTAGTATATATTAATATATTATTATTATATTTAATACAGTCATATATTATTATATAACATAGTAACGTATTATTAAATATAATATAGTAATATATTTGATTATCATTATTATATAATCTAGTGAAATATTATTATAATATAATATAGTAATGTATTATTATTATTATATAATAATGGGATTATAGGCTAGGGTAATCGATGTAATGGGTTGAATGCATCATGGACTAGCCTAAAAGCCCATTCAATGTATAACATCAATTATCCTATGTCCCTAGAGTCCTGGGACCCTTAGAGACCTATGTTGTCATGAAATGCATCAAAAGGGGTCATAGGTTATCCTATGACCCATGACCCCTTTTGACCCATTCGAACAAACCAAATAGGTCTTTAGGGGTCATAGAACCCCTAACGACATATGTTGTCATAAAATATGTCAAAAGGTTTCAAAGAAACCAAATAGGTCCCTAGGGGCCATAGGACCCCAATGGACATATGTTATCATGAAATGTATTGAAAAGGGTGATAGGTTATCCTATGATCTGTTTCAGCTCATTTGAACAAATAAAATAGGTCCCTAGGGGTCTTAAGATCCTTAGCGACATATGTTGTCATGAAATGCATTGAAATGAACCTTTCAACCCATTCGAACAAACCATATAACTTTTTGGGGGTCCTAGGACCCCAAGGGACATATGTTGTCATGAAATGCATTAAAAGGGGTCATAGGATAAGCTATGACCCCTTTTTTGAATAAACCAAATAGGTCCCTAGGGTTCCTAGGACCCTTAGGGACATATGTTTTCATGAAATGTGTTGAAAGTGGTCATAGGTTATCCTATGACCCCTTTCAACCCATTCAAACAAACCAAATAGGTCCCTCGAGGTCCTAAGACCCTAGGGATATATGTTTTCATAAAATTCATCAAAAGGGTTATAGGATAACCTATAACCCCTTTCAACCCATTCGATCAAACCAAATAGGCCTCTAGGGGTCCTAGGACCCCTAGAGACATATGTTGCCATGGAATGTGTCAAAAAGGGTCATAGTTAATCCTATGACCCCTTTCGATGCATTTCATGACAACATGACCTATGTTAAATAGTGTATGTGTGTGAACTACGAAACTAATTAGAAAACTTTACTGTCATTTGGTGTTGCCTTTATTTTTCCACATAAGAGAACCCTAAACTATATATTACTATATTATATTTAGTAATAAAAATAATAATAATCATTTATAATACTATATTTTATATTTAATAATAATTATTATAATAATAATCATATAAATATTAGTATAAAATACTAATAAATACTAATACATAATTATATACAATTTAGTTGCTTTTTGCATACACTTGCCAGATTTTGACATCCCTCCAAAATTTGCGCAACCATTTCAAGTACTTGATATCTAATTAGGTATTTGATCTTGAATCAAATAGTTGATAATATTAGATGCCTAATATGGGATCGAGTACATGGAATACTAGCATACTTTTCCCCAAAATGTTCTTTGTCACTACAAACCCAACAATCAAATTTTTTTGGGTCCAATTTCACAGGATTGGAGAAAAAAGATTGTTTTGGGCTGATATGATTGTAAAATTTGCTATAAGGTTTAATTAGGTGTTCGATATTTTTGTGTAAATGAGGAGTAGTAGTGTCAAAAGTTCAAACACAAAAGAAAGGTATTGAATGAAAACATTGCAGCATATATGGAAAGGAACAAGGTAAATCACTAAAGTAAGAGACAAGGTATGTTAAATGTGAATAAAGTTGATGATGTATTGATCAAAGGTGACATCATAGAGTCAAATCATGAATATGTTTAGTTGGGAAGTTAAATTGCACCATTTGATCATGATAATTTTGAGATTGAAGATTTGGAGGATGAAAATTTACAAATTCATAATATAAATGCCATGATTGACCATGCTGAAAATGAAAATACATAGGAAAGTTACATATCTCCTAATTATAATCTACATGAAGGTCCTAGAAGACCAAAATGGATAATTGAAATTGATGAAATCATTATTACCAATTTGAAAGGGAAAAAATCATAAAGAACCATTCAGTTATGGGCTTCGAGACTATATAAGATGTTTCTTGGCATTAGGATAGTGGTGGAGCAATGTCAACTTTTTATACACTTAGTAAAGATGAAAAAGATTAGACCTATGCTTTCCAAATTGAAGATTCCGGTAAATAGAAAATGGAAAGAAATGTTATTATTGTGAAGAATCATTTCAGTGCTCTCAATAGCATTGCGAAAAATAGCAGGGATAAGGATAAGAGAGTTCCTCAAAGGGTTATTACAACCTCTTTGGTAAGTCATCATTTGAGAAAGAGTAGATAGATGAGACAAATTTGTATTGACTTAAACCTAAATTGTACTACTTTGAGAAGAGCACTTAGTAAACAAGAGAGAATTGATGATCCTCTTCAAAATGAAACATGTGCTTGTGGTGGGAGACTTTCACATTTTGATAAGAAGCTATCTAATGATGTAAAGCAAGAAATTACACAGTTTTGGCACTCTAGCCCAAGAGTATCACCCATTGCTAAAGATGTGATGAAGTTGAGAATTGGCATTAGAGACTACACACCACATCGTAAACATTATTTAGAGGTAAGTCAAACAATGTTGTTAAAAGAATTTAGAAATAATTATTCAAGATTACATTTATCACAAAGGGATTTTGAATCCTTGAAGCCATTTTATTGTGTGCCACTTAAAATTTGAAATACATTTTGTTACAAATGTCATGTGGAGTTTTCTATGCACCATGAAATATTACACTCCATCCATTCTACTTTGCTTAGTAAAGAAATGTTGGAGAATTATGGTGTTAGTGGGCTTCCAAAATCACCAAGATACTTGCTAGATCAATTTTTATGTCCTAAATTTGATGATTGTATCTTTTATAGAAATTTTTCTTAAATGAGAAGTGTTATAATATTGTGGCTTATCTAAGTTTAACACATGTTTCCATGTCGAGTGCAAACAAGATTTTGGGAGGACAATAGTAAAAACATTGGTATATGAAATGATGAAATACACATTGAAGAGTGCAGGTGAGGCCTCTAGATGTGAATTGGTTCGAAAAGAAATTAGTGTGGCTAGTTTTATTTCAAATTTCAAGTCAAATATTTTCTACAGCTATGCAAAGCATAGTTATAGGTCTTAGTGGTTGGATCAAAAATTTAGAATGTTTAAGGAGACTTTTCCCATTAGCATTATTATATTAGTTGTTGACTTTCCAAAGAACTACACATTGCAGCCCCAAAATGAGACATAATCTCAGTATTACAAATCCATTCATATTGCTATTTTTGTCCACATAATATATAGACATACCACTAATAGTGAAAAAATATAATCGAAAGATTATTAGAGAGTACCATTTTTACATGAGGGATGATAGATCTCACTCTCAAAATTTTTTGCAACATTCTTTCAAGAATTATTTTGATTTCTTATAGGAGCATGATATTTTTATGGATTAACATATCATTTGGTTAGATAATTGCACAGGTCAATTCAAGAATACTCACATGTTTTATTGTTTGTGTAGGATGCATGTAGAGAAAGAGGTGCCTCATATTTGGAGTTTTTTTTTAATCTATCCATGGGAAAGCGAAACATGATGGTGCAAGGGCATGTGTAAAGAGAGCTCTAGCTAAGGAGCAATTGAAGATTCTAAGAGTAGAGCTTCTTGATGCTCATAGCATTGTTGATTGATGTAGTTTAGCATTATCATTGGGGGTGATTCTTGATTTAGTAGTACACAAGTTCTTTTAGTTGGTTGAGGAAGGGTTCATAGGTGATAGATCAAATTGTGCTATTGCTAGGGACACATTAAAAATGCATTCATTCTAGAGCTTTGATTCTAGTACATGGACCATTTGGACATTACTACTAGCTTGCTTTTGTCCTAGTTCTTTATGGTGTGATTGGGGTCTCTGTAAGTCAAGTGAGTGGGTGGACACATGGGCTCCACATTATCTTACTCCATTTTCTATCATACCCTCTATCAGAAATGATTACGTGGAAATTTCATTTGAGCATAACCATCTATTAGATCCTCTTTAGCCAAGACATGTCTTTACATTGGTTTCACCATAGGGGAATGATGATAAATCAGATTATTAGTTAGCACGTCATGTAAAAGATAATCAAAAGGTTGCACAAAATATCATAGATGATGATGGATTCACATATCCTACTAGTTTAGTTGTTGCTAGAACATGGCTGCAGAAATACATGCTTAGAAGGAATGGAATTCCTCAATTCAAAGACTATCAGAAGCACAAAACAATTCTCATATATTCACATCTTATTATAGCAACAAATGTGAAGTTCTTAAAGCATCAAGGAAGACCAAAAGTAAAAGAACTTTTCACTATTACTAGTGTTGATCATGAAGCCCTATTGGAGACCCAAAAATAGAGAGGACCTAATACGAACACTCGATTAGGTATATTTACTTCTTATGTTCTTGTGTTCATAATGATTTGATGAACTAATGAGTATCTTATTTAATATGATTATTTACTAATATTTTTATGATATTGGAATGTAGGTACATCATGAAGAGTAGCTATGCATAAAAATAAAAACTAAATAAGGAGTTGAATGAAGAAAATTCTATTCTATTTTTGACACTATGATTTTTAACAATATGATTCTTGACACTACAATTTTTGACAATACAATTTTTGACACTAGAATTTTGGTATTTGTGTATTGATGTAATAATGATGAAACACTTTAGATATTGAAAATGTAAACTTGTTCATTTAATGTAAGAAACAAAGATGTTTTTACTTAATGTAATTTATGTGAAGGGACCTAAAAAATTATGATTTTAATTAACACTAACACCAAAATTTGAAACCATTGATCTTGGCATCGAATCATCAGCATCATTAGCTCTAAATGGGTAGGTGAACCCTAGTGACACCTTTTCTTTAGCCACATAGAGCCTCCATCAGTTGCAACCACCCTATATTGAAAAGTCTTCAAGGTGCTCTAAGTGCATTTGGAGTTCGATCTTTGGTAGGGCATAACTCAGAGCTTGTAGGGGCTATCAGTGAAATGTCAAATGCTATAGGAGGGTGATGTTGAGGCCTATATAAATCTATCTCATTTCTAAGAAATATATCACATTCCATTTGGATTCAGCACAATGATCTTGCTTGATTCCAAATTTTTAGTGTGCCTCAATTCATTGGTGCATCATTGTGTCACTTTGAAACCACTGATCTTGACATTGAATTGTCAATACAATTAGCTTCTGATGGGTGAGAAAACCCTAGTGACACCCTTTTTTTAGCCATGGAGAATCTTTATCATTCATGGTCACCCTATACCAAAGAGTCTCCAAGGTGCTCTAAGTGCATTTGGAGGTCAATCTTCTGAGATTCATAACTCAAAGCTCATGGGGACTATTAGTGAAATGCAAAATTCTACAAGATGGTCATGTCAAGCCCTACAATAACCTATCTCATTTTTAAGAGATCACATTTTTTCTAGATTCAACACAATGATCTTGCTTGATTCCAAAACTTGTAGTGTGCCTCAGTTCATTGGTGCATCACTGCATAACTTTAAAACTATTGATCTTGGCATCGAATCATCAACACCTTTATCTCATGATGGGTGGGGGAACCCTAGTGACACCCTTGTTCCATCCACAGAAAGCCTCCATCATTTGCATCCACCTCGCACCGAAGAGTCTCCATGGTGCTCTAAGTGCATTTTGGTGGGTGAACCATAGTGACATCTTAAAGAATTACAGAGATCATTTCAATTTAAAGATATATGATATCATTTCAAATTAACAATTAAATCAAAATTTTATAATAAAGTTTGTTAAAATGCTCTTCACAAATTATTGCATTTGAATCGAATATAACAAACATGATCAAAATGAATGGTATTCCATAAACATGAACAATACACATGATCCACGATAAATTGAACAATAATATACTAAATTAATAAGTATATCATTGTGCACATAAATGACAAAAATATATATCAAAATACATGTATCCATAAAAAAATTATACACACACACACACACACACACACACACACATATATATCAAAGTTCATATATCCATAGATAAATTAAGCACATATACATCAAAATACATAGATCTATTTACAAAATGTGGCTAATCATGCCATTGAAATGTGTACAATATCAATTTTTATGTATACAATGTGGCATATTCCATCTCAAAATGTCTCATGATGCATCCTATGAAAACTATACTATCCTATGTTGTTGGTGGATGCTCAAAATGTAGCCTCTTTGTTGCACTAGTTGGATCGAATACCTCCTACATAAATAAAAAAGGAAAACCCAAAGTTAAACTACTAAATTTATATGATTCCATGTATCTAGCATTGAATTACTCAAATGCATAATAATACTTTTTTTAATGAATATTTATAGTATTAAACTTTCATTATAAATACCTCTCTCATCGACCTCCTACACCAGTCAAGAGTCCTCTCATATGTCCTCAGCAATGTTTGAACCTCATTGATTGTGGCCTGTCTATGTTCAAGTATGTTTGTCAAATAAATCTACAAATTAAATTATAATAATACAATTCATAGCATACTAAACTTATAACATATAATCAAGAATTCAAACTAAAACTTACCTTTTTTGACTCCTTTGGATATAATGGTTGTGTGAGCAATGATACAAAACTATGATGTCTAGCCTCCGTTGCACTATGTCCCTTGTCCATTTCTTGTAGACATTTTCTTGAAATCCTTTATTTCTCTTCTATGTGCGTAATTATTATTTATAAATCTAAAATTGATCTTAGTTGGTTAAAAATGGACAATTCATCATTCATTGTTTGGACTCTAAGGTAACCATGTTTTTGTCATTCCTAAGTTGATTTGACCATTATGGACCTAATCTTGAGCATTTAAACTTGTTGTCACTTTGGATCCTTGCATGATAGCTATCTTTGAGTTAGTAAGTCTTGTCTTATCCTATTGCTAACATCAAAACTTGCCAAGTTAGAGATTTTCCTATTGGAGAAAGTTTTCTTTGGGATTCTTTGATTTCATTCTTGGATTGTGGATATTCACTTGTCTAAACATATCAATTTATCTCATATTATTACATTTTATTACAAAACATTATAACTCTTGGTTAATTCCACAATTGTGAGACCAACAATGGCATAGTGTGTTAAACAATTGTGAGACCTTTATCGGTTGATTAAGTTAACAAAAATGATAAAGAATTACATTGTTACACCTTATTAATTGGACAAGTGATTACTTTACTACCCAGGAGTGATACCAACACTTCTTGGAGTCTTTCTATTTACTAGTGTTTTTCCTCTCATGTTGGTTATGACTAGGTTTCAAGTGAGTCATGGTAAACAACCTCAAGTTAACTGTGGTCAATTACCCTTAGTTCTAACTCATCAAAAATGTAAAGGAAAAGAACCTATCATTGATCAAACACCTAATGGAAAAATGGAAATTGAGTTTACTCCTAGAAATCTTAGTAAATTGAACATACTAAGGCCCTCTTCACTTTTTGAGCAAGACATGTTATTCATTGGAAGTAAAGATAAAAGCATGGACGACAATATAAATGATAGATTATTGAGGCAACATGGGGTTGAACCATTGGGAAATTGCATAACTCATGAATATATTGATAGAACTACCTTAGCAAATTATTATTTTTGAGGAAATCAACATACTCTCCATTTCTTGCTCCTCCTAGATTATCGTCTAAATCTTCTCACCCAATGGATGATAAAAATAGACAATATGAATTGGAAAAGATAGCATACTTGGAGAAGCAAGAGAAACAACTAGCACAATAAATCAATGGAAGTTTCACTAGGTTTCAAGAATTTCTCAACAAAACCCCAAGAACCCGTAATGGTCAATTTAGTTAAGTGAGTATGTATACGGAAGCCCAAGCTAGAAAAATGGCTAAAGATATGGCTCAAAAAATGGTTAATGATATTCTTTCTTAGAGAGGTGCTGTTTCTCCACCTCCTATATCTCCTAGAGGTGACAAGGAGAGACGTCTTCTACAAGAAAAACAAGCTTAAATGGATGCATTCATTCAACATGAGGCAAAAAAGAGAGCTCATGAGATAGCATGTCAAAAACTTTTGCTTGGTGGTGGTAATGGTTCTTCACCTCCTTCTCCTCCTCTAAGAGTAACTAGACATATATCACCTTCATAATCTTCTAAGGGAAATAGGAGACAACTATCTCATCCTTCTAGATATCAACAAAGGCAAATGTCTCCTCCAAGGAATTCACAACAAGACCCTCAATTTACTACATTTGGTTTTGGTGTGGATTATGATTTATTAGAGAAAGATGTAGAATTCCACAAGTACATGGATCAATACATTTAGATTAATAAGGATAAATATTTCATGGATTTAATCAAAAAAGGTGTTCAAGTACCTTATAATTTTGATGTGAACAAGAATATCAAGAGACAAAATCCTTCATTTCAAGGAAAAACTAAGAAAAATATGAAGATGTTAATGGATAAAAGTACACCTAAGAATCCATTTTATCTATAGAGTCTTTTTCCTCTACCTTTTGAGAGGAGTATTCTAGAGGTTGAATTCCCTAAGAAAACAAAATTTCCTCATTATGATAAGTATGATAAGAATAGAGACCCTACTGATCATGTGAGATAGTTTAATATTTTGAGCTTGGAATTTGCACTTAAATATGCTTATCTTATGAGATTGTTCCCTAGGAGTTTACAAGGTCAAGCTATGGAATGGTTCACTAAGATTACTCACCCACTTAAGAATTTTGAGGACCTTGTTCAAAAATTTATTCAACACTTCTCTTACAATGTTCAAAAACTAGTTCCTATGTTGGACTTATGCAACATCAAACAAGTTCAAGGAGAACCCTTTGTTTCCTGTTTGCAAAGAAAGAGAAAGTTATGTTCTTGTTACTCTAGAGAAAGTCTAGAAAAAGAGAAAATTGATATACTTGTGAGTAATTTGGTTCCTGAATTGAGAAATGAAATTAGCAAATGGGTGTTTGAGACTTTCCATAATATGGTAGAAACAACTTTCCGTATTGAAGATGTTCTAAAAAATCAAGGAATTATCAAGCATAATAGCAACAAGAATAATAACAACAATGGAAATAAGAATAGGATTACTTCTTATAAAGGGAATCAAATTGTGGTTAATGATGGTATAGTTGATGCACCTAAGTCTA
Source organism: Cupressus sempervirens (assembly GCA_028749045.1). Lineage (NCBI taxonomy): Eukaryota > Viridiplantae > Streptophyta > Pinopsida > Cupressales > Cupressaceae > Cupressus > Cupressus sempervirens. Next base: position 173,531,031 of record CM053784.1, read on the forward strand.
ATGACCAAGTAGTTTATAAGTTATCAGATAGTGCTCATGCCATGAAACTTCAAGCATCTTCTTAGTAAAATAATAGAAATAATTCAAGAGATAATTCTAGATACAATTATAGAAATCCTCAAGGGAGAAGAAATTTTACAAATATTGATAGACCTTATGAGGATGTTTTTGAAGAGTTGGTTGATGGCAAGCTATTAACTTTGATTAGGAAATAGTAACCAACTTCTGTGAAGGGTCTGTGTTGGGATGATAATGCCTATTGTAAATATCATCAGAGTAAAACTAGTCATACTATGAAAAAATTTCAAAGGTTAAAACACGATATTCAGAATTTGATTGATCATAAAAAGTTAGTAATTGATGGTGCTAGTCATGCTACTAATAATGATCATCAAACTTATAAGGATCCATTGCCTAAGCATGAAAGGGGTGAAACATCTAAGAATGGGAAAGCTCAAATGAATTATACTTATTCTAATCAAAATTATTGATATTCTAATGTAGACAATGTTATCAACATGGTTACAATTAAGGAAAATGATAAGAATTTGAATCATCCACAAAATCGTGTCTTCATATTGAATTCATGATTCATAGAACTCTTGTTTGATGTGCATTGATAGATGGGGGTGTTGGGTTGAATATTTATCCTTTTAGAATACTTGAAAACTTGGGATATTTAGAACAAGATATTGATACTAGATAGAAGGTTTCTATTAGAGCTTATGATGGTAGTGAAAGACAATCTAAAGAATTGATTGTTTTACCTATTCAAATTTAGTTAGTTGAGAGAGATATTCTATTTCATGTGGCTGATACTAGTACCCTTTCTTATAATATTTTATTGGGTAGACCTTGGATACATAAAATGTAAGACATTCCTTCCATATATCATAGGTGTGTTACATTTTCACACAATGAAATTGAGATGAGTATTTTAGGAGTTAATACTTTAGCTATCAATAATATTTTCAATAGAATCACATATGGCTTTGGATAGAGCTTCAAATGAGATAGTTGAAGAATCTGTAGAATGTGTGATAGAATCTAAGACACTTAATAGTGAAATGGAGCGATGTGAGGTAGATTCTTTGGTTGAACCTCTACTTCTTGTGGAAGAAGTGGAAGAAGGAAGTGTTGTTAGAGGTTGGATTTACAAAGAAGAAAATGATGATGGACCCATCTTTGATGTTTATGATGATGATGATGAGGAAGTGTATATACATGAACAATAAGATATATGTGATGATTTGATCCCTTTTACTAATCTTCTTTGGGGAGATGGACATGGTTCAGTTGATAAAGCTTCTTCTTCAAAAATTCAAAATGATTCAGATATACAAAACAATGATGAAAGAGCATATTCAAATAAGTATGAATTGGATTTATCTTTAGAGCCTTCTACAGTTGATTTGGGTATTGATGTGATTCATCCTTATGATTTAAAACGCAGTATAATTAATGATATTTAAAACTCACATATTTCTCATGAGCTAGATTCTCCAATTATTAGACAACTTTATGATTCAAGAGAAATTGAGCAAAGCTTGATAGACTATGATTCTATAGTTGCTAGCAAGGATGTTATTCATATTTACAATATTGAACCTCTAGAGGATGAAATTCCATCAATGAGAGTTGTTAGAATTCTTTAGAATAACTAAGAGGGGTGGGGGGATTAGATATTCAAGGTCTAAATGTCCTAATAATACTTTTTCTCAAATTATAGTGAGCCCATAAACTTTTCATCCATCCAAACTTAAATCAATCATCTTAGCAAATTACAATAAATCAATATGTAGGGATAAAACATGCAAGATCAACACATGACACAGTGATTTACGTGGAAACCCAATCAGGGAAAAACCACCAGTAACATGCTACTTAATTCTCACTCTTCTCAAGTGATGCCCTATTAAAAGCCTACCCTGTTAAAGACTTAAAACACACTATTAAATGTGACCTTGTTAGAGTATTTTACCATACTGTTAGGAATGGGCCTGGTCAAAGGACTTTAGAACGTTCACTTGGAATGTCACCCTATTAAAGGATTTACAACATGGCTATTAAACCAACCTAAGTCCATAGGATTTAAACTAGCTGTTACAATTGCTAGAGAGTAACAATAATGGGTTTTTGATGTGATACAACCTACAACATATTTTACAGATTACAAATCACACTTCAGTTCATTCCTTTTTCTTGGCTTTAATCACTTCAGCTTTGATAGCTTGTCATCTCAAACTTCATCTCCTTGAGTCTTCTTACTCATCATACCAATGCAACCATATCTGCAATCATCTGTTGAAGTAGAGTAACTATGCTCTCTTACTCTTTAGCACCTCTTTCAGCACTTTATGCTTTCATGCTTGACCTCTCTTTTTTTTATTTTTCATGACCTTATGACTCCTTAAATAGAAATCTGGATTGCCTTTGTCGCTCGTTTCTCCCTCTCCAACTTTAGGATTTCAAATGGATTATGTAGGATACAATTTATCTACCCCATATCTTGCTCTTAGCTAGAAACTTCCAAAAATGTTCTACATGGTGTTTTGTGCCACCAGCTCATCACTCTTATCTTCTATTTAATTCACAGAACTCTAGATAACAACCTTGTCGGCTCAAATCTGACAAATCTTCGATCTTTGAAATAATGCAACAACTTGACATTATTAGTTTACTGATGCTCAGCACCTCTGTGTTAGTCAAAACTTGTATTTTCTCGGCACTTGATCTTCACTCAGTACCTGAAGATCACTCGGCATCTAAAGATCACTCGGCATCTAAAGATCACTCAGCACTTACTGAAGTTGAACTTGCTCGGCTTCAACTAGGAATCTATTCGGCACTAACTAGCTTGCTCGACTTTCTCTCTAATAATCTTAGTTAGGCTTTACAAATGACTTAGCTAAAACCTTACATCTTTGATATGTCACCGATACACTTTTTCATCAATGGCTTAGCTGATCTTTGTACTTCATTACAACATCATAACTTCAACCTTTCTCTAGGTGTTCTAGTTACTTCTTATTGATCGCCTCCTCCTTGTCAATCAACCAATTGATAGTATTTGGATCACTAAAGCAATTTTCATTCTTGTAAGTAGCAAGTTTGACATCAATGACAAAAAAATGATTGAGAACATTCTTTACCAATTCCATTACTTTTTATGTATGATTTCTTCAATCATTTTCCAACAATCTCTTGCATGATCTTTTCAATCATTTCCAACAAGAGTTACTCTTAACAGATTAGTGACAAATGAAGGTTACAAAGTTATGAGATTACAAGAACTTGAGTTACATGATGAGAAGAGGAAAACTACTTTTGATCACATGAGATTTTATTAGAAAAGATCATCTAAGACTTATGACAAGAAAGTTTTCCCTAGAGATTTTTCAGTGGGAGATCTTGTTTTGCATGAGAATCCTAAGAACTAGAAATATAGAGCTCAAAAAGGAAAATTTGAGCCTAATTGGATAGGTCCTTTTATTAGTACAACTTCTTTTCAATGAAGTGCCTATTTGTTGTCTACACCTGATGGAGATCAGCTCCCTAATCCTATCAATGTGCTTCATTTGAAAAAGTTCTATCCCTCATGTCTGTGCTTACAAGGGGCATCTGTACATATTTATGGGTCCTGAAAAAATACAAAAATAGTGATATATTCCAAAAATACAAAAAAAAGTTATAAAAGAAAAAAGAAAATAAATGGTATTTTTCAATATGAACAACAGTGTTCCTTAAATATCTTAAATGCCAAAATAGTGTTTCTTAACACTACCCTGAGAATCTTGTCTAGATTAGAATGCTTTAGTTTATACTTAATGTTGAGCTATGCTTTGATCTTTCTTTGTATGATGATTGTTCATTGCTATATATACATGTTTACTGCATTATATCTGTATAGTTTTTTATATTCCCTCCCTAGTCATTTTTGCACTAGGGGCATGAGGTTTTTTTTTTTATGAGTGATTTGATTAGTACTGATGAGTGTCTCTATGGTTTTCTTTGAGATGCATAGCTAGTGAACTATGGACTATAAGACACAATTTTGGTAGATTTCTTACTTGTTTTGTTTTGATCTGAAGACTCCCAATGTTTCTCAACACTACTAGATCCCATTCATATCATCATAGTTTCCATGGTGACTAGTGATGATTGTGGGAAGCTCTTGATCCCATTCATATATTCATATTACTTTAGTGATTATTGATGATTTTGTGATCTTTTTGATAGAGTTACATTCATATCTTCATGGTTTCAACTAGTGAAGGTTGTGTAGCTTAGCTCGATGATTAAAACTAGGATCTTAATCTTGGCTGAAATGATTAAGTACATAGAATGGATAGAAGCATCATATGGACATGAACATGCATTTTATCCCCTTGTCTTTTTGGAGATTTTGGTTTTTTTATTTACCTTTTAGAGGTCTCCTTCATCATTTATTTCCTATTAGCTTTGATCATGATTGTGCTTTTTAGTACATGTCACTTGTTTGTAATCTCAATTGAAATGTCATATCTTGCATAGTTGATGGTTTTTAAGGAATTTTCCCTCTTCTTCTTTCCATATTATTGTATTTCATTCACCCCACTTCTTTTTTTTGATTTGGGGCATGCTTTTCATGCTTAGTGATTTAACCTTGGTTTCTTCATCTATATCTTGTTTATCTTTCATCATGAACCTTTTTCTAATTTGATCATAACTATCTTGTTCTTGCTTAGCCTTTCCTTCATTTTGATTTTGATCCTAAGGGGGAAAGAACACTCTATTGAGCTTCATTGTTTGCAAAGTTGATTCAAAATCTACTCATTTTTTTTGCCTAGCTTGGGGTAGATGATTATTGTACCTAGGACAAGTCAATGCGTGATTTTTCATTTTTTGAGTGTTGATGTTTATCTTTTTCCTTTATATATATTTCATGAATTCTATAGTTGCTAAAAACTCTTTATGAAGACCTACAATAATAAGACCCGTAGTGGCATATTGTGTTCCAAGCACTGTAAGACCCCAAATGGCATGTTGAGGGAACAAGAGTTGGATGCTTAATCTTATATGTTTTTGACATAAATCAATCGTTATACACACTTTATTTTATAGTTCTTTGACTTAATTTTCTTGTCATGTATGTGGACACACATTATTCAAAGAGAGGCAAATGTATGCACCCTAAAATGATCACCTTGACTATGTGCCCCAGTTTGATAATTTATCCCAAGCTTGAATCGATATTTACATCACCATTTTCTTTGATCAAATCAATTTATTTGAATTATTTAATTAATCATTATTATTTTACATCAATTTATTTTATTACATTGGAGTTAATTTATTTAATTTTAAATAAATGGTTGGATCATCTTGATTTTTGTATTATTTAATTAAAAGAATTTGCTCCCTTTAATTAAATAAAACCCCTTCTCACTTAATATTATGTGCAACAATTATTATTTTAAAAGAAATAATTGAATAAATGGTTCAAACTTTATTTTATAAAAAAAGGGATTATTTTACATTTAAGTTAAATAAAAACACCACTCATCTTATAATTTTTATGGAGTTTTACACTCCACATCTCTTAATTAAATGCTAATTGCACATTCTCTTGTGTGGGTCACACCTTTCATTTAATTTTCATTTTCCCTCCAATGTGGGAATGCCTCTTGGCTTTGGCATATAAGGAGACCTCCTTCCTTCATTTTGGAAAGAGTTAATTTTATTATCACCATTATTTGAAGCTTTCATGTGATTTCGTTGAGGACTTGGAGCATTCTTATGAGAAGATCATGACTTCTTATGCTACCATTGTGATAGACATTTTTTGAATCTTTCTTGGAGAATTGGAGATATCTTGCATGTTCGTGATCATTTGAATCTTTCGTTCATTGGATGTACTTGTGAAGACCAAGGCTAATGTTCATACAAGAGCCACCACTTCAATCCTTTGAAGGTCTTTACACATGGGTATGTGCACCAAGTTGTGGTGCCAAAAAGGTGACACCCTTTTCCTTTTTCAATTTTCAATAGTGTGTATGTGCTATAGCACATATGCCCTTTTTAAAAAGAAAAATATTATAAATTAATTTTCACTTCTTTTTCTTACCTCTCCTCATAGCAGGGTGTACGCAAATTGCAAGAAATCAAAACTTTAACCCCCTGCCTTACCAATATGCCTCCTTGCCAACGAAGTTTGAGATCATGAGCACATTGTATGTTATCTAAATTTCTTTTTGCATTGTTTCATATATTTTTTTATTGTTTTGTACATTTTTTATATTGTTTTGTGGGGTTTTTACAATTTTTCTTTAGATTTATTTATTTATTTAGATTTCAATTGATTTTTTATTAGTAAATATCAATAATGAACCAAAAAATCCCAAAGAAGCTCAAAACCCTCAAGAAAATAAAAACCAAAATCCTCCACAGGAAGAACAACAAATTCCACAACCTGAACCAATTGCAAGACCTCCACCTAGCACACAAGAAAATATAATAAATGAAATAGAAAGAGGCAAAAGTGAATTAGAAGGACTCATTGGTCGATTGAAAGAATGTGGACTAACCAATCCAATGAGAGCTCAATTAGCATCATCCCTTGAATCCATTAAGACCCGGGTATCTTCTGTCACTAGTCAGTTAGATGTTTGGCAGGTTAATAGGGATGAACAAAAAAGATTTTATGTAAATAAATTGTCATATCAAGATGTTAAAAAAAATGAAATACTAAAAGGTACAATATGTACATTATTTAGAAAACCCAATGAACAAAATATTGTTAGAGAGGGTACTAAATAGTTCCCTATCCATTGTTGCATACATGATTCTATGAGAAATAACTTTTGGGATAGATGGTGGATGGTTTTTGATGCCCCTCCTTGAAACAATCACGAGGTCCCCATCTATTTTTTAAAGAAATTGTATTGTGAGTTTTTCCTTGAGGAGATCCTCTACTATTTTGATATATTAGACTCCTAGGGTAGAGGTGGGGGGTCACCATTTGAGAGATTGGGGGCACATCATGACCCTAATGTACTTAGGATACCTGTGGTCAAGCCACAAGGTGACCATGTGACTATTCCTTTAGTTGTGAAGGAACATGTAGAGGCCAATGCTCTAGGGACCATTAATACTTTGACACACACCCTAATCCATTGCATGAGTCCATTAGTTGAGGGGGAGCCTTATATGCAGTACAGTCACATGTGCACATCATGTGGATCCTTATGCACATTTGGCACTCATGCCAAAGATGGTGCGGATGATGGGCTTATCACTGATCAGCTCCTGAATGACACATTTGGCATTGACACAGGAAAATTACAATTATAATTTACTAATTTGATCACATTTCATAGGTATAGTGAATGATTAATTAATTAGGATCTATTGACATTGTTCAAAATTTAGGGTCAGTGTGTTGACAGCCTAGTAGCAATCCCCTGGCCCCATTTTTTGCCCCGTCCACAAGTCTAGAGGTATGTATTGATTTAATCATTTAAATTAATACATATATTTATTAAGTAATCATATTAAGGATTGACAAAAAAAATTATGCATGTGCATCAATTCTCTACAAGACTATCAACATTTACTATGAACTCAAAGCATAGACATCATATGAGCTTCATAGAGGTACATTTGTTTCATGTTAATTTAATTCATTTGATTATATTTGTTTCATGTTTCATGTTACATGTAATTTGTACTATATTCCATGCAACTCATGACATCAGACACTCCTCCTCATCTCCGATGGTCTGTCGATCATGGAGTGGCTGTAGCTATGGCTAGCTCATAGCCATTGACTGAGATATGAAAGAATTTTCCTTGTTTTAGTTGTTTTTTATAATAGTTAGTATCAAAATTTCTAATGTTATTTATCAGTGATTATATTGATTCAATTTTTGTAGGGTCTTGTCACACCTGATCATCCACGAGCATTTGAGGTGGACTTGCAAAGTGACTGTATGATGGTGGTAAGAAAATAATTAATTTTGTGTGTACATATATTTGATTTCAATGTATAATAATAATTAATTCATTTCTACTTTGTTTGTATCAGCTCGAGTTAGAGAAGAGCCTCAACAGGAGGACAAGTGAGTGTGTGAGGAGGACCCCGTCATCACCATTGTCTCCCTCCACATGATGACTGAAAGCCTCTAGAGATTTGTTTCCTTCCCCTTGTGGGAAGGAGAAGATATAGTTGATAGACATGTACATGTATAGGCATCAACAGACATATATGTTGGATTTTATATCAGCAGACATATTCAATATATATTTGATGTATATATGACATTTTATATTTGACATATGACATTTATTTGATGCATGACATTATTAGACTTATGACATTATTGATTCATACATGATATGTTTGTTCATGTATGACATTATTGGTTATCATAATATATTATGTGTTTGTTAATGTACATGACATTATTGGTTATCTTTTTATATTATATGTTCGTTCATATATGACATTAAATTAGATATGTTCATGTATGACATTAAACTAGATATGTTCATGTATGACATTAAATTCAATACCTAATCAGCTTGAAACTTTGATAGAATAGCGATTAATAATAAACTTTATCACTGTTTAAGCATAAGTTTATCATTTCCAATATGTCATTGTCATATGATTTATGATCTTGTTCATGTTTAAAGTTTTCCTTCTCTATCATTTGTTTATCAAGTTTAATTCAATATATAATTATTTTGAATTTTTTATACAATATTGATCAGCAATAAACTTTATCAATATTAAAATAGCTATTTTATCCCCTTGCTTATGTTTGAACTTGGTGTGGGGCATTGTGTTATCTCCTAGCTTAGGGGAGTGGGGCAGTAAGTTTCCATGGTTGGGTAGAAAGTCTTTTATCTTGTGAGTATTTTTCTTAAGTTTTCAAGAGCCTTGGATGATGTTTCTTCACACATTCCAATTTTGCATCTTTTTTTGTGTGTGGCTAGATGTTGCAACATCATAATTCTGTATCATCACTATGATATAATACTTATGTATCCATTTTGTATAGAGATCATGTTGGAGGAGAAAAATGTTAGAAGTATATGAAAACATGATATATAATGATCACTTGCTCCTTGTAATATGTATATGTACACATGCTTAGTTGCAATAAAGAAGAATTGGTATATCAAGATGATTGTCCTTGGTATGCTTATGTGATTTTTACACTATCTAATTGTAATAATGGATTCAATTATTTATAATGAAATCTTGTTCATATATTTATCATGTTTTTTACTTATGGAAACTTATGTATGAATTTCTAGTAGTGATGTTTGGGAACCTATAAGAACTTGGTTGTTGAGTTAATATAGAATATTCATATATTTAATCAATGAGATATATCAAAATATTTAATGTTAGAAGAATTGAAAATGAAATGTATGTGCTTCAATTTTGTGTTAAAAATAGAGTAAAATTTATTCCACTTTTACCCTTATTAGTTATATGATCTCTTAGGTTCCCTGCCAAGGGGATACAAGGAAGAATTACTCTCTAGATTTCTTAGATTACTAGATGGATTTCTTGTAATATTGTGGTTATTGAAATTGAGACTTGGGATGCCTTTGATTGTTTAGGTGTAGATAGGCCACAAAAATTGCAAGCAATTTAAATTTACTACTAGTCTATTTTACTTTTTAAATAACATTTTCAAGGACTCTACATCATACCACCTTTCTAGGTGTCTCTTCAACAAGTTGATAAGGTTTTCAGGTATTAGGAATAAGATCATGTCATTACAAGCCCATTTGTAAAGGCTCAAGGTTCATTTGGTGTTCATATAAACCATGAATCCTTAGAGACCTATAAGGGGGAAAAAAAATTAGAATAAGGAATATACTCCAAAGAAGGTTGAAAATACCTTAGAATAGGTTTAGGTAAGTCTTGGGTAGGTTGAAAGTCTTAGGACTTCTTGGTTTGAAAATTGCAAAAATGCAACAAAAGTTGCTAAGCAATGTTTTGTTGAAAGTTGCTAATTAGGGAGGAAGAAGTTTGAAATGATTCCAACTATTTATATGGAAGTTAATCAGTCAAGAAAGTGTATAAATTTAACACCCAACCTTCCCAAAAGAATAGGTTGGTCTGGCATACAGATTTTTGCAAGTTTTAATAAAATTTACTAGTTTTTTGGCTCAGAATTGCTCCATTCTTGCTTCCACACATGCTATATGGATTGGGATAAGAGGTTGAATGGTAAAAGGAGAAAATTTATTGAGTCCTCTATCCTATGCACTTGATTTAAGTTTTATTGGCAATTTCTAAGCAAAGTTAGAGCATTTTTTTTAAAATCAGTTTAGAAACCCTAGGTTCAGGAGGGTTTTGTGCAAATGGACCTATACCTTTAAACTATATAGTTCAAATGAAACAAAACACAATGGAAATGAAAGCCCTAGGATTTTTCTTACAGATTGAAAAAGTTAGAGTTGAAAAACCAAGAGAAGGTAATTTTACTTGCAAGCCCTAGGCCAAATATTTGCATGTATTTGGTCCTAAATTGTAAGAATTTGAGTTGTTAGAGTTGTAAGTAAAGGTGGATTTGGTGTTTAAATAGTCCCTAGAAGATATCCTAAGCCCTAAACCTGATTCATGAACCCATTCTTTTGGTCCTCCTTTGAAAACCAAGCTTTTTAGGGCCCTATTAGGTCTGTGTACTTTGGTGGATCCTTGGAGTGTTGGACTAGATCAAGTTTTGGTCTTAGGATATGTTTTTAGGGGTAAAGTGAAAACCTTAAAATTTCATGTTTTGCCTAGTAGCCCTATTTTTGCAAAGTTGTTGCTTGGTCACCATTCTAGATTGTGGGTTGTGTTGAAAGGATTGGTTTAAGGTCCTAAAGGTTTGGAAAAGCCCTGGAAAATAGATCTAAGTGTTATAACTTTTGGTGAGTCTTTAAGGAGATTGTTAGTGATTTAAAGCTAGTTACCTAAAGGGTAAAGGAATTGTATCCTTCCACTGTTCCACTCTGCATCAATATATATATATATATATATATATATATATATATATATATATATATATATATATGAAATAATCATACTTCAAGAGTCAAAAAAAAATTCAATTTATGATCTTCTTGTTCATGTTTAAACCCTACCGTCTATGTTATGAATCTAAACATTTATCATAAATTATTACTACAAACATATAAAAAATCTAAAACTAAAAACAATACATTACATTAATTCCAAGTTTTAGTTATGATGTAGAGCCAGAATAGGATTCTCAAGGTTTAGTTCTGATGTAGAGCCTAATAGGATTCCCAAGGTTTAATTAATTCCATATGTTAGATCTCCCATCATAGAATACCAATTGTAATGGGCACTCACATGTATTCCAATGCATATATTTCCTTATATGCACAATTGGTCAATATTGTACCTTATACAAGATACAATTTTATAGGTAGAATTACTCAATCTTGTAGTATAGTAGATAAGATGTTCTCTATTATGCATAATTTTTAGCTCTATCATTGCTTATAAGAGTGTTTCAAGGTTGGGGACCACTTCAACATCCTTTTCAAGGTTTAGAGGAATGTCATTGTGGCAAAGGATTATGCAAGGGAATGTGCCTCATGAATTTGGCATTTACACAAAAGAAAAACTTGCTTCTTCAACTCCTTACACTCAACTCTTCATTGAAGTTAATCTTATAATACTAATAATAGCTACTAAAAATTCTTGGGAGCCAAGGGACCCTGAACCTATGTTACATTTTCTAGAGACATAGAAGTTACTATATGCTTCAGTACTTCATAACATTTTGGATCATATGGTGATGCCCAAATTCATAAAAGTAGTAGATACTTGGGATCCTCAGTACTTCATAACATTCAAGTTCTAAATAGGATGGGAAGAGGTTGGGGCTAGTGTTTACCTAGCCACCGAGAGCTAATGAAATAGACAATTCAATCCTAGGAGGAAAGGTGAGAGAGTTTTGGCAGTTAGCAACTTTGTACTGGCCAACACTGCAAGTTTCAACATCACCCGAGATGGCATCACAAAATAAAAATGGAGAAAGATCTCCAAAAAGTGAGAGAGATTACTATGGATCTCTACAGCACAGTCCTATAGCAACTAGAATTGCATCCATACCTTGCACGACCTCTGAGATATGTCTTGTCAAAGATCGTAGCCCTATGGCATTTAGTGACCCTTAGGGATGTTTCGGTTGGGAATGCCCAAGAATGTTTGAGTGCTAAACAGGATAGGATGGGGCTAGGGATAGGGTTTACTCAGCCACCTGGAGCTAACAAAGTAGACAGTTAGATCCCACAATGAAAGGTGAGAGAGATTTGGCAGTTGGCAACTTTGTACTGGCCAACACTACAAGTTTTAGCATCACCCGAGATGGCATCACAAAATTAAAAAAAAGTAAGATCTCCAAAAAGTGAGAGAGGTTATTGTAAGTTTTAGCAACATAGTCCTATAGGAACTAGAATCACATCTATACCTTGCATGAGCTCTAAGATATGCCCCGTCAAAGATTGCAGCCCTATGGCACTTAGTGACCCTTAGGGACATTCTGGTTGGGCATGCCCAAGAACATTTGAGTGCTAAACAAGATGGAATGAGGTTGGAGATAGGGTTTACCTAGCTACTCAGAGCTAACGAAGTAGACAGTTTGATCCCACAATGAAAGGTGAGAGAGATTTGGTAGTTGGCAACTTTTTACTAGCCAACACTACAAGTTTTAGCATCACCCGAGATGGTGTCGTAAAATTAAAACAAAGTAAAATCTCCAAAAAGTGAGAGAGTTTATTGTAGGATTTCACAACATGGTCCTATAGGAAATGGATTTGTATCCATACCTTGCACGAGCTTCAAGATATACCCCGTCAAAGATCATAGCCCTATGGCATTTAGTGAACCTTAGGGATGTTTCAGTTGGGCATGCCTGAGAATGTTTGAGCACTGAATAGGATAGGACAAGGTTGGCGATAGGGTTTACCCAACCACCCAGAGCTAACAGAGTAGACAGTTTGATCCCATGATGAAAGGTGAGAGATATTTGGTAGTTGGCAACTTTGTACTAGCCAACACTACAAGTTTTAGCATCACATGAGATGGCATCATAAAATCAAAATGGAGTGTGATCTCCAAAAAGTAAGAGAGGTTATTGTAGGTCTTGGAAACATATCTTGCATGAGCTTTGAGATATGCCTCATTAAAGATTGCAACCCTATGGCATTTAGTGACCCTTAGGTATGTTCTAGTTGGGTGTGCCTAAGAATGTTTGAGTGCTAAATGGGATGGGATGAGGTTGGGGATAGAGTTCACCTAGCCACCTGGAGCTAATAGAGCAAAAAATTCAATCCCATGATGAAAGGTGAGAGAGAGTTGGTTGTTGGCAACTTTGTACTAGCCAACACTACAAGTTTCAACATTACCCGAGATGGCATTGCAAAATCAAAATGGAGTGTGATCTCCAAAAAGAAAGAGAGTTTATTGTAGGTCTCAGCAACATAGTTCTATAGGAATTAGAATTGCATACATACCTCACACGAGCTTTGAGATATGCCTTGTCAAAGATTGCAGCCCTATGGCATTTAGTGACCCTTAGGGATGTTCTAGTTGGGCATGCTCAAAAAAAATTGAGCACTAAACGGGATGGGACAAGATTGGGGATAGGGTTTACCCAGCCACCCAGAGCTAATAGACCAGACAGTTTGATCCCACAACGAAAGGTGAGAGAGATTTGGTAGTTGGCAACTTTGTATTGGCCAACACTACAAGTTTTAGCATCACTTGAGATGGAATCACAAAATCAAAATGGAGTGTGATCTCCAAAAAGTGAGAGATTATTTTAGATCTCCACAACATAGTCCTATAGGAACTAGAATTGTATCCATACCTTCCACGAGCTCTGAGATATGCCCCATCAAAGATTGTAGCCCTATGGCATTTAGTGACCTTTAGGGACGTTTCAGTTCATCGTGCCCAAGAATTTTCAAGTTCTAAAGGGGACAAGAGGTTTGAGATAGGGTTTACTTAGCCACCTATAGCTAATGGAGCAGACAGTTCGATCCCATTACCCTTTTTCCTCTAAGTTGCAAATTTGAGCAATTTTTACAACTTTCAACAATGCAACTTTGCACAAAAAGTGCAATTTTTACATTTTTAATTTGATGTCAATACTTCTTGTTGTTGTTTAGTGTAGGGGAAAAAAGTGGACACATGAAACTACAAGGTACACTAGGACCTATGATGAAGAGCCCTCCATTTTCACCTTAAGTAGGCTAACTAGTGTAGAGCATGTAGTAAAAGCACAAAATGCTCTTCCAACCTACAAACAACAACTTGACTTCCTTTCAAGGTAAATGATTGATCCAATGGGCTCCTAACATAGGTAGACTCTACCCTACAAGTGGACTCCACTCTACAAGCCCAACCCGCAAACCTAAGGTACTCAAACAACTTAGATCAATCACACCCTTAGGGACTCCCTATCACCAGTAGGCCTAATATGGAAAATTATTCTTAGATTGATTAAGAATCAACTTATCTATCAGAAAATGGTTTCTATAGACTCAATTAATAAGAAACTCCAAACTTTGAAGTTTCCCAATGCCCAACAATTAAATTTGCAAAACTATTACCAGCACTTCTACTAGGGAAAATCCTAGGTTACTTGGTCAAACTCCCAAACCATACAAATGACCACCAAATATTTTTACACCTTTAAAAACCCTTCAATCACTACTAAGAGATTCCAAAACATCAAGTACAGACTCTACTCCAGCACCAACTTATGCCCACTTTGTGTCACAGTCCTAATTGGCAAATTAGGATGGGTTACAAGGAAAACATGAGTAAATGGGTTAATAAACTTGATTAAATTCCTTTTATCTCTTCTACACCTTCAATTTATGCTTCTATAGCCTTCACCTAGGTCAAATCAATCAACTTGGGAGCCTGATCCTTCTTTTTCCTTCAAAACTAGGCTAGACATAAGACTATGTTCAGTCTAGGGCTTGCTAGTAAAAATAGTGCCCTACTCCTACAACCCTAAAAATCTACCATCTTAAATGCCCCTACCCTCCTAAATTTCATTTCAAAAAGTGGTATTGAAATCCCATAGTGGATTTGCAAGTTAGGAGGCCATCTTGCTGAAACCCTCAGATTTAGGGTAAATCAAAGTAACCTTCACAAAAACTGCTATAACTTTTATTCTAAATAAGATAAAGTCCTCAAACCAATTGTAATAGAACATGAACTCAATACTCTATCTAACTATATGAAATTTTTATGACTACTAATCTATATAGGCCATACAAAAATGAAAATATAGAGAAAAAGGTAGAAATTTTGAGTTTTATTAACTAAATGTTGTTCACCCATCTATACACTGACTTTCTCCACTTGTGGAGACCTTCAATAAATTCCTTCCAATGGATAGAACTTTTATTTGAATGGTTGGAAGACTATAAAACTTCTTTTTCAGTTTGAAAACCAATATTGCAAAAATTCTTGTTTAGCAACTTTTTGCATTTTGCAACTTTTGTACACTTTTTGCAAATTTTTTACTTTTTGACAATTTTTAACCCAATTTCCCCTAATTATTTTAAAACATTCCAAATGAAAAATATGCACAAATTTTGGCTATACAAAATATGCACAAATGAGTTAGAATCTTCATGTGACAACTCTGTTGCATTATGAAACTCGATGATTTGCATGTATTAGGGTTTGAACTAGCAAGTGAAACTCAAGAATCTACCTTCGCTTTTTGTAATCTAACTTCTTGATGCTTTGGTTTTGTCCTTTCCATTATTTTTTTGGTACTTACTTCATTAAAGTGACCTAATTGAAGGAAATAGGCCTATAGAACAGTCCAGTTTTGGGAGGCTTAAAATTGTTTCAGCACTTGTCCTTTTGAGAATTTAATAAACTCAATAAACTGTATTTAGAATGCTAATTATTTTGGGAGGTCCTTTGGAAGGTTTCATACTTATTGCACATTTTTCCTTGGGATGTGCTAGTAGCCTTAATTGTTGCATTAGCAGAATAGTGCCAAGAAACCCATGTTCTCGTATGTTGTTTGGCCTTGATCCTTTGGTTTTACTATCATGTTGAACCTCTTATCATGCTAAGAATCTGAGTTTGTGAAAATGCACCATTCTTTGGTGTGGAGTCAAGTTGCGAAGTGTAAAGGTGTATGGATTAATGATGATCCATTAAGTGTCATTGATGATCCATCATCCGAATTGAACTTATTAATTAATGATTGCATTTTTATTTAGAAGATATCTATTTGTATATCTATTTAGTTATGGTTTGGTATCTTTTTCCTAAAAGAAAAGAGGGAACTTGATATATTATTCGTTGTTAAGAGAAGGTGAGGCATGGCATCATGATTGTCTCTTGAATGAGCGAGGGGGTGGGGAGGGAGAAAGAAGATGTTGAAATCCATAATAAATATGTTTCCAATTTTATTTAATGATATACATTGCCATGTAATGGCTCTTTAAATATTTATTTTCAACAATATAACCAACTTGCTATAATAACTTCCTAACTAATATTTTGTTTATTTTTCCTTAAAATTAATCTATTAATTTAAAAAATTCCCCCCTTGTGTAGGAGCACCCCATCAAAACAAGGAGTCATAAGGTCTTCTCCTAGGAAAAATAATGGTTCTAAGCTTTTCTAGGCTTTTTTCAAACTTAATTTTAGCATTTTTGCTTATTTCTTACAATCTGAACCTATTGTGTGAACCCTTGACAACTTTTTTATTCCTATAAACTAGTTGATTCATGAGATCATAGGGGTCTAGTAGTCTCCTAGGGTCTTATTAGAAGTCATATGAGGTGTTAGAATCCTTATAACTCTTAATAAAGTCATAAAATGCAAACAAGTTGCATAACTAGAGCAATAATGCAACTTTTTTGCAATAATTATGGTTTTTGTTTGTAAAGGTTCCCCCAATGGTCACAACCTTTGAAATTTGGTTGGACTAGTTGGAGGAAGGTCTTCATAAGCCCTTAAAAGTGGGTGGAAGATATAGATGTACATTTGGCTTTGAAATCAATAAAGAAAACTATTATTTTCTTGCAAAAAGATTTTTTTTGTACATTGCATAGACTATATAGATCAGAGGGCCTGGAAAGTTTCATTTTATCGTAGGTTACTAAATCATCTTTCAAATGAGCCTACTCTAAGCTCTTGAAACATTAGGAGGCTAAAGTTATAAGGTTTTTAGTGAAAGTTGTTTGCAAACCCTCACTACCTAAGGTTTTGTACAAAAATGTTGATTTCTCCCATTTCTACCATTGGAAAATTTTGATTTTTGGTGGAATGGGAGGTTGTTCAATCAACTAAAAAATTTTGGTGGTTTCTAGGCTAGAGATGATGGTGGTTGTATAGAATATGCACAAATGAGTTGGCATCTTCATGTGACAACTATGTTGCATTATGAAATTTGTCGATTTGTATGCATTGGGCTTTGAACTAGTAAGTAAAACTTTGGAATCTACCTTCACTTGTCTTCAGCTAATTGTTAGATGCATTGGTTTGGTTCCTCTAACTTGATTTTTGGTACTTCATAAATGTGACCTAATTGAAGGAATTAGGCCTATAGAAAAATTCAGTTTTGAGAGGCTTGTAATTGGTTCCAACACTTGTCCTTTTGAAGGTTTGACAAACTCTATAAAAGGTATTTAGAGTGCCAATTGGTTGGGGAAGTCCTTTGGAATTTTTTATAATCATTGCACTTTTTGTCTTGGGAGGGGCTAGTAGCCTTAATTACTACATTCTCAATAGTGCCATGAAACCCATGTTTAACATGTTGTTTTATCTTGATTCTTGGGTTTTACTAAAATATTGAATCTCTTATCATGTTGTTCAACTATGTTTTTGAGGATCTACCATTTTTGGGGAGTTGAGTCAAGTTTGAAGTTGCATGGATTAATGCTAAGTGCTGCATTATTTGGACAGAACTATGAAATCTGAGTTTTGGTTGTTGTTGGGCCTTGATTACTAGGTTTTGGTGTTATTTTGAACCCCCTTAACATGCTAAGAGTCCTAGTTTTTGAAAAACCATTATCCATGGGTGTTGGTTCAAGTTCTTAAGTGTCTAGTTGTATGAATTAATGTTGATCCATTAGCATTGTCATTGCATTACAATGTAAAAGTTGGGTGTATGGTCTATCCTTGTGGATTGAAACAAGAATTTTTCTTATTCCTACCTAATGTCTGCATCACAACCCCCACCCACACACACACACACCACAATACATTAAATAATAATAAAAGTATAACTTGCAAGGGTTATTGACCCAAATATTTGAAGAATTTTATGAAGTTCCTTCATCAATCCTCCTTTCTCTCTCAATAAATATTGAACTAATCACATGAGTAGATCTCTTGACAATAAAATCTAAAATTTCTTTCACAATATGAAGTTAATTTGCTCCAATAGGTTTCTAGGTACCAAAGCCCCAAATTGTGCCCTCTTTCCACTTTCCAATAGGCCTGAAAGGAAAAATTTTCCTAAATGGATTTAGAACTCAACTTTCCTGATATAAAAGGTTTCTATGGACCTAATCCAACAAGAAACTTCAAACTTTGAAGTTCTCCAACACCCAACAACTTATTTGCATAATTGTTACTTGCATTCCTAATCGGGCTAATCCTAGCTTTCTCATTCAAAATCCCAAACCTTGAAAAGGACCACACTATATTTCCAATTATTTAGACACCCTTAAACCACCTCTTAGGTATTCCAAAAGATCAAACTCAGACTCTATTCCAACACCAACTTACACCCACTTTGAGTCATAGACCTAATTGGCCAGATTAGGCTGGGTTACAAAGGAAGTATGAGAAAATGGGTTCATAGACCTGGCTCTAAAATTTTTAACTCTTCTTCAAATCCAGTTAATTCTCCTAAACCCTTCACCTAGGTCAAATCAATCAGTTTGGAAGCTTCAACCTTCTTTCTTCTTCAAATGTAGACTAGACATATGACCATGTTCAGTCTAGGGCTTGCTGGTAAAAATAGGTACCCTACTCCTATAGTTTTGAATATTTTCCATCTTAAATTAACCTCTCCTAAATTTCATTCCCCAAAATGACATTGAAATCCCATGGTGGATTTGCAAGTTAGGAGGCCATCTTGAAGAAACCCTCAAATTTAGGGTAAATCTAACCAACCTCTACAAAAATTGATGTAACTTTTGTTGTATGTAAGATAAAGACTACAAACTGAATGAAATGGAACACCAACTCAATCCTCTATCCAAAAATATGAAACTTTCACTACTACCAATCTGTATAGGCCATATAAAATTGGAACAACAGAGAAAAAGGAAAAAAATTTGAGTTTTATTCAATGTTTGTTGTTCACTCGTCTGTACAATGGGATTCTCCACTTGTGGAAACCTTAAATAGATGTCCTCTAATGGTCAAAACCACTTTTTGAATGGTTTTTATGACCTTAAAACTCCCTAATAGTTTGACAACTTATTTTGAAAAAAATTTTGTTTAGCAACTTTTCTTGCATTTTTGCAATTTTTTGCTCTTTTGACAATTTTTGTTCCAATTGCCCACCTATGCTTCTAAATCATTCCAAATGAATAATAAGGCATCTAAATCCTTCTAGGAAACTATAAATTCCCTATTCTCTCCTAAAACAACCTAGATTGACCAAAAATGACCTTTGGTTCAAATTGCATCCTAGCCTATAATGGCATCAAGGATTCATTTGACCTTACATGTGGTCTTGACTCTCAAAGTGCAAGCTATTATGTTTCTAATCCATTAATTTATTAATTTAAATACAAGCTACAAGGCCTCCATTTTTGTTAGGTTTTATTAACATTGAGATTACTTTGGGTGTATAAATTGCTTGATCCCAAAATTAAATTTCTTTCAATACGGTTCAAGAATATGCATTCATAATGTTTTTTTAAATGAAACTTGTTGTGTTTCTCAACTATTAAAATATTTTATTAAACTTTAGGACCACCATTTCATTTGTTGATGTTAAAATTAAGATTTATGTAGGTTTGAAAAATAGATTAACTTCAACCATATAGGTTTATAAATACATATTCACAATGGTTTTTCCAGTGGAATATATTATGTGTTGTAGAAAGTGAGGACTAAGGTTTTAAGAAAGAATATAAATGCTATTTGTTCTTTCTTTTACTACAATATCAATTTTTTGTTCTCAAATCGTAATATATTAATGTAAATAACTTTTATTTCATTTCAACTATTAAAATAAGTCCATTAGTACTTATGGTTTTATGTTTCTATTTAGGAAGTTTTTGACTAAGATAAATGAGTATAGATTACTAGATGGAAAATATTAAAGTGGATATGTATGATCTTTCAAATGCTATTAGAATGCTCTAGATGAACCCATAATCATCTTTGGAAATGAATAAAAAGGATAATTCTCCATTGTATTAAGTATATGGATGGACATACCATTGTGTTTGAATCTTTATAATTTATAGTTTGGTCAACTAGAATTGCATATCAAATGGGTTTATCTAACCCATTTATCCCCTTGTTTATCTTTTTAAGAAATAATACCTCTTTATTAGATGGTAGTTTATGATGTTGGAAGGAAGATCTAGGGTTATATAATAATAAATGAATCATCCTACATCAATATGTTAGGCATAATCAAAGGATACTTTAACTATTTAACACCTTAATCACAATAAGGAGAGGTCATATATGGTTGTTAAAAATGGTGTAATCATTAATAACCAGTCATTGTGAAGGTTGAGTTTCTACATTTTACTATAGCTAATGCAATTATACAAGTACCAATGATTACAATATTTTATATGCATCATTATTATAAGTGGTTGTGTCATCAATAAGAAAGGACTGCTATAACACACAAGAAACAAAAGTAAAACTATCCCACATGCACACAAGAGAAGAAAAACATGAGAAATCCCTCCCTTCGATCCAAAAATGTACATATTAAGGCTACATCAACTTAGGAGTTACTCATAAATGACTTGGAAAAATGGCTCCCACCCAAGAAATTTTTGAAAATTTGCCTCCTGTCTATGATGCTTCAGCTCCTGCTCACTATTGAACCTATGATGGTGTGTGGGAGGATCGTGGTGTGGTGGCTACCTCTGCTACAGCTAAGCTCCATGTAGAAAATATTGTTATGGCTTCCTCTATTAGGGTTGCTAGCCTCCCTCCTACTATGGTTGCTACTAGATCTGATGGTGTTCCTACTGTGGTCACCTCTCCTACCATTTCTCATGTGGTTGGAGGTTGATCTACTATCCCTTATGCAAATGTGGTAGCTTTTGAAGTATGTATTGCTTCACCCCCCCACCACCACCTAGTTATTGATCTCATTTAGTAAACTCTTGAAGTTTTCTCTTGATGACACAACTACATGTCTACTATGGTCAATATATCTACACTTCATTCTTGTTTTTCTATGAGAAGATTTGGTATTTGAATCTCTATTTTGCACCTCTTTTTTAATATCATTTTATTGCTTAACTAAATGGTCACCTCAAAATCATAGTATGGAATGATTTTAGAAAATTCAACTTGGAGATATTTAATGTGCACAATCTAAGAAACCTCTTTAAATGTATTTTTCATTGACTTATTTTAGGGATCTAGACATGCTTAAACAAAACTACTAAGTCCTACTCATAATATTTAGTTTCATCAAGTGTTGACATTATTGCAAACAACATCCCAAAAATGTCAAAATATCAAAAGTCTTTTGGTTCTCTCAACTTATAAATTGGTTGATCAACATTATCCTTAGAGAGAACTATATCTATAACTGCCCCATTATCATCAAATCGAGACTTGTTTTCCTTCTTACTTTTTGATGATTGTGATCCTCTACAATCCAAGGCATAAGAATATTAACACAGAATAATACTTGAACAAAAAGCACTAATAAACATTGAGGATGTGAATTGATAATACCATTTTGTAGATGATTTTGGCATCTCACCCTTTATCACTGGTGCTTTGACTTTATTAGCCCTCTTCTTCGGTGACCTACAAATGAAGAATTAGCAAAGTAAAAAATCTAAGATAAGATTAATCAACTAAAATTAGAGAATGACAAAAATTGAATCTAGCTTGTCATTAAGAATTATCCATTTGTACAAATTTTTTCTTTCTAAGTTGTATGATAACCCTTTCTTGATGAGTATTGAAAACTTCTCCCATTGTATCCTTGATTTCGCCAGTTTGAAGTTTCTGGTTACATGCACACAATCATGACTTTACATCACAAAGTATTCACATTCTAAAAAATTTCATGTTCTTTCATTACATCTTGATCCAAACAACAAATTCTAAACTTTCACTTATTCAAACGACTAATCTAAAAATGGGTCATATTAAAGAATCTAATATAAATTCAAATAATGTATCTAGATCCTAAACAAATCAAAATATAAAATCTATGATTTAAACTTATCTCATCACTCACACATAATAACAATACCCAGCTTGTCATGTGGACAGTCTTGGGGGAGAGGTTGCAACATTGTATTTGGACCCTAGAATTGATCACTCTTTCTCTCTCTCCCTCTCTCCCTATTCAATCTAATGAGTCAACTAGATTTTCTCTACATTTTAATGTCTCAAGTATTGCCTCATGGTCTGACTTGCAAACTTTCCAAAAAATCTTATTATGTGGTTTTCCATCATATTTTATCAAGTTACAACAAGGTGTGAATAATGAAGAATCTTCCTCTCTATTTGCCAATCCTCGAATAACCACAAGTTATGGTTCTTCATAGAATATCGTCCAAGCCATGTGCCAGTTACAATGACTGCACTAACATGGTACTCTAAACCTTCACCATCTATAACTAAGTGATCCAATTTTTGTTTGGCTTGGACACAATGACACAAATAATAATCTAT
Organism: Cupressus sempervirens; assembly: GCA_028749045.1. Lineage (NCBI taxonomy): Eukaryota > Viridiplantae > Streptophyta > Pinopsida > Cupressales > Cupressaceae > Cupressus > Cupressus sempervirens. The sequence continues at coordinate 173,553,952 of CM053784.1, forward strand.
CCCTTCTTCATTGTCTTCAGGAGAAATAATAGCAAAAACATGGCCTGCGGTGACAAATGTACAAAATGTAGTCATTAATTCAAAAAATATTTAGGTAAAAGTTATAAAGTTACATATTGAAATTACAAAGATATATAAATATATATATATATATATATCTATATATATATATATATATATATATATATTACCAAGTTGCACTAGATCAGACAAGTGGTCAAAGTCAATAGATGAATCCATCTGTACCATTTTCAGTGCTTGTTGGGGACGATAGGTGTCAATTGGGACCAAAACCCATATATACCATTTGTCCACCCATTCAGTTGACTCACAGTCATCCCAATTTTTCTCTACACATGATGGACAATAGCATGCCATTTTTCATGTGTGGATACTCCATTAACCTGCATCAGAGCTTCTAAAAGAATGCAACTCACTAGATCATGTTAGTGTGCAACAATCTTGATATGGTGCAATGTTAATATTATCTATCAACCAAAAAAATCTATAAACTATAGACTCACCTTCCTTACCTAGATTCATTGTAGTATTACACCACTAGATGATGGACTTTGCATCTATCAATATTGTTCCATCTTTATACTTTAGTTCTTCACAAGCTAAGGCTCTTTTGATGCATGTGCCTGCACCATCATGCTCTCCCTCTCCATGACCAGCCTCTATGAAATTTCACATATATTGAATTCTACACAACCTATGCATCCTACTTAACCAATAGAACATCTGTGCATTCTTGAATTGAGAAGCACAATTGTCTGACCAAATAATGTGTTGAATATATGTGATGCACTTGTTAGCCAAATCTCCATAAATAGTTGAAAACAACCCTGTACAAACTCCATAGAACGTGATTGATCATCGCTGATGTAAAAATGGTACTCTCTCAAAATCTTTCTGTCATCCTCTATAGTTGTAGGTGAATGTATGAATGTTATGTGAACAAATATGGAAACCTGTTGAGAAGTATAATACTTTTCTTGCACCTCATTTTGTGGTTGTAGTGTGTAGTTCTCTACAAAGTCTACAACTAAAACAATGGGATCCAGTGGAAACATATCCTTGTACAACTTGCATTGCAAATCCAACCATCGAGCTCTATGTGTATGCCTTGCATACTCATAAATAATCTTTTCATGAAAAATTTTCATGAACTCATACACTGGAATCTTTTCAATGACTAAATCACATCTTTTTCCCTGTTTCCCATCTTTTAGAGCATGTGTCATTGTCTTAAATTTTCTATAATCTACTATTTCATTTCCAATTGCATGTTTACTATTCATATGTTGACAAGTTGATAAAAGTTGCAAAGAACCACAAAATAAGCATGTACCATCCAAGCATGATGTCTTCTCATCCCCTATTTCACATAAAATGTTGGATATGAATTGCTTTGAAGATCTTGGTGGCTCATTCATGTCAAAATGCTACAAAACAAACTTAGAATGCAAAAACACACATATATGCCTTAAAACATCAAAATGGTTAGAAAATTCAATATGTATCCTATAACAAGTTGTGTGTGTGTGATTTATCTTGACATAGAAAGGTTTACCCATCTCAAAAAATATTTGACTTATTTGAATTTGAGGATACATACTAATAATTTTTTTTTAAAATTGTGTCTAAGTTGAGTCAAAAAAATGTTTCACATGTGGGTCGCAAGTTTGGCTACCAATCCTCCTTCTTACAAAATCTCTTTGATTTGGGAAAACACGTGTGTTATTTTTTCAAAATCTTCGATCAATGATTTCAAAGCTTCACTAATTTCTTTATCCTTTCGTAGTAGTATACCGCTAAATGTCCATAACTCATTTTTTGTGGGATCTTCCAATCTCTCACGCCTTAGCATGGCTCTCTTTAGAGTACATCTAATAATTTTTAATGTTTTTCTTGTCTTTTTAATGAGTCAAGCTTTTCTTGTGATATTACTATCTTTGGTGCATGATTTAGAACCCACTTTGTCATAAGCACTCGTTAGATTCTTTACAATGCTTTTTTTGATTTGAATCATCCATCGTTCTTAGCCAAAGAATCTTCATGATATTCTTAAATTTCAAATTCCTCTTCATTTCAAAAAATAATTTGCATTGACCTATAATATTTAATTCTTCAAAAAATAATCTCCACATACAATTAACTTTTCTTTAACAAGTACACTTGCTAATCTTTTCAGGCATTGATTTCAAAATGTTAGTATCAATATCAATCAAATATTTTAGTCTTCTAAAAAAAATTCTAGGTGTTATAATCTCTTCCATTTCTTCAACATTTTGAACATCAACATAAGATTGAGCGTATTGCGTACCTTGAACCAAAGATGATGTGCCTCTGCAATAAGATGCAAAAGATGAATATCACCTACTTGATGTGTTGATGTTTTTCCTTCAACATGACACGATGGAGTGTGTACATCATCGGATCTACAAATTAGTGTCTCTTCAACATGAGAGGATGATATGACTCCAACATTGGAAGATGGTGTAGCTTCAAAATTCAATTGTCTTCTTGAGCGCAATAGTCTCATTCATTTTCTTTATCTTTCCTATTCTTCCTCTTTGTTTCTTTGTACCAGTGGTTTTTTATCCTCTTCAAAAGTCAATTCTTCATTATTGCTTTGCAATTTTCTTTGTTCACATAGTAGTTTCATTTTATCTCTTTTAATTGCCAAATCTCTCTCCCTATCTTCATTTGTTTGAGTTTTTGGTTTCTTCCTTGGCATTATGATGATTACTACATGTCAAATTATTCAAATGTCTGAATTACTTGCAATGTGTAAATTACAAATTATTCAAATATATATAAAATTACAATTATTTGAATGCATACACAATATATATCAGACAACTTGTCAAATTTTTAACCATTTTGAAATAACATTTCATTCAAACATACAAATTTCAATGAATTCACTATATATTAAACAACATGTCAAATTATATTCAAATTTGTATCTATATATCAATAAAAAATATTTAAAAAGGATTGCACTAACCTTTTCTATACAAGGAATATTCAAAAAGTCTTCAAATTGTGTATCTAATGATTGAATTTTGTGTTAGCTACTTTCACAAAGTCTTCAAATAGTGTTTTCTATGTTGAAACCCATGATTTCTATCAGAATAAAAAAATGCACCATAGACCAAAAGTAGAGAATGGATGAAATGGGCCCCAAAGTTGATTTTTGACCATTTTTGGGTGATTTCACATAGTGTGTACGCACTATAGCATGTATGCACTATAAAGCATATACGCACTATAGTGCATACACACTATGTCAAAACACATCCCTCTCTATATCTCTGCCTACTCTCTCTCCTCTCCCCTACCCTACTCTCTCTCAGTCTCTCTCTCCTCTCCCATCCCCTACTCTCTCTCACTCTGCCTCTCCCATTGTCTCCTCTCTCTCACTCTCCCTCTCCTACTCCCTCTCCCATTGCCTACTCTCTCCTATCCCCTACTCTCTCTCTCCCTACTCTCTCTCCCATCTCCCATCCCATACTCTCTCTCTCCCCTCTCCCATCCCCTACTCTCTCTCTCACTCTCCCTCTCCTGCTACCTACTCTCTCTTTCACTATCTCTCCTCTCCCATCCCCTACTCTCTAGATCTCTCTCACACACTCTCATCCTCCCTCCCCCACTACCTACTATCTCTCTCTCTCTTTGTCCCCCATTCCCCTACTCTCTCTCACACTCTCTCTCATTCCCTACTCTCACTCTCTCTCTCACATCTTGTTCACTCTCTCTACCACCTCATACTCTCTCTCCCATCCCCTACTCTCTCTTACACACATTCCCATCCCCCCTTCTCTCTCCCTCTCCCAATCCCTCTCCCACCACCTGGTCTCTCTCTCCCATCTGCTACTCTCTCTCTCTCTCTTGGGCTACTCTCTCTCTCCCCTCTCCCATTCCCTAAACTCTCTTTTATAGATACACACTCCCATCCCCCCCTCTCTCTCCTCTCCCATCCCCTACTCTCTAGATCTCACACACACTCCCATCCCCCTTCTCTCCTCTCCCACTCCCTCTCCCATCGCCTACTATCTCTCTCTCTCTCTCTCAAGTTCTCTCTCTCCCTCTCTACTCTCTCTCCCATCCCCTACTCTTACTCTCTCTCTCCCATCCCCAACTCTCTCTCACACTCTCTCCCATCCCCTACTCTCTCTCACACTCTCTCATCCTTTCACTCTGTCTCTCCCATCTTGTACTCTCTCTACCACCCCCTACTCTCTCTCTCTCACTCTCTCCCAACCTTTCACTCTGTCTCTGCCATCTCATACTCCCTCTGCCACCTCCTCCTCTCTCTCACACTCTATCCCATTCCCTACTCACTCACTCTTTCACAAAAACACAGACACTCCCATCCCCCCTCTCTCTCTTCTCTCCCATCCCTTACTCTTTAGATTTGTCACACACACTCCCATCCCCCTCTCTCTATCTCCCTCTCCCTACTCTCTCTCACACTCTCTCCCATCACCTACTCTCTCTCACACTCTCTCCCATCATGTACTCTCACTCTCTCTCCCATCTCTCTCTCTCTCTCTCTCTCTCTCTCTCTCTCTCTCTCTCTCTCCCCCCCCCCATCCCATACTCTCTCTTACACACACTCCCATCCCCCCTCTCTCCCCCTTTCGGGTGACTCCCTCTCCCATCTGCTACTCTCTCTCTGGCTACTCTATCTCTCCTTTCTCCCATCCCCTAAACTCTCTCTTTTATAGATACACACTCCCGTCCCCCCCTCTATCTCTCCTCTCCCATCCCCTACTCTCTAGATCTCTCACACACACTTCCATATTGGCTCTCTCTCCTCCTCTCCCACTCCCTCTCCCACTGCCTACTATCTCTCTCTCTCAAGTTCTGTCTCTCCCTCTCTACTCTCTCTCCCATCCCCTACTCTTCCTCTCTCTCTCCCATCCCCAACTCTCTCTCTCTCACTCTCTCCCATCCCCTACTCTCTCTCACACTCTCTCCCATCCTTTCACTTTGTCTCTCCCATCCTGTACTTTCTCTCTATGCCACCCCCTACTCTCTCACACTCTCTCTCATCCTTTCACTCTATCTCTCCCATCTCATACTCTCTCTACCACCCCCTACACTCTCTCACACTCTCACACTCTCTCCCATCCCCTACTCTCTCTATCTCTCATAAGCACACACACACACACTCCCATCCCCCCTCTCTCTTGTCTCCCATCCCCTACTCTCTAGATTTGTCACACACACTTCCATCCCCCTCTCTCTATCTCCCTCTCCCTACTCTCTCTCACTCTTTCTCCCATCCCCTACTCTCTCTCACACTCTCTCCCATCCTTTACTCTCGGTCTCTCCCTCTCCCATCGCCTACTCTCTATCCTCCATCCCCTAATCTCTCTCTCCCCTCTCCCATCCCCTACTCTCTCTCTTTCACAAACACACAAACTCTTATCCACTCACTCTCTTCTCTCCCATCCCCTACTCTATAGATCTGTCACACACACTCCCATCTGCCCATCTCTCTCCCTCTCCCTCTCCCACTCCCTCTCCTACCACCTACTATCTCTATCTCAAGTTCTCTCTCTCCCATCCCTTACTCTCACTCTATCTCTCCCATCCCATACTCTCTCTCACTCTCCCATTCCCTACTTTCACTCTATCTCTCCCATCTCGTATGAGATCTCTCTAGCACCACCTACTCTCTCTCACTCACACTCTCTCCCATCCCCTACTCTCTCTCTCTCTCTCTCTCTCTTACACACATTCCCATTCCCCCTCTCTCTCCCTCTTCCACTCCATCTCCTAACACCTACTCTCTCTCCCCCATCCCCAACTCTCTCTCTCCACTCTCCCATCCCCTACTCTCTCTTTCACAAACACACACACTCTCATCCCCCCTCTCTCTCTCCTCTCCCATCCCCTACTCTCTAGATTTGTCACACACACTCCCATTCCCCCTTTGTCTCTCCCTCTCCCACTCCCTCTTGCACTGCCTACTCTCTTCCTCTCTACTTTCTCTCTCTGATCCTCTACCTCTCACTCTCTCTCTTCCATCCCCTACTCTCTCACACTCTCTCTCATATCTCTCTCTCTCTCTCTCTCTCTCTCTCTCTCTCTCTCTCTCTCTCTCTCTCTCTCTCTCTCTCCCTCCCTCCCTCCCTCCCTCCCTCTCTCCCTCCCTCCCTCCCCCATCCCATACAAGCTCTCTCTCCCACCCCCTACTCTCTCTCACAATCTCACACTCTTTCCTATCCCCTACTCTATGTCTCTTACACACATTCCCATTCCCCCCTCTCTCTCTCGCACTCCCTCTCCCACCGCCTACTCTCTCCCATCCCCTGCTATATCTCTCTTACACACACTCCTATTTCCCCTCTCTTTCCCTCCCACACCCTCTCCCACCACCTACTATCTCTCTCTCTCACACACACTCTCTCCCTCTCTACTCTCTTTCCCATCCCCTACTCTCACTCTCTCTCTCTCTCTCTACCACCCCTACTCTCTCTCACTCTCACACTCTCTCCCATCCCCTACTCTCTCTCTTACACACACTCACATCCCCCCTCTCTCTCCCTCTCCCACTCCCTCTCCCATTGCCTACTCTCTTTCTCTCCCATCCCCTACTCTCTCTCTATCTCTCTCCCCTCTCCCATTCCCTACTCTCTTTCTTTCACACACACACCCATCCCCCCTCTCTCCTCTTCCATCCCCTACTTTGTCTCTCACTCGCTCTCCCTCTCCCACTCCCTCTCCCATCACCTACCCTCTCTCTCACTCTCACTCTCACTCTCACTCTCTCCCTCTCTACTCTCTCTCTGATAACCCCCTACTCTCTCTCACATTTGCACACTCTCTCCTATCCCCTACTCTCTCTCTCTCTCTCTCTCTCTCTCTCTCTCTCTCTCCCCTTCCCCCTCTCTCTCCCTCTCCCACTCCCTCTCCCATCTCCTACTCTCTCCCATCCCCTACTCTCTCTCGACCTATTCTCTCTCCGCCCTCTCCCATTCCCTACTCTCTCTCTTTCACACACATGCATTCCAATCCTCCTCTCTCTTGATTTTCCTCTCCCACTACCTACTCTCTCTCCCCCCCATCCCCTACTCTCAATCTTTCTCTTCCCATCCCTTACTCTCAATCTCTCTCTCCCACCTTGTAGTCTCTTTGCCACCCCTACTCTCTCTCTCACTTCCTCTCTCTCTCATCCCCTACTTTCAATCTCTTTCCCCCATCTTGTACTCTCTCTTTGCCACCCCTACTCTCTCACATTTCCTCTCTCTCCCATCCCCTACTCTCTCCCCTCTCCCATCCCCTACTTCATCTCTATCTCTCTCTCACACACACACACATAGCCATCCCCCCCCACCCCCCTACTCTCTCTTTCTCTTGCTTTGCATCTCTTCCTCCTTCTTTATGGACTATTTAGGTCTCAATAGTTTGTGTGCACTATAGCGTGCACACACTATTGAGACCAAAATTCAAATACTTTAAATAGTGCACACATGCTATAGTGTGCACGCACTATAAAGCATACACATTATTCAAAGCTTTGCATTAAAACAAAGCCTAACACTTGGTTTTTCCTTGGAGATCCAACCCAAAGGTTTGGATTTTATAAATAGGTTTAAGACATGTTTTTTTGCAAACATACAAAAAATTATTGGTTTTTCTTGTGTTCTCTCCTTCAAGATTCCTCATGGTTGGGCATCAATAAGATTAGGTTACATGACATTGTAGGTCTTTGTGTTAGCTATATAATCATATAATTTATGTTTAATTTGAACTATTTCAAGCCTTTCATCTATGATCTCTTTTGAATGTATGTTCATTTTTTATCAAAAACCACCATGTACTAATTGGGCTATAGATTTTAGCTCATTCATCGAATTTTGCAACAACTTAGTTTTTTAGAAACTAGACTCCATTCTACACACTTTGAAAAAAAGTAGTTTTGATTTTAGATTAGTTTTCAATTATTTCTAGGGGGAGAACATAGATATTTCACATTTTTGGGATGTGTCTAGTAAAAATAATTATTTTTAAAAAATACACATTATAAATTACCTGAAAAATCTAGGATAAACTACATAGTGTTAAGTAACTTTTGACCAGATCAATTAAAGAATTTCAAAAAAAAAAAAGTTAAAATTTTAGGGGGGCCACACTTTGTACTATGTTATGTTTTTTTGGAATAAATAGTACCACTTTTTGTGGTCCCCTTTTTGAGGACCTAAAACTAAACCATTTTGAAAAAAAAAAATGTAGTTTAGAAACTAGTTTCAAAGGACTACAACTTTTTTTTTTTGTCATATCTTAAAATTTTGATCATAACTATCTTCAAATTCTTGTTCAATTTCATAAATTGTTGATTTTAGGAAAAAGGTGTCTAGTTATACCCCCCTTTTGGCACCACAACTTGGCGCACTTACCCACATTGATGATGGGAAGTTATGAATTGATTCTTCAAATCTTGCGCTTTCATGGTGTTATTTTGAAGGATTTCAAGTATAAGGATTCATAGAAGTGTGTTTGCATATTTTTCCACATTTTTAACACACACACACACACACATGTGTGTGTGTGTGTGTGTGTGTGTGTGTGTGTGTGTGTGTGTGTGTGTGTGTGTGTGTGTGTGTATTGGTATAATTACTGATGTGTTTGATCAAAACAAAGATCTCCATTAAGCACATTGCCCAAATCGAGCAATTATTTTCTATGATAAAATCTCATCAACAAACCCTCGATACTTTGCAATCGCATGATCTCATATGGTTCGTCGCCCTAAGTTTATCGAGCATTAATGATAATAAACCAATCTTGTTATGGATAGTCATGTCTCTACATTGACATGACTCATAACTTAGTATTTAGATTGATCAGGTTGCTTGAGAAAATATATCAAATAAATGCATGTTACTATCTCTTGCATCTACAATTAGATTGATCATATTGTAATCCATTGTTATCAAGGATTCATAACAAATCATTCAAGAAAGATTGTATGTAGATAATTCTAATCATTTCATGCTCTAACTATATTATAAGTATTGTGAAGAAGTAATCATAACCTACAAGTATATCATAGAGATAAAAGTTAGTTTCAATCCTTTTTATATAAGATAGATAAAATACATTAACACTATCTTGTATATATTGAAGTTAAAGATTTAGAGAATAAAATTGGACCAGTCTACCATAAGATCTCATATTCCTTAATAAACACTAACAAACACACTAGGCCTATAAAATATTAGTTGACTCTATGTTTTAAAAATTTTAATCTAAAAATCAACACTTATATGTGTGATTTAAGTAGACTGAATTGAACATATAGTATACAAAAGGATAAAAATAACTAATAACTTAAGCCACATGCACCTTATTAATTATTTACAAAATAATTTTTCACCTTTCACTAAATAAAATATAATGTAGAAGAGAATTGTTTGCACTTATGAATACAAGCTTGGAAGAACAAGGCATTGTATGTACCACCCATTCCCACATCAAACTTGTATAAAGATAATAGTGTAGATCTTGTTATTTTATATCACATATATAATTAGACAAGTTTTCCATGTTTGATGTCCTCACAGTAGTCATATGACATAACTTTAATTGATTCAAATCATTTGAATAATGACTACTAAATCTCATCACTAATTTGGCTATGAACATCTCGTCTACTAAAATACTATGCAGTTTGATGTTGACATGAATGATGCTTATCTACTATATGAAATTGATAGCTAGACCATAACTATGATTTTTTATTGATCGATTATGGATCATATGAATTTCCTTATAGATTCTTGTAAATTATTGTTGTAAGGACCATGTCCTGCTCAACAATTAGCACATCAAACAATTGCTAGAAATGTGGAAAATATGGGCAAAACCATAATTAGGAAAGTCAAAAAAAAAAAACATTCCATTAACCATAATCATGATTAACAATTGAGATAACCATAAAAACTTGTAGCAACATTGCATTATCTACGATGTTGACCTGCACATCATTGATCTATCAAAATGTGTGATAAATAACTACATCAAGATCATTATAGATACACTATCCATTGTACATAATTACATCACAAAGATCATCATTTGATGATTGTTTACATTACATCAATGGTAGAGTCATTGTAGTGCCTCAAACATGTGTCCATCGAGGTGGTCTAGTCTCCAAAGCCATTAGGTGTTGTTCATCCCCTATATGAGATGGGAGTGTGGTCCAGGCACTTTTACTATGCCAACCATGAAGTGTTTGACTCCCCTAAGGTTCTTCCTAACATAAAGAACGCCCCGACCCTAGCACAAGAAGCCTAATGACTCAAAATGAGAAGATTGGATGGATTCAATGTTGTCGTGAAACATACTACTTTCCAAAAATAACTAAGTAACCTAATCAAAAATTATAGCCAAGAAAAATAAAATAAAAGTAACTAGCATATCTACACATATGTAGTACAAAATAATAGCTTTTCCAAAATAGTTAAAGTTATAGATTTAGCTGATAAAAGAAACAACAAACACTATATCTATTCTTATATTCAGAACTAATAGATAGGAAGAAACAAAACACATTGTATCCATTCCTATCTATCCTAAATAATCACAATAAACCCAAGCATAAGGCATACTAATGCACTTAGAGGAAACAAGGGTACATGTTTAGAATTTAATTTAACTCTCCATATGCATAATTTCCATATATACTATCTAAGCATGTATACATACTTGTAAAGAAGAATGATAAAAATTTAAGATTGTTCTTAATATACATAGTTCAATCTACACCAATAAGAAAAATAGTCATCTCTAACATAATTTCTTGGCTATTCTCAAGAGGAACAAAAGAATAACAATTTCCACTTTATTCATTTCAGTGTACTCTAATACTCATTGGAATTATTCAGAAGGAAACATATGCACTCATACTTAAAACAATAGAAGGTGATAAAAGTTCCTAATTAAGCATAACTTTCATGCATTGTAAAAAAATATTTCATTATGCACTATAAGCTTCAGAATTTATTAATAGTTCCTTGAGTACTATCTAAATATAGGAAATCCACTTTACGTGCATCAAATGTTGCATCTAGCGCACTCATGAATAACGTATAATTTTATTTAAGGTTTTATTCACAATGTATAATCAAACTTTAGTCCAAAATATTTTTACAACATAATGTATGTCCTAATCCAATTCCAATATTTCCAATAAGTAGTCATCCAACTGTCAGGAACCAACTCAATGTTGTGCTTAAATTCAAGACAAGATTTCCTTTACCACTAGGCATTCTAAATAACGGTTTATAACGAGACATTGTAAAAAAATTTGAAGTTTATTTAATGATATTGGGAATTATTCATGGTGCACGATAACAAAGATACACCATAAGTTCTTCCCTATTATCTTTTCATCAAACAGAAAAATGATTTGTGGTAACTTAATTCATTTCACACTGTCTATGCGGATAAATAGATTTTCACTCTAATATATATATATGAGTTGTTTATAAATTTACTATTCAACTATAAGTTAGTAAAATGATCTAATGATAGTTAATGTTTTCTGGTAAGCATCACCTATAATACCATGAAATCCATTTTCTATTCATAATCCACAGTCATTGCTATAGCCAAAGACAGTTAATATCCATCCTAGTTCATTATATAGAATAGAGATAAGGGCCCAGTGACACTAAATCCTATTCTAGCTTATTAACGGATCTGATAATACAATGAAATACTTAGTTATCTAAGTGTTGATAGTGGGTAATGGTAGAATTAAGCAGATTACACATGAATGGTTTACTGGTATTCAGTTCTAGCGTCTAAATCAACAATGGACCACACGTTTGGCTAGGAAGCTATAACACTTCCAAGTGTGATGCAATTGGCCAGATTAATATGCTTTTACCATTTTCTAACATCCAATTTATCTTCTCCAAAGCTTATATAGAATTTTAAGAAGATACAATGAGATAATCACATTTCTTTTTTTAATTCATCCTTCAAAGTTGCATATTACATGCTCGCGGGTACTCATAGATAAGTTGTTCTTGTTGGGCATATGCATCATTATAAGATATAGCTTCTTAGCTTCTTCATTTCGTATGACTAGAAGGATAGTATAAAATCTTACACAAAGAGCATAGAATAAATAAAACTAGCACAAATGTTTTATTCATGAAGTGAGTCTAAGACTCGGAAAAACTCATTCAGAGGGGAGAGTTTAAAAGGTTTTCATGATATTGGGGATACTATTTGATTACTGTTTAGATGTATGGCAATCTAGTTGTTTTGTACTAGAATCAACCTATCTTATGGTCCATTCAAGGGTCTCTATTCACCATCATTAAGAGAATGTTGTCAAATTGAATCATATTTACAATAAGAGGGTATTGATAACAGAGCCCAAAGCATCCTACTAATATCTATGAGTGTATGCATACCCTATAAGCATTATGCTTATATGTAAACAACAAATGGATCAAATCTAGTGTGCTTCCTCAAAGAACCATGTTCAGTTAACAATTGAAACATGTACACAATTTATCAAGAAATAGTTCAATTAGGAAAAGCATCCATTCTCTGAACTATGAGAATATCTTAACAAAGATGCATTGGAAGGGGAAACTAATATAATTCGTTGTTTCAACAACTCCTTTATTTCACTTCCCCCTTAATCTTTCCTTCCATCCGCCTCCAATCCTCCGGTTGTTATCTTCCCCTAGGATTGAACAAAGGTGAATTTCTTAACATCTTCATAGGCAATGAAAAGGCATCCCAACTTGCAGACTTCTCCAAATATCTCTCTTGGCTGGGATTTGAAAACGTTGATGAATCTATTATGTAATTAATAGTCCATTACCTTGAACAATTGTGAAAGGAGCACTCTCACCATGGATTTCTCTCTATTTCCATAGAACAGCGTGATCTCCCCCCTACTAGTAATAGTTTTGTTATTAATAATGAAAATTAAAACCATAACTGACCTAGTACACTCCTTTCTAGCCGATCAAACTGAATTAAAAGTTGATCTTAACTAACTATGTTATTAATGAAAGCAATAAATTTACTAATTTAATCAATTTCCCCAATGATGTCTATGTGGCAGTAAGTTTGTTCATTTTACACGGGTTATGCAAAAATGGATTGTGACAACTGTGATTGCATTGCTAGAATTCCCTTCAAAGTTGATTTAAGGTTCTAATATGTAGTATTATTTTCTTGTAATATTAAGTATCAACGCACCATATATACTCGAGATCAACAAGCTACAACACAGGATCACAATGAGAGGAGAGTATAACAATTTATGAATATAGAATCTATAACGGCTCTGACATGTGCAATCCAATTAGAGTAGTTAGTTCTTATTCCTTGTCTTTTAGTCTTCCACTTGAGATGAAGAATGTACTATGTAAAATCATTCTTGTATCTGATGTTCATTGTATTGTAAAATTAATTGGAATAGAGATATTGCCATGCTTGAAGAGTGGATGTAATCCAGATTATCTAGATAAGTCACTATAAATCAATGTGTTGAATCTTTTGTATTTGGTTGTCTAGTTTAGTTTAGATTTTCTTTTCTTTTCTATATTTTCTTGAGCTCAACAATTAGTATCAGAGCTAGTTGAGGTCATTTTATTTTCTAGAAATTAGTGAAGATTTGTAGGCACCATGGAAGAGGCAAATAAGTGGAAATTGAAAAAATATTTCGGAAAGACTTTGAACTATGGAAAGCACATATAGAGTCTTTTCTCATCAAGTATGATTTACATCTTGCATTGCTTGGTAAAACAAAAGGCCAAGGAAAGATGATAGATGATGAATGGAAGAAAATGGATTTGAAAGCAAGGGCAACAATTTTCTTAGCTCTCTAAAGTATGTGTTGTTTAATATTTCAAGTGAAAAGACAACAAGAGAGCTAGTTGAGAATTTAACTTCATTATATCAGATACATTCATCATCAAATAAATTGTTAATAATGAAGAAACTATACAATCTAAAAATGAAAGAAGGGGGAGTGATGTCGAATCATCTAAATGAGTTCAATACATTATTCACTCAGCTCATTTTAGATGGTATACTATTAGATGATGAAATTAAAGTCATTTATTATTATTTTCACTTTCAAATAGTTGGAGGGTGTATTAATGGTTGTGAGCACTTCAGTTGCAGCCAAGACTAAGTTGAAATTTGATGAATTTGTAGCTAGACTACTCAACAAAGGCAAATGGAGGAAGCACCAAGAAGCCTCTTCTGGTGATGTTCTTATCATTGTGAGCACAAGTAATAGAGCCAGAAGTCATGAAGGAGGTAGGCATAACAACAATGGAAGAGGCGGTTTAAACCATCATTCAAAGTCTAGAGGAAGAAATGTCATTTGTTGGTTTTGTAGTAAACTAGGGCACACAAAGAAGTGGTGTTGGAATTACAAGAAGGTGCAAAACAAAGTAATCAACAACAGTTAAAGACAATGGATTTTTTGGTACTTGCAACCAGCAACATGAGTGCAAGTTTGTGGGTTCTTGATTCTAGTGTATCTTTCCATGTTAATCCATGTTGAATTGAGGTCACAAATTACAATAATGGTATGTTTCGTAAAAAAAACTTGAGAAAAAAAGAATGTGATATTGTCAGCAAAGGGAATATTTTATTGTTGCAAAAAAATGGAAGTCGATGGCTTTTACAAGATGTTAGGCATGTTCCTATACTCAAGCATAATCTAATTTTAGTTAGTTAGTTGTATACATAAGGTTATAATGTTAATTTTGACCTTGATTCATGAAAAGTGTCCAAACGTTAGTTAGTTTAGCTAAAGGAATAAATATGGAAGTTTATATGTTGTAGAGTGTAATGGTGAAGTGGGAGTAGCCATGGTGGTTCTGGATAATAACACTAAAATTTGGCTTTAGAGACTTAGTCATATGAGTAAAAGGGTCTTGAAGTGATGCTTCAAAGACACCAATTTTCAAGTCTCAAATCACTTGAGTTGGAGCTATGTGGAAATTTCCTTTATGAAAAGAAAAATTGCACCAAATTCATAAGAACAAGTCTTATATAAGAAGAAATATTCTCCATTATAGCTTGTATATTTATATGTTTTTGGTTCTACAAAGGTAACTTCAACTCGTGGTGCTATTTATTTTGCATTGTTTCATGATAATTGCACTCAAAAAGTATGGATTTATATGTTGAATAAGAAATTTGAAGTGCTTTCAAAATTGAAAAGCCTCAAGGCTATGGTTGAAAATCAAATTGGAAAGAAAATTAAATGTATTTTAATGGATAATGGTAGCAAGTTTCACTCTTTAGAGTTTGGATTTTTTGTGCAAATCATGATATTAGAAGGATTAAAATAGTCCCTTATACACCTCAAGAAAATAGTGCAACTAAGAGGTTGATTTTGATAATCTTGGAAAGGGCTCAGAGTATGTTATCAAATACTCATTTAGGGAAGGAATTTTGGGTAGAGGCGTGTAATATAATAGATTATTTAATAAATTGAGCTCCTTCATCACATCTAGATTTTGATATTCCAGATTAAAGGTTGACTAGTAAAAGGATTTCATTTTCCCATTTAATAGTGTTTGGTTGTGACGTGTATGTTCATATTCCTAAGGAGTAGAGAATAAAATTAGAAGATGCATATTTTTGGGCTATGGTGAAGATCAATTCAGTTTTTGATTGTGGGATTTGATTGCTCATTAAGTCATTTACAATTTGGATGTAATTTTCAATGAAAAATGATTTTAGGTTTGCAAAAATTGAATACCACTTCTCATGATTACTTTACTTGTTATTTGCTTAAAAATGAAACCCATTCTATTTCAAAAGGCCAAATTCAACAAGGCAAATTTGTGAGTTTTTCCCCCATTGTAACATTCTCTATAGCCCCTCAAGTATCAAAAATTCCTTTATCCAAAAATGTCTCAATGGGAAAATCCCCATTCTTTAGTCTATACCTATAACCCGCCCTGGTCTCACCTCCAATTGGATCCCTTCATCTAATACCTATGATCATTTTAGGGTGGGTGTTGATCTTCCCTTAAAAAATGATAATATTATTGCACCAAAATCTCATTCTATCTTGTTTGGACACTCCTTTGAAGATGCCACCTCTACACCTTTGAATTGCACTCCCTTGCTAACTAGTCATACCAATATTGCACCTCATTGTTTGCACCCTACCCTTGAAATTTCACTATTTTCCTTAGCCCAAGCTCATGACGCTTCCTCAACACTAGGCTCTCAAGATTCTACAAAACATAATCCTCTACCTTTTTCATCCACAATGGCTGGACTCGATACAACCTTGCCACCTCACTTATGTGCTCTACACAGTTCAACACAGGAAGGGACTCTGCTTCGCTAGTTGCTAAGATACATGACCCTTGTAAACTTAATTCCATACAATTTGGGACACGTGTTAGACATGGGAAAATTTGGGCAAAATGAAATTTCACAAAGATCTGGGAGCATTTTGACTTGGGGAAATACCAAGAGTTTTGGTGAACAAAATGTGCAAGAGTAGAACATTGATAAAAGTATTCATATTGGCAATATAAAATCTATGAATGATAATTCTTTATCCAAAAAATCAAAAGGCTACACAATTGAAAAAGTCTACCAAAGAACACAAATGTCCAAGGAAATCTAATGACGATGAATTACTTTTCTCTTTATGTTCTGATCAGGCAGAGCCTCAAACATTTAACAACCATGGAGTGATATAAATTCAATGCATTGGATAGATGTGATGAAAGATGAAATGGAGTTTTCGAATGAAAATTAGACATGGGATTTAGTACCACTTCCACAGGATTGAAAAGCACTAAAACATAAATTGGTATATCATGTTGGTGTTTGAAAACACTGGAGGGTTTTTAATTATCCCACTGAGAAATTGACATATCTAGGGGAAGCTAAATCCCATTTTCAACATGTTATTTTTGACAACAGGCCAACTATAAGGCATGACCCTTCTTCTACTTCAGGCTCTACTAGACCTAGGCAGGTAGACCTCAGATTCAATTGATACTGTACTAGTGCAAAATATATCCCTAAATCTATTAAGCAGATGAAACCCTTATATCTCTTAGTAACTCATGAAATGACATAGATCTACAATAGCTAAATGCAAATCTAGAATATTCACAAGTTGAGTGAGGGCATTACATTTAGGTCCTCCAACACAAAAGGGAAAGAATGTTTGATTAATAATGTTGATTTCAACAAACCCTTAGATATGCAGCAATAAGAAACTAATCATCCTGTAGCTGATCAATGCCTAATCCATTGGGAAAATTTATGAATCAAATGCATACATATGGATATTTGATACTTATACATATATTCAGATATTTAATCTATCTATTTAACTTATAAATAGACATTTGTGCTCAATCTAAACCTCATTCTTATCTGATATCCCCCTTAATAAACTTGCAACCCTGTTGTTTTACTGAAACATTTACACAACCCCTTGAGTTATAAGCAATAATAAAACATCATACAGCCTTAAGGGACTACAACTATGACCTAGGCTCTTTGTTCAAAGATCGTAAAACATTGAAGCTTACTAAGAAAGGAGACAAGATTCAAGATGAAACTGATGAAATCCTGATGTTCTTTGTATTAATCTCTTTGAAACAATACAACCATATCCATGAAATGAAAACACAGAGAAACCTAACATATCAGAACTTGATGTATTAACCATCCTACTATTGTTCATACAAGAGAAATTTGCTGAAGAATGTGGTCACAATCATCGGAATGCATCAAGAACTAGATCCAGAACCTTGGTATCACAGTATTGTGCCAATTTTCTCCAAAGAATTGGAACCTACTGGTTTCTTAGTTACAAAAAATTGGATCCCCCATAATGAGAAAGAATGAGAGATATATAGGAAGAAGGAAATTTCAGATTGAATCTGCACTTGACATCTATCCATATGAAATTCCCTCTCCTAGCATGAAAAGACTCTCTCTAATCTCTCTCTTCAACTAAAAATCAAATCCCATCATTATGGCTCTACAAGGCAAAAATATTTGAGATATTTGATTCACCATCGTAACTAATTTCTGATGTTAAAGATGAGTTCATGGTAAAAGGTGAAAAACTAGTTACAAAGCGACTTCAAGAAGCCCATACAACCTTTTTAGATTGTTTTTCTTCAAATTTAGGCTCCAAAAAGTCACCAAATCTTCCCTCTAACAAACTTTGATGATTGATGATCAAATTTTCCTATTCTGTTGTCAATGCCTGAAATTTTACAAATTGACCTGTAGCATGAACTAATGAACACCTGTGCAGGAACTGACCTCAAATTCAGAAATTTTGGATTCTCCTGGTTTCGATGGTATATTGGAATGCCCATTTTGGTGAAAAAATGCCCTAGAAATGGCTATTTGAAGTTCAGACTTCTACTTATAGGTTTGCCATTATTTTTTGCAAAAAATTAAACTTTCATGAAAGTTTAAACTAGATAAAGTTTCAAACTTTATTTAAAAGACCTGCACATGGATTTGAGGAAAAATAATAATAAAATATTAAAATTTGAAAAGTCTCAAATTTCCCTTCATTTTCTACCCGGGTCAAACATCCTTTGACCGAATACCACATGGCACATTCTGATTGGATGATTGCTCACTGCCATGTCATACTCGCTATGTTGCTATACTAACTGGCGTGCATCTTCCATTTGGTGATGTAGTGAGAACCACATGATCTGCCATGTGTCACAATCTTGTGCATCTCATAAACTTGCTCGCCACATTACCATTTTCCTTGGAACTCGTACCACATCACCATCTCCTAGACTTGTTGCCATGTGTCATCACTACATCAATCCCCTCCATGTCACTATGGTAAATCACGTGCATCTTCCATTTGGCAACGTAGTGAGGACCCCATGATGAGGACATGTGTCAACATCTCCTTCCTTCTCAACTTGTTTGTCTTCACTGGATCTCTGAGTTTTTTTCGGCGACCATCTATGTCGCTAGCTAGAAATCCTAGATTTCTCGGCTAGCGAGGTAGCAAGGTGCCAGATTTTTGATTTTACGTCGACCTCCAACTCACTGCCATCACCTCTTTTCTGTGCACGTTTGTTTAAAATTTACTGCTTAGTCTCACTGACATGACCCATGTGGGCCCCATCACATGGGCGCATGGCTTTCAAAAAGCCTCCATTTCCAATGCACATTAAGAGATGAGTTGCATTGTATTTAAAATGTAAAAAGACTTCTCACGGCCTCAATGTGGGAAGGTTTTGAATGTTTCACCCTCTAACTGCATTTTTAATCACTCTGTATGCCTTAAGAAAGGCTTCTTCATTTTTTACCTGTGATGTCTCCTTTGCAAGGTCAATTTCCTACTTCACCTCACATGCCCTTTGCATCGATTCTCCAAGCTGCAGGAATCATATAGAAGATACTACCTCCTTCCATGAAATCGACTGGCTTGGGTTGCTGAACCAGTCCTTGCTATTCCAAACACATGACTACCCAGGTTGTGATCAGTACTGAATCTAGGAAAAAGGGCCCCATGTGGATTCTCTGATGTAAGGATGGGAAAATCTTTCTTTGAAGGGCAACAAGTGATTGCAAAAGAAATTCCATTTAGTCAAAGCATCTTGGCCCCAGGCCATTGTGATGGCCTATCAATTCTTCTATAGTTGCAGCCAATGTTTACGCAGGAGCAGAGTTCACATGTAATAGTAGCGTTCTTTTCCAAACATCTATCAAGGAGTCCCCCAATGCTGAGTCGATCTCATCCTCCTTGGGCAGTTGTATGCATTCATTCCCCTTGACTTGGCTGTCTTTAATGTGGATCCTTCCTTTACCTTTGCTGCTATGGATACTCCTCTTTTTTGTGTGAGTTTTCATGTTGTGAGCTCCTTTGCAATCGGCTTCTTATTTATATGTTTCAAGCTGATTTATCCTTTGGCATGTGGAGTTCTTTACTTTATATTGCTGTCTTTCTTTTTAGTCAGTGGCTTGTGCTTTTCTTTTAAAGCATGAATAGGTCATGTTATATTTATGCACTATTTCCAAAATTCAATACTTGAAGCATTGAATAATTTGCTAGGCCTCAAAGAATAGTTCCATTCAAATTATTGTTTCCTAAATTTAACATCTACAGATCAAGATCGAGTTGCAAGCTTGGATGAATATTTCCTATCAGCACATTGTCATTGAGTGACAACACTAACATGGTAGAAGACCATAGTGATGGTATGTGTCTGAAAAATTCATTGCTTCACAAATCCACGAACTTCAATTCACCCCAAACTGAATTAATTACTAAAAGATCATCTTGATATATCATTTTCTGTTAGATTCATGAACTCAAGACTCATTTCCAGTAGATGTGGGAATTTCTCCTTGAATAATGTAGCCAGCCAATTCTAAATCATAAAGTGAAAATTGTGTCGATATCCAGAGGGGAATCTGGCCATCCATCTCACATGATTTCCAATACAAACTCTATTAGCATCATATTCTTCTTTGAATGCGTAAGGCCCTGCCATTTCTTTTCAAAGGCAGTAAACAAACAAATGAAATAACACAAACCTTCAAAAAGAAAAGAAAATTTTGCGTGAGGCTCCTTGTTCATCTTATCATGAGGGCTCTTTTAAATTGACGGCTGAGTCTGATCCTTGTCTTTTAGCGTCTAGGTTGTGACCTTTTAAACACCTTTTTGCAACACTTGTCAAGGAATCTTTGCAACGATTCTTTTAAAACAATACTCACATTAATAACTGGATATGATACGACACAGAAAAAGTTCAATAGGCAACCTATGAATTCATCACTCATCATCATTTACGATGACATTCTAATCCCTGTTTATGTTGTCCTGCCAATTTCACCATGCCTTATCGATCAAATGGAATTTAGCCAGGCCCAAAGGCGGGTCCAGCTAAAAAAATTTTGTTTTCAAACACTTGAACTATCAAATTGATCCATTGGCCACCTCGAGTTGTCTAAAATTGATTTTGAGCATTAACTTGATCATTAAAAACTCATTTATCATTTTCTACAAACTGTCAAATTAGTGTCAGGAGGTCCTTTGACTAGATTTGAAAACTAACATGAACAAATAATCGGGCTCTAAAAATTGGCACACTGATTCTCTATTGCACACACTTTAACCCTATTGAATCTCATCTCATGAATAATTCTCAGTCAAAAAATATTGAGTGTCAAAGTTGACCTCTTAGAACTGCCTGTAAGAAAACATGTTAGAAAACCATAAATTGGTTTTGGAATTGGCTTTAAAAACTGGGCAAACTGACACTTGGGAAAATGAAAACTTGGGCATATGTTCTTTGTCATGAGGACAACATGAATCTTTGATTTGGGCTCATGACGAACAATAGGGCATATTTTGAAAGTGGTCAAAGTAGGCTACTCAGATTTTGTAGATTGAAAACACTGATAGAAAACATTTTTTGCAAATGGAACTGACCTGGGAAAGTGTGCAAATGGATTCGTTAAGACTTAAAAACTGGCACACTTAAAGAATTTTTAGAGAAAAACATAGTAGTACAATCCATTCAATCTATGCAATCACGAATTTTAAATTATGACATCATGAATAGGGGTACCAAACAATCTGCATTTGCTGACACCAGTAAAAAAATAGAAATTGCATTTGGAATCGCGTTCATAAACTGATCAAATGGATTTTTCATGAGCTGGAACTTGAAACATAACAAGTCTTTGATGTTTACAATACAACGCAAAAGGAATTTTAGCATTTTGGTCAACTGGGTCAATGTTATAGCATGTCAAACAGGGCTTCCCAAAATTGTGAACAACTAGATAAATGCACAAAACAATAAATGACCAACTTTGGGGGTGTGAAACCTAGTCAAATTGATTCAAAATGACTTGAAACTTGGAACATATGTTCTTTGATATGCGTACTAAACATCCCCAAAGCAACGGGTTGTGACACATTTTTAGGTGCAAGATATTCAATGGCAAACACAGTCTCCTGTCGCTATTTGTCACTTACGTAAAAATGCAAGTTTGACATTTGTTCAAAACGAGACTTCACAAAATGGCTCAAAATGGAAATTTAACTTCATGGAATGCTTAGACAGGCTGAATCCAGGGTGTTAGAAACATTAAACACCTCATGGGGCTCATAGGTACAACCAGGTACAAAGTCATTTTAAAGTGTTTAAAGGGCTTAAAAATCTCAATGGTACTCAAAATCAGGAAGGCAATTTTGAGTCCCAACATATCATATCAAAGAGGAAGATGGAGGACAAAAAAGGTATAGGGTTAGATTAGTAGTAAAGGGGTTTTCTCAACAAAAGGGCATTGAATTTAATGATATTTTCTCTCTAGTAATAAAAATGTAAACTATAATCTATTCATTTGGTTTTGGTAATAACAGTAGTGTGGGACCTTGAGCTTGAGAACTAAATGTCAAAACAATGTTTCTGCATGGGGATATTAAGGAGGAACTATACATGGAGTAGTAAGAAGGATTTATTAAACAAGGGCACGAATATTTATATTACAGAATAAAGAGTAGTTTATATAGGCTAAGCAAAGCTCTACACCAATGGTATTTGAAATTTGATAACTTCATGACTCAACAAGGGTTAACTTGTTAGGAGTCAAACCCATGTGTTTACTACAAGAGGCTTCCTACTGGTGAGTTTGTGATTTTGCTACTTTATGTTGATGATATGTTGACTACTACAAATAGTATATGAGTTATTCATGAGTTGAGGATGCATTCGGCTCTTCATTTTTCCATGAAATATCTAGGGGCAATGAAGAGGATTCTTGAGATGGACATAATTAGAAATAGATGTAAAAGAGAAATCAAATTATCTCAAGAATAATACATTCTTAAACTGTTGGAAAAGTTTGATATGTCAAATGCCAAATTGGTTGCCACTCCAATAGCCAATCACTTTCAATTTTCTTCTAAGATGTGTCCTTCCACTTTGGAAGAAGAATGTGAGATGGATGGTATTCCTTATTCATCAACAATTGGGAGTTTGATGTATGTAATGGTTAGCACACACCTGGATCTTACTCATGCAATGGGAGTCATGAGCCATTTTATGAGTGATCCAAGAAAAACTCAATGGTAAGTGGTGCAGGAGCATCCTAGGTTGCTCGGTTATCCTACATGTCTACCAAGTTTCTTAGTTCTTGTTGTGTTGTCAAGTTTTCTTTGGTTTCCAAGTCATCTTGTGGTTTCCAAGTGTTCTTTGATTGCTGATTTATTCTATGGTTGCTGAGTTATCCTTTGGTCACTGAGTTTCTTTGAGTGTCAAGCTCCTTTGGCTATTGAGCTTGTTTGGATGCCAAGTTCCTTTGGTTATCGAGCATTTTTTAGTTTCTCAAGTTGCAGCATTTTTCTTGTTCCTTCATTTTCTAAGTTGCCTATGTGTGGTTTCTATTGTGAGCTAACCTTTTCATTTAATTTAGTGATAGGTATCTATTGTGAGCTAAGTTGTGGCTTATTCTAGAATTTAATATGAGAGTTTATTTTAGTTTTATTTGCAATAGGCCAAATTGTGGCCATGCATGTATTTAAAGAGGTCATTGGTGGAGTCTTAGATAGGTAATTTAGATGGTAGAAGCATACTAGGAATAGAAGCAAGTTGTGATGCAATGTGATGAGCTCCTAAATTAAGCATCTTTCTCACCACTTTTTATACACTTTCTAAGACATTTTATTGAACATAGACATACATTTATGGTTTTAAGCATATGAACTTATGGTTTCTATGTATATGATTGTGTGTGTGTGTGTGTGTGTGTGTGTGTGTGTGTGTGTGTGTGTGTGTGTGTGTGTGTGTGCGTGTGTGTGTGTGTGTGTAAACATAAGATGGAATGCGGATATCTCTAAAGACATAATACCTACTTAATTTCATGGACAAGAATGATGAATATAATAGTTATAAATGTTAATGGATGTTTTCTCTCCTAAGCTATGTTTTGGGTAGTTACCTCCTATAGCCATAGGTTTGCAAGAGTGATAATTAAGACTAACACCTTTTCCTAAAATTGATGATGTGGGTATATATGTATGTGGTTGAATGTCTATGCATTAAGTATCTTGCAGGAGTTGAACATGGATATTCAAGGACTGGCATTCTAGTACGAGAGTCATCAAAGCTAACTATGATTGTAGAATCTTCACAAAGCAATTCAATGCTTCCTATTGCATGTAATGTGCAAATTTAGTGTGCACTATATTTTGGGATTGTTCATGGTCAATAGTGTTTTTGTTATGAAACTTTATAATTTGTAACCGATCCTCATTATGAAATGATTGTAGGTTTAGAAAGTTAGTAGTAGTTTCCTTTTAAATAATTGACTATTGTGACTCTTTTGGAGTTAGTTGAAAAACTCAATTTTAATATATAACTCTTGGATACTGTTTTAATCAAGTGTAATCATTTTTATGGATGAATATAATGTTCAGTTCAAGTTTAAAACTTTTATCTTGATTGTACTTTCCATTCACTAATTCAAGGGGGGCCACTTGATGAGTGAAGCGCTTTGTTAGTGTAGAGTTCATTTCCTATTCATTTATATGTTTTAGAACTCTGTTGTTCCTATAGTCATTGATACTAGAATTAGTAGCCTTTTTCTACAACACAATTAGTTGGAGTAGTTCCTAACTATAATTTCCTACTTTTATTAGAATACATTTGCTTATTAGTTTTAGTTTAGTTTTCTTGAAGCATAAGCATTTAAATTCCTTAAATAGGCTTAGAAGAGGAGGTTTGAAGCATATACTTTGTAGATGCCATTCAAAGCTTACGTCTCTAGTTGATAATTAAATGAGACTAAATAGTGTATTAGGAATTATTTGGGGTGTCCAATCCTAAATTAAGTAGTCCATTGCTTTGGGTCTCTGATACCATTGTTTAGCCAATCATTTTTGGCATCGTTGCTGGGGATAGTGTTAATTCAAACTAATCCTTGTAGCTGCAGTCTTAATTTTAATTTAGTACTTTAGTAAGCACTTTTATGCATAGAAGAAGAGATCTCCTTGAATATCAAGATAATCTGCTTGCTCTTGTTGCATATCATCTACCACCGCAAGTTCATCCTCCCAGAATTCATACTTAAGCTCCCATTCTTTTTCCTATACCTCAACAACAGGGCAACCAGGATTTGAAAAATATACCTATTGATGTGCACTTCGCAAATTTTATGGCCTCCTAACAAAAGACCTTGGGACCTTTCTCTTTGGATTTGATATTCTTTCAGAGTTATGACTACACCACTAATTCCCACAAGCTAAATTTATTCTCATCAACTCTAAAATAAGCTACTTTGAGATGGTTCATAGGGTTGCATGCTAATGCTATAGCAGATTGGGATGCCATGTGTACAATGTTTCTTACAAAGTATAAAGAGTACTATAGAGGTCAAGGTTTGAAAGGTGATGACATTTTTAAAATGTCTCAGAAGGAGGATGAAAAACTAGAGGATTATGTATCCAGATTTATGTTTGACTTGCAACATAATTCTCAACACTAGCTAAATGAGGCATCTCATAAGCACCTTTTCTTAAAAGGTGTGAATGATGGAAGTATTGACACCTTAGACCTGATTGTAGGAGGTGATATCACACAAAAAACATAGGTTGGCATAAAGAATATATGGGAAAATTACTCAAGGGCCACTTTGAAGAAGGGTAGGGGACTTAGAAACCTACCACATAAGTCCAATAGTAGTTCTTGAGTATCTAAAATGGAGCTATCAAACCTACTATCTAATTTCAAGCAAGACATCATTAATGATGTCACCACTTAGCTGGATAGTATGCAATCAAGGAGGAAGAAGGATGAGTCAGATGTTGTGCTTTTTTAGTTATGTTCTCATTACAAAGAGGGGAAAAGAAATTGTGAATGTAAGACAATTCCATCTATGGACATTAACTGAATGCCCACCAAGTTCAAAGCTATAGATGAGGAAAATGGATAATTTTTCTACATTGTTCAAAGGCGTCCATAGACTTAGAGACAAGGTATTCCTTCAGACCCACTAAATAATTTTGGTTATAACAATAATAGTAGCTATTGGCCAAACCAAAACTCCCAAAATTTGTCTCCTCAAGGTCAGAATTGGAATCACAATTGGTCCAATCAACAGCCATACTATAACTAATCCTATCAATAGTAACCACCATTTAACCCATACCAACAACAATATAACTCCTATCAATAGTCATAGTAGAATAACCAATGGCCACCCCAAGGTAACTAGCAACCACAACCTTAGTGGGGATCTAATCAACCTAATCGACAACCCCACTAATGCCTCCACCTTAGTAACAAGCTATTATGCTACCACCTCCTATAGCAAATAGTACTCCTCAAAAGACAACTCAACTTCTAGCTCAACCAACTCCAAATCTTACTAATAAGTAGTAGGTCTATTCCTTGCATATAAATGATATCCATATTAGATCAAGAACTACATTGTCTGCACCCAAAGAGCCAATAATAATTGAAGTTGTTGATACTAAGGATATAGTTGTAAGCTAGCCTATTAATGTTCCACCTATTGTTCAAATCCTCCTTATCTGTAGAGATTATCTTAGGTTGTTCCTCCAAAAGAAAATCATGTCACCACTAATTTGATTGATCAGCTCAAACAAATAATAGTGCAGAGTCACTTGTTGGATGCACTTAAATAAAGTTCAGTCTATACCAAAGCAATTCAAGAAGCCTGTATCAAGAAAACTAGAAGGAAAATAAAAGACTCTAATACTATCCATGTCTTAGGCCAGCTCTCTGATCTCATGCTAAGTAAAGTTGTCATGCCTAAGTATTGAAACCCAAGAATTCTAGTTGTAACCATCTTCATTAAGGATACCCAAACTCAAAATGTTTTAATTGACTTGGGAGCATCAATTAATGTTATGACTAGAAAAGTTATATTGAAGCTTAGTATCATTGGTTTGTGGGACACACCAACAATATTGTAGTTAATTGATAATTCCAAAGTCAAGCCTAATGGTATGGTTGAGGATAATGTTGTTACTCTGGATTCTTTAGAGTACCCTTCAAATTTTATAGTCTTGTCATGCAAAGTCACTCTTGGAGGTAGGCCTTGGTTAGCCATGTATGATGCTTGCATTGAATTCCATTCAAGAAAGATGACCATATTAGATGGAATAAATACCAAGAAGTTAACTTTGTACTCTCCAACAAAACCCCAAAGTGAACTTGATTGAGTTGTGTGGCCCAACCTAGGAGATGCTATTCTTGAAGTAAGCTCTATGCAAAAACTCATGGTTTTAGAAAAATTCATTCATGGTATCCCAAGAAGAAGATGACATTTTTGTAGCATTCCTTACCAACCAATATGGTTCTGAGGAGTCATCTTGTGATGTTCCAAATTATTGTTTTAAAACAATATTGCCCAAGAAAACCACATCTCAATTTCCTGCAGCACCTAATTACCTTCACACTTTTCTACCTTATAAGATAAAGTCTCCTTCCATAGTAGAAGTGTTGATGTTAGAAAAAGTTAAGAGTGTTGAAAATTCTTTAGGAAAGGAGTTGAATGTTAATAAAAACTTCACTGAGCCTCAGATGTCCAGTCATCTCAAGCTTTTACAAGATAACCAGCAAGCCTTTGCATGGGATTACACTGACATAAAAGGCCTAGATCCTAGACTCTGTACTCATAGAATATATAGAAGCCCAGAATATAAGCTAGTAAGGAAAGCTCAAAGAAGAATAAACCTTTCTTTGAGAGACATAATCAAGACCAAGTTGCAAAACCTTCTTAGTGTAGGTTTTATTTATCCTATCTCTAACAATTATTGGGTTTCTCCTCTTGTCATTGTTCCAAAGAAAGGAGGAAAGTGGAGAGTCTTTGTTGACTATAGAGAACTTAACAAAGCCACTAAGAAGGTTTAGTTTACACTGCCTTTCATTGACCAAGTGCTTGATAATCTAGTAGGTAAAAAGTACTTCTCATTTCTAGATAATTAGATACAAATATCACTACAAGATTGGGATAAACAAAATAACATTTAACTATCCTTGGGGAACCTTTTTCTTATTCAGTCTTGCCATTTGGATTATTCAATGCCCCTGCTACTTTCCAAAGAGTAGTGTTGGGTATTTTGAAATCTATATGGATGATTTCACAACTCATGGAGCAACATTTAAATAAGCACAAGCTAACATGGAAAAGGTTCTGAAGAGATGTCAAGATTATAATCTCTCTATTAATAGTGAAAAGTGTTACATGATGATGGAGGAAGGAGTAGTCCTAGGACATTATCTTTCATCTTTTGGAATTTAGGTTGATCCTGCAAAAGTTGTAGTTACAAACACACTTCCCACACTAGCTAAGTAGAAGGATGTCAAAAGTTTTCTTGGCCATGTTGGTTACTAAAAAAGGTTCATAAAATATTTTAGCCAACTTGCAAAACCATTGTACAATTTGTTGAAGAAAGAAGCTGAATTTTCATGGACAGAAGAATGTGAAGCATCATTCCAAAAGTTGAAGGATGTTCTGACAACAACACCTATTTTGAGAGCATTTGATTGGAAGCTTCTATTCCATATCCACATAGATGCATCTAATTATGTTATTGGAGTAGTCTTGAGACAAAAGGAAGGTATTATTGAACATGCAATTTACTCGATTAGTAAAAATTTGCAAGGAGCATAATTGAATTATATTGTTTCTAAAAAAGAGTTGTTAGTAGTTGGTTATGCAATAAACAAATTTAGGCACTATATTATGAGCTATGAAGTATTTGTGTATATTGATCATTTAGCTATCAAATACTTAATAAATAAACCTATCATTACTGGTAGAATAGTACATTTGTTACTCCTCATGCAGGAGTTTAATTGTAAAGATTATAGAAAAACCAAGTAAGGCTAATGTAGTGGCTGATTTCTTCTTATGACTACAAGTGTTAGATGATCCTGTAGCAATTGAGGATAGTTTTCTTGGTAAGTACTTGTTTTCTATTAATTCTTTTAACCCATGGTATGTAGACTTGACATACTACCTTGCTACGAGGAGAACACCACCTCACTTTTCTCCTAAACAAGAATGTCTATTAGTTGAGAAGAGTTTTAACTTCTCTTGGATCTTAGGCTTTATGTTTTATATAGGACTAGATTAGGTCACAAGAAGATGTATTTCAGAAGATGAAACTTATGACATCCTTTGGGCATGCCATGATGAGCCATCTCGAGGACACTTTTCTGCAAAGAGGACAACCTATAAAATCTTTAAAATTGGGTACTACTGGCCTACTTTCCATTATTAGAGTACATAATTATTATTTACTCTTTTACTTAAGTTTACTTAGTTAAATGCATTTATTTATTACTTGTAGTCTAGGAGATGTTGGCAACACGGGAGTTTGTTCTTGTCTAAGTAATCCTTATCTTCTCACCTTAATTGAGGATATCCTACCTTTTGTTGATGTATGCTTAGTTTTCAACCTTATCTCTTAGCACTTTCTAGCTTGATCTACAAGATTCCTAGAGGCCTTTATAAATAGGCTCTCCCTTTGCATTTTTGTACACAATTTCATTTCACATTGTTGCAATATACTTTCTCTTTGTTGCTTCGAGCTCTTTTTCCTTCCTTCTTTGGTTTCTCTTCAGCAGGTTATTTGAATGCAGATGATCTTGGCACAGTATGAAGTTAGTTTTTATCAACTTCTACATTGTATCAGAGCCTCCCTATTGCTTCCTAGCTCAAAGGTTTTTTGAAGCTGCAATTTGGAGACACAAATCCTAGTTTGTTTGTGATTTTTCTTCAATTGGGAGGAAGAGGAATTTTTTGGGGCACTCTAGGCCTAAACAAACACTGTCATTGAGTTTAGAAGGCCGATTATAGTCAAGATTCATATGAAATTTTCCATTTTTGGCTTTTGTAGCATCTAGCAAAGTTTTTAGCCCCCTAGGATGTCAAACAGATTATACGAATGCATTTACTATGATTTTCTTTTAAAAAAATTAAAAACTGGGTGCCACCACGACACCACCACCATGCAATCAGCACATCGCCTTGGCACCATAGCCACTAGTAGCAGCACTGCAGACTCCTCTCAAGTGCCACCTCCACTAGCAGCACCACTGTCATATACCTTATGCAGGCTTAGAACACTCTACTACTAGTGACATCATTTTTTGGCATGTGACATCAGCTTTTTTGACTTCCATGTCATTATTCCAGCTAGCCACATCATCACCCCAGGACCCCCTACTAACATCATTTTTCGGTAGGGTGACATCATTTTTTGGCTATTGATGTCAGCATTCTGGTGGCCAAATTATTTTTCTAGCAACATCTAGTTGACAACCATACAACCATCAAATTTTTTTCTATGCCTGTATTTTTCTAGTGAGCTTGTCTTTTGGAGTAGCAGTTGGTTTTTTGGCCATAACTTGAGCATACAGAGTTATTTTTCAAATCTAAAAGAAGCACCAGAAAGCTAGTTTAGACACAAAGAAAATGGTGCTACATTTTGTTCTGATTCATTTGAGCTTTGATATTTTGCATTGAAGTAGAGGCTTATGTTTCCTCTTTCTCTACATCCAGAATCTAGGTTCTTTTCTCAATTTTTATGCTTTCTATAATTGTTTTCTTTCGTATTTGAGGGATATCTTTGTTAGTTGTAGGAGGGGGCATTTTCTTTTCTATAAATAATTCAGAATAAGACCCTTCTACTTTCTTCTTCTTCTCTTAATGTCGGATCCTTTTTGACCTGGCTCACACCACACAACTATCACACCTAGAAAGCACAAATGACTAGGCTTCTCATGTCATGAGGTCTATGGTCATGTCTTGATGAGAACCAACCTATTTTGTAGTGCCCTTTTAAGGTTCTTCAGCATAGAAACAAAATGGATGAGGCCATGGGATTGATTGCACTAAACATTTCAGATAGTCTATTATTTCACTTGGATGGTTTGACCACTCCATGGGCTATTTGGACCAAATTTTAGACTTTGTTAGGCACAGTGAATCAGTTTTGGGCACATCAACTTGATGCAAAGTTCACTTCTTTGTCACCAACCGACTTCCCCACACTTGAAGACTTCTTGATGAAGTTCAAATCTCTTTGTGCACTTTTGCAAGGATGTGGGAAAAACAAAACTAATGATGAGTGTATTTTTTTGATACTCTCAAAGTTGCAGAATTAGACCTCTCAAAAATAGGTACCTGATTTTCTTAAAATTGGATACCTGATTCTAAAATCCCACTTCAGGCACCTGATCCATGTTTCAAAAATTGGGCACCCAATTTTTAAAACGTGGCTCAAGTACCCGAAGCTTTTTAGAATTGGGCACCTGATTTTGAACAAATCAGTTACCCAATTTGTTCAAAAAATGCTACCCAATTCTAAAAATATTGGGTACCCAATTTGATAAACTACAAATTCCCCCCCTTTTAGCAATTTTTTGTGTCATTTTTATCATTTGCAAAATGTGAGCCCAATTTTAGAGCAATACGAGAGACTGTTTTTGATGTCTACTAACCCCTCTACTACTATTTTCTGACATACCAAGTATTTTTATTTAATTATTTTCAGTTTTATGTTTTATATACCATCAATTTATTAGTATTTTTTCAGTTTTAATATACATAAAATTGTAAATTTCTATTGTTAACAATATTATCTATAAATTATTTTATCTATTAATTTAAATAATGGTTTCATAGATGCTCATATAGAAATTATCATTTAGATGTTTCGAAATGTATTTAATATGTAAATTATAATGTTGAATGATTAGATATATGTAAGTTCATTGTTTAAACATGTAATTACATTCAATATTTTATATTTATTTCAAATAAATAGTGATTAATTATAGATTAGTTTGTAAATCATATAACAAAGAAAGTAAAACTAACTATATTCATAAGTCTTTAAACTCGACATAACCATAATTATACAATAAAACCCTAAACATAAAACTAATTATTTAATCAGTAACACCCCACCAAGGGATCCAAAAACAAAACTTAGTATTTAATGATTTTACTTATTGTATTGTACTTTGTTTCATGGATCAAAAAGGGATGATGTAAACTATTTTATAAATATATATTCTTTCAACCTTTCATACCCTGTGACATGTACAATGGATGATTGTGCATTCTGAATTAATGCCAAGTGGCATTTGGAACAAATGTATATTATTTAAATGGATTGAACTTGTAGTTATTCTTTCATGTGGATGTGTTATTTATTTTACTTCTAGTATAATTATTTTAAAATGAAATGTGACTCAACATCTTGTGATCGTTAAGGAATGTAATCTCTTACGTGTTTTATGTAAATTATTGTACATGTTATTGCTTACTTAGTAAAACTTTAGGTTAGTTCTTTGGATCCCTTGGCTAGGCATTGCATAATGTGCTCCCTTACCTTAAAACCATATCTTTTTTAATAAAACTACACACTAATCATAAACATATTGCATTAACCTTGATGTAAAATCTCACTCTCACCATAATTCTAACCTAACCCTAACACTAATTAAAAATTTTACCAAATTATATAATTAAAATTGATAAACTTAATTCTAAGCCTAATCCTAATCATGTTAGTAAATGTAATCCTAAATGTTAAACCATAATTCTAATTGTAACTTCAAATCTTAAACCTAACACTTGATCCCTAGCCAGGTAACCATGACATTGGGTATAATGGAAATTAATCTTGATACTAAGTTTGAAAACTATATTTAATGATTTTAAATTGGGTTGAAGAAATGTTATGGATAATATGAATATTATTATTTTGAGAATATATGTTATTAATAATTAGTTCTAAACAATGAAATGGATTGTGTATAAAAATTCATTTATTAATGTAGAACTATTTAATAGATATAATTATCTTAAGTTAAATACTAGATCTTGGTACATTGATATATTTTGAGATACTAAAACTATACCAACTATAAACTTCCTCTATAAAACTATTAAATTAAGTATATTTTATAATTGTCCATTACTCAATAAACTTGTGATGAAGTCTACATTCATTTCAACTTTAGCTATGAGTTTGTATGATTCTATTAGATTTTATAACCTTTTTAACCAATTCATTACTAATATTTCGAGCCAACAAAGGTAACATTATTAAACTTTGTTTGATCTCGAGATGAACATATAATCCTTAATGAGAATACAATCCCCTAGTGTCACAAAATAAGTATAAATAAAAATTGATCTAGCTACTTGAATATACAAAAGGGAAACAATTTTGAGGGAAACAACCCTAGAACAAACAACAATCCATTATGGACAAAAATCCATTGAATTATGGACCAATTGATAGCATCTATGATATGTTAATACAAACCTAAATAAGAACTATCAACTCTCTATTTCAATATATTCTAGTCATACCTCTTCGATCAATCTTTAATATGACATTCTTACACACCTTTATATCTCATACACTCATAATATCATCATTTTCTTGTAAGATTAAAAAATAATTTCATCTTTATATACATGCAATTAACATAAAAAAGGTTGATCTTAACCATCATATTAATTACAAAAATGAACTACAATAATCAATTTTACCCAAGATATGTAAACTAAGACATAGTTAGGACCAACATATATAATCTCTAGTATACCACGATCTATCAATCAAATTCATGATCTAATGCAACATGACAACTAACTGAGTTGGGCAATAATACATCAACACACTCCAAGAGACCTTTTGAATCCAATCAAAAATTTCATTGTTTTCCCATATTAATAACATGATACAATTAAGAAACATAAATAAGTATCATGAAATACCACACCAACAAAAAAAATATCTCTATCTCATAATCCAAAAGAAAATCTACACTGTTCATCATGAATATCAAATAGAAATATCTATCTTTAAATAAAAATAGCATGCACAAATAAAAATCATGAAGCTTTCTATCTTGAGATACACATATAAGTACTCAACATTTCACTTGGTTAGCACCAAAAAATATTACATAATCAATCCATCATAACATAAGAGTCAAATAAGGAGAACAAAAAAAAGCTAATAGAATCTCAAAATATGGGCCTATTCCAAGAAACAACTATGAGGTCCACTAAGCACCTAATACATCAATGGAGTTAGTTATCTCTATCTATTTTTTTCTCATTCTTGGATGGAGAATTGACGATATTTTTCAAAGGAACCACTTCAAATATATTAACTAGATTTAAGTGTCATTTTATTGAAGTTGTTTTAGCAAGTGGATCAATAGATTCCTCTTGGGCTATTTCCTCTAAAGGTATCTCTATGGTTATAGGATTAGATGGTCAGGTTGAAATAGTAGTTTTTGATCTAAGATTGATATCATTAATACTTATGGTGTATGTTTTTTGTTGATTTAGATATGAGAGAATAAAATTAATACTTCAAGGGTTTTCTATTGGGATTAGTTACTAGTTGTGTTGGCACTTGTATAAGTTTTAGCAAAATTGCATTTGTTATTAGAGGAGGGTTTTGTGGCATTAAATCTAGTTGATAAGGTTTCTTTTGGAAACCAAATGATTGGTTAGGCCATCACTAACGACCCCTTTATTAGGATCAAGAAACACTATGAGTCCTTCCTAGACATAGACATGTTATTCTTATTTGACTCATCATGACTACTAATCATAGCTGAGAGATATGTTTCCAGCAATGATAACATCTATATGGTCACATGGAATACACTTTCCAACAATATTCTTCTATGTTCTTCTCTAACCTCTCATTTTCCTTCACAAAGGATTAGTAATTGTTTCATGAGTTGATCGTCACCATATGTCTCTAAGTCTTATTCCTTTCCAAATTTTGCTAGTGTCTTAACAAAATCACTTGCCAATAATAAACTTATGCCTAATTTCTCACCACTACAAGGAATGTTAGTCTAGATAATATTTTCCATTTTATCTATCACTTTCTCTTATCACAAAGATTGTTCATTCACAATCACAAGATTTTAAGGAAAACCATTGAAGGCTTACCCTTCATTAATTACCTTTCTATTATATTTCTTAGTCATAATATCTTATGCAACATTTGTAATCCTTTACTTTATTTGGTTCCTTCTCTTCTTCTTCACTCATTATTCATGAAATTACTTAGAAGTAAGTCCTTGATTTCTTTTTTCTATCCTTAATCACACATGGTTTGTCTAAATCATCCTTAATTGTTACACCCATAGACTATGGTACTTATGTGTCCTTATAATCTATTCCCATCAACACATTAGAAGTTGCATTCTTAGTCCCCCTGCCAATTTCCTCATACTTTCCTTCCATAATCTTAATTATCCTCATTTTTATCTCATCTTATCCTTATATTATCCTCATTTTTATCTCAACAAGACTTTAAAAACTAAATAAAATAGGAATATAACTACTCTAGCATTCAATATAAAATATTAATAATAAAAAAATCACTACAAAATTTCATAAAGTAATTCCATTTAGGATCTAGATCATAATATAACAAAACAATTTTGTTAAACTAGCAGTTTCACATTCTTTTCCTTAATATCAAAAACATGTTCCCTTGAACTTGCATAGACAAAACAAGTTCATATCTAACATTAAAACCAGATTTATAGTTGATTTATTGATATTGTTTTTGGAGTATTATTTATGATTAGACTTAAATTCAGTATAATGTTCAATTAGCCTTAATATTAAAGTTTACTTTAGTGTTTAACTTTATTTATTTAATTGATATGGTTTTAAAGATCTGAGCTTATATAATTGATTATTTAGATTTATTTTATTAAATAGTAATTTTGTGATTTTTTATGTTGTTTAAACAAATATGCAGATTATATTTGATGGATCCTCCACCACCCCTTCCCCCTCCCCCAACCCCACCTTCGCCTCCTCCATCTCCACCTCCACATCCACCCCCACCTCCATGACCACCTAGTCCTCCTCCAGCACCTATCATAGATGATCTATGAGAGAGCATAAGGCATAATCTTAATGACCTCATGTGAGATATTGAGGCTATTAGGCACGAGGACTACCCCCCTCCTCACCTACTACACCTTGTGGATAGCATGCAAGGCATCATTCAGTCTATACATCATTTGGATTATGATATTAATTCATTTAGATTATGGAGGCAAAACATGCATGCGTACTATTCTGATGGCTTATCTATTATGATGGCTTATCATATAAAGAGGTCCATAACCTCAAAATAGGCAAAGGACATTTTACAAGATATTTTGTAAACCCTAAGATGGGTGAGGAGATTAACAAGAAGAAGCCTCATATTTCTATTAGATAGTGTACACATTCGTATATATCAAGACACTTTTGGGAGTGGTGGTGGATGGTATTTGACCATCCACCACACATTAATCATGAGGAGCCCATGTAATTCTTTAGGAAACTATGGGTTGAGTTTGAATTGGGTCTGAAACCCAATTATTTTGATATGAAATCATTTTAGGGGGTTGGTGGAATGATGGCTTAGGATAGGCCTAGGGCAAAGCTGAGCAATAGAACGAGAAACCATAGGTGAACTCAGCCTCTTGTACCTCTTCCTACACCCATTGTACTAGTACCACACCATCATTGAGCAATTTCATCTACTCTTACCTCTTTGAGTGCCCTTTTAGGCACTTTAGCAGAGTAGTGGATGTAGGTGAGACATATTAATCTAGTTGGACACATTTGTACTAGCTGTGAAGGCATATGCAGAGGCCTCTAGAGTGATGTTGATGTAGCACACAATGACCATTATGCTGAGGGTGCTAATTTTGATGATGACGCATATGTTGCCCATGGTGATGGTAGTGATGACATTGATGTGTCATCATTTGTTGACCTTAGGCAGGGAGAGCCTAGAGACAGTCAAGAGTAGCAGGTAAAATTTTGACTAAAATTTAAATATAAAGTACATAATTATTTACTTTCTACACACATGCAATTTTATTAACCATATTTATGTAAATGTTGATTTTAAAATAGTAGAGGATAGATGATATTGTTCCTCCTAGGAGGTAGTATAGTCCTTTTTCGAGACCTATAGACGTTGGCATCCCTCATACAATATGCACTTTGAATTACACTATAAAAATATACATTCAAACTTGAATTTAATAACATGTGCTCATATGTTCTTTTTATCTGATTTTGTAGGGATTGTCAGTTGCTACACAATTTGATATCAATATAGGTCCTAATCCATTCACCACTGAGGCACAACCTCAAATACATATGGTATGAACTTTTGACTAAAGAAAAATAATTTGTACTATTTTTATGTATGTACATTGTTATTAACTTATAATCTGAATAATTTTGACTCTTGTATATATATTTTATGTGTTTTGATTTTACAAATAGGAGATGGATCGTACTTTTCCATACATGCCTCGATATAGTTTATTTTTTACTCCATCTTTTGATCATCATGCTAGCACATCTTTAGAAACATCTATGACATTGGCTACTACTCAGGTATGATATATATATATATATAAAGGACAAAGAAATGGATTCTCTTTCTTTTGAAAATGATTTTGTAAAGAGTTTTGAACCTAATTGTTCTCAAACTACATGTATAGTACTTTTATGTTTTCAAGCCAAAGTTTTAGCACATGAAATTAAAAGTATATACTTTATATGATATAAACCATCTTGATTGATGGATACACTATAGTAATGAAAAAGATTTATACAAATTTGATCGAATCGATCGAGAATATCATCATCTGATAGACTAGTCCATATATATATACATGTTTTTATAGTGTATAAATTATGTACTTTTTAGTTTACATACTTTAGTAATTCATGTATATATAATATTGACTCAACATTTATGTATCCATAATTTTAGGACTATGTCACCATGAATGTTGCTGAGAGTATGGGACTAAGCTAGATAGAGGTACCTACATCATCCTTTGTGGTCAATATTTTGATTTATGTACATACACATAGTTCATTATGCTCTTTATCAAAATTTTAAAATGTATGTATTGTAAATTACAGGACCTCACAACTACTTCATTTGGTAGCTTTCACTGTGCACCTCCTCTGTTACAGAGGGACACCCATCTCATGTGGTATTATTTTTATTTTATTTGCAAGCTAGATTTTGAAAACCATTTCAATTAAGCATGTACATTATGAGACAGCTCATGTTATACAGGATGATCCATCTGCCTCATAGGGTGTCCCACGTGATGAGACAACTCATGTTACACATGATGATCCATCTGAGTCCTCTTTGCATGGACTAAAAAGGACTATAGATCAAATAGATTAGGTCTTTTTGGCACCTTTAAATTGTGTTTTTATGACACATTGTTTATTTTGATACACTTTGTATTAGGACAACTAACTGTATTATATGTATTTTTTGACTTCATAGATCATGTTATGACATGTTAGACCATGCACTATTTTTTACGACTTCTTATCATGTGAGTGTATGTAGTATATATTATTATGTTAGAACTATTTTATGTATTCAAACCATTTTCTTTATTGTGACATATTTTATTCATGTTATGACACATTTTGTAAGTATATGGTAATTTAACAATAATTTTAACTATTTATATATACAAACATTAATTTAAACATGTTTGAATGTAAAAGTAATGGAAAAAATTAGGAGGTCATTACTTGAATTGATAATTAATTTATAATATCAAGTGCACACCTTTAACTTTCAAATAGAAGTAAACTCTTGTTTTTAAATGTTTACAACATGTTTCATAATACATGTAAGACAAGGTCAATGACATATTTATAGAAGTGAACTCAAAATATAAAATTGGTTCAACACATTTCTTCAAATGAGGTCCTGTAAAATAAAATTGTAAAACAAAAGCACATGTTAATAAAAGTATAAATTTATCTAAACTATGTAAATATATGTAATCTGTATGTACTCACTATGTGTAATTGCACAAGATTTTGATGTTTGATCCACCTTAACATTTAAATTTGCATAAATTGTAATTGAGACCTGAATAAGAGGTATATATAAGTTCTCTAATTTTCTATTGACAATGCATACATACATGTAATTAAATATGCTAAGGAAATATATAAAAATAGCACAATAAAGAAAAAACTTACATGTGTTTGATTTAAATGTATTCATCCCACTGTACCATCTGCATCCTCTCTTTTTTGCAATGCATCTCTAATTGTCTCTTGCTCATCCATTGAAATTGTCTATAATACCTTATTGGTGGGTCTCCCTTTGTATCTTTCTAATTTGATATCCATTGCCACAACAAAATGAGAATAGTGTAAAATCTTATTTTCATATTGGTAGTCTTCAAATGATGGTAAACCATTTCTTCTTATTAAGTATCTACGTAGCCAAGTGTCAGCTACAATGACAGACCCAACTGGATACTCAAACCATCATCGTCTACTTGATGACATGTCAATTTTTTCTTAGGTTTCACACATCTAGCTAGCTAATACTCAGTTTGTTCATCATTAACATTAGGTGCAATAACAACATAAACATGTCCTAGAAGATAAGATAAAGTACATAAACATGTTAATCACATGTGTACATATATAAATAATATGTTAAAGACATGTATGTACTTTAATTATATTAATGACATGTACATAAATAAATAATATAAATTAAATCATGATCACAACAAAATATAATTAAATTGTACATACTAGGTTCTATGAGGTCTAAAATTCAATCATAGTCTTCTGATGCAAAAGTAACATTCTAGTCTTCATTTACTATATCATCTTGAAAATGTGTCAGTAGGTGCTAATGATTTTTGTTTCCAATCTTCAACCCATTTTGTATTCTTGCATTCTTCCCATTCAACTGCAAGACAAAATTGACAAAAACAAGCAAGTTCCCTAGTCCATATAGTCCAAGTGTTAGAATCTAAACTCCTAAATGAATTCCATTTAGCTAACCCACTAATTGTATCACAATCATATCTTGAAAGGATATTCTTCTCTTCAATTAGGTAGAAGAAATGTTTGATTGTAGAGTTCTCACTTGATCTCGTGTATAAATATTTGTTACTCCATTCGACAATCTCATGTGCATTTTTGAATTTGGCTTTTTCATTAAATTTTAATTGCTCTCTACTAAGGGCTCTCTTCACACATGCATTGGCACCATCATGTTCCCCTTTACCATGTCCAGACTCAAAAAAAATCCACACATGTTGGATGTTAGTTTTCCTATGTGTCCTACTAAACCAATAGAACATTCTAACATTCTTGAATTGTCCTGTACAATTATCTAACCATATCCAATGTTGTGTCATTTGAATTTGTCTCTCTTTTAAATTATCATAAAAGACCTTGAAACAATATTGGAAAAACTTAGATGAATGGATTTTATTATCACTCATATAAAAATGGTACTCTCTCAATATTTTTTGATCCTCCTCTATACTATCAAGTGCATGCCTATAAACTATATGAACATAAATTGTTACTTGCACTGAATTGTAATATTGTGGTTGTACCTCATCTTGTAGTGCAAGTGTTTAGTTCTTTGCAAAGTCAACAACTAAAATTATAGTACCAATTGGAAATGTATTCTTACATCTGTGAAATTGTCCATCAAGCCATCTAGCATATTGAGAGTGTTTGAC
The DNA here is from genome assembly GCA_028749045.1 of Cupressus sempervirens. Classification (NCBI taxonomy): domain Eukaryota; kingdom Viridiplantae; phylum Streptophyta; class Pinopsida; order Cupressales; family Cupressaceae; genus Cupressus; species Cupressus sempervirens. Next base: position 173,594,613 of record CM053784.1, read on the forward strand.
ATATTTTGGTATGATCACACTTTTAAACTCATCCATAAATGCATGACAGCTAACTTTATTTGTAACTAGATCACACCTTCTTCCAATCTTCTCATCCTTCAATGGATATTCAATAGTTTTGAATCTTTTTACCTCAACTAATTGTTGTCCAAAAGTAGTCAAAGAATTTTCATGCAAACATTCATCTAATAAAGAAAGATTGACATACATATCACATGTACTAGAAAGACATGCATTAAAAGAAATTATTGATCATTAGGTGGCTTACAAAATAGACCTGATATGAAATCCTTTATAGTTTCAGGTGGTATTTTTATACCACATTCCTGTAACATTTCTTTACTGTGCATGGTACCACGTATAGATCAAAATACATCATAATGGTAATGAAATTGAATATGAGTTTTACAAAAACATGTGATTCTTTTCATATTAATCCTTACATACCATGGTTTACACTTTTCAAAAGACCTTTGACTAATGGTAATAGTTAACACCTTACCATCTACACATTTTCTAAACAATTCAGTTTGAGTCATGTCCAAAAGGTGTTTAAGATGTGGATCATGTATTTTTGACCCAACTCTCAATTTAAGAACATCTCTTGAATTAGGTGATACTCTTGTATTATCATGCCAAAAAATTTCAACCAAACTTTTGACTTCAATAGTAAGTTTCATATCACATCTCAAGAGTCTACCACTAGAAGTCTACAAAATATTTATTGGATCACATTCAAAGTTAAACCTTCTCTTTACAACTCTTTGTAAAGTCCTATGATTCACATTAAGATATCCACTTATGTTGCTAATCAATGTTTTGTCAGTTGTTGATTTGTTAACTAAAGTTGTTGTTATTGCTCGTCATGTTGTATTCTTATCTTTAGAGTGACTTTTCTTTTGGAACTAGAAATAGTGGATACAACTTGTTTTAAAGACTCATTTTTATTCTTAGGTTTCACATACATTCCTAACCTTTTCATTACTTTTCACATTTTAGACATTTTAATTAGTTGTAACATCAACTGATATTGAAACCCAAATTTATTATTACAAAAAAAATGTCTATATAATCTATTAGCATGTGTCCTAATTTGTCTCCATGAAACCAATCCCTCAAGATTATCTAGCACATCATTAGGAATATGAAAATTATGTTTAGGCACTTTGGAATCATTCTGACATGTTTGTTTAGTCATTGGTGTTTCTATGTCTACATTCATAAAATTGTTATTTTCAATTGGCATTTTATTTTCACTATTATTTGGGATTTGAATCTCATTTTAAATTTTTATTGGTATTTCTTTTGCGGCATGCATTTATATTGGATTTTTTTGTGCATGATCATTCTAAAATCTATTCTCATGAAGAAAATCTAAATCGTTTAAATCATAACCTACTTTTAAGAAATCAACAATTTCATCATGAGAAAAAATTAAAGGGTTTGGAGACACACCTGTATTGAATATTTGATTAGAATGTGCACCTGAATCTCCTTCTAATGGGTTCTCTTCTTCAGCCTCTTCATCCATTGTGGTATCCTCAATGTCTTTCTCCTTTAAAACATTGCTCAATTCTATAATTCTTTGTCTTCTCTCTTGTTGATGTTGTGCTTCATGCTCTTTATTTGTTGCAATATCCTCATTTGTTATAACTTTTAATTTCTTCTTTCTTTTTTGTTTTGATCCCATGTTTGCACTAGTTTTGAATTCAAATCAATAGCTTGCAAATTGTAGAAGAAGACAAGAAAATAGAATAACTATGATAGAATTTGTTGTTGTAGACAAAAAATATTATTCAATGATTGCAATCATTGAAAAGTGGTCTATGGGGCATCTTTTGGGGCCCAACAGGTATATAAGAATTGGGTACCCATCTCTATCAATGCTTAAAATCGAATCGGGTACCTAATTTTTGAATTACAAATCAGGTGCCTGATTCTAGTTGACATACGTGGGAATTTAGAATGGCCACAAATTTGCTTTAGGTTTTGCCTTGGGGAAAGACATGGAATAGGCTTGGTCCCACCAAGCCATGCCTTCATAAACCCTTTTTTTCTAAGGCATTTAATAGACAATTTTAGGGATTGTTGTAATTTTTTTATGGTCATCCCCATTAAATTTTTTGACAAAACGAAAACCCATTATAGGTCTTACTATTTTGATTTCAAACATGTAAATTTTATAGTGTTATGAGTTCATTTGATATTTTTCCATTATTCATTAATCAATAGTATCTCTTAAACGTTAAATAGTGACATTCACTAAAACTTTAATAACTTTTTTTTTTTCATATTTTGTAAATTAATTTAGATGTCATCAATCCTCACACAATTATTTTAAAGTTTTTTAAAAAAAAATTTAAAAAAAAAATTTGATTAAATAATGGCATCTATACACGAGACATTTTAGAAATTAGCTTAGTCCTCAATTAAAAATGAATTTAAAAAGAATTCATTAAAAAATTCAAGAAAAATATTCACATCAATCTTTGGTGTGTCAGGTAACTTCATTTAAAAGGATTCGCAAAAATTCATTTAGTTGTGTCAAATTATGGTGTTCGTACACAAGCGTGGTATGGTCCTAAAACAGACATTTTGGAAAAGTGGTTTTTAAAGATCCATACCAAAAAAATAATCTATCATATGGGTATACAAATAAATTACATATTCAAAAATAAGATCCTAGGCACTACAAATTTTTTTTTTGGATTTTTTTTATATTTAATATCTAAATGCCTAAAATTTTGGCATCAATTGACAAAATATTTCAAAAACAGGAAAAACACTTCCACTTTTTGGCCAAAATTGAGACCCAACTTCTTGCACTAACCCATCAGATCTTCTCTTTCACTTTCTACTCCACTATGGATGCCTTGGATAATAGACATCAAATGCCTTCATTTGAGACATTTTTTTATCAGTTTACATGGGAACAGGTAAAGATAAAACAACTGGATGCCTTTGGCTCTTCTAGCCAAGCAATAGTTGCCCAATCTTCTAAAGGGAAATCAAAGAAGAAAGCCAAATCAAAGATAGATGCACCAAAACCCAATCCTACACCTCTAGCTAACCCTCCAAAGGGTAAAGATTCTTTGAAGTTTACTAAGTCTACCTCCAAGACCAAGAAGAAATCAAGTGAGACCTACAATTTTTGTGGCAAGGATGGACATCTTGTTCCTAGGTGTTGGAAGCATTGGGAGGCTTTAGAGGAAGCCTTGAAGGAGCATTATATTTCTACTCCTAAGTCATCATCCCCCTTACAGGGAAAGGTCATGCTCTTTCTGCTCAAGCTATGACTTTGGGGCCTACCTAGATTCTTGATTCTGGTGCTTGTCACCATATGAAAAACACTCTAAAGTTTCTTACTTCACTTGCTCCTTGTGTTACCTCATAAATTGTTGTTGGAAACTCATCACAACTTTTAGTTATGGGTTCTAGTTCTATTGCACTAGTCAGAGGCTCTCTTTAGGATGTTCTTTGTGTTCCTAACATTTCAATGAACCTATTGTTCATCTATTAGATTTGTCACTCTGGCTCTGGCAAGATAGTTGAGTTCTCACCACATGATGTGGTTATCTATTACTTACATGATTGTGAGATGATTGTGGCTACTAGGATTGTTGACTCTTCATCTCACCTCTATAGATTTGATGGATTTAGTCTTCTAATGACACAGGTTCATGTCTTGTTGCACATGCAGATTCAGTAAGTAGACTTTGGCATGAGCATTTTGGCCATGTCAACTATAGATATCTTGTGCAGATGAGCACACATGCACTTGTTCTTAAGCTTTCCCAAATTTCTTGTACAGATGGTGTTTGTCAGGATTGTGCACTTGGGAAGCAACATAGGGATTCTTTTCCACATGGACTAGTCACTCATGCTTTAGCACCTTTGGAGTTGATTCATAGTGACCTCATGTCATTTCCTACTCCTTTTTCAGGTGCCAAATATGTGCTTATATTCATTGATGAATTCTCCAGAGGCACATGGGTGTACTTTCTAGAGTACAATTTTGATGTCTTTGATTCATTTTGAGTCTTCAACATATTTGTTGAGAAGTAGTCTGGTCTTTCTATTCAACAGATACACATGGATAATGGGAGGAGTACATAAACCAAGCTTTCAAAGATTTTTTTATCTGAACATGGTCTTCAACATTAGTTTTCAATGCCCTACACTCCCCAACAGAATGGTGTAGCTGAGAGAAAGAATAAAACACTTTAGGAGATGGCTAATTGTATGATTCAGTCTAGGTCCATGGATTCATTTTTTTGGGTAGAGGTGGTCAATTGTGTCAATTATATTTAGAATTGGATGCCTCACATGGAAGTTCAACATATGACTCCTAAGGAGGCTTGGTCTCATGTCAAGCCTGAAGTATCATCATTCTGAGTTTTTGGGAGTACAACATGGGCATTTGTACCTAATGCTCAGAGGAAAGAAATTTAATGGAAGAGCTAACCACTCATTTTTTTGGCTACTACAAGTATGTTAAGGCTTACATGTTGTTTGATCCTGATTCCAGAGAGGTCCTATTTTGAGTCGATGTCCAGTTTGATGAGAGCCCTCCTATAGTTCATACCTCACCTCCAACGCTTACTTCACCTTCCACTACTCCCTCCTATCTTCCAATTTGTTTCACAGATGACAAGGATGATGATCTTGGTGATCCCCATTTTCCTCTGCCACAGGATCTTCCGTAGATGACTAAATGGGCTCAAGCTATAGTTGAGGCTATAAGATCTCTAACTGGTGACCCTTCCACTTCCTATCACACCCATTCTCATACTATGGATTCTAGTCTTCTTAGTCATGCTATTGCAGAAGTGACAAGACATTCTGAATGGGACACTACAATGAAGAAGGAATATTCTTCTTTGATGAAGAGGCATACATGGGATCTTTGTCCTCTTCTTAAGGGGAGAAAGCTAGAGCAATGAAAATGGATCTATCATACTAAGTATGTTGTTGATAGTTCGATTGATAAGCACAAGGCTCATCTTGTTGCAAAGGGTTTTTCACAAGTTGAGGGTATTGACTACACTGAGACATTTTCCCCTATCACCAAGATGAATTCAAACCTCGTCTTATCCCTCACAACTTCACAAGGATGGCCTATTTTTTAGATTGTTGTAAAGAGTGCCTTCCTATATTGCGATATTACTAGGGAGATTTACATGGAGCAACCTCTAGGATTTGTGTAGGATTCCTCCTTGGTTTGTAGACTTTGATGCTCATTGTATGGTCTCAAGTAGGCCCCTTGGGTTTGGTATGAGAAATGGACTCATTTATTCTTTCTACAAGCTTCACCGATTGTCATTCTGATCCTACAATGTACATTCATCATCCTAGAGATGAGATATTGAATCATGTCCTATATGATGATGATATTATCCTCACAGGTAGCTCATCCTCTATGCTTCAGGATGTTAAGTGTGCATTGATGAACCAATTTGAGATGACGGATCTTGGTTTGCTATACTATTTTCTTGGTCTCTAGATTGTTCAGTCATCTACTAGGATTTTTCTTTATTAGTAGAAGTATGTTCTTGACATGCGTGATTGTAAGCCTACTACAACACCTTTTTATCGAGTGTCACCTTGTCTACCTCCTTTACTTCACCTTTCGTGGATGATACTTTGTATTAATAGTTGGTTGTTAGCTTTTTGTACCTAACACACACTCATCCTGATCTCTCCTTAACAGTTTTCCTTGTCTCTCAATTTTCTCAAGACCCTCATGATAGTTACTGGCAAGCTACCAAGCATATTTTGAGATGCATTCATGGCACACTAATGTATGGCATTCATTACACCATAGAGACTCCTCACATTGTTGGCTACACTAACTTAGATTGGGTTGGTGATGATGATTATTAGAAGTCTACTTCTAGCTTTATGTTTTGTCTTGGCTCTAGTCCTATCACATGGTTGTGCAAGAAGCAGCATGCTTGTGCACTTTCATCTATAGAGGCTGAGTACCGGGTCATAGTACTTGCTAGTCAAGAGGCTTTATGGCTTCTGCAGTTGATGGCTAAGTTTTGTTTTCCTCTAGATCATCCCAATATTTTGTGGTGTGATAATTAGAGTTCCATTCAAATTTCTTGCAATCTAGTGAACAATTAGCACACCAAGCACATTGACCTACATATGCACTTCATATGTCAGCTGATTCAAGATGGTGTTATTGCCTTGGAGTACATTCCTACCAATGTGCAAGTTGCTGGCATCTTCACTAAACCTTTTGTATCGCCACATTATCTTCAGTTGTGGTCTATGCTTGGGGTTATGGAAGTTGTCCTTGGGGGGTCTTGTTGAGGCCTTCCTTCCTTCATGTTTTTCTAGCATGTTTGTATTTACCTCTTTTTGGGGGAGGGTTTTTCCCATGTGATTTTCTTTCTTTCCCTATTTTCAAAGGTTGCATTTCTTTGCATTTGTACATGGGTACCTAAAATGGCCTACTTTTTGGGACCCATTCTACATTTCATGTAAGCTTTTGTAAGCTTAAGTGCATTTCCCTAAGTTGCACTTAAGGGGGGGTGTTAGAGTAAATTATTATTATTTACTCTTTTACTTAAGTTTATTTAGTTAAATGCATTTATTTATTAGTTGTAGTCTAGGAGTTGTTGACAACACGGGATTTTGTTCCTACCGAAGTCATACTTATCTTCTCACCTTGATCAAGGATATCCCACCTTTTGTGGACGTATGCTTAGTTGTCAACCTTATCTCCTAGGACTTTCTAGCTTGTTCTGATGTTAGGAACCTGTGTGTTCCTTCTGTTTATTTTGTTAGAGTAGTGTTGTTGGACGCATATGCTTTGTAAGTCGTCTCGTGAGTATATTTTATTATCCCACATGCATAGGTAGTATTACTTTTCTAGATCGTACTCAGTATATAAGAATAGGTTGAGGCCCTTGATGGGCACGGACGAATTTATTGTATTGAGCTTGCTCAAAGGAGGTTACCCCCTCGAAGTGGCCTGCGATCAGTAGATTCATTCTGAGTTCTGCTATCACTTTGTATTCTGTTATTTCGAGCATTCTCACGATATTGCTATAAGGAGGTTCATCACATCTGGTATCAGAGCACTCTCTTGGGCTCGCTGGGTGGAAATTACATCAAATTTTTTTTCTGTCGTGGCCTTCAGGTTCCTCTCACTTCTAATATCTCTTGTTATTGCAATAACTCTTTTCAATTGTTCTGTCTGTGAGTGAATTTTTCTAAGTCGACTGTTCAAAAAAAAAAAAAAAAAAAAAAATAGTAAAAATTTTTCTGTTTTTTAGTCGTAGCTTCCTTGTTTGCTTTCTGTTTCTGCTCATACTTCCGCAGAACGTCTGCAATATCATTTCACATACTTCCTTCCTTGGTGACCCAACCCCAAATTTTACATATCAAAGCCCTAAATCCCTCATTTATCTAATTTTAGGGTTTGCCCTATCTTTTTCACCTCTCATCCAATCGCCACCAAACTGAGCCACAAGATTCAATTCCTCATTTTGCTCCCTTATCCCTCTTGGACTGTTCGCCTCATTTCGCCTCCCTACCCTTGAAACCCTCATTTTTCTGTTTCCCTTGTCCCCAGATAGTCTCCCACCACCCGTCGAACACCCATTTCCTATCTGAGTTTTACCCAAATCCAAGTTTGCCGTAACTAAAAAAGTTTTTGTTTCTCATCTTCTACCCATTCCAAAAAAAAAAAAAAAAAAAAAAAAAAAAAAAAAAAAAAAACCTTGCTTTATGGTTGTTATGCGTACAGGAGCAAAAATCATGGAAGAAGAAATGGCATCCCTCAAAACCAAACTTCAAGATCTGGATGACAAAATTCTGGGTCTTAACTTTCAGCAGTCAGCCATGAGCCGAAACCATTCAGGAGATACTGGGTCCTCTTCTGGCAATTTCCGTGGACCAAAGCTTGATTTTCCACGCTTCGATGGTTCTGATCCGACTGGATGGATCTATAGGGCAGAGCAGTATTTCAGCTTGCATAATACTTTGGATAACCACAAAGTCCCCCTTGCATCTTTTCATTTGGAACATGAAGCTCTTCAATGGTTCCGTTGGTACATCAAGGCTAATGTAGGCCCAACATGGAGAGAATTGTGCACCCTCATTTTGGAGCGCTTTGGCCCTAGTTCCTTTGATGATTTCACAGGAGCACTCACTAAACTGTGTCAAACAGGCACTGTAAGAGAATACCAGACAGAGTTTGAAAAATTAGCTAATCACACAGAGGGCTTGTCTGATGAATTCTTCCGTAGTTGTTTTGTCAGTGGTCTGAAGGATGCACTTCGCTCAGAAGTCAAAATGTTTTGACCTACTACAATGATGGAAGCCCTTGGGTTGGCTAAGTTAGCGGAAGACAAGATTAGTGCTCTACAATGCTCCAGATCTAATTTTGTTCCATTCAGAAATACAGGTTCTCACAACCCTCCAGTCATACCAGCTCCCAGAACTACTCCGATCAAGCACTTGTCTGAAACAGAGATGCGAGTCAGGCGAGACAAAGGGCTTTGTTATAATTGTGATGAGAAATGGTCTCGGGGCCATAGATGTGTTCAGCAAAAGCTCTATCTCTTGGATGTGGATTCTCCACCAGAACTGGAAGAATATGTAGATGCTCAGGAAACAGTGGATGATGAGGTTGAGCCTCACCAGCCTGAACCTCCTTCACCAGAAGCTCCACCAGAGATATCTGTCCATGCTTTGGCAGGAGTCACTACTCCACAAACCATGCGGGTCCAGGGTTTCTTCAAGAAGATCCCTCTTACTATACTCATTGATTCTGGTAGCACTCATAACTTCATTGATCCACGAATAGCCAAACAGGCTGATTGCTTTATCCATCCCTGCTCTAGCTTTGAAGTCATGATTGCCAATGGGGGCACTTTACCTTGTAAAGGGAAATGTCGCAATGTGCGTCTCTCTATTGGCGATTATAACATGCGCTCTGACATGTTTTCCTTACCCTTAGGTGGCTGTGATGTGGTTTTGGGTGCCCAATGGTTACGCACTCTTGGCCCCATTCTCTGGGATTTTGCTGAACTTTGGATGCAGTTTTCAGCCGAGGGGCACCAACACACTTTGAAAGGCTTACAACCAGGGTCTCTCAGCATCATCAGTTCACACCGTATGGAAAAACTTCTTAAGAAGAATTCACATGGTGTCATCGCTCAGCTCCATTCCATTCAGATGCAGCCATCAGCAGTCTCTAGCACTCCTGCCGATCTCCAACACATTTTGGACAAGTATTCTGGTGTATTTGCTGAACCTGTGGGATTACCTCCTTCTCGTCTAGAGGACCACCGTATTCAGCTCCTTCCTGGCAGTGTTCCGCCCAACATCAGGCCCTACCGCTACCCATTTCATCAGAAGACCGAAATCGAGATACTTGTCCGTGACTTACTAAAGCAAGGTATTATTCGCCCTAGTACCAGTTCCTTTTCTTCTCCAATTCTGCTTGTTCGCAAAAAAGATGGGTCATGGCGACTCTGCATTGATTTCCGAGCACTTAATCATCTCACTATAAAGGACAAGTTTCCCATTCCAGTTGTTGATGAACTTCTTGATGAACTTCATGGGGCTCATTTTTTCTCCAAGTTAGATCTTCGCTCTGGGTATCATCAAATTCGGGTTAATGAGGAGGATATACCTAAAACTGCCTTCCGCACACATGATGGTCACTATGAATTTTTAGTCATGCCCTTTGGCCTCACGAATGCTCCTTCAACATTTCAGGCAGTGATGAATAACATATTTCGACCATACCTCCGGAAATTCATTCTGGTCTTCTTTGATGATATCCTCATATATAGCAAAACTTGGGCTGAGCATCTCCATCATCTGGAGCTTGTCTTGCAACTTCTCTCTGATCATCAACTCTGTGCAAAACTATCTAAATGTGTGTTTGGCCAGGAGGAAGTGGAGTATCTCGGGCATATTGTTGCACACCATGGAGTGCGGGTGGATCCTACAAAAATAGATGCCATGAAAACTTGGCCGCATCCTAAAACTCTCAAGAGCCTTCAGGGTTTTTTGGGGTTGACTGGCTACTACCGCAAGTTTGTCAAAGATTACGGAAAAATTGCAGCACCATTGACAGCTCTGTTAAAAAAGGATGCCTTCTCCTGGACCCCTGTTGCTGAGACTGCATTTGAACAACTGAAACAGGCTATGTGCAGTACACCTGTTCTCGCAATGCCAGATTTTTCCAAACCCTTCACTATTGAGAGTGATGCTTGCAGCAATGGATTGGGTGCTGTTCTCCTGCAAGATGACCATCCTATTGCGTTCACTAGCAAAGCCCTCTCTGGTAAGAATCTAGCCCTCTCTACTTATGAAAAAGAAATGATGGCTATTTTGCATGCTGTACAGAAGTGGCGGCCATACCTCTTAGGGAGTCATTTTTGCATCAGAACCGATCACCAAAGTCTGAAATACTTCCTGGAACAACGGGTATCCTCTCCTACACAACAGAAATGGGTCAGCAAACTCATGGGGTATGATTATGCGATCACCTACAAGAAGGGTAAGGAGAATATTGTGGCAGATGCTCTTTCTCGCACATTTGATAATCAAGCTTCCCTTTCCGCTATTTCTATGCCCATTCCCAATTGGTTAGCGTCTGTTCAGCAGGGCTATGACAGTGACTCTTCTTTATCTCAAATCATTCACCAGCTAGCCAATAATCCTTCTGCTATACCACATTACTCTTGGGATGGTGCTTCTCTTCGATACAAGGGTCGGCTAGTGCTTCCTCAGAACCCAGCTTTACATCAGGCTATTTTTTATGAACTCCATGCTTCTCCTTCAGCAGGGCACTCAGGCTTCCTCAAAACTTATGAGCGAGCAAGGAGAAACTTCTTTTGGAAAGGGATGAAACAGACGATTCAACAGATGGTGGCTGAATGTGATACTTGCCAACGCCACAAGGGTGAAACGACCCTCCTTCCTGGCTTGCTCGAACCATTGCCCATCCCTACACGGATTTGGACTGATATTTCTATGGATTTCATTGAAGGGCTTCCTAAATCCGGTGGCAAGACAGTGATCTTGGTTGTGGTTGATCGTCTCTCGAAATATAGTCATTTTTGTGCCCTCAGCCACCCCTATACTGCCTCCTCTGTTGCACAAATCTTCATGGACCAGATATTTCGTCTTCATGGACTCCCTTCTTCCATTGTCTCTGATCGTGATGCAACTTTTACCAGTCATTTTTGGACTGAACTGTTTCAGAAAACTGGCACCAAACTGAAGATGAGTTCGGGCTATCACCCACAAACTGATGGTCAAACTGAAATTGTCAATAAATGCTTGGAAACTTATCTTCGTTGCTTCACTTCCGAACAGCAACATCAGTGGGCCAAGTGGCTCCCTTTAGCTGAATGGTGGTACAATACCTCTTACCACACTGCCTCTAAAATGACTCCATATGAAGCAGTCTATGGTCAGGCACCTCCAGTGCCCCTTCCCTACACTCCCAACAGCTCACCAGTCCAGGCAGTTGACATAGTTCTCCGCAGCAGGGATCAGATTCTTCGTACCTTACAGGATAATCTTCACATGGCCCGTAATCGGATGAAACAGCAAGCAGATCAACACCGTTCTGAGCGCTCATTTCAAGTTGGGGATATGGTTTTTCTTCGTCTACAGCCATACAAACAATCCTCCCTAAAGCTGAAAGGGCGTCATAAGCTGGCCCCAAAATTTTATGGGCCTTATAAGGTTCTGCAGAAGATTGGTTCAGTTGCTTATAAACTGGAACTTCCTCCTTCTTCCCGCATTCATCCAGTCTTTCATGTTTCTTGTCTAAAGAAAGTTCTGGGTACCACTGTCAGAGCACAAACTACTCTCCCTGAAATGGATACAGAAGGATCCATTATCCTGGAGCCGGTGGCAATCATTGACCAGCGCACTCGCCAGCTTCGCTCTCGCTCCATCTCTGAGGTCTTGATTCAGTGGCATGGCATGCAACCAGAGGATGCTACCTGGGAACCCCTTCTTCAGATTCAACAACAATTTCCACACCTTAAGCTTTGAGGACAAAGCTTTTTTCTAAGGGAGAGGGGATGTTAGGAACCTGTGTGTTCCTTCTGTTTATTTTGTTAGAGTAGTGTTGTTGGACGCATATGCTTTGTAAGTCGTCCCGTGAGTATATTTTATTATCCCACATGCATAGGTAGTATTACTTTTCTAGATCGTACTCAGTATATAAGAATAGGTTGAGGCCCTTGATGGGCACGGACGAATTTATTGTATTGAGCTTGCTCAAAAGAGGTTACCCCCTCGAAGTGGCCTGCGATCAGTAGATTCATTCTGAGTTCTGCTATCACTTTGTATTCTGTTATTTCGAGCATTCTCACGATATTGCTATAAGGAGGTTCATCACATCTAAAAGCTTCCTATAGGCCTTTATAAACAGTTTCTCCCTTTGCATTTTTGTACAACAATTTCATTTCACATTGTTGCAATATACTTTCTCTTTGTTACTTCAAGCTCTTGTTCCTTCCTTCTTCGATTTGTCTTTAGCAGGTTATTTGCATGTAGGTGATCTTAGTGCACTATGAAGTTGGTTTTTATCAACTTCTACATCCATAAGGATACAACAAAGCATACTCAGCACTGTGATAGGTGTCAATGTATGGGATGTCCCACAAAGACTAATGAAATGCCTCTACAGCCATAGGTAGATATCACACCCTTTGACAAGTGAAGTATTGACTTCATTGGACCTATTGAACCCTCTTCTCATGGAAAATATTACACCTTAATATGTGCAAATTATGTAACAAAATGGGTTGAAGCCAAAGCTATGAGACATGCCAGAGATCACAAAGTTGTTGAGTTTCTTTATGAATGCATATTCATTAGATTTAGAGTACCAAGGGAGATTGTCAAAAATCAAGGGGCACAATTCACATCTAACCTCATCTTGAGTTGATGTAGGAGTACATGGTGTGTCATGGAAAGTGTTCACCCTATCACCCTCAGGCCAATGGCCAGGCTGAAATTACAAACTGGAAGATAGAATCTATTCTCACTAAAATAGTATTTATGCATAAAAAAGGACTGGGCTACTCATCTTCCTGAAGCTATATGGGCTTACCATACCACATGGAAAACTACCATAGGGTTTACTCCTTTCAAGTTGGTGTATGGAAAATCTACCACTATGTCAATTGAGTTCTAGCATAAAACACTTCACACTGCTTTAGATCTAGATATAGATATCACCAAAGCATAGCAAGACCAGTTATTGCAATTAAATGGATTGGATGAATACAGGAAGTCTGCTCTACATAATATAGATTTGATACAACATCAATGGAAAAAGTGGCATGATAAGTTCATCCATGATAAGAAATTTTCTGTCAGAGATTGGGCACTATTATATGATTCACGATACCAACATACACCAAGGAAATTTCATACCAGATGGCTTGGACCTTATGAGATTATATCAGTATATGACAATGGATTTGTACAACTTTCAACAATAGATCCCATTCAATTCAAGTTACTCATCAATGGGCATCATCTGAAACTTTACCACAAACCTATAAGTTGTGATGAGTTCCTCAAGCAGTTCTAGAGCACAGTTGGTGCAACAATTCTTGTAGCCAAAGAATCTGGATCTTCCACCCGCAATTCTATTGATTCTTGATTCCATTCAAGACCAACATAATAAATATTTCATATTTCGTGGAAACATTTCTCCATAATATTTTTTCATCTCACCTTCTCTCTTTTACACCCATCCACCCCATCCCATTACTTCACATATGTAGGTGTCTTTTTTTTGGACAACTCTTCCTATGGCCCATCCAAGTTAGTGCCACATATACTCGAAGATATGTTATTTCTATTCACTAATTTTTAAGATTTTGTGTCATTTTAATTTTTCACTCTTGCTTAACCTAGTTTGGTGGGACCCATGCCATTACTTAGTTGCGGGGGGAAACTATTCTATTTTCAAAATTTATCTGTGACATGATATGATGATCTGTCCTTTTGTGATTACATCATCACAATCAAAATGATTTATCTTGATTTTTAATTATGTGCTATGACATGTCTAGGGTGACAGCCTTGGCATGTGTGAGCTTTTATGAGATGTTATGTAGAACTCATATCATTAGATTTTGTGTAAACAAATCTTTAATTTTATGAATCAAGTTGTAGTTTGTACGTTATTTTCTTCTACAACGTTTTGTTTCATAATGCATTTAGGCCTATGACTTGCCATTGTTGAATTATATGAGAATTATGTTCTACATGTTAGAAATTTTTCTAAGAGAAGCAATGGGAGGTGACCTCCAAAGGCATGAACCAGTGGACCACACAATTTTGTTAAATGATGCACACACCTATGAAATGTTTAGAAGGAGAGGTTGGTTAGACTATATTTTAAGCATGAAGGTGTTTAATGAGGAAGTTTCTCTACAATTTATGTCCACCTTGAAAGATGGGGTTGTAAAAGTTAAAGGTTTGAAAATTGAGTTTACAAAAGATGCATTTGTTGAGGTGACAAGGTTTCCTTAGGAAGGTGAATCATGGGTGAAAGATTTTGACCTGCTATCAGCAAGAGCACAGTTCACTTTGCATGGTGATCCTCAGCTGGATATCAACAAGAAGCAAGGAACTAGGCAATTAATCTTTTCTCTTGGAGTTCATTTAGCCGGCCACATTTTTTATTTAGTACTTCACCTGCAAGGGACCCTACAAATACCTACATTCTTTGCTCTTCAAAATTCTCAGTCATCTCTACCATGATGATCGAGTGATCAATCTTCCTAGCTTCTTATTTAACATTGTGAAAAAGTAGTCTTTGTTAGTCCAATCAGGAAGCAACCAGTCCATTTCACACCATTGCTTGATAAAATTAATGGTGGAAAGGGAATTGAATAGACAAAAGGTTGGGACATGGGAAGAATTTTTGCAGATGAATGAGGTTGAACCTAGAATAGTCAGCCCTAGAGGTCATGTTGTTGGTAGGAGAGAATAGGCATCTTTTGGGGTTCATAAAATTGTTCAAAGAGTTGAGCATGATTGAGAAGCCTCTCCTTCCATTTCTAGGTTACCTAGAAAAAGAATTTTCAATTTCGGAGCCTCTACTTCTTAGAGGAAGAAAAACAAAAGTGTAGAAGCTCCTAATATTCTGGAATCTTCACTATCTAAAAGGACAAGGTCTACATCTAGGAGAGATAAGGGTAAAATAATGGAACCAGAAGAGGAAACATTAGAACCTTAGCCTGGTGATAATGCTAATAATATGGAAGAAACCCTACATTTCCCTAGGGAAGAGAATCATGAAAAACCTCTTGAAGAAGTGGCAGAGTAGGTGGTCATTAAGAAGAAAAAGAAATGGAAGAGTCCTTCAAGCTCATCCACACCCCCTATGAGGTGAAGTAAAAGACTTTTTGAGAAAGATGTTGAAGCATCTATTCCTATTGTTAGCATTGATTCTTCTAAATCTATAGAAAATGAACCTTTGAACAATCCCTCTTCTGAGGAATTCAATAATCAACTTGCAAGCAGTGACACAATAATGAGAGAGCAGAGTCCAAAAATAGAGGTTAGCCCTAGGGTTAATTACATACTAATAAATAGTGAGTGAAACCTTGATCAAGACCATGAGGACTTTGAAGACATAGAGGAATATGTGGATAATTTTTCCCAGCCAGATGTTAGTATAAACTAAGAGGAAATGCTTGACTTTGGAACTAAAATCATTGAAGAAGTACCCTAGTAGGGTAGTCAAGAAAAGTTAGAAACATTGGCTAAGGTGGTAGTTGATGTTACTAAAGAAACCAATTTGATCAAGACAATTATTGTGTGGAAGGGTAAGTCCTTTACACCTAAAGAAATAGTTAAAATTCCTCACTTTCCCTCTAGATGGGTGGACATAGTCAATTAGGAACCTTTACCCCCACTAGATTTGTTTATCTCTCTTGCAGCAAGAATAAGTTTTTCCCAATAGTTGTTATGAGAAAAGACACAATGGAATTTAGAAAAAGAAAACATGAAATGAGTCATTAATGAGTAGAATTCTCAATTGGAACAAAAATCAGATGAGATTGAGGTATTGAAAAAAAGAATTGATTAGATTACTGGGTTAATTTCATAGTTGATGGAATGCAAATCACCCTCACTTGTGTATACAATATTCCTTCAAGAGAAACTTGTTAATTTCAAATTAACAAGGATTGGAAAAGGCCTCAATCCATCCATATCAGCTCCCCATGAATTTTACTATGCCTTTCAGTCCACCCCAATGACTATGAAGAATTTGTTGTGTGAATTGTACTTGCATAACATGGCAGTTCCTGATAACACAGAGTGGAATTCACTCCTCTATGTAGGAGATGTATAGCTCAAAGTAGTTATGTCATAGATGCATAATGAGATAAGTCATGAACACCAGGCTACACCATACAAGAAGAAAGAAATGTTAGTTCCTTTAATGATGAGGCCTAAGGTACAACACTCCAAAAGAACATATTTTGGTTGGATCTCTATCACAACAAACACTAGTGGAGCCAATAAGATCTATCCAGTGAGAGAAAAAGCCTCTGTGGATTGGGACTAGCATTTCTCTTAGGATGTTTCTACAACAATTAATGCCTCTAGGCAAAGGTGAATAAGGATGTAATAGGATCTAAAGAGGATGGAACCTCACTCACCTCAGAATCTAACCCTTGCCACAAGGAGAGTTCCATGGTATACTATATTGGGTATGACACTCTTTAACTGTTGGGTTCCATTAAGGTGTCAACCTCCACTCTTCCTTCAGCCATTGTTGGCAATGAATGGTAGCGCAATAGATTATGACATGGCCTCTAAAGTATAGCATTGGGAAAGACTCAAAGAGACTCATGGATAATTTGATTATATTCATGATGAGCCAAGGCAGAGAATAGCCAGTGATTTGAGGGTTCGTGCTAAGCTTTAAAACTTTATGATTGTTGGGGACCAGCAATAGTTCAATTGGGGGAATGATGGGCTTCTAAATTAGCCATCTTTCTCACCATTTTTAATCCTTTTTCTAAGACATTTGATTGAACATAGAGATACATTTATGATTTTAAGCATATGAACTTATGGTTTCTATGTATATGATTATATATATGTGTGTGAACATAAGATGGAATATACATATCTCTAAAGACATAATATTTGCTTAATTTCATGGACAAGAATGGTGAATATAATAGTTATAAATGTTAATGGATGTTTTCTTTCCTAAGCTATGTGTTGGGTAGTTACCTCCCGTAGTTGTAGGTTTGTAAGAGTGATAATTAAGAGTAACACCTTTTTCTAATATTGATGACATGGGTATATATGTATATTTTTGGATGTGTGTGCATTAATTATCTTGTAGGATTTGAACATGGATATTCAAGGACCGGCATACTAGTGTGAGAGTCATCAAAGCTAACCATGATTGGACAATCTTCACAAAGCAATTCAATGCTTCCTGTTGCATGTAACGTGTAGATTTAGTGTACGCTATATTCAAGGATTTTTCATGGTCAATAATATTTCTATTATGAAACTTTATGAGTTATAACCAATCCTCGTGATGAAGTGATCATAGGTTTAGGAATTTAGTAGTAGTTTCTGTTGTCACTTAGGTTTGCACCCTTGTCCAAGGCCTATGCATGAGGACAACCTAGTGAAACATGGAAACAACCTCCAAGCTGTGGGACTTGAACTATGAGGTTGAGTCTTCGGAGAAGGCTGGCTTCCTCTTACTATCAGGGCGCACCTATCTACTTCTTAGAGAGAAAAAGGGAGAACGAGAGCACGAAAGCAAATCTACCTAGTCTAATCTAAGGAGGTGATGCACCAAAATAGAGTGTTCAAACTCATTTCTGCCCATATATAT
Organism: Cupressus sempervirens; assembly: GCA_028749045.1. NCBI lineage: Eukaryota > Viridiplantae > Streptophyta > Pinopsida > Cupressales > Cupressaceae > Cupressus > Cupressus sempervirens. The sequence goes on from CM053784.1 coordinate 173,612,503, forward strand.
GCACTACAAAACCAAGATAACATTCAAAAGACATACACACCCAGACTTATGTCAATCAACAACCACATACAGATTAGGAAACCAAACTGAATAACACAAGGAAAAGGATTTCACTTATATATTATCCAATAGGCCAAAAATAGATACAGTAGGCAAGCCACAGATCTCAACAATACACCAATGAGAGGCAAGATTCATGCACATATGCATTAATGTCTAAAAGAGATGATACAGAATGTTACATAGTTCAGAGACAAAGGGAATTTTACACTGCAAACCTGCAAGCAGTAGCAGAGAAATCAAAAAAAGCCCCCCACCCCCCCCCCCCTAAAAATAAAACTTGCCTTTATAGTTCAAGCATAACTAAGATCTTTTCTAGCTGAAGTGACCTTGCAACTACCTACCATTAAGTCCTGCGGAGGACAATCATGAAAATCTAAAGAAAATTTGATCTTTGTTGCAACAGGTGTTCTGAGAGGACTGAAAATGGTGCCATCGACGTTCTGACTGGGTAGATGGATCGACTGAGATGGTGGAGTGTTCTTCCTCATTCTGCATTCATTTCGGGTAGGTCAGGATTGATCATGAAGATCAGACCGCACAACAAAATTGATTACCTTCGTTTCTTGGTTCATGAATCAGCAGGGTCAGCGAGGTCAAACGGTTCCACATGCTGACTGGGCCACGCGGGCTAATCACATTCCTTCCTTCTGCCGTTCTGGACACCTTTTCTACATTTGACCACCCTTAATATTGATTGGGCACCATGTCGCTATTGAAAAAGTCTTCAAAAATCCTGATAGCGCCATAGTGCCTAGTGGTCTCAACCTAACTGTGCCACCTTTCCACCATCTAGCTGTAACATCAAAACTAACTGCCACGTTGACTGTGATGATTGCATTGACTACTAGTTGTTAACCGTCAACCTTGGCCGAGCCAGCGAGACACGTGTCAACAAGGCGCTATGTCACCATGGTATCCACCGTGCAGCTTCCAATGGCGAGATAGCGCCAACCGTTGATCGGCCTTAAATCTGACGATCGTGAAGACTCGTCGTACCACTATGTTGTCCTTACCCCGGGCCCATCATAACTGGCGCCACCTCAGCAACTACACCTTGGCGAGACCTGGCCCCACTGACACGTGGTGAAATGTGCTATGCCGCCATGGTAAAGATCGCACAACTTCACCATAGCAAGATGGCATCTTCCGTTGATTTTCTTTGATCTGACAGCAAGCAAGATAGATACTGCCCCTCAGTGTATCAATCAATAGGAACTGGCCATGTGCCAACTATCTATATTTCCTGCACCTCCAAACCTAGACCCACAAGGACATGTGTCCTTCAGGCACCAACTCGCTATCATAAATCTCGTGTAGCTTTTCCATAGCGCGATGACGCCTGCCCTTGATCTCTGCAGATCTGACGGTGGAGAACTTAACCCTTTACTGCACTGGTCATGTTGAAGATCTGGTCCCACGATCTATCTGTATTTTGACTTGACATACGTGGCAGTCCCCCATTGGCCTAACGAAGCACCACCCTGGTAGGAAATCATTGGTCTGACAAAGCATCAACCTGGGGGGTCCGTACTGCTTTGACCTTACTGAGGGGACACATGGTGCCCAGGCACTATGTCGCTATGGGAAAATCGAGGCCAACTTCCCATAGCGCCATGGCGCCGAAATGATGACATGTCTTTTGATTTGCACATGTCTTCAAATGATTTGCCACCATGGCACCGAACTCCACCAACTGGGTAGATGAGGTAGAAAATGGGACCCATCTATCTTCGATTCGCCGCGGTGGACTTTTTCGTTTGGGCGCTATGTCGCCATCAAAAAACTCATGAGTTTTCTGATGGCGCCATGGCGCCCCACCGGCTTTTCTGACTTCTCAGCCCATGAAACTGACCGCTCGCCATGAACATTTTTTGGTGTGACACAACTTGCCTGCTGTAAGACATTTTGGTCGGGTGCTATGTCGCTATGAAGATTTTTTGACCAACACATGATAGCGACATAGCACCCACGGTGCCATGGAACTTTTTCGACCCGTCAAAAAAAAAAAAAAAAACCTTTGCCTTGCAAGCTGGACCCATCGGACATGTGTCATCAGGGTGCCATGTCGCTAACGTATTAACCGTGCAACTTCCAATGGCGAGACAGCGCCAATCGTCGATCTCCTCGAATCTGACGAAGGAGAACTTGCGGGCCACAAAAAATATGTTATAAGGTTTGAAGCTTGGTATTTTTTAATATTTCCATGAGTATTTGACTATGGACATTTCAAAGGCAGGAAGGGCAATATGAATTATGAATTTTGGCGGGAAGATTAAAATACAACATTTTCCTTTTAAATAATCGATTGTTGTGACTCTTTTGGAGTTAGTGGAAAAATTGATTTTTAATATAAAACATTTGCATACTATTTCAGTCAAGTGTAATCATTTTTATGGATGAATAGAATGTTCAGTTCAAGTTTGCAACTTTTATCTTGATTGTACTTTCCATTCACTCATTCAAGGGAGGCCCACTTGATGAGTGAATTACTTTGTTAGTGTAGAGTTCATTTCTTGTTCATTTATATGTTTTAGAACTGTGATGTTCCTGTAGCCACTAATACCAAAATTAGTAGCATGTTCCTATAGCATAGTCAGTTGGAATAGTTCCTAACTGTAATTTCCTAGTTGGATTAGAATACATTTGCTTATCAGTTTTAGTTTAGTTTTCCTAAAGTATAAGAATTTTAATTCCTTAAATAGGCTTAAAAGAGGAGGTTTGAAGCATATACTTTACATATGTCATTACAAGCTTATGTCCCTGGTCAATAATTAAATGAGACTAAATAGTACATTAGGAATCATTCGGGGTGTCCAATCCTAAATTAAGCAATCCATTGCTTTGGGTTTCTAATACCATTGTTTGGCTAAGCAAAAAGGTTGATCATTGAAGATTAAAATTGAATTGTAATGTTTGTCATAACTTAGAAGGCCTTATAGCTGAGAAATGTATGTGATATTTTGATGAGTATATAAAAGCATTTGTTCCTTTATCTCTCGAGTTATTATTTGGTGTTTTTTTTTTGATGTGTTTACTCTTGCAGGCAGTTCGAATAGTTGTGTGTGCCTTTGGCCTTGGTTGTATCATCCCTCTCTACATCAGGTGGTATTAGACTAGAGGTTTTTCCTCTTGGTGATTGGATCATATAGAACCCTAAATTGATTTGGGTTGTGGGGTAGCAAATCTATGGATTTAACCTATAACTTGTAGAGGGTTACGATCTTGTAGCAACCTAATTATGAAGATGGTTTGAGGTGGAGGAAATGATTACAATGTCATGTTGGATACACTGAGATAAATTGAAGCTAGATTAAATGCTATGGAGGCATCCCAAAGAAGAGAAGCACATCTTGATGATGTGAGTGATGATGAAGCAACAACATCAAACCCTAATCTAGAACCTAAAGAAGATCAAGATGAGGCAAGGTTGTTGAGAGTGGTTTCTAGAGAAAATTAAAATCATATTGTTGAAATTGTTCCTTGTGATTGAAAATTAGATACCAATGTTGTGTTGGATTGGATCTCTAAAATGGAGAAGTTAAGAGTATGAAAATACTCCTGATAATAGGATGGTGAAGATTGTAGTTACAAGGTTGAAAGGACATGCCTCACAGTGGTTGGAGCATTTGCAAACTGATAGAAAAAGGAGAGGAAAGGAAAAGATTATGACTTTGGAAAAGATGGTGAATAAGGTGAAAAACAAATTTCTTCCTTTTGATTACCCAACTAGTTTGTTGAAAAAGATGAAAATTTTGAGATAAAGAGACATGATTGGGAAGGAGTATACTGAAGAATTAAATATAGATTGGATATCAGATCTAGAGATGTGGATGATGATGTTGAGAAAATTGCAAGGTACATAAATAGATTGAGATTTCAAATTCAAGATGGGATAAATTTTTTGAAATTGGAAAGTGTGGAGGAAGTATATAAATATGCCTTGAAAGTTGAAGAGATCTTGACAAAGAAGCATGAACAGAGAGAAAGAGGTAGAGGTGGTAGATTCTAGAGAAACAGAGGTAGATCTTATGGAGAAGGTGGAAAATCTAACAGTTTTGTGCAAGATAAGGAAAAATCTAAATGGAAGAATGTTGATAAAGGCAAGACCAAGTGGAAAGGTGGTGATTCCTATTGAGGAGGTACTAGTTGTTACCAAGGAATAGATAATTATTATTCTACATGTGGTTTTTCTGGTAATTATTTTAGAAGTGGTAAAGAAGGGCATATATCTTTTGAATTTAGATCCTTTGAAAGTGGGCAAGATAAGAGAAATGCTGTGGTTCAAGGGGACACTGAGGGTTCATTGAGTGGACCTAAAGCTGGAGAAAAACTAATGGTGAGAAGAACCTTATGTAATAAGGGAAGTGATGATGAACCTATCTTAAGGAGAAGTCTTTTCAAGACCAAATGTAAGATGGCTAGAAAATGTTGCAAGGTGATCATTGATAGTGGAAGTTCTACAAATTTGGCATTGAAAGAATTAGTTACAAAATTGTAGTGGTAGATGTTGGAGCATCCTAAAACTTATCATGTTTTATGGATCAAAGATGAGCATACAATATTGGTAAGTGAACATTATATTGTGAAGTTTAAGATTAGACATTATTTTGATGAAGTTTTGTGCAATATTATGCCTATGGATTGTTGTCATGTTTTTTTTGGGTAGACCTTGGCAATATGATAGATATGCTATACATGATGGAAGATTGAATCAATATACTCTTTGGGTGAATGGAAAGAAGAAAATATTTCTACCTTTACTTGAAAGTCCAGATGAGATTAAGTGTACTACTACAAGAATTTGCATGCTTAATGGAAAGAAATTTGAAAAGGAAATGAAGAAGAATCAAATCTATTCTTTTATAATCCCAAGGAGACCAAGTTGTGTTAGTAGTAACCAAGTATCAAACAATAGTGCTAACTGAGTGCCAGTCGGCAGTGACCAAGTGATAGAAGCTAGTGGTAATTGAGTGACAGTAGAAACTGGTAGTATTGACCAAGTGCTAGTAGAAATTACACAATTTCTAAATGAGTATAAGGATATTATTGTAGAGGATATACTTGATGCTTTACCACTAGTAAGAAGTATAAGTCATTTTATGGATTTGATTCCTAGAGCTAGTTTTCCAAATAAAACACCATATAGATTGACACCTACTAAAAATGAAGAACTTAATAGACAAGCGCATGAGTTGTTGGAGAAAGGTTTTATCAAAGAAAGTTTGAGTCCATGTGTTGTACCTATCATATTAGCACCTAAGAAGAAAGGAGAATGGAGATTGTGTACTAATTTCAAAGCAATTAACAAGATCACAGTGAAATATAGGTTTCCTAAGCTAAAGATGGATGACATAATAGATTGTTTGAGTAGAGAAAAATATTTTACCAAGATTTATTTGAAGAGTGGCTATCATCATATCATAATTAGAGAAGGTGATGAATGGAAGACTACTTTTAAGACAAAAGATGGTTTGTGTGAATGGTTTCTAATGCCTTTTGGTTTGACTAATGCACTTAGTACTTTCATGAGGTTGATGAATCAAGTTCTGAAAAGATTCTTTGGTAAGTTTGTGAATGTTTATTTGGATGATATTCAAATATTTAGTAAGACTAAGGAAAAAAATTGTAAGCATGTTAGACAAGTGTTGTAGAGATTGAAAGAGGAGAAGTTGATGATTAATTTGAAGATGTGTTCTTTTATGCAAGAGGAGGTTGGGTATTTGGGATTTTTAATTTCAAATGATGGTTTGAAGATGTATCCTAAAAAGGTTAAAGCAATTTTGGAATGACCTACACTAGAGAATGTAGGTGAGCTTAGATCATTTCATGGTTTGGCTAGTTTTTACAAGAAGTTTATAAGGAATTTTAGTTTTGTTTGTAATATTATGACTAAGAAAATGAGAGGAGATAAAAAGAAATTCAATTGGACATATGGAGCTGACAATAGTTTTGAGACTTTGAAACAAAAGGTTGTTGAGTTACTTGTATTGGCTTTGCCTGATTTCAGTAAGGTATTTCAAGTTGAATGTGATGCAAGTGGTAGTGCAATACGAGATATATTGAGTCAAGAAGGTAAACTTGTTGCTTTCTTTAGTGACAAGTTGAATGATGCTAAAGCAAAGTGTTCTATGTATAATCAAGATTTTTATGCTATTGTTTAAGCATTGAAGAAGTGGAGACATTATTTGATTCCTAAAGAATTTGTGTTGTATACTAATCATAAAGCTTTATAGTACTTGTGAAGTCAAAATAAGTTGAATCAAAGTCACATGAAGTGGGTTTAGTATTTGCAGAGTTTTACATTTTTCATTAAGCATAAGAGTGGAGTCACTAACTAAGTTGTTGATGCATTGAGCAGAAGACATTCTTTTTTGACAGAGATAAAGATTGAAGTTCTTGGTTTTGATGAGATGAAGGAGTTGTATGATACTAATCTTTATTTTTTTGTGATTTGGGGAGAGTGCAGAGCACCTAGTTAGATAGAACAACAAAGTAATTTTGATGAATATTTTATTCAAGAAGGTATGTTGTTTAAGGTTATTTAGTTGTGTATTCCCAAGAGCTCCATGAGATTGAATTTGATTAAGGAAAAGCATAGTGGTGGATTGGTTGGACATTTTGGAATTGATAAGACACTAAGTTTGTTGAAGGAGAAGTATTGTTGGCCTCAGATGTATAAGGATGTTCAAAATTTTGTAAAGAGTTGTGGATTTTGTCAAGTAGCAAAAGGAGTGAGTCAGAATACTAGTTTTTATGCACCTATTTCTGTTCTTAAGAAACCTTGGAGTCACATCAATATGGATTTTGTTCTTGGATTTCCTACGACAATGAAGGGGTATGATTCTATATTTTTTGTTATGGATTGATTTTCTAAGATGGCTCATTTTATACCTTCAAAGAAGACATCAATTGCTAAGCATGTTGCTGAGATTTTTGTTAAAGAGATATTGAGATTGCATCGATTACCAAAAAGTATCATTTCTAACATAGACAATAAATTTGTTGGTTATTTTTGGAGGACTTTGTGGAAGAAGATGGATACTGAGTTGAATTTTAGTTCTACTTTCCACCCACACAAAAAATGGATAGAAAGAGGTTGTGAATAGAAGATTGGGTAATTTGTTTAGATGCTTACTTGGAAATGAATCACATAATTGGGAGATGATACTAGCACAAGCTAAGTTCACATATAATAACTATGTGAATAGGAGTATTGGGAAGACACCTTTTGAGATTGTTACTAGAATGTAGCCTAGAGGAGTATCAAATTTAAGGAATATTGTTCATGAAGAGGAGAGAAGTGATGTAGGAGAAGATTTTTCTGATTTCATGAACTCTTTCCATAAGGAAGTGAAGCTAAAGTTGGAACTATGTAATCAGAAGTACAAGGAGAATCTTGAAAAATCTAGAAGACATCATGTTTTTCAAGTTGGTAATGAGATGATGGTTCATTTAAAGAAAGGAATGTTTCCTATTAGAACATATAGTACATTGAAAATGAAGAAGTTTGAACCTTGTAAGATCTTGAAAAAAATTGATAGTGGTAATACTTATGAAGTTGAGCTACCTGATGACATAAATATATCTCCTATATTCAATGTTATTGATTAGTATAAGTATCATGAGTTAGATGATGAAGTTTTTGTATTAGATGATTACCCTAAGAAGCAGATTGAAGAAGTTGAATAGGTATTAGATCAAAGAGCTAGTAAGAGCACAAGAGGAAAAGAGTATTATAAATATTTGGTGAAATTGAAGAATAGTCCTAGTGAAGATGGTACATGGATTTCTCAATCTGAGTTGGATATAACTTAGGTTTTGACATCTCAATTTCTTTCAACCCTGGTTGTCTGATGCAGGAGCATCCTAGGTTGCTTGACTATCTTGCATGTTTATCGAGTTTCTTACTTTCTACTGATTTGTAATGCATTTCATTGCTGCATGTTCTTTGGTTACTAAGTCATCCTGTGGTTATCGAGTGTTCTTTGGTTGTTGAGTTATCATATTGTTGCCAAGTTATCCTTTGCTTGTTGAGTTTATTAGGGTGTCGAGTTCCTTTGGCTATCGAGCTTGATGGATGTTGAGTTCTTTTGATTGTCGAGTGTTGCTGAGTTTGCCAAGTTGCAACATTTTTCTTGGTCCTTTGTTTGCCAAGTTGTCTATGTGTGGTTTCTTATGGGAGCCAAACTTTGCATTTAATTTAGTGATAGGTATCTATTGTGAGACAACTTGTGGCTTATTCTAGAATTTAATATGAGAGTTTATTTTGGTTTTATTTGCAAAAGCCCAACTTGTGGTTGTGCATGTATTTACAGAGGTAATTGGTAGTGATGTAGGAGCATCTTGGGTTGATGTGTTACCCTGGTCATTTGTGTTGGTTTTGTCAATTGTTGTTGAGTTACAGTCATTCTTGAGTTCTGGCAATTGTCAAGTGTCAGTAATTTTTCAGTATAAGCAGAGTTGAAGTTATCCCATGTCATATTAACACTCAGATTAGTGTTTTATCCCATCTCACTCTATAGTATTTGCTGAGTTCTATAGTGTGTGCCGAGTAATCCTTCATGTGCCAAGTGTTCCTATTGATATCAAGTGTTAGCATTTTGGACACATTTTCTACATTTTGATTCTTAATGAGAGCTAACTTGTAGGATTAATTCTAATCACAACTTTTATGATAAGATCTTGTCTTGGGATGTGTACAGACCATCTTTGGCTCAACCTTTTTTATTTGTAATGTTCTAGAATCTTCTGTAAGCCATTTTGGCAAGTATAAATAGGGTGTTCAAGCTTAGAGTTGGAGCATATTTTTGGAAAGGATTGGAGAGTAGAACTTAGAGATTTTTGAGGACTATACGAGTTTGATGCATATGTATCTAGAAATTTGAATTTGAAGCTAGATCTTGGATCTGGAATGTATTTTGTATCTAGTCATAACCCAGAAGGCCTTACAGCTGGACATGTGTGCTAATCATTTGATGAATCAATAAAACAAAATTGTTCTCTCTTTCTATGGTGTTGTTCTCTTTGTGTGTTTTATTACATTGTGTTAACTTTGCAAGATTAGTTTGGATTGTTGGGTATGCCTTTGGCCCTAGTTATTCTTGCCCTCCTTGCATCAGGTAGAGTCTTGGATAGGGAATTTAGATGATAGAAGTGTAGTAGGAGCAAAAGCAAGTTGAGAAGCGAAGTTTGATCATTGAAGACTAAAATTGAATTGTAATGTTGGTTGTAATACAAAAGGCCTTACAACTGGGCATGTATCTAATTATTTGATGAATATATGAAAGCATTTGTTCCTCTATCTCCCAAGTTGTTGTAATTTGGTGTTTGTTTTCTACTATATTTACTCTCGCAAGTGGTTTGGATAGGTGTGTCTTTGACCCTGGTTATCTCTTATCTCCCTGTGTCAGTACGCAGTTCAATATATTCTTTGATATTTGAGAGAAACATTCTCTCATGTTATATGTTTTAATATTAAGACTCCCTATATTTGTGGTTATGTTGATTCTAATATGGCTGGAGATTTAGACAAAAGGAGATCTATTATAAGCTATGTGTTTACTTTTGTTATGGCAGCAATTAGTTGGACTTCTCACAAGAAACAAGATGTTGATCTTTCCTCTACCAAGGCTAAGTACATTCCTCTTATTGAGTGGGATAAAGAGTTGATACAAGTACAACGATTGTTTGGAGACCTGAGATTTAAACAATCCAACTTCACTATATTTCCTGATAGCATGAGTGTCATTCATTTGGCTAAAAAATCATCTTTCCATGGTCACTCAAAGCATATAGAAACTAGACTTGACTTCATATGTCACACTCTTAAAGAGTGAAGATTATAGTTAGAGAAGATTGATACAAAGGTTAATCTAGTTGATGCATTCATAAAGGTTGTACCTCGAGCGAAGTTCAAGTTCTATAGAGCTTCTCTCAGCTTGTCATGAAATAGCCATAAGCATTCCAAGTAGGGGATATCTTTGTTCAACTTAGATTGGATTGCAAGTGGAAGATTGTAATGGTTTTGGAATAAAGAATCTACAATGACTCTAACATGTGTAGCCCTATTAGAGTCATTTGTTATTATTCCTTGTCTTTTTATCTTTTACTTGAGATAAAGAATGCTATATGTAAAATCAATCATGGAGTTGTTGTTCATTGTATTGTAAAATTAATTAGAATAGAGATATTGCCCTATTTGAAGAATGGAGAGCCCTTTGCATTTGATTGTCTGGTTTAGTTTAGATTTTCTTTTCTTTTTTGTATTTTCTTAAACTCAACAAAAGACAAAAACGTAAAATTAAAATTATGAATAAAACAAATAGAAAATGGTAGCAACTCAAAGTAACAAGAAAATTGGAAGGTAACAAAATAAGGAGGGTTAGTTATAGACGAGAGAGCTTCCATCCAAATGTAATAAACAAAGAAACATTCAACAAAGCATTAAGAAGGGAGAATCTTGTTTCGACATCCATTGGGAAATGATTCATTTCCAAGACATTATCAACATTTTAGAATTACAAAAAATGAAAAATAATCTTGAGCGAGGATGCATCCGCAAGGATATCATAGGGCTCAACAATCACACATGAGAACCATAAGAATTTCCATGTCGTCAATTAGCCAATAGGCTTTCTTGTTGAAGTTGCCTTCAACAAGAATTTGTCTCACACTGATAAATAACTACCAGCAAACCATTTCCGATCTTGGTTTTAGATGGCTTTCTAAAAATCTTGAATATTCAATCTGTACATCATTAACTATAATCCTCCTCCACATGTTACTTAAATGCATCACTTCTTAGATTTAGCAACCAGCTGGACAATCAAAATTACAATAATTTTAATGCATGACTATTCGAAAAACTAAACTATAAAATATAGGTTTTAGTTTGGTGAAAATGAAGTGATGATATTGACTACCCTTGGTAAGATATCGGTTAATTAGCATGCATCACAACTATCCCAGCTGATTATAACTATTTTTTATTATTTTGTTTAGAATGCATCGGGTCACTTTATGTGAATCATCATAACTTTTTTTTGTTGATAGGATAATTATGTAATGTTGGAGATTCTTCTTTTTCCAAACATAAATTATTTTAGTGTTGGGTTATTTTCATTTTAATTTGTCACAGGTGGTATGGATTTATTAATGACATTGAGAGGAACAATGATATGATCTTATGAAATGTTATGATTGGAGGGCATGCACAATTTACTAAAAAGGGTTTGGAAGTTAAATTCTTCAAATTTACTATAGTAAAAGTGATTTTATAATTTGTTATTATTTCAATTTTAAAATATTCAACTTTATTTTTTATTTTTTAAGTTTGGTTATATCAAATGTTTAAAGTTATTTTAGGCATATTATAAATTTTTTAATTATGTAATTTTATTTTATTTTTGTTGTACATAATTTTTTGAAAAATTCTATAGTTTCATATGTACCTTCTTCAACAATTTTGAAACATATTGTAAGCTAGTTATGAAACTTTCGTATCTTTATTTTTCTATATTAATATTGTTCTTAAATAAAAATTTAATCTTTTATCCTAATTTCCTTTCAATATATAATCTTAGAAAATATAAATGATTTATTAATAATAACACATTCATTTAAATAAATTATATTCCTCCAATTTACAAAAAAAACTCTTAGCATTTCTTAAAATTTTCTAACTAAATATATTTATTATTTTATCTCATGTTTTTACTTATTTCAAATTATTTAAGTCAATTAATTTCTCCATAGATTTCATATTTCATTCATTTCAACTGAATTCAAAATTGTAATTTAAAATGAATTTATATTTGTTCAAATATAGCAACCTTGGTTTCCAACTTTGTTTCCTTTGTAGATGTTTCACTTGCCTTTATAGATACTACATTTTCTAATGTGGTGGAATTAATTGAAATAGTAAAAGTTGCCCTTCCAAAACATCATTTGGTAAATATTACTTTCACATCTAGGACCTATCAGCGTACCCCTTGCACCTTCTTTTGGTGCAAGTGCTAGTTCAAAACTTGCCCGGATAACATTACAGAAATAAAGAAGTTTGTCAATGAAAAATTTCGCAATATTCTATGGACAAGACACATAGGGTGGAAAAAATCTTATTACATTAAAGAATTTAATCCCACTTCTAGTCATGATGAAAAGGCCTATATAAGAGCACCTATTAACTGGAAAGCAAAAATGTTGATGGCACAACTTAGAACTAGTTCACATCAGCTGCAATGTGAAACTGGTTGGTGGCAAGTTCCAAAGGAAGAGTGGGCAGATAGAACATGTTTATTTTGTAATATGGGAACAGTTGAGATAGAGCAGCACTTTGTCAAGGAGTGCCTGGCTTACAATGACATCAGATCCGGTTATACAAAAATACTGCAGAACAAGGACTTCAACTATTTATTCGAGGAAGATCAGGTCAAGAGAGCAGCGGATTTGATTACCAAATTTCAAAGAAGGAGAGACAAATTAACCAAAACTTTGCAACTAATTAGTTTCGCTCCTGACTCAAGAGGGTAATTGCATGGGTCCCATAGACTACTTTAGTCTCGTAGACGTCATTAAAATCTATCATATCATATCATATCAAACTAATTTTAAAAATACAGATTGCGTGAGACGTGTGCTATGATGTCGCTATCCTTCCTGATGGCACTTGATGAGAGGAATTGGTAAACAAATGTCATAAGAATAAAACAAAATGTTGGGAAGACCGGGGGAAATCTCAGCTACATATGCCCAAGTCAATTCGGGATCGTCTCGACTGCTCATGCAAAAATGAAGTCAAGTCAAGATGCAAGACTCCGTGCAAATTATTGTAAACAGCTGTCTCCCATAGAGACATAAGGTCATTGTGAATTTGGAAATTTATGCTCGACATTGACCACAAAAGTTGCCCTGTGATAGCAATGACACGCCAGTCGAGAATATCCGCTTTTATGGTGCCTTTGTAACCAGGGTTTCGAGGAACTGGTTACTCTGCGACGGAATTGACGGAAGCTCCCTTCGTCAGGTTTTCGAGGAACTCGTCAACGAGGTTAGCAGGGCCGGCTAAATTGTTTTAAAATTTTGTAATCTCTGTTCTATTAATGTAACCACTACAATTATAATTAGAAATTTAAATAAAAGTTATTTCTAGCTTCCCGAAGTCCAATCGGTGTAATATAGATATATCTTATTGAAACCGAGACTATACAAAGTGTTCCCAATGTATCAGGTTCTGCATGGTTGCTGTGGAAGCAACCATTAATTAGAAATTTATTATTTCTTTTTAATTTTCTGATTTTAAATATTGACATTTTTTTTAATTGGGTAGAATTTTTATTTTTGATCAAACTACATAATCATAATCGATTATAGAATACAATAGACCAAAAAGAACATAAGATGATAGATTGGAGACCTGGCGAACAATAAAAAGGAAAAAGGGCAAGGGGAAGCGAAGAACATAAGATGAGATCCTTCTTATTGTTTGCTAGGTCTACAATCTATCATCTTATGTTCATTTTGCTATGTTGCATCTCGATGATGGATCATGTAGTTTGATCCAAAACATTGATGATAAAAAAATTCTCAACAATAAAATCTAGAAGTTGAGAATACATTAGCATGGATTGTGGAAATCTAATAGATCTAAAATATTGACATTGTTAGTGTTGGTTAAAATATTAAAATTGATTCTATTAGTTTAGGGGAAATGGCATAGTAGCCACCTAGGCTAACTTCACGTGCTTGCAGTTCCTATGTCAAAATTTGTCGATTTGTTCAGTGAACCTTTGTGGGTGAGTGAAGAGCTTAAAGCTAACTTTTTGGTGCTCGTACATTTACAGAGCTCTTTGTAGAGTCATAGAGTGCGAGGTGGTCTAAAAGTCTCATTTTAAAATGTTCGCGTATAACCCACCACCAAGGCCCCCTAGTAGCACCTCGGCTCACCCAAAAAATAGTATGTTTTGTACAGATGGACCAATCAACAACCAAAAAACTAAGAAATGATTAGCTATTAATAAATGTGTGATCAGCTATTAGTACATATGTGATCATTTTTGGGGACTTTTTATGAATAGTAATTGGAGGGAAAGGTAATAATAGACCTAGCAGTAATATAAACATAAGCGACAATTGACTCATTTCCCCTACTAAAAACAATTAAATTTCTCATAATTATAAAAAAAATTGAAACTTCTATTATAAATATTTTTAAAAAATAGAAAGTAAAAAATATTATTCACATAATTTAAAAATGTGCCAAAACTATAACTATACAAATGATTTTAATTTGTTCAATATAATTAGCCAAAGTAACAATAAGTTGTACCAAATCAATACATTGATTATTGTCTATAAAAAGAATTAATAATATTCTAAAATTTCACACACACATATTACATATTAAATAAGAGATAATAAAAACTTTCTTAGTAACTTTTAATTGATTGACATTAAATATTGACATTGTTAGCATTGGTTAAAATATTAATTAGGTTATTATTTAAATAAAGATAATCGATAGTGGAAATCTAAAAAAGATAATTGTAATTTTATTTTGAGGAATAATGTTGAAGAATTTGTTATGATATCAAATTAAAATATGTTCTTAGATTAAAATTATATTTTATTAGATGACAAATATTAAAATATTATTATAGTATTTAGTCTCTATGTATGACAATTTCTGAATCATAAATTACTTTTGCATACTATAGATCTATCATACAATTTGGATATGATCTAGTGAAATGCTTATTTTTTTCTTTTCAGTTTATTATGATCACTACATTTTACTAATTTCTAGATAATAAATAGGATATATTTTTTATCTGGCAAGTCAATTATTAAAGTATGATATTGCTACACAGTTGAATTTTCATAGCAATATCATTCATTGTAAAATCTTGAAAATGATTTCATTCAAAAAAAAAATAGTAGTGATCATCACCGTGGAAGGGAATTCATTGTAAATGATGCAATGACATTCCCAAATGAGGTGTGGGGTTATTGTATGTGTTGAAGTCACAATAAAATTCCTTCTTCTCAAATGCTTATAGCTTGTATGTTCATGTAAGCATTGATAGGATGATAGGGGAGGTAACTACTGTCATCTGTCGTAGCATATTGAGACACATATCATTTCCAAATGTTATCATGGAAATGAAGTAAATCCACATTGACAATTTCCATTATAATTACTCGAAATTTTTTGTCATATAATTTTGATTTTAATTGCTAAGGTCTCCAATTGTAGTGACAACTAAATTTTTATATCAGTAAATAGTTGTAGTTCTTCATTATACTTTCTTATGAATGTGAATAAATTAAATTTCATTTTAAACAATCAAAAAGAAAAGAGTTGAAATAATTAATTTTAGTATGTTCTTGCATAGTGATTTACATAACTACTACAAAATGATGATACGACATGGAAAATATGTACTTGTATAACTTAGATTGAAATTTTAAATATCAAGCTTCAATTGTATATTTGTACATATTTATAGTTGATATTATATGTAAAAAGATAATCATCCTTAATTGTCTTTTATTTCTCCACTACCTAATTCAAAAATTTTAGCCTACTTACTATCCTTGAAAGTATACACTATTTCCATATATATTTTGTAAAACTTACTAATTCATTTTTTCTCGTGTGTCCATACTCTTTAGATTACACAATTTTTGAGATGATGCTAACCATGAGAATTGTCACATATTGTACTTGAAACTTTAAAAAATATTTTTTTCATATATTCTCTGAAGAAAATATTAGAAATGAAATCTCTTATTATTAATATATTTTAAAATTTTATAATACACTTGTATAAAATATAATTAGAATTTAAAAAAATACTAATTGAAATAGTGATCAAACTCTTAAGAACTTCCTATTTACCTATGTACATAGTAGATTTACAATAATGCTTTCTAATTTAATAATAAATTAATACATTATGAAAAGATATGTAAACACTACATATATGACCTATTCTAAGATCGTAAAATTCTCATATTTCTATAATCCTGAATCTTTAATTATGTAAATAATATTTTTTTCTCTCTTCCATAATCTTATAACATTATCTCACTATTAATATTTAATAGAATATCATAATTCCAATAAACTCTAATCCTAATCAATCATTTCATACATTTGTATCTTGAACTACTTTATTTCTTAATTTGAATAAGTCAACATCAACTAATTCTCTTTTTAAAGTTAATGCATTCAACTAAATAACTAAATTTATCGTAAAGAATATGAGAAGGAACAAATGAATCACCCATCTACCCACATGGGCCTCATGAATAGTTGCTAAGTAGTAACAAAGAGAATTGTTAAATAAATATGACTATAAACTTAGACAAGAAAGTCAATTTATGTATACCCCATTAAAGGAAAATTATATGGATATTATATACTCACAATTAGTTACATGAGATAACCTCAAACACTTGGATTGTAATATGCTAGCCATCATGGGGTTGGATTTAGTTCATTCCCAAGTTGAGCCTTCTAACTTAGAATCTCCAACCATGTGCGACACTAGTGATCACTACTTTTGACTCCCCCTTTAGCCCAACCATTTTCATTTACCCAAACTACATCTTACCCAAAACCTTCATCAAGTGTCCACACACCTAACTACCTAAACATACACTCCTACGGAATAGAAGTGTATACACTAACCAACATGGTTCTACTTCCTTTGCTACACCACACACACATCCTCAAGCCCTAGGCTATACTCCTATTTAACGCATGATGAACCCCTACTAAATCCCTTTTGTGTCTTCACCTTAGCATCCCTCATAAGACAACCTTACTCCAACACTCACCATGTGTGATCTCAACTCCCCTAGTCTAGTGACCAACCTTCAACTACATAATGTCACTCCTTGAATGCCCAAAACTATCATGGCTCCTCTTAATCCACAACACTAGCTACCTAAGCTAGACACTACACCACTGCATCGAGAATCATCATGAATTACTCATTGAATACTTCATCCACAATTAGTGACTTAGAACTCTAAGTCCTCTCTTTCTTACTAGATACATACTAGCAAAGCATACTCGGCACTACCAAAGAACCTTGGAATAACCTCGAGTCCTCAAGTCTAATCTTGCATGCTCCTATAGCATACCCTTGTCTCCATGACTCTCCATCTTCTGTTGGCCTCCCCTAGCCCATAATGAACCATGAAGACCAACCTTGGCCTCCATGGAATTGTTGATTGCCTTAGCCAAACACTGATTTCTGACTACTTCAACCCCACATTTATGTCTACATTCCCTCGTTGGTGACCACCTTGTTCTCATGCATCAATTGCACTCAAACCAACCCTTCATGCATACACACAATCTTACTAAACTAGATTCCTTTGTCATGCATACTTACTTGAGATCCAAACCCTAGCCCCATGATCCACCCAATCCCTTGAATGTATGCCACCATAGCTTCACCTATGAATCACTTCACCCATTTCACTCATGCACCACAAGCCTCTCTTTTTTTTCCATGCATCATGATTCACCTCTTTAAGCCATGTTACACAAGTGCCTATTTAGTCGCTTGGCTCGAATCTACCTGATTGCCATACTGGACCATTACAACCTTTGAGATACCATCCAAATGCATACAAATCCACCAATTAACATGGATGTGCACCTGATGCCACACCCATTCTATACCACATGCATAGATTGTTGACTTTTCAATAAAACCCCACAGAACTCACTATGAGCCTACAATGCTCCTACTCGAACAAACTGTTTAACTCCTCATCGAACTAGGTACTCTATTTTCCCATCTTTTAGACCTTAAAATTTTTTGATTGATTCATCACTGACATTGGCTCAACTACGCTATGTCACTAAGTTAGCCACCCCTGCATTACCACCAAATCTCACCCTAGTATGATAAGGTGGAGTTACTCTTCTTCGCTCCTAAAACCATGCATCACCTCTATCTCATCTAGAGACTAGAGGAAAGGACTACTCTTCTTCATCCCTCTTGAGGGAGGTCAGCTACCTAAGATGCCATTGATGCACACCATCACTTGCCCTCTACAGTTACACCTCAACTTGGCTCTAGGCCTCAAATACACCACAACTATGCCAGTGGAAACATCACATAGTATAACCCCAAGTTACATGTTCACTCAGCTCCATAGCATGCCTACACTACAACTATGGCGCTAGAGGGAACAACTTCACACCCGCATTGGATACACCTCAAGTCCATCCCAATTTAAGATCCTATGCCATAATTATGTATGCCCAACACATGACATAGCCCTATCACATAAACCTTGGATCAGCACAAGGCCTCACCTATGCTACAATTGTTGGCACCCAACTTTAAAGCACAAGCTCATCAGATACTCCCTAGCTTGGCACCATGCCCTGCCTACTCTACACCTATGTGCACCTAGTTTTTTTGCATAGGCTTGTAACCTTAGAGTTTCATCTTATGAATCAATAGTCCCTTACATCCTCCCCTACTCTAAAATAAGTGATGTCCTTGACACTAAAATCCACTACCATTACCTATCATAATGATCTACAAGTACCCCTGTGTACCAAATGTTGATTGTTATCCACACCTTTACACAACTCCACACCATTTCTATTTCTACAATATACTTGATGTTGTTAGAATCCCAAATACTAACCTACTAGCATGAACCCACTCCATGTCTCACTTCCATTGAGTTGTTCATACCAACTGACACCATGAGAATTGCACACGAAATACTTCATCTCCACTCAACCACTTTATGTCATCCACTAACAACCCAAATTATGCCTTCCACCTTCAATTGCGCAAGGAACCATTTTTGACATCCATAAGAAGACATGTTTGCCACATTCTAGATATACAAACCCCCAAACTACTTTTGAGTGTTTTGATTATTTATATAAATTTTTGAGTGTTTTGATTAGTTATAATATGTTATAATCTCAAAATATTATAAGTCAATACTTCAACATTTTAGAAGATGCTCCCTCAAAAAAGGAAAAGAAATAGTAAATCATATCAAAAAAATTAAAAATTTATATTTATCTCTAGAGGAGAGAATCCTCTTCATGAATATGTAATTTTTTTCAAGAAGGTATAGATTTGATGGGGAAGTTTTGATGGGAGGAAAAACTATTGGATTCTAAGAAAGGTCAAAATTGAGTACTTATAACAAAGAAAATATACATAAAAAATAATTATTTCTTTTTTTGTTCACTAGCTATACATGTCATCTATAAGATATTGTCAAATTAGAACAAAAAGAGATGATTTTCATATACTTGTTTGACGAGAACTATACCCTATATTTTTTTATAGTTAAAAAAGGGACTTCAAAATAAAATAAAATGAATAAATTCTTACTCAAAAAAATAATAAAAATTATAGGCATAAAATTCATCCAATTCTACACATTTCATCAGTTTACATCATCTTCATAGTTTAAACACAAATACCATTTTTTTTGTCATTAATGTTGAACTGTCACATTCTGATATCTCATTTCTTTATAAAAGGTGACACAAGTTTGTGAAAGGGCCCATTTGCCGTTGCACCAAAAGCCATGACTGTTAGTGAACATGGAACACCACATAATTAACCACCTGTGGGCAGGGGAGTGCGTCGCATCACCCAACAATCTCCCCCTCGACGCACATACCAGGTGCTTACGCGAGTCGGGAAGGCACCGGGGAGATTTGAACCCATGACCAGGCCAAAACCAGGCTCTGATACCAATTGAAAGGGCCCATTTGCCGTTGCACCAAAAGCCATGACTGTTAGTGAACATGGAACACCACATAATTAACCACCTGTGGGCAGGGGAGCGCATCGCATCACCCAACAGTTTGTGCATTTACCCAATGAAGTTTTCTTCACTTTCACTTTGCTCTACTCAAGTTCGCATTCTTCTATTTGTGCCACTTACAATCACTTCCCATCCATTCCATTCCATTCCTCATGATAAAGGAAAATCTCCTTCCTTTATATCAAATCCATATAACAATTCTATGAGTCGATTGTCACACCTTCTCAATTAATTATTATAGGACCATATTAAGAACACATTACACTTAGTGATAACATTAATCTTCTACCTTGCAACTTGAACATTAATATACAAGCCCCCAAACATATACAAGCACCCAAAGCCAATCTACCAAAGATCTTGCTCCCCTATCCACTCCCCATGAGTTAGAACAACCCAAAGATGCAATTTCTCTGGTTAATGCTCTGATACTAATTTTATGGGGTCAGTTCTGGCTCATACCTAGGTTGATCCTTATCCCTTAAAATCTCCAAACACACACAGCATTGGTGATCAATACTTCTCACTCTCCCTTTGGTCTAGACATTTTTGTTCACACAGACTGCACCTTACCCCAAAACTTCATCAAGTGTCTACACACTTGATTTCCTAAACATACAGTCTTGTAGAATAGAAGTGCATGCCAAACCACCATGGTTATACTTCCTTTTTTGCACCTCACACACATTCTCAAGCCCTAGGCTCTACTCCTATTCAACCCATGTTGAACACCTACTAAAGTCCTTTTGTGTCCTTGCCTTAGTGTCCCCCATAAGAAAACCTTACTCTAACACTCACCATGTGTGTTCTCAACTCCCCCAATGTATTGGCCACCCTTCAACTCCATGATACCTAGAACTACCACAGCTCTTCCTACTCTACTACATGAGCTACCTAAGTCAAGCACTACACCACTACATCGAGAATCACCATAAATCCCTCACTAAATATTGCATCCACACTAAGTGACTTAGACCTCTAAGTCCTCCCTTGCTCACTACACATACTGCCAAAGAATACTCAAAACTGCCAAAGCACCTTGGAGCAACCTCAAATCCTTAAGTCTAATCTTGCATGCTCCTATAACATGCACATGTCTCCATGAATTTCCACCTCTTGTTGGTCTCCCCTAGCACACAATGAACATTGAAGACCAGCCCTAGCCTCAATGGAGCTATTGATTACCTTGGCCAGACATTGAATCCAAATATTGAACCTTAACTGCTTTGACCCCATGTCTATGTCTACATGCCCTCATTGGTGAACACATTGTTCTCATGCATCACTGCACTCAAACCAACCCTTCATGGATACACACAAGCTTACTTAGCTAGATTCTTTTTTCATGCATACCTGCTTGAGTTCCAAACCTTGGCTCCATCATTCACCCAATCCCTTGGATGTTGTACTCAATTTCCAACTCGATTATGCCACCATAGATTCACTTATGAATTACTTCACCCATTTCAGTCATGCACCCCAAGCCTTTTTTCTTTCCATCCATCATGAATCATGTCTTCGAGCCATGTCACACATCTGCCTCTTTAGTCACTTAGCACAAGTCTACCTGATTTCTTGGCTCACCACGAGCACTCCCCAAAATACCATATCTCAATTTCCACATAGGACCACCATAGCCTTTGAGATACCATCCCAATGAAAATCCAATCCACCAAGTAACATGGATGCACATCTAGTGCCACACCCCTTCGATACCACCTACATAGATTGTTGACTCTATAATACATCCCTTACACAACTCACCATAAGCCTCCAATGCTCCTACTCAGACAAACTATTCTTCTCCTACCACGGGACTAGGTACTCAATTTCTCCAGCTTTTAGAACTTAGACAACTCTCATTGACTCATCACCAACATTAGTCTGGGTACTATGCTTCACTAAGTTAGGGACCCTTGCATTGCCACTAAACCTCACCCTAGTACAATCAAGCAAAGCTACTCTTCTTTGCTCCTAAAACTATATGTTACCTCTATCTCATTTGGAGACTAGAGGGAAGGACTACTCTTCTTTGTCCCTCTTGAGGGATTTCAACTACCTAAGCCACCCTAGATGCACATTGACACTTACCCTCTATGGTTACACCTTAGCTTAGCTCCATGCCTCACCTACACTACAATCATGCTAGTGGGAACATCACATAACACAAGCCCATGTTACACCTCGCCTCTATTCCACACCATGCCTACATCACAAGTATGCTAGAGGAAACAACTCATAGTATAGCCCCATTGGATACACCTCAGATCCATCCCAAGTCAGGATCTTACACCACAACTATGTGTTCCTAGCACATGGCATAGCTCCATTTCATACACCTTGGATCGACACAAGGCCTCAACTACGCAACATTGTTCTTCATCTAGATTTTTAGCACAAGCCCATTAATACTTAGCTCGGCACCATGCCTTGCCTAGTCTACACCTATGTGCACCTAGATTTGCACACAAGCTCATAACCTTAGAGTTTCATCTTATGAATCAACAACCCTTTGCACTACCAAATGATTAAGATCCATCATAAAAGGAAGTGATGCTTACCTAGAATAATGTTGAAGACAAAATGTCTATGAACATTTGAATTAGAAAATCCAAATAAATTATCCACCATATCATATTTCTTCCAAGATGTTTGTACTTGAAATGGTCACACCAAAAAGCTAATAAAATAAACAATGCATCTGATCAAATGTTGATCAATTTCAACTATTCAGTTATTGAAATAAAATTTACAATAGCAACAAAATTAGGAGGAGAATTGAGGCTCTTACTAAGATGCATCAGCCCACAAAATGACCTCATAGTTGAAATGTCGAGAAAATAAGCAATGATTCTTGTCATGCAATCCTTGCAACCTGTGTTGAAATTCCACATCATTTCAAACCCTTATTGTATAATTGCATTCAACATCTTCATTTTAGCATCAACCTTTAAGTCGATCAATGAACTTGTGGTGTGGACGACTTAAACATCACACATTAAGGTTTGTTTCCAAGACTAAAAGTGATAAATTATCAAAGTTGAATTATTTTTCCAAGCTTAATTTTTACTTTAATGTGTGACATTTTTTGTGATGTAAAATCCCATGAAGTCAAACTAGAGTTGTTTGAAGTTGGCATATGATTCCAATCATGGTTACATTGTAAACTAATTGAATTAGCGAGCACCTCTCCAAGGAATTTCCATAGATTTATATGCTTTTATATTAGCTAGACCAGATATGTGCTATGTTATTACTCAAGGATAGGTTGCATGGACATCTCCATAAATTCTTGTCAATTATTGTGATGGTATATCTAAAGTTCCCTTCAATCATGTTTGGAGCATATCTACACCCCTTTACTAAAGATAAAATCAAATTTAATGAGGGTTTTTTCATTCAATCTCATCAGAGGTATGTGTTTGTCTCTATGTATGTTGTTTTTTTGAGATTAAAATGTTTGACTTAAGATTGACTACACAAGTGGAATTATAGGTATACAGTAATGAGGATTTGCAATAAAATAACATCATTGCAAGGTCAACTAGCCCCAAAGTGTATACAAACACAATCCTTTTGTGAAGATAAAACAAGATGTAATGATGAATTTGTTATCACATCCCCCCATGAAACCATGTAAAAACTGTGAAAATAGAGTAGAATTGTGGTTGATCCACTGACATCAACTATCCAAAGTTAATGATGAACCAAAATTATAATTATCTATAATTGTTTTAATACAAAAAATTCAATTAAAAATATCATTCTAAAAAAAGTATAGATGCATAGTTAATTTCATCTTGCAAAATATATTCACTTATCCACTATCATTTAATTAACCAACCAAAGTAATGTGTTGTATTGATAGTGCCAAGTGCACCATAGATACTAACCCAATGTATTTTATTTGAAATCTTCCTTTATATGTTTCATTTAAAACATTAATAAATGATATTAAAAATAAATATAGTTAGAATATTGGTTCACCTACCCTCGACCTAGTGTTCCCATTTTCTAACAATTGGTATTAGAGCTAGTCCCTTGGAAGAACCCTTCCATATTAAGATAGATCCAAGAAGGAAAAAATGGAAACGAGATTACATGAACAACTCATTATTGCTTCAAATAACCTATCCAATTTGTTTCTCAAGCTGAATTATTGTAGAAGGATCTAGTTAAGGTAAAGAAACTCATCAAGAACTCAAAGGACAACTTAAGAAAGTTAGATGCAAGACAAGAGAACTATGTGGATGCCTATATCAAAAAGAATCTAAGAGCTAAGATGATGAGCAAATGAGCCAAGACTTGAAGGGAAAAATTGAATGTTATAAGGAAAATGCAATCTTAAAGAATGGAATTGAATGAATGATGATGACCATGAACAAGGAGATTGAGAATAGAATGGACAGTGAAGAATACCTATGCCAAATCCATAAAAGATATAGTCACATTTTAATATGCATGAAATGTAGAATTAATATACAATAGTTAATGTTTAAAAGTAGTGCATTTTCATAATACTCAATATAACTTTTTGATTTCCTTCTTTGTGAATGCCTTTTTTAAGAAACTCATTTGTCTCATTACTTTAAAAACTAAAATTTTTAGTACTTTACAACATGACAAATATAAATATTAGTTAAATAATAACCAAAATAACTAATCAAAACTTCAAAAATTAATACTAAAAGTAAAATTGTAAACATAATATATGCAAACATAAAACATCTTAATAAATTGCAAACATAATATATACAAACATAAAATATCTTAATAAATTGAAAAAAATAAAAATTAATTAACATCTAGTCTACATCGAAAAATTACAAAATCTACCTCTATAATATTCATATAACCATCGGATTCACTGGTCAACGATCTTTCAGGGAAAAGATTGATGGGTAGCTAGCGAAAAAGAACAAGGTTAGTCCTTTTGCCAGCAGGGTCCTTTTTTTGCACTAACCAGCTACATTTCCCATGGTAATTCCTTGTGAACAAGGAAGGATTAGCGATTAAGCCAAACTTCGTTGATGCTGTTTTATTTCCTCGAGCCGAGTAGAAACTTCCTTCATGTCTGGTCGAACATCCCTGTCTGATGCGAGGCACCTGAACGCCAGTTCGGCAACTGCAGAAACTATGAGCTTTCCCTCCTTCCTCATTCCAATCTTCAAATCTGGATCCAAAATTTCATCCAGAGCTCCTCTTCTGATTTTGTCAGATGCCATCACTCCGAGGATTATTTCATTTCTATCTCGGCTCGTATCCACGGCAACTTTAGCAGAAATGATCTCGACCAAAACAACCCCAAAGCTGTAAACATCAGACTTATCTGTGAGTTGAAAGCATTCATGGTAATTTGGGTCCATATACCCTGGCGTACCTTGCGGCGCAGTTGTGATATGCGATACATTCACAGGCAAAAGCCTGGAAAGCCCCATATCTGCAACTTTAGCACCGAAATTTTCATCCAGAAGAATGTTGGTGGATTTAACATCTCTGTGTAATATGGGCGGATGTAAACTATGCAAGAACGCCAAAGCCCGAGCAGTTCCTACGGCAATGTTCAAACGAGTTTCCCAACGCAAACCCTTTGGAGTTCTTCGGCTTCCGTGAAGATGATCGGCCAAGGTCCCATTCGCCATGAATTCGTAAACCAGCAGTAAAACTGGACTCCCTGGATCGCTACAGCCGTAAAGATCCACAAGATTTGGATGTTTCAGACTTGATAAGATCTGTACCTCGTTAATGAATTGCT
Organism: Cupressus sempervirens; assembly: GCA_028749045.1. Lineage (NCBI taxonomy): Eukaryota > Viridiplantae > Streptophyta > Pinopsida > Cupressales > Cupressaceae > Cupressus > Cupressus sempervirens. Next base: position 173,638,154 of record CM053784.1, read on the forward strand.
CCACGCTCCTACAATTTTGCTGATAAAGCTTCTTTACTGCCACATGTCGTCCATCTCCAAGCTTCCCAAAATAAACCGACCCAAATCCTCCATCTCCAACACTGTTTCTCTCGTTGAAGAAATTTGTTGCCCATTTAAGTTCTTCATATGAAAATATGGTCAAATTAACATACTGCTGCCGGTATACTTCCAATTCATTTCTTTCATAACCTCCGAGATCTCCAGGAAGGCCCCGCCTGGGATACTGCCTCTTCTTTATATAAACTAACAGCAGTACCACTGCTGCTACCAGAGCAGTGCCTCCAATGGATAAACCTGTACAACAATTGCATAAATCAATGACTTTTAAGTAGTTTATTTTGAGATTGATTTTGGAAGAGAAATGCAAGCAATCGTTGGGCTCAATAGAAATTTGTATAGAACTTAAGCGAACTAAAGAGAACGCATATGCATACTCACCTAGAATTAGACCAATGGAACTCTTATTATCTGCAATGATTCGTTCACAAATTCCATAAGTAATAGATACGAGCTGTTCATCTTACCGTGGAATCTCGAAAACAGGGCAAAACAGAGAGATATAAAAAAATACAGAGAACGAGTTCATTGTTTCATAGTGTGTAAAAATATGCGTGTTCTCAGTGTTTTTAATATCTCTGTGTCTACTTCCAGCCCTGTTTTCCAGATTCTACACTTATAAAAATCAACATTTCACGGTTTATATGTAATATTAGAGAAACAGAGAGCAATATGTTTACCTGCGGGGCATATGTCGGCATATGGGAAGTGCCTGTGCCAACACTTGCAATGAAACTGCATTGAGTTGTCATAACCACAATACCCACCACTTGACATGCAATCTCTGCAACGTTCGCTGACATTCCATTTAATTGGGAAACCTCCGCACAAGATTTGGTGGTCATCCACCGGTCCACCTGAGCTATTAACCGGCAAAACAACTTGTGCTCTACATAATTCAGCCCAATTAACGGCTGTTGTCAAATTGTAGTGCCAATCACGGTTACAAACTAACGGAGCCGTTTGATTGGGCAAATCTATCCATCCTGGTTTGCAATGGGCTACAAGGCTTATGTCTATGTGTGTATCGGCAATATGAAATTGAGAGCTAGACCTTAATTCCGTGTAGTTATTGGAAGATGGATCGCAAAAATCTCTTAGCTCCTTGTCGATTATTGTCATGGTACCTCCCATAATAGGTGTGAAGATATAAGCTTTCGGAAGCAGTATGTAATATTTCTTACCACTGATATCAAGCACGGGCTTTGGCAATGTATGACTATAATCACAGTTGATCTGAAGGCTTAAGTCCCCGAGGCCGCTATTGTTAAATCCAAAAGGGTAATCGAAAACATGTTCACCACAGATGAAAGGAAATGGATGAGCTAAAGACAGAAGAGTGAGCTGTACAAGGAATAGCGTGAACAATAGTAGCGCCATAGCTGGAGAAGTGGGAGTTGGGAGTTGAATTGCAGTTTCAAATAATATGTTCCGATGGAAGCGGAGTTTGAAGAAGGCAACCGTGGCAAAGCGACCAAACGTGATTGTTGACGCCCATTCCTGTCCCGTCCATAACAAATGTATTTTCTATATTTTATTATATTATTTAAGACGTACTTGACCCGTTTTCGGTCAATGCTATAATTACCAAGAACATAATCTACATTTTAGTCATGGTTGGTTTGTGAATTTGCTTTGGCGTGATGACCTTTCAATAGAAGTTTTTTATTTTTTAAGTTTATGCCATCTCTTTTATGATTTTCATAGTGTTATTATAATTTGATTGTGTCTTCTATATTTTATTATTTAAGACGTACTTGACCCGTTTCCAGTCAATGCTATAATTACAAGAATTCATTATCTACATTTCAGTCATGGTTGGTTTGTGAATTTGCTTTGGTGTGATGACCTTTCTCTAAAAGTTTTTTATTTTTATTTTTACTTTTAAAGTTTATTCCTTCTCTTTTATGATTTTCATACTATTATATAATTTGATTGTGTCATTACTAAGTCAAATTTATTGATTCATATTTTATAAGTAAAGGTTTATACACATCTATTTCTCATGATAATGAATGAAAATATCACTCATTGAATGTAGGTGATGCTCATAAAGGTGAAGCATTGAGACTTTCCCTTTATGAGCATCACCTACATCCAATGACTACTATGTGTTCCATTCATTATCATGAGAAATGGGTTTTTGCGAACCACCACTCATAAAATGTGGATCAATGAGTTTGACTAAAAAACTATACAGTCAAATCCTTATAGGAATATCACAATTTGACTTGCTATAAAAAGTATCTCTTACTTATCTATTTTATGGTTTTTCTTAGTCTTTGCCTTATAGGCATGAGACTATAGTTTTCACCTCTCTTTTGCCAATTAATCAATTTTCTTGGAAAACTTGAATACATAGTTTAGACTATAATGTTCACTAAAAATATATATTACAATTAATTTTTTTAATATTCTATGTTTTTTAGTGATTGATCCTTTCAATTTTCTCCAATGGTAAATTTTGGCCCATCATTTCGCAGGTGTACGACAAGACATTATGGAGTTGCCTTTTGCAAGTGTATGTGTTGTTATAGAGTTCTCTTTAGTAGGTGAGTCAAACAATCTTTGTAGGTGTACAATAGACTGCATAAAGTAACCCTTTATTTTCCCACTTCCTTGGCTCGGTATCAGGGTATACTTTAAGAAACCCCTCCTTTAGAAAAGGTCTAAAAACTTTGTGAAAGGTGTAAAACACCTGACAAAAAAAAAAAAAAATTGTGGCAAAAAAATAGTTTACAAAAAAAAAAAAATCTCCATTGGCGAATCATTCATAGTCTCTCAAACAATGTGTAAAATCTAGGCAAATTGTGTTATTTTAAAACCACAAAAAAATTTATACATTGGTGAACAAAAAATAATAATTAGTAAAATTTTAATTTCTTGGGCAAATCATTTCATTGTATTCAAGGTTAAAAAAATATATGCGAAGTCGATGGCATCAAAGGTTCGCAAAGGGTTTCATCAGCTTGAAGTTGGCCGTTGTGAAACTATGAGAAAGGCTTAACAGGTCTATCACAATGTCGTTGTCAAAGTGAAAGTTAATAGTTTGTCTGTTGCAAAACCACGAGGAGGGTAGAGATCACATCATCATCGGTTGAAAAGATAAATGAGGAGTTAACATTGCGACTTTGCAAAAAGGAGATTTCATGGCATCGGTAGTTAAATGATGGTGATTCGATGAACTTTTATGTTGCGAAGTCGCGAAATGGGAGATGGCATCATCGGAGGTTTTTTCCAGGCAGTTAGTCTGTTGATTGCGAGACCACTAAATGTTAATTCAAGCAGTTTTCGTATGTTCGTAGTGGTTAAAGGGAAAAGACTTTTGGCAGTTGCGAAAAGGAAGATCGCATCATCGGAAGTTTTTTCCAAGTAGTTAGTTTATTGGTTGTGAGATTGCGAAATGTTAATTCAGGCAGTTTTTGCATGTTCGCAGTGGTTAAAGGGAAAAGACTTCTGACAGCCACGAGATTGCGATGGCAGGGATTTTCATGTTCTGAGGTTCTGATAGAAAGATATGTCATCCTGCGAAGCTATGAAAAGTTAAGATGAAGTCATCATTTCCACTTTGCACCAGTTAGAAGGAAATGGGTTTTGATAACTGCAAGACCGCGATGTGAAAAGGTTAAGTTCTAAAGTTGCGACAGAAGGGGAATCTCATTGGAAGGGGATATAAGGCTTATCGCATAGTCACAAGGGTAAAGTGAATATTTGATTTAACGGTTGCGATAGCTTGAGAAAAGAAAAAGCAGGGTTTCACAGTTTCACAAAAAGAATTCAAGGTTAAGTTAAACTGCTTGCGATAGAGCATAGAAAGAAGGGTTTTGCAACTCATATGATTTTATTTTTAAAGCTTGAAAGTAAAAAAGAACAAGTTTTCAAATCTATTATCTGATTCTCGACAGTTGATGAGTTGACATTCTATGACAAATGAAATAAAGGCAATACTTACTACTGGTAGTGGTTGATATTAGATATCCATGCACATGCAAGATTTTAAAGCCATTAACAATTTAATGTCGTGGCCCATCACCAAGTTGCAGAAAACTAGAATTCTCATATATCTAGAGCTAATAGAGAAAAAGAATTTGCACTAAGATCAGAATGGTAGAAGCAAAATCATAAGTAGAGAAGGGCACTAAAGAGGGTAGCAAGGTTTCATTGTCTGCCAAATTTGCAGAAGAATGGTTGAAGATTATCCCTAAATCTTCCAATACTCAAAGTGCTAATGTCTATGCATTTAGAGACACTTCAGCTTCTGTAGAGATGCTCATGTACCAGACACTAATGGAACTGAATTGTTCTGGTACTTTTACAAGAATAGGGTGTAGAAGGTTCCCATCTCAAATCCATGGACAAAGAACCAGAGGAAGTTGATAATGCCAGATGTGTACGTGGATGTTGACCTTATCAAGGCACTGGTAAATTCATATAGTCCAACCACTCGGTCCTTTCATAGAAAGGATATGAGCATTCTCTGTATGTTAAGTAAGGATCCTTTTGCTGAAGCATTTGATTTGCAGGGTCTCATGTAAGTTCCTATTATCCTGGAAAAATTGGAAGTAGCATTTTAGAAATAGAGAGGTTTCTATTCAAAACATGCAATGTTGCGACATATCCTGACGGAAAACAAGATGGGAGGAGAATTCTCAAAAAAGGTTACTGATTTTATACCCTTGTCATATTTTTGTGCATACTTTTAGAAAATAGTTTTTGGGTTGAACAAACTATTGGGAGTAGATGGATCCATGGATGCCTCCCTAGCATTGTATGTGATAGCTCTAGACATTCAAGACCCACATACTAATGTGGGGTATAATTTTGGAACATTCATTGCTGATAGTATTCATCAGAAAATGGTGACAGCTCAGTAAGGTGAGCTTGTAATTTCAAATTTCTACATTACTCATTTCTTATGCATCTCATCCTCTTCTACAATGTGGGCCATGTGGATTCTAGTTTCATTGAAGCTTTGAACAATTTTAGAGAGGCATTGCCTATTCAAAGATGTACAAGATTATGGTAGAGGTTCTACTCTTTTTCTAATTGCCTCACTTTTTATAATGATTTTGTTGCAACTATTCATAGGATGTTAGGTTCAAAATTGGAAAGATTACCTAGGTTAATCAGGAAGATTGTTAGACCAACTATGTGTTTTGATGATGAGGGACCAATTGATCATGATTGGGGTAGTGCCTTTTTGTTAGAAAACTGTATAGTGATTAGAATTTTTGGTTGTTCCCAACCCCCTCATTTCTTGCCAAGATATGTACCAGAGAGCGTGGGTGTAATGGAAATTTTCTGGTAGTTGTTATCCATGAATAGAGAATATCTAGGGCCAACCAACAAAAAGGGGTCTTTTCTGTGTATAAATTTCAAAGTAGGGGATTTTGAAATTGGTAAAGACGCCATTGAGGAATTTGATGCCTTCCTAAGAGAGTTAAATTTTCCCACTACCCCCACTAGGGTTTATGATCCATATAACATTGTTAGAAGTGCTCTTAAACAAATGAGCAGTTATAATGTCGTCATTGGAAGGAAAATTTGGGAAGAGGATGTCATTAGGGATCAATTGGATTAAGATGTTTGTGTTGATAGGATGCAGAAGTGGAGAGAAATCCTCTCAGTAGAGGAAGAAATGAAGAAAGTAGATCCTAATTTCTAGGGCTTCTATTCTAATTTACCCTATTTTAAACAAATCGATAAGTGTATTGAGGAGTTTGATAACATTATGGCTTAAGTTCCTCAAAATGCTAGAGATAGGGTAAAGCCTTCTTCTCTAGAGGCAGATGTTGTATTGGAAATTAGTGACGAAGAAGATCAACCTGGCCCTTTAGATTGGGATAAAAGGGGCAAGAAGAAACAAAAATTGATTGAGGTTCCAGAAAAGGCTAGAGAGAAAGCCTTACAAGTGCTTCCAAAAGGAACTAGGTATTTTGATGATGCCAGAAAAAAGTTCTTAATTGATCAAACTACTCAAGAGGAGAGGAGAACCGATAGTTTAGAATTGTAGTCCATGATGCTGGATGACAAAATTATACAGGCTCAAGAATTCATGAATGATGATGATTTTATCAAGAGTGAAGAATTCAAAAGTTTTTTGTATAAACTCAAACAAAATGAACTTTCTTTGCATTTAAAACCTAGAGGCACAAATGAAAAAGTGTCTAAAATGGTGCAAAAGCTCCAAGCCTATGATCCTAATAGTGAAAGCCTCACTATAGAGGAGGCTAGGGAATTGGTATAAAGGAGTGTTATGTTAATTTTCCCAGGATGGGATATTAGTTCATCATTCTTGCTTGATCAAATGAGGAGACAAGAAAAATCAATCTCTTATGAGGAAATTAATCCATTTGGTGAGTTGCAGGGGGTAGGATTTAATATAGATAGTAACAAATGGCTATTTGGAGTATAGCTCCATAATCAAAGAAGCCTAACCTAATGGAAATTAAAGAGACACTGGTAGGTAATGCAATTTTTTGGAATGCAAATTCAACTTCTTTAGATCAAATTTACAACCTCCAAAACACTACTACAATGCTAGGCAAGAACAAGATTGATATTCTTCAAGAACAACTGGTTCAGACATATGAAAAGTACCTTGACGCTAGGAAGAAGTATGAAGAGGAAATGAAAAGAACATATGTTTTGCAGTATGCTTTGGAGGAATAAAAAAAGGAGGATTAAGATTTGAAAAGAGAAGGTCATTAAGAGTAAGGGAGGTACAAGACCAGAATATTCAAACTAACCAAATAGCAAAAGAACCACATCCAGTAACACATATGGATGTGGATGAGTTTGAGATTAGAAAGGATGCAGAGATCAGGAAAATGAAACTATTTTTGATTCATAGAATCACTACTTTAAGGAGTGCCTTTGTAAATAAACATAGTATGTACAATACTCTGTAGAGTAATGAATACCAATTCTTTGAGGCTTTATCACTATTATCTACATTGTTTTCCTAGTGGGGGCCATACATTCAATTCTTTGATAGGTTAGTTCCTTTACTCACACAAAAAAAGGAACTACCTAAGGAGATCATTGTTCCTATAAGGAAAATGATACATCAAGTTAAGGAATTGAATTCATTCTTCAATGGTAAGATGGAAGCAGTAAGGGAGAATTTGAAAAGCATAGCATTGGGTACCCTAGATTTCATTCCAAAAATTTTAAACAATGAAGGTTATGTCAAATCTTAGCAAGAGTGGTTTGAATCTTTTGATCTAACATTAGACCCTCCAAGATTTCTAGCATTTTCAAGAGGTGAATCAAGTGCTCAAGTTGTATATGATATGATTGATATGACATACAAAATTGAAGCAGATATGGACAAAATTAATAGAGAGGGTAAAGCCATCATAGATGCAAAATGGACTAAAAACATCAATGAATTAGAGGCAGCTAGAAATACAGCATCACCTATTATGGATATAGATATTTCCATATGGGAGGTTATAGGAGATATCAAAGCAATCTCTTTAGTAGAAGATGATTAGCAGAAAAGATGGTGGCCCCGAGGAATTAATTGGAGGACAAGTGTTGCAGAAGAATATCAAAGAGAAGTTGTTCATCATAACAGATTAACTTACCTTTGGAGTACATTCACTATGGGTAATGCTGCAACTAGAACTGGAAGATAGGCTTAATGATCACTTGCCACTTGTCACATTTTGTAATTGTTTCCCCTTTTTCTGTTAAAAGATGTTACAAAAGGTTTCAACAAATTGTAATGATTATCTTAATTGTTCTTATCTTTTGTCTTTTGTAATGAATCATGATGTAACCTTTCTAAGCCTGAAGCTTGTTGCAACTCAAGTGATATAAATATGAGTTCCCAAGGCTTAGAAATGGTCTGATTTGTTGTTATTTTTTAGATTAAGTATAATTTTCATTAAGAGCACATATTGTTCCAACTCTGTGTATTTCCATTATGTTTTGTAGTCAGTAGTTCTTTGTGATGTTAATGTTAATGAGTGTCATATTTTGAGCTGATATTATGGCCTTTGCACATGTCTCTATTATCTCTTTTTTTATTATCAAACAAATAAATCAAGAAAAAGATACAAAAATAACATTGTGTCAACAATATGAATAGAGTAACAACTAACAAAAATCTTGAACTCAAATCAAGAAAAAGATACAAAAATAACATTATGTCAATAATAGAGTAACAAAAATCTTGAACTCAGTTTTTGTAAATTGTAATTGCAATATGAATGAATATGGAAGAACTGAAGTAGAGTATAACTATAAATTCCTTAGAACTGAATGCTACATTGCTAAATCATGATTCACTTCATTGACTCAATCTCAAATGTGATGCTTCTATATCCCATATGGACTCCAAATCCTGAAATTGACTAGTACTAATAGGTTCCTCTTCATTCTGAATCAGGTATTCAAAATCCGTAAAATCTTCATCTTCAATCTGACTTTGAGACCTAAATTCATCATTTATGTTGGAATCAACAGTAGAAGTAGAACCACCATCTTTTAAAGTGTTGCAAAGGCCTCATCTTTCACATGTGGAATTCCAAATGGCCAATGACCTATCATAAAGAAAATCTCTAACATTGTATTGAGTTACAAACAACCTCAAGCACGTTTCCAAATTTTTGTCTAGTTTGTTTCTAACATTTGATTTCAAAAACCCCAATGCAATGAAAACTCTCTCATCTTCCACCGACCCTAATATCATTGTTTGACATAAATCAGCAAGTTTGAAATATTCTGATATTGAAGTACGTAATACTTCACTTTGACTTATCCTTTTCTAGAGCCTTGTTATTGCACTAGGATTGAATGGATTCTCAAAGTTTTCCATCTACTGTTTCATAAACAATGCAAACTTTTTACATTGGTTTTTAAGATTATTTGAATCTAAGATTCCTTGTATTAGTTGTCCATTACAATCTATATGCTTTGAAAACTATGTTATCAATTCATCAAGCTTATTATGAAACAACTTTGCATCACTTGGATTATGTCTGAAGTGTTTCCAAAATTGAGGAAACACACAGCTCATGGCTTCAAGAATTTCTTCTTGAGAGAATCTTTCACAAATCTCACTTGAAAGTTGGTAGGAAATAGACTTCACATTTTCACTAACAAATTTAACAATCTTGTCAAAATCATCCTTTCTAACTAGTAGTACTCTACCTCTCTTGGATGTTTTAGATTGGAGTTTATGTCCAACTAAGCTGAAAAACTTCATGTAAAATCCAAAATCTTCTAGAACCAAAACCAATATAAATTTAAGAACTTATAGATATTTCTCCAAGAATTTATTTTTTCTATATATTTACATGTAATGAAAAATATTTTTCCTCCTTGCTATAATTTCTTTGAACCAATGAACATTAAGATAATTAATAGTTTAAAAATAATCTATAATTATATTAAAATAAGAAATAGACATAAGTTTGAATTTTTGTTTACATATAATTGAATAATGTATTTCATCTATTTGCCTCTAACCGATGCAATAGATGCATAAGCTATGCAGGAACTAATAAGCCTATGAAAATAAAGGGGTTTGAATATTGACCGGCAAATTTTTCCCATGAGCCTTAATCTTTAATGTTATTTCGATCCTAACGGAGGATGATTCTTCAGCCTGAAAGCTATGGATACATGAATTCATATGTCAATTCGACGTGTTTCACTTGGCTTAAAACATGTAAAATAGCTTTCCGTGACTGATACCTTAGTCTGGGACCATTACAAATTGATCAGTTGACAGAAATGGCAGAAAAACATGTGGAGAGGAAAGAACTTGTTCTTCAACCGTTAAAGTGACAAGACACCTGCAAAATGAAATTTACTGGAGCTTTACTATGGAAGTGTATTTATATGTCAATTCAACGCGTTTTCCCAACTTTCATTGAAAAATAGCTGTCCGTGACCCGGACGTTACTCCGTGAAACTCTAGACGATATATCAATGGCACGCACTTAGTATAGCCAATATATTAATGGCACAGATTTTCATTATATTTTTTAAATATAAAAAATAGATAAGTGAACATCAATAATAAATATTTTTATTTTCAAAAATTATTTTATTTTATTGAGTGTTTTTTATTTTTTATTGTTAATTATTAAATGCGTGCGTGAGTAGATTTGAACTCAAGACTTCTTTGATAATAGGCTCACAATTTACCATTTTATTGTAGACTTTTGCCTTATTTTATTTTATTAAGTAATTACTATGCATAGTATATACGCAATATATTACATAATATGTAATATATTGATGCTTATATATGTATGTTAGTGATATATGGAGATCAATAATAAACATTTTTATTTTCTAAATTTATTTTAAAATATAAATTGTTTTTATTTTTTTATTTTATTAGGTAATTACTATTTATAGTATATATGCAATATTTTACATATTACATATTATTAATATGCTAATGTTTTGTATATGTAAGCAAAATTTTAGAATATTGTTAGTTATCTTATGGGCAATAACCAATGTATCAATTAGATGCAATATTCTTTTTCATTAATTATATTAAATAATTTAAAATCATTGTTTGCATTTGTATAGTTCTAATTTTAGCTCTTTTTAGTTCTTGTTGTAGGCTATAGAACTATAAGCATCGAGCAAACCTAACTCATGATTAAACATCATAACTTTAATCAATCAAGGTTCCTAAATATTTTAATAATATTATATTATAGTATTTTGTAAACTCAGATGCAAAATATTTAACTTTATTAATTTCTAAAATTATTTCTCATTCACTTGATTGCTTAAATATTGAGGTGATAAGGATAGATTTTTCGAAAATGTCCTCTATCTTAAATTTATGCTAAAGTTTAACTATATTATGTTTCAATCACAATAGTATTATTGGCCAATAATATTTTTAAAATATGAAAGTTAGTAATTTCTTTTTATTTTTTAAATTATGATGTTATTTAAATGGAGAATTGATCTTATGATTATTATTATATATAAATAAAATATTATTTTTAACAAATTCAAATATCTTTTTTAAATCAAATATTTTTCAATACATTCAAATTTTAAATTCTTCTTTTACAGGATAAGATTAAACCCTTTGATTGCAGGATAGAAGAAGATTCGTGATGAGCAAAGATAGATAGAATGATAAAGATATGGTCAAATAAAGAAGAAAAGATGCAAGAATTTTATATTGTAGACATCATTTTTAGATGGAGGAATTGGAGTATTCAAAGGAAAAATTATCTTAATTATATTTAGCCTTTTACCCTCAATGGTCAAATTTGAATTGACCTTGATATAAATAAAGAAACTATAATCCTTATCAATCATTTCATTACATTCTTATTTCAAAACACTTATGAATCTCAATTAATTGACATTACCTAATTCTATCAATGTAATCGAATATCCACAACCAATTAAAATATAAAATGTAAGTTTTTTATTTTGATTGTGTAACTATTTTTATTGCTAACATTTTGAATCAGACTTTATGATCCACCATCAGAATGAAAGAGAGTGCAAAAACTAGAAACTTACGTTTTATACCTAACTCTAATTTTAAGATATAACCATTAAAATAAAAATCTATTTTAAAAAAATTGTCCTTAAACCACACAATAACTAACATTCTAAGCCTAGAGAATATTAGCCAACCCAACATTTAGTATTTGTGATTTAAGCATACTGATTTGAATGTACCATATGGGAAAAGATAAAAATGTCTAATAATTTAAAACATACATACTTCATAAATTCTTTGTAAAATAATTTGTCACCTTTCACTAAATAAAAATAGTACAATAGAGAATCACATACTGCTTATGAATACATATCTAGAGGACCAAGGTGTTGCTTGTATAGCCCATTCTCATATTGAACTTGTACAAAACATGATTTTGTAGATCTCATTATTAGTCTATAGGTAAGGAATTAATGTTTTCATTAGACCCCTTTATCTACTAATTTTTCTAAATTTTAAATGTTTGATTCTAAAGTATTTATTGTTTTATTTTTCAAATTCATTTTTGAAGAGTACTTCCTAAATTCTTATTGGCCAACATAAATTTTGGTAGGGCTAAAATTACTTTTACAAAAAAAGGTTTTTTAAAAAATCTCTAGAATGTTCTCCAAATTCAAGTATTCTCCATCAATGTTCATCAAATCTTCTACGGTTCTCTATAAATGTTCATAAAATCTTCCAGTGTGGCTATATAACCTAAGAGACCAATGACAAAGCATAAACTATTTAAGCCCTTCCATGCCAATCCCATAGTGATCAACAACGGACTTTTAAAACAACAAAGACTTGATATTTCTCCATCTCTAAGCTTTTAATCGTCCATGGTAGGGATTGAGAATTCACAAGTGGAATTCTAATGAAGATTGGAACATATTTCACTCATATCATGTTAAGCTTATGTCTCTTCCCAACTACCAATTCATCTCCAAAAGATCTTCTTGAGGATTATAGCATCCTTTGTTTCATCTCTTAGAAACTTTGTTAAATCGGCTTCTACGCATGAGACTCAATGGTTTTGATATTTGTAGCAAATTCCTTTCTAATTTCCCAATAGTTTTAGTCACTTGCTTCATATTTTGTTTGAGAAATTGTATTTCTGCATCCTTTTCCCTTACCTCTATTTTCAACTCTATCACAACACTTTCATAGTGTGCTACAATGTTTTTCTGATTTTTCATTTATAAATTTTTTAGGAGGGACTATGCAGATGAATACATTTACTCTTTATAAGACAACTTTAGAAGCTATTAAAATCATACCCTTGTCGACCTCATGAATCTTTATAAGGTCATATGGTGAATGTGCCACTTGCAAGCGAATATAAGTCATTTTTAGAATTTTATTTTAGGGAATAGTGTTGAAGAATTTGTTATGATATCAAATTAAAATTTGTTTTGAGTTTAAAAAAGAAGTTTTTATTAGGTGATGAATATTTTCATTTTCACAATCTTAGAATTGTATATCATTTTTTTACACTATAGATCTAATGTGTGATTTAGAAATAATCTAGTAAAATATCTAATGTGTGATTTAGACATAATCTAGTAAAATATTTATTTTTAATTCTTAGTTTATTACAATTACTGCATTTTACTAATTGTCAAATAATAAGTAGGATACATATTTTCCACAACAAAAATCTCAAAATCATAAAGTTCCTATATGAAAAGATATTCTAAGTAATTACAATGCAAAATATCAATATGGAGCTCATCCATTGTCATGATAAGATTTGAAAAAATATGTCTTAATACACTAGCAAAAATGATAATAGTTACCTCCCCTATGATCCTATAAATTCACATGGATATACAAGCTATTAACATATGAGAAATAGGAAATCTATTGTGACTTAAACATATAATAGCCCCACACCTCATTCATGATTACGATTTCATCACTTACAATGATTTTCCTATCACAACATTGATCACTCATAGCTTTTTTTTAATGAAGTAATTTGAAAGATTTAGCAATTACTAATATCAAACTATCAAGATTCAGTTGTGTAGCACTAGATCACAATTTAAAGATTAGTAATATCGCTATCAAGATTCAACTTTGTACTAATATCATCCTATGGTAGATAAAAATACTCTATTATAATCATAATTACTAATTTATAAGATTGGAGTACACAATGCTTGAAGTAGCCTTGAGGGTTGTGATTTTTTCTTATTACAACTCTCCTCTAGATTTCATGCTACTATATATGTACAGGAAGCAACTCCACCACACAAAGTTGAAGTATTATCCAATTACTACTAAATGGTGGCTTTCATAATGGGTTTTCTTTCATTCAGCACAACCTCTAGTGATCTCCATTAATTCATGCAGGGTTTGTCACTTTCTTCAATTTCAAGGTTGCACGCTCTTCGATTCAATAAGTGTGGTATTTTCAATCCAAAAGACCTTTTTATTGTACATGTCTACAATGTCACCATGTAGTTGGGAGGATGTGTAGGCTCAATTTTTCTTGATTCGCCAAGATCATAATACATAAGAATTACTAATCTCTACCTTTCCAGTGAAATTATTACATAAGATTAGCATTACAAAATTATTACTTTGTTGGAAAGATTAGCATCTCTATCTAGAGACAATTTTCTAGAGATACAAACCTCAACAAAGATATTGCTAGCTATTGTGTCATATTATAACCATCAAGGTTATAAACTATATATGGAATTTAGAATCCATGCATACTACATGGAGGCTATAGTTATTTATTGTTTGGTCATCTATCATAGAACCCAAAACATCACACTTTCTTGGTGTATTCTTTTCCAAGGCCTACCATTAGGTTCATGCCTTCACCATTAGGGCATTCTTGATCCCCCTTACCCTTTTTATGGTAAATATGATTTTGAACTATGGTTTTTGGGTTGTGTCCATGTGACTCACAAGGAGTGATTTATTCCTCCCATTATATATTTTTTGATCTAAATGTTGTTTCACTTTAATTAGATAATATAATTGGTTAGTATATCTAAAAAAAATACATATTCATAAGCATTGTGCTATTTATCCTCATGGAGCACATCACATCTTCATTAGATTTTTTTATAATAAAAAAATATATTATGACATGTATTTATGCTTAGTGTCCATTTATTCTCGCAAGAGATGGGTTCGTGTGAACCACTACTCATGAAATATGGCTTGATGAGTTTGATTCAAAACCTACACAAATAGAAATATCGCAATTTGACTTGTTGTGAAAAAATATCTCCTACTTATCACATAATATGGAGAGTTTAGACATAGCATAAAAGCTAGTTGTTTGTTAACTATTATTAAATGAACCTAAGAACTCTTAGATAAGAAGCTCATAGTTTACTATTGTATTGTAGACTATTAGCTAAGCAAATATAAAATATTAAGAATAAAAGAAAGTGAAACATAATTTCTTAATTACAATAGCTTAATAATTATTTCTCTTTTACTTTCAACTTAAATTTTCCATCTATAAATGGTTAAATTTGCCATCTATAAATGGTTTCACTTAATATTTAACATTCAAATTATTTTACTCTAGTAAAAATGGTCTTACATAGTACTTCATTAAAAGAAAGGCAATCTTAATATTATACACGATTTGCATATCAAGAGCACACACAAGAAAGCATGTTCCCTCTTTAATATCACAAGTGACGAAGTAAAACATTAGGACGCGGCCTTATTTTGAGCCAGGCATGATTTCCAAGTCTACTAGGCCAGTGGAAACAAACAAGTTTGAATATTGACCCATATATTATTCCAAAACTGTCAAATCTATGTTGTCATATCAACTCTAATGGAGGACGATTCTTCACTGGTGGAAAAGGGTGCAGGTGGCGGACGAGCGTCCAAAGGAGTCGGAGGATTTGGGATGTCGTCGGCATCTCCTTCCAACATTTGAAGCACTTTCATCATTGACGGTCTGTCTGTCGATTTGTACTGAATACACCACAACCCCACTTTCGTCAGGCTCCTTGCCTTGGCCTCATCTGCTCTGCTCAACTCCCGCTCTCTCAATCTCGTTCTCAGTTCCCCTGTCTCCACCAATTTAATTGCCCAGTCTGGAAAGTAGAGCTGGCTTGAACAGCTCACCTGTATGTCAATGTTCTTCCTTCCTCCCACCATCTCCAATAACATCATTCCGAAACCGTAAACATCTGATTTGTCTGTTACAGGCCCACAATTTCTAGACCACACCTCTGGCGCTACATATCCCGGCGTTCCCCTCGCTGCCGTCATTGATACGTGGTCGTCTCTCCTTCCAGACAGTTTTGCCAGCCCAAAATCAGCGACCTTGGCTGTAAATTCCTCGTCCAGTAATATATTGTGCGGTTTAATGTCGAAGTGAATGATGCGGGTGTCACACTCATTGTGTAGATAAGCAATTCCGCGAGCCGCTCCCAAAGCAACTGAATACAGCTGATCCCAATTCAGAATTACATCCTCTTCTTTTCCTGCAAGTATGAATCTGTCGAGAGATCCATTTGCCATGTACTCGTAGATGAGTCCACCTGCACGTCCTTCGAAACAATACCCCAACAAACGAACCAGGTGAAAATGATGAATTCTTCCGATGGTTTCCACTTCGTTCATGAACTGTGTCTCGCTTTCCTTCGACTGATCAAGCATTTTAACCGCCACAAGAGAACCGCTTGGAAGCTTTCCTTTATAAACCTCACCAAACCCTCCTTTGCCCAGCTTATGTGTAAAGTTGCCGGTGATTGCCTTGATGGCTGAGTAGGAATATCTGGTTGGCATTCGATCAACAAAATTGTGTAGAAATGTCTCTACCTGGGAACTGGATCGTCCGTTATCACGCCTCCTTCCAAGCACCTCACTGTTGTCCAAGAAGAACATCTTCTTTCGATAAGCAATTACCAGGAATGACGCAGCTACTAACATTGCGCTGCCCACAGCAGCTGCCACTGAATTAACGGTTAAAATTAATTAACCCGTAGCTTATCATAGTCACAACATTAAACGTCCATAAATTAGAAAGCAGGTTTCTCCTCTTCCAATTATAAATAAAAATGTAGTTTTAAGGGTACTCTCAGAGAGACACTTCCCATAGAGAAAAGTGGCTAGCAATGACGATTTACCTCGAGATTTACATAAAATATACATAAATATCTAGCAATGACAATTTACCTCGAGATTTACATAAAATATACATAAATATCTAGCAATGACAATTTACCTCGAGATTTACACTAGGAAAAGGAAGTGATGCTTACCTAAAATGATGATGAACCTGGAGTTGGTCCGAGTGTCTGAGTCGAAAGAATCATGACCACGCTGGTAAGTTAGTAAAATATAATTTACATCTAATTCCGGTGCTAAATTCTTCCCATTCTATTGTCAATGAAATGAATATTTTTCAATTGAAATGAAATTGAAAGAAAGACAATTCGGACTCCTACCCTGCTTAACGATTGCATCATCCGTCTGGCAAAACGGCATCATGGTTGTATTGTTATAATTGCAGGTTCTGTTTCTTGACACGCAATTCTCACAATCTTGGCTGAAACTCCAATTAATTTCGAACCCCTGCTGTAGAATTTCGTTCAGACTCGTGGATCGATAAAGTTTCGAGTCGATCTTCACTGGCAGCTGAACATATGATTTACAAGGCCCTCTAATCGAAGTCAAGTTGGAGGTGGGCATGTAATACCAATCAGCGCTACAGTCTAATTGGGATGCGTTAATGGGCAATTTCTCCTTTTCGCACTGTTTCCCTAGAGTTATATTCTTGTACCCATCTACGATATGAAATTGGGAGCTAAACCAGAATTGAGCTGTAAAATTACTTGAGGATGGATCGCATGAATTTCCCCATAGATTTTTGTCAATTATTTTAATGATTTGGCTGTAATTTCCTGCGGAAAAGAGTTGGGGGTATTTTATATAGTACTGGTGTCCGCTGATATTGATTAGGGGCATACCATAGTATCCATCACAGTCAAGCTGAAGCGTGGGATCACCGCAACCACTGTGCTTCAATCCAAACGGATAAGCCAAACTATAAAACCCACATGCGAAAGGTTTCTGGCATGCTCCATCACATCGAGAAGAAAGCCATGATATCAGAATTGTGAAGAGAATACAGGAAAAGCGGAAGCGCCTTCCAGCAATGGCAGTGGAAAGCAGGGAACAAGAAGCTACCATTTTCTGAAGGATGAAAAGCTCCAGCCAAAAAACGGCTAAAGCTAGAATTATAGCAGAAAAACATGTGGAGCGGAAAGGACTCGTGAAAGTCGGAGGGGCAGCAGGAAAATAAAAGGGGATCCAGAGTCAACACACGACACTTTGACCACTTAAAATTAACCCTACCTGAAAACGAATGATCGCAAACAGAGCCGAATTTGTGTTTCGTGTTATTTTCTTACAACAGCACTTCATCAAATTTAGATCAACTTCTTTGTTTAAATCAATTCATATGTCAATTCGACGCGTTGCGCTGGTCTTAAAAACATAAAAAAGCTTTCCGTGCCCAGCACGTTACTCGGGGGCCATTAATGTGTCATGAAAAAATAGTGAACATGCTTGAAATTTGATCTCTATCGTATTGGATACTAACCTACCTAACAAATTACAAGATAAAAACAACCACTCGTCCAGCTATGGAGAAAGAGAAGGTGTATTGGGAAAATCTAATAGAGATCGCCTAGCCTTTAAGAATCTAGACTTAGACTCAAACATTTCAGAAACAGATTGACCAGATCTAAAACACAGAAATCATTTTTGAGAATAGATTAGAAAACAAAAGTGGGGCAACATTGTTCAAATTAAACTTTTTGATAAAAATCTATTAAATCAAACATATTCATATTACCACCTAATAAATCAATAAATTTTTTTAATAACTTCAAGTAACTAATTTGAATTCAAGGAAAAAAAATACTAAGAAGTATTCAATTCAAAATTTTCACAAAGTGGAAATATAAAATCACAAATAATTGTGTGTCGCCTCATCAAATTTAAAAATCAAATTGTTTTCATGGTCAACTATTTTTCTATAAAATATTTGAGGGTTCAATATTATTATATTATATATAAATAATCAAAAGATTTGTGTTATAACTTAAATAAAATCACCATTGAATAGTATTATATTATTGCATTTATGTCTTAATTAAATTATATAAATTACATTATATTTGATGATACTATTATTTAGTAAAATGAGCTCATGAGAAAAAATAATTATATATAAACTGAATAACTAACATTGCATTAGTTTTTAATTATTTAATTGATTTTTAATTTTCTTCAAAATTGAATCTTTTAAAAGCTAAATTAAACAATTAGTAGAGGACGAAACATGCTATCTATAATATCCCAAGTAGTATGATATAAGACATGATTCACTTTTTAAGTTGGCACACAACTTTGGCATACAACGACATGATCTTCTCTCAACTCTACTACCATAATGAATCATTTACCTGTGCACTACAAATAGTCAAGAGCCCATCTTTATAATAACAATCCTCCACAACCGTATCATGCAAATGGCTCAATGAATATGCCACCCACAACAAGTCATCCAACAAACAAATCAACCAATAACATTGCCAAATTATGACCTAACGACATCCACCTACTATTTGACCAAAGGAAACCTTCTCTAATTATATTTCTAAATTTGATAGAAAAGTTTAAAAGTCAACATCTTCACCAAATGTTGAGATATATTTCAATGTATTATTTTCTAAATTAGTCCAAAGTTTATAAAATTAGTGATGGCATGACTAGTCTTTATTCATGTTTCTCATATTTTATAATACAAATTCCTATAAGATTTTACTACACTTTCAAAATTATTAGAGAATTTAACCATCATAATTTTATAAAATTAAAGCTCAAACAAGCCATTTTTTCGGAGAGAATTTTATTTTAAGCACTACAAAGTTGTGTTTAGGTTTGTTTTTTCTGTTTAGTAATATTTTCTATATTTTTCTAAATTTAGATCATGTTATATTCCATAAAATCATAAAAAATTGATTCTCATTTGTAAAATTCACAAAGTGAAAAACTTTGTAACGTTGTAATCTAAATTGAGATATTCAAAGGACTTTTCATGCATATGATCTTTACTTATTAAGTTCCTCTACACACATACTTATCTTTAAGGGAATTATAGAGGATTTTTTAATTAATCAATTCATATAAATATTTAATTATCTTGGGATTACTATGTATGTATGCATATGTCTATGTGCATGTGTATATGCAATACAATTTCCAAGTATTTTCATTGGAAACTATTGAGAATAGACCAAATAGATCAGCCTAGGCTAGGATTTTGGCATTATGATGATTTTTTTTTTTGAAGTGATCAAATGTAGCGATATATTTAGTTGTCACTAATAGAAACGTGGTCAAATCAATTGAGGTGATAAATCAGTAAGACAAGTGGATGATCAATAAGTATCTAACCAAATCATGAAAAAGGAAAGAAGTTAAGTATAGTGACCAATATATAGATAGACCAACGACACAAGATTATTATTATGACAATCAATGTTCAATGAGAATGAAGTGGATTGATCACAAATACAATATGTACATGCCTAGTTTAGACTATGGATATAGCCTCAACTCAAGATGATTATGGGTGAGAAAGGATATTAGTAACCAATGAAGTTGAATAATAAATAGTTCATGCGTTGGAGATACCAATCTTAAATCGATGATTGGTAATCAATACAAATGATGCGGTGAGATTAGATGTTATGGCATTGTGCCTTAATAAATAAAGATATGCGAAGATGAAAGTTGACGATCAAAGAAAGTGGGAAGAGAGAATTCTGGAAGAATGTTAGAGTTGGTCAAACATATTTTATACAAATAGACCAACAACACAAGATTATTATGATGACAATCATTGTTTAGTGAGAATGAAGTGGAGTGATCACAAATACAATATTTACATGCCTAGTACAAACTATGGATACAACCTCAACTCAAGATGACGATGGGTGAGAAAGGATATTAGTAATAAATGAAGTTGAATAATAAATTATTCATGTTCTTGAGACATCAATGCTAAATTGATGATTGATGATCAATATGAGTGATGTGACGAGGTTAGATGTTATGGTGATGTCCCTTAATTAATGAAGATATGATGAAATGTCCCTTTTTTGATTTTGTATGATATTTCCAACCTTTAATCAGATCTTTAAGATCAAACAACTAATATCACAAAGATCCTCCAAATTTCTCAAGAAACCCCAAATCAGGTATGCCAGAAATGGTGCCAAAAGCTTCACAGCTTCACCTATTATTAATAAATCTGAAAATGGCCATTTTTATAGAAATTTCAGTAGCATAACAGCCTAAAAAATGACATTTCCAGATCTATATAGCCTCTACACAACAGCTCACAAATGTAGGACAAAAACTATGCTCATCGGGCTCTCGAAATTAACACAAAAATGCCCGAAAACACCACAAAAACACTAATAAAATATCTCAGAAGTTTAATCACGTCCCAATACATATATTCAGCTCTATTTTAATAGCTTAAAGTCTGAAATACAGCAGCAACCAAAACTGATATGAAATGCTCAACTGAAAACACCAAACTCATGCAAAAAACACACCCAAAAACCCTCAAATCTACACTGTTCAGCAAAAAGGCAAACTCTGTATGAGCATGCACATGGAATGGCTTCAAACTCCCGTCCTTAGCCTTCCTGGAAACCTGCAAACTCCCATTCTTGGGTCTCCCTAGAAACCTGCAAACTCCCGTTCTTGGGTCTCCTTCTCCACAGGTTTGGCAGCCTCTGAAGAATAACAAAGAATGAGCAAAAATCAAGTTCTGGAATCAACCCAAAATGCCTCCAAACCCCTTAAAAGAGGGCATAACTGTAACTCACGTCCAAGAGAGGTTAATGAAACATATTTTAATAATAATTTTCATTTATTAGTCCAACGGTTTCCAAAGATTAACCCCCTTTTTCTAAAACTTCACTTTCTTGGGCCTGCCTGCCTTAGCAAAGATTATTATTTTTTAATTATTTGAAAAGGGGACATGACAAGTCCTCCCCTCCCAAACATTGCTTGTCCTCAAGCAATGGCTGAACAATAAACCAATCAATCCACCTGGATCCCAAATGTAGTCATGAACTATACTACTACCAATTAACACAGGCTCTTGCAATATCCTCTGCAATATGACCAAGAGGAATCCATAATCAAACTGACAATTATAGTTCAACCAAACTCCAAAATCACAACTTCCATAGTCAGAAACCCATGAGACACAAACTCTTAGAACATCAAAATCCAAGTAAAGTGGACTACCAACACAGTAAATACCATCAATGCATTCCACTGGCCTATACGAAATGTACAATCCAACTCTGCAACAATGGTGAATGCTCCTAAATGAAACTGTACCAAGTATGGAGAATCCACACACTATACAACGCCTGCAGTCAACACAACTCTGTAGATCACCAACCACTATCTCATAACCATAACTACCATGCACCCCTGATGGTGAAAAGCCATCACAAGATAAATAGAAAGAATTGGAACCCAAACCAAATTTTCTTGCCATCAACTCCTCAACACAAGGATCAAATGAAAACTGATGTACATACCTTGAAATATAAAGTTGATAAAAAAAACCAACCTCAGTCAACAACTCACCATGAACAAGTGATACAACCCACTGTGACTGATCACCAGCTAAGTCAGGAGATGTCATAGCCAAAGGAGTAGAATCAATAACAACACCCGCTAAAGCATCACTCTAAAACTCCTGCTCTAAGTCATGTATTATCAAGCTATCAACTGTAGAACCTATCACCATGTCATGCCCATCACAACTCTCATCCTGAGACGTCAAACTATCCCATAACTGATGACAAGCACTAGGAACCAAAGTACATCTTTGTATCATCATCTCATCAACATGGTCATCAAAGGTAAATGGATGAGCGTACCTCATAGTGTAATGCCAATAGAATGCACCAATCTCAGCCAGTGGCTGAGACTGTAATCCAGATGAAACTAACTGCAATTGATCATTAACCATGTTGGAACTGACTACTACCTTCGAAGATATCACCAAGGGAGTAGTATTACTAGTAGGAACCATGCCAATTGCCAACTCACCAACATCACACATGATCTTTGATACATCTCTAGTCGTCATGCCATCAGTACTAGAGGTCACCACCATGTCAGGCATACAACAATCTGCTACAACACCCAACTCAACTGAACCTGACTCTAGTGGGAATGAACCTGATATGCCAATGTTAGTATCAAAGATGTATGCATCCCCATCTCCACTGTCTCTGACAATCTCGGCCATGGACATCCTCGGATCACCAAACACCACAGCTTGTGACTGTATAGAATCAAGTAAAGACTGTAGTCGCTCTAACTCCATGGTCACCTTAGCCAAATGAAACTGTGACTCCTTGAAAGCCAACTGTGTACTCTCAAGAATCTTAGAAGTCACCTCAAGCTGCTCAGTAAGCTCACTCACCTCATCTTCCTTGGCCAACAATGCATCATATGATGTACTGCCCCACTCCATAAGATAATCTCTGTCAGCTACCAACTGGATATAATTCTGTCTCAAAATCCGAATAGCCTCCCATAAAGAGTGGAACTCTGTCAAGGAAAGATAACTGCCTCCCTGCTCATCACTAGTAGGAGAACACCATCCATAAATTGCTAACAACTGACGAGCAGCATCGAAATGCTAGGAAGTGATAGCAATGTCTCGGTCACTAACTCTCAACTGATTAGACACATGATGGCACTAGCTTGACTGTCTCCTACAAACCTCCTCTGATGCACTGTCTAAAGGAGTATCCTCAAAGTTACTAGTCTCTAGAGTATTACCATCCATATCCTGTGAATCAAATCTAAAGCTCATATCAACATACGGAGTATCAAAAACATTAGCATTGCTGTCCAACTCCTCTATACCCAAGGAAAGTAAGTCTTCAAAACTGCCCACTGCATCCTCCTGGATGTCATCAATGCCAATATGATCTTGGGACTCATCTATACACACTGCCAAATATGAAATATCATCAACACATTCCAGCAAGTATGGTCGACTGGATATATGAACAAAGCCCAACATTGGTGTATAAAAACTAATACCAACATCAGACAAGATACTGGCACAAGAAAAGACAACACCGTGTAATCTGCTAATCAAATCCATGATAGCACCCAAACAAACACTGCTACAAAAAGTGTTAAAGATCTCCAGTCAATTGAATCCCAAATGCCAATATAACAATCTCGAGTCCATATCCGTAAACTAGAATCAACTGGTAACTCAAGAAAACTCCTCACCTGAGTAATATGACCAATACCAACTAACTCCACATACCTATCATGATGAGATAATGAAGTCACAATACTATCTTTGTTCACTTTCAACTGGCTGGACAAATCATGTGAAGTACTACCAGCCTCAACCTCATGTGATGAAGCATCTAACTGTGCCTGGTACTCTTTCTCAGCAAAGTCATGAATGCTCAATGTCTGCTCATCTCTACTAGGTATCTCACCATCCTGCACAACAACATCCTCATAATCATCATCTGAACCCACTAGACTGTAGTCACTGCTTGTTGTAACTGTACCATCCTGAATACCTGTGGCATCACCCTTTGACGACTTGTAAACAATTGTCTCAATTTGAGTATGAAGTTGACCGTTACTATCAATCTGTTTAATATCCTTTCCCACCACCTCCTGTGGCAGAGTAGAATCTAAGACCTCTACCTGGCTATCAACTAGTTTCTCAAACTCCTCATGCAAGTTCTTGGGAATTGTGTCATCTATCCTGTGAGAAAATCTGCCAATTAGAAATCCAGTCAACTTATCCACCTTAGCTGGGTCGGACAACATGTCATTCATTATATGGTGGTGCTCAACCAACTGTTCAGACATGTCATGGCTTATTTTCATAAGTTTATCTCGAATGTCTAAATAACCATCCTTTCTACTATTTTGACTCTGGATATCAATTGTCCAAGATCGTGTCCTCTGAGACTCTGTACTATACCTGTCCATTCTGGATAAAGTAGAGTGTAACCCCAATAGGATATAACTTCTTCAAACACCAAGAACTAACATGAAAATGATTAGAAGTAGCATGCAACCATAGATTTTGACATGCAACTGATTAGAAGCAACATGCAACCACCAAATTCACCAAGAAATAACATGCAAATGATTAGAAGTAGCATGCAACCATAAATTTTGACATGCAACTGATTAGAAGCAACATGCAATCATAAATTATGACATGCGAGATCTGGGTAGTTGTCAAAACTGACATGCAAGATTTGGGTAGTTGTCAAAACTGACATGCAAACTTCTACAACCACCAAATTCACTAAGAACTAATATGAAAATTATTAGAAGTAGCATGCAACCATAAATTTTGACATGCAGCTGATTAGAAGCAACATGCAATTATAAATTATGACATGCAAGATTTGGGTAGTTGTCAAAACTGACATGCAAACTTCTACAACCACCAAATTCACTAAGAATTAACATGAAAATGATTAGAAGTAGCATGCAACCATAAATTTTGACATGCAGCTGATTAGAAGCAACATGCAATTATAAATTATGACATGCAAGATCTGGGTAGTTGTCAAAACTGACATGCAAGCTTCTACAAACCCTCAGGCTGGCAAGATCATGGCTCTGATACCACTGAAATGTCCCTTTTATGATTTTGTATGATATTTCCAACCTTTAATAAGATCTTTAAGATCAAACAACTAATATCACAAAGATCCTCCAAATTTCTCAAGAAACCCCAAATCGGGTATGCCAGAAATGGTGCCAAAAGCTTCACAGCTTCACCTATTATTAATAAATCTGAAAATGGCCATTTCTACAGAAATTTCAGTAGCATAACAGCCTAAAAAATGAAATTTTCAGATCTATATATCCTTTACACAACAGCTCACAAATGTAGGACAAAAACTATGCTCATCGGGCTCCCGAAATTAACACAAAAATGCTCGGAAACACCACAAAAACACTAATAAACTATCTCAGAAGTTTAATCACATTCCAATACATATATTCAGCTCTATTTTAATAGCTTGAAGTCTGAAATATAGCAGCAACCAAAACTGATATGAAATGCTCAACTGAAAACACTAAACTCATGCAAAAAACACACCCAAAAACCCACAAATCTACACTGTTCAGCACAAAGGAAAACTCTGTATGAGCATGCACATGGAATGGCTTCAAACTCCCGTCCTTAGCCTTCCTGGAAACCTACAAACTCCCATTCTTGGGTCTCCCTGGAAACCTGCAAACTCCCGTTCTTGGGTCTCCTTCTCCACAGGTTTGGCAGCCTCTGAAGAATAACAAAGAATGAGCAAAAATCAAGTTCTTGAATCAGCCCAAAATGCCTCCAAACCCCTTAAAAGAGGGCATAACTGTAACTCACGTCCAAGAGAGGTTAATGAAACATATTTTAATAATAATTTTCATTTATTAATCCAACGGTTTCCTAAGATTAACCCCTTTTTTCTAAAACTTCACTTTCTTGGGCCTGCCTGCCTTAGCAAAGATTATTGTTTTTTAATTATTTGAAAAGGGGACATGACATATGATAAGATGGAAGTTAGTAATCAAAGATAGTGGGAAGATAAGATTTTAGAAAGATGTTAGAGTTGGTCAAGCACATTTTGACTACTCTTGAATAAATCTCATGCAAACACCAATATGAATATAGGCAATGAAGGAAAATGTTATAGGACATCAAGATATGTAAATTGAATGTGGTAAATGAGAGCCAAAGTTGAGAGTTGAATGGTGAGTATTAAGAAGTGAAAGTGATGTCCCTATAAAGAACTATTCTTATTATTGATATGCATGAAGTTGGGCAAATTTTTGAACAAGATTTAAGTTTTCTAAGG
This sequence comes from Cupressus sempervirens, assembly GCA_028749045.1. NCBI lineage: Eukaryota > Viridiplantae > Streptophyta > Pinopsida > Cupressales > Cupressaceae > Cupressus > Cupressus sempervirens. The sequence goes on from CM053784.1 coordinate 173,664,680, forward strand.
TTTTGATCAAGGTATTGAGCATAGATAAGAGTTAGAGTGCACACGATAGATTGAATTTGACAAGAAATAGGTGTTATATCTAGATCACATGACTTATTGTTCCGTAATAGGTCCAACAAGGGAAATCCCTTAATTGGGTAGACCTTAGCTAGTAACTTTGTGTAATTTATTTAATAGGGTGGACTCCCAAAAGGAGTTTTGAAATCCTCTAGCAAGGTAGATTGTAAAAAAAATCATTGTATTCCTAATAGTGTAGAAACCACTCTTGACATGTTGAACCCTCAAAAAGGGTATTTATAGGTCTTAAGAGGAAAAATAAATATATTGTGGTAAAGGGCTTATGTGTGTCATCCCCACTGTAGGACTTTCTCCCTCTAATTGAGGATTTCCACATACAAAAATTATTGTGTCATGTGTGAATATTGTGTGGATGTTTGATGTTGTAGTATGATCCAAAAAGTTGATGATGTGGATTGATTTATCTCTATCCATTACTTCATCCTAATGATAGATCATGTAGTATGATAAAAAAAAGTTGATGAAAAATTATGCCCAATTCAATCTAGAAATGAAAGAATTTGGGTTAGTCCTAATATTTTGAGCCTAAATTGTGATCTCAAATTCTTATTTGAATATCCATTCTCTATATGTTCTCTATATTATTCTATTAGAATTATTACTCTCTATCTATTCTAATTATTATTCAATCTCACATCTTTTACATAGTCTTATTACATATCATATCACTAAATAAACAAAACGGAGTGCATCATTCCAAACCACTTTGCATCCAACTCTTGCCTAATCTAATTCGATTGTAGCTGAATCAAGCATGAATCCTCCCTAATGAGAAAAAAAGGAATAATCCAGTAGGTTTGATATGTAGTGTACATGATTAGACCCACTGTAATTCACTTGCATTCTAATGTATTTACACATACATACTATATCATTCTAAATAGTTAGGACCCATAGTTGAATACTCTATTTGGACATATTATACCCCATTTGGATGATTTTGAGGCATGAATGCCTATTATGCTTGTCTTTGAAAACCTTTTATTCTTCCCCTCACATCTTTTCACCTATCTTGACACCCTATCCAAAATTTGGCTTATTGTCCAAGGCAAAAAATTCCAATGGTATTTTGTCCTTGAGGATTGTGATACAATTTTACCCAAGGCCATATATCAAACTATTAGCAAGATATTTGATCATATAGGACAAGCCTAGATTATTTTAAAATCCCAAAATTATGTATTAAGAATAAAAACACCATATCTCTCCTCATTTTGACAACTACTATTACATATTTTAATGATCTACAACTTTGAAATCAAGCTATCATGAAGTTTTGCAAGACACAAGTCAAATTTACATTTTAGTTTTTATTTTTATAAATTTTAATTTTTGGTCACTCATGAAACATGGGTCAATGACTTTGATTATAAAATTACATAGTAAAATCCTTATAGCAATATCATAATTTGACTTGTGGAAAAATATCTCCTACTTATCAATTGATGATCTTAAGGGACTTTCTAATGAATGGTTCATAGGGCACAACACTTGGTGAAGGTTTTGGTAATGGGGTTGCAAGAAGAGTGGGTTAACCATGTAGGAAACTTTGTAATTATGTGCCCTCAAGTTGGAATAGTATTGGGATGAATGACCTCCTAGGAATTCTTTGTGCTTCATCTTTGTTAGAATCACCTAGATCCAATGACTTCTAAATGTTCCATTTATTCTAGGTTCATGTAAATCACTAATCAAGAAACATAGGTCAATGAGATTGACTCAAAAAAATACAGTTTAAATCCTAATAGCTATATCACAATTTTACTTGTTTAGTGGAAAAAATGATCTCTCTCTCTCTCTCTCTCTCTCTCTCTCTCTCTCTCTCTCTCTCTCTCTCTCTCTCTCTCTCTCTCTCTCTCTCATCAATTGATGAGCTTAAGGGGAACAACTAGAAGGGTTCTAGGAAATACAAGAAAAATCATAACCTTCTTGGATAACATCATATTCCTCTTCATAGAGGGGGTTGGCAAGAGAAATAAACCTCAAAGCTTCGAGTGTATTCTATGGAGGAGACATCCTAGAATTATCTTGATTCTTAGGGCTTGCAATAACCCTAGATGGTTGCAAGTTGACTCATCATGAGGATCTTTTATCTCATTATTACCATTAAAATCTTTCTAGATATTTTTAAGGGCCAAGTAATCTTTTTTTATTATGGTTATTAAGCTTGAAATGAAAATAGGCTGCACGATTTCCATGTAAAGAAATTTCCCAAGGGAATAATTCATCTTCCAAATCCACTTGAATTTGATTAGGTATATCAATTTATGGTTGAAGAGAAATCAAAACTCTTGCATTGAGATGAGGAAGAGTCTATGGACTCTTGAACTTGCAAAACCGATCCAATAGTTTTAAGAATCAATGGGAGAAAAGGACAAAATTTAGGTTAAGGTTTTTTGACCTCCAAGTAGGTTGAAGAATACCTAGCCAAAACTTGCTCAAAGTCTCCCTTAGGATTCCATAGGGAAGCCCTAACCAATGCATGCCCCACATTTTAAAAGCCCTTCTTAAGATTTTTTTTCCCTACATAGAATGGTTTTCAAGAAACACAACAAACAAACCCTTTTGAATCATTTAGCTAAAACTCACATGAATTCCTAACTTACAACCCCAAGCATTGTTTATCCAATCATCTAAAAATTTATGTGAAAGAAGAATGCATAAAGAAAATATAAACACTTTTCAATCTAGATTGCCCATTCTTAATAGCTCTTACCATATCATTGTAGGGAGAGAGTTTTTAGACCAATAGGGTGAGCCTTACCCTCTTCTTGTTCTCCAAGACTTGCATCTTTGATGTTGTACTTAACTCCCACTCCACATCTATTGGTTATGGCACCCAACTATGCACTTGGTTCCAAATTTGTATCTCTATAGATTCTACCATCAGAGGAATCCATAGGTGGGCACACTAGGATGGAAATATCAGAAACAACTAGCTTATAAGAAAGTTTCTCTTCTACATAAATATTTGAAATATTTTCTATAGCTGGATTGGAATTAATACCTAGCCTTTCTGAATTTTTTAATGGTGTCATAGCCTTCTAAGGAACATAAAGGATTAAACATGGGGGAGAACTAGAAAGTATTTAATAAAGAAATATTAAAGCCATACAATGATCTACTTACTCTATAAAATCAACCTAGTAAAAATATTAAAGCCAATCAAGGGTACCAATATAGATACCTATGAATTGACTTTTTTTAATGAACACTGAGCTTAAATGGAAGGGTCTTTTACTCATAGATAATAAATAAAAACAAAAATGAACCTAAAAATTATTCTTCTAATGGTTATATCTCATTAAGTTTAAAACTATTAGGATAATATAGAAAGTATCTTCGAAGAATTTTAACTTACTAATATTGATCTATATGTTTTAATAAACTGATTTCCATATTTATGTTTTCAAGGAAACTAAAAAATGACCTTGGCCAAAATGATAGAAATGAAGGTTCAATGTTACAAAAAACAACACCTTTCACCACACACTTGGGGAACAAAGAGACATGAAGCCAAAAAAATTTCTAATTGTAAATTACAAACAAATTTAACATGTATTCTCCCTCCATAGGAGAAAGTTATATAAACTATTGATGTAATAGAGTTAGAAGGAATGCCTTCTCAAAGTCCTTTGAATACAAAGGGGCAATTATATACCTTAGATAGGATGCTTACATCATAAGGCTAGATTGGGGGTTTTCTTCCTCATTCTTTTGCCCCATTGCTTGCACATGAATAGGGGAAAAAAGACTTATTTAAAAAAATTATAAGAAATTTAATGAAAAAAATAGACAAATAAAAAAAAGTGCACTTGAAATTTCAAGTGCCAAATAGAAACAAATCCAAAGTTACAAACACAAATAACTTCATTGGTTTCTCTTGATAGGAAAGTAGCAATGAAATGTGGGAGGTAGGTTGAACACAAATATATTTTAATTTAAAATTCCAACATCTATATCTCCTTTTTTGGATGGGGATATAGATCAAAGAGTAACTTATACTTTTGTGCAAATACATTATTTTCTCATATTGTAGGCATCCCCATTCATTTCTTTGATACCATGTTAGAGTTTGCAACTACCTAAGCCCCCTTTCATTGCTTTGATACCATATTAGAGTTTGCAACCACCTAAGCTATGATTGATGGATGTTATACCATACACAAATAGAGATAACTATTGTATCATAAACAAATGAAAATTGATATTTACATGATAGATCAAACAATGACCATTTAATCTCTACTTATTTTGTCAAGATCATATAGGTATAAACACCAAATAGAATTATTTAAAAATATAGATAGTAAAATATTAATAAACTATACTTACTCAACTAGAAGATACAAATCAGAACACATGCCTTGAGTCAAACTTAAGCGAGAGTAAATAATAATTTACTCCAATAATAAGTTCTAATTTGTAAGTAGAAATACATAGTTTTTAAATGATAAATAGATTGTTTAGTACATTTTTATAAAAATGTTGATGTAAGCTCAAAGTTACATAGGATTTAACATTAAAAGATTTGATTAAAAAATTTAATTATTTGATCAAAAATATTAATGTGCAAATTTTTCTAGAATACAATATTTTTTGTTTGATTTAAACTATTCATAAATACAAGATAATAAGTAATATTAATATTCACTGAAGACTTAATTTTCAAAAATAGAAATCTAATTTTAAATAAGAAGTATCAATGAACAATTCTAACTCAATAGTAAAATGAAATATACAATTTTTTAATAAAACTATTATAATAAATATTGATCTAAACAAAATGAAATAAGAAAATAATGATAGTTAACTCTAACTATTCCAATTGTATAAGTCCAATAACCTGATGTAGATGCCTTTACTGCAAGATGATACCGAAAGATGCCCAGTTCCCGGGGTAGACATCCTTGAACTCAATACCAAATTAATGAAATCCTAAGGTCTTTATGAAGAATAATAATAATAGGGACACCCAACTATATTATAAGTTGACATTAGCTTGCTAGCCCTTTAGTAGGGTGGCTTGCTCGTCGATTTTGTTAGGTAGGTGGGGACCTCATGCTCATGTCGAGACCCCCTCGCCTATCAATAAGGGGACAGGTTGTGGCAAGTTGAGACAACTCCTATGGTATATAAAAGATAAAAAATGAAGAGTACATATGTTTCACCTACCTCGACTACACCCTCTTCAATGCTAAAAGGAATATTAATTTTAATATTTCACAAATCTATTTGTCAATATAGATTTTAATATTAAACGTTAAGAACAACTCTCATGAGACTCAGGTTCCTACTTTCATTGAAATGTTTCATCCTTGAATGATACTATAGGTATGCAAGCCACTTGGAAATCCACAAGCTACATTTTTGTGTATTAGCTTGCAGCCTTACAATATAAAACTTTCTTCTATCACATTCGATACCATTAATTTGCAGTCACACATGATACAGGCAATCATGTTTGCAAACGTTATCGTTAAAAATAAATTATTTCATACAAATCAGGCACTTGTTGATTAGACTCCACCAAAGTTGATTTTTCTAACGCATGTTTACAATAAAAATTGGTTTTCATATTCTGTTTGTCTGACAATGGATGTGGACATTGTAGAGCCACACAATATTTATCATACCTACAGATGATCCAAAGACAACTCTTATGTTAGTCTCCCTTTGGTTTCAAGATTCCCCTATGTGTGCCTAAATTATTCAATACATAAATTTTTAAAAGAAGTATATTGTCTAAGTGCTCCATTTGCAAATACATCATTAAAAGGAACTCATGTTTCCCTATCCAAACACCACTGCAAAGCTCTAATTTTGGCCTGGCAAAGATTGTGCAAGTTTAAATTCACAACTGCCAATAACATTTGATTGAGAGTTGTAAAATTATTTTTAGAAAACATGTTTTTTGTGCATATCCTGCAATGAAAGAAATACAAACAGATTTATTTTTGACAGATTCTGTCAAGTAGTTCATGTGCTTTATCTTCACTTCCATGGTTTGTGTAGATGAGTGCGGGAGACTTTCGAACTATAATGTTCACAAAAGTATGATTCAATGAATGCTCGTACCCATTTCTAAATCTCTCATTATTTCCACTGCAATAATGAATCGCCATTCTATGAGAAAAAAAAAAACACCCACATCTCATAATGTTGTACAAAGTGATAGCAGATATAACCTTCATGGAAGCTCTATTTTGAATGAGAGGGTCGATATTGTGTGCATAGACATTATTGATGCAAAATAAAATGAAGGTATAGGGACATCGTCCACCTACTTTCACACGGAAGGAGCTTCAATTTGAAAAGTTAAGGGAGATAATGTTTGGAATGAAAATGGACAGCAAAAGGAAGGAACCCACTTTCACACTCAAAGTGGTCAAATCATGGAGTGTGCTGGTTAAGCCTATTGACCATATCTTTGAAGATGGTAAAGGTGGTAGGAAAGTTTGAAAAAAATAACATGTGGCTTGGAAAAGGTAAATAAAATAGAAAGAAAAGATGACATGGCAATTTTGGTCATTTTGAAAAAGTGGCAAAGAAAATATTTTTGTGTGGTAAGTTAAAAGATAAGGAGAACATATTTGTGTGGTATTAATAGCAAGCACAATTATAATATATGTAGCATTTAATAGAGAATGTTGCATGAAAAAGGGAACTCGCCAAGTGTAAGGATCTGACAACGGATTTGAAACAAAAGTTAAAACAAGTATTGATTGTGGGTGTCTTCTATCCTGCAAATATTATTTTAATTTTGTTTTGTGAAGGATTGTTGAACAATGATTTACCACTATAAAAGGTTTGCTATGAATAATCTTTGGCATACAAATATGGGTTGTTTTGTAAAGGAGTTGTTCTTTTCCTACGAAGGTACAAAAAATTCCGTCGTGTAAGAGGCTTTCCTTTCTACAAACATGAAAAGGTTTGTGATTTGAAAAGATTTTGCTTGAATGTGGGTTGAGCAAAGAATTTCTTGTTGTTTCTTACTTACTTTTTATGCTCCTCTTGTGATAGCATGGCTGGGGGTTTTTGAGGCATAATGAAAGTCTTCAAAATGTGAAAGGTTTTTCAGAAACAATGGAGGTAAATGAACAATTGCAGGTATGTGTGTTTCGGTAAAGATTGATATTCTTTCTTTCAATGACAAAATTTGAAAGTATTGTTATTTAAAGTCTAGTTCCAATTTTCTTAAAAGAAGATGAATATTTTCTCTTCTAGTTCTAAAAAAGGAATACAGTTAGTCTTTGAAAAAGAAAAGGTAAAAAGGAATAAGGGTTTCGAAGACAATTTTTTGTTGTGAAAAATATATGGTAGTTTTTAAAAATCTAGTATTAGTTCTTTAAAAATGGTTTTCGTATTTGGTTTCAAAATAAAATTTTGAATAATCTTCAGAGGCAATTTTTTATATTATAGAAGTTTGATTAAAACCCTAGTGGTTTCAAAATATAAGTTTAGAATAACGAAGGGTTACTAGTTGAACCTTAAATGGCAAACTTTGAAGGGTTCATTTATTTTCAAAGGAAATTTTTTTTAAAGGATTTTATCTATTTCAAATGGCAATTGTTTTCTGAAAAACTTGAAAGGAAAGTGTGAAGTTCTACTTGCACAGTTTTTTGTTTATATGATTGCTGCTTTAAAGGGCATGAAGAAATCCGAGACATAACTAATAGAAGTTGGTTTTTAAAATAGTATTTCATAAGGGAATTTTTGTTGAATGGCCCTAACTAGTTTAGTTTGTTTTGTATAATTGATTCATTTCGAATTCTATCTCTATTTAAAGAAATAATTGTAAAATCTGATATGTGTGAAAAGATCATTGAAAAAGAGACACAAACACATCTAAGAAAATTTGTGAAGATTTGTAATCTGGAAGCTATATTATAAGCTTACCTACATGTATAGATGTAACATATACATGTATATGTGTATGTGAGATTTAAAAATAGCAAAAGATATAAAGGGTTGAACACCTTGAGTAGTTATTGTTGTTGATTGTGAAGGAGTTGAGCTCAATAAAGATTATAGGATCATGGAGTGGTTTTTCTCCCTATGACGAATTCTTTTTGAGGAATTTTGAGGGTTTCCCACTTAGCAAAATATGTGTCTCTATATTTTGTGAGTTGATATTTCTTTCTGTTCATGGTGAATGTTTATATTTTTTAGTACAGTTTTACATTCAGTTATCAATTGTTAAAGGATTGCAATCATTTTTTTGAATTAAATTCATATAGTTCTAATTCACCACCCCTCCTCCCCCCACACCCCCCCCCCCCTTTATAAAAACTCTAATACTTCCAACAAGTGGTATCAGAGCATAGGATTCCTCGTAGGAATTGTTTGGAAGTTATGGCACAAGTTGAAGGGGCTTCCCTTAATAGGGTTCCACTATTTGATGGAAATGATTGTCTTTTAGAAAGTAATGATGGAGGCATTTATACATTATTTAGATGTAAGAATGTGGGATGTTGTTATTACAAATTATACTGTCCCACCAATAGTACCTACTGATGCAAATGATAAATTGACATTTGAGTTGGATAAGAAGGCAAGATATGCCCTTATTTGTAGTCTCACAAAAGACATTTTTATTAAAGTTGTCTATTGCAAATCAAGAAATGACATTTGGGTCAAACTTGAAACAATCTATAAGGGAGATGAAAAAGTAAAAGAATCCAAACTGCTAACTCTCAAAACACAGTTTGATAATCTAAAAATGAATGAAGATGAAACCATTCTTGCATACTTCTTAAGAATTGATGAGGTAGTAAATGCTAGAAAGGGTCCAGGTGAACATATTGAAGAACGCAATATAGTTTCAAAAGTTATTAAGTCAGTATTACCTAAATTTGAAACTAAAATATATGCATTAGAAAAAAAGAAAAGCTTTTCTAAAATGACTCTACATCAATTGCAAGGAACACTAACTGCATATGAAATGAGGATTAGCAGTCAATCTAGTTCCTCATCAAAAGAAATAGCTTTTAACGCTGAAAAACATGATGATAGTGATTCAGACCTAACATATATTTTAGAAGCATTATTGGTTAGAAGAGTGAGAAAGAAGTATAAAGGAAAACCTAAATGTTTCAGCTGTGGTCAGTTAGGACATTTTTTTGCAAAATGTCCAAATGTTGAACTTGAAGACTGTGATGAGAAAACTAAGAAGTTTTCCAAAAAGAAGCCTTGGAATTAAAACAAAAGATTCAAGGACTATAAAAAGAAAAGTCTTCTGTCAAAAGAAGATTCTAGTGAAGAATCTAGTGATGTTAATGAAGAAGGGAAAAGACTATTCATGGCTAAAATAGTCCACACCCCTAAACCTTAATCTAGTGAATTTGAATCTTCATCTGTTTCAGAGGAAAAAATAGATCTTGAAGAAGAACTCCTAAAATCTTTGCAAGAACATAAAAGATTAAAGAAGTTAATTTAAAATCATAAAATTGAAAATCAAAAACTTCAAGAAGAGTTAAAAGAAGCAAATTTTGTTATAGAAAATAAATAATTCATACTTGAAGAAAATAATAAGAAATTAAATGTTTTGCAAAGTTCATCTGAAGAGTCCTCTAAATAGAAAATAAAATTCTTTTTCAATGGTTATTGTTTCAACTGTAGTGTCTTTGGACACAAGACTATTTTTTGTGAAAACAACACCAATCAAAGAAAAAGAAGAATTATCAGGTGTTTTAAATGTTTTCACTGTGGCTATTATGCAAATCAATGCAAATTGAATTTGAGACCTAAATAGATCTAGAAGCAAGTAAAGACAACTGAAAAGTCTTTAATTGTTGAAGGGTAAAAGCACAAACCTGTGTCACCTTTTGTAAAGAAACGTGATATTATAATGTGACAGTTCAACATTAGTGACAAAAAAATGGTATTTGTATTTAAAATATGAAGATGATGTAAACTAATGAAATGTGTAGAATTGGATGAAATTTATGCCTATAATTTTTATAATTTTTTTGAGTAAGAATTTATTCATTTTATTTTATTTTGAAGTCCCTTTTTTAACTGTAAAAAATATAGGGTGTAGTTCCCGTCAAACAAGTATATGCAAATCATCTTTTTTTGTTCCGATTTGAAAATATCTTATAGATGACATGTATAGCTAGTACACAAAAAAAGAAATAATTATTTTTAATGTATATTTTCTTTGTTATAAGTACTCAAGTTCGACCTTATCAGAATCCAACAGTTTTTTCCTCCTGTCAAAACTTTCCTATCAAATCTATACCTTCTTGAAAAAAAGCTACATATTCGTGAAGAGGATTCTCTCCTCTAGAGATAAGTATAATTTTTAAATTTTTTTTATATGATTTACTATTTTTTTTCCTTTTTTGAGGGAGCATCTTCTGAAATGTTGAAAGATCAACTTATAATACTTTGAAATTATAACATATTATAACTAATCAAAACATTCAAAAATTTATACAATGATGAATCTGAGATCTATAAAAGGGTATTTTTAGTTTTTGAAAAAAATTGAGTTTTGATAGAGAAATGAGATTTGACCAAAATAGGTTTTGGTATCACAAACGGTGACACAGATCTGTGCTTTTACCCTGAAACAACCTTATTTGCTCAAAAACCTACAACGTGGGTTTTGGATAGTGGCTACTCACACCATATGACTAGGTGTAAAAGCAAATTCAAAACCCTTGAAGATTTTGATGGAGGGTTTGTATGATTTGGTAGAGCCTATATAATAGGAAGAGACTCAATAATTTTAAACAAGGATACACCAATTCATAATGTATACTTTGTTGAAGGTTTAAAACATAACCTTTTGAGTGTCAGTCAGATTTGTGACAGTGGGTACTCTATTTCTTTTAATGCAAAAGGATGCTATATCAAAAATGGAAGGGATAGTGTCATTGCTAGTAGATTAAGAATAGGTGAAAATATTTATAACCTAATTGATTCTACTATTCAAGAAACTTCATTGATTAATACTTGTCTTATGAGTCAAGTAGAAGAGAATTGGCTATGGCATAAGAGATTGAGACATCTAAACTTGATAATCTTGCTAGAATTAGTAAGAATAAAAAGGTCAGAAGATTACCACAAATAACCAAACCAATAAATATTTGTGGAGAATGTGTAAAAGGAATACAAATGAGAGTATCTTTTAAAAAAAAATAATACTCATCAAATAATCCACTTGAACTAGTACATATTGATCTTTGTGGTCTGACCAAAACTGCATCGTTAAATGGTGAAAAATATTTCATGTTGTTCATAGATGACTATTCAAGGATGGTTTGGGTTACATTTCTGAAACACAAATCAGAAGGCTTTGACCATTTTAAAATTTTTAGAAAAATGGTAGAAAGGGAAACTAACGTAAAACTAAAATGTTTAAGATCAGATAGGGGAGGAGAATTCACCTCTCAGGAATTCATTGAGTATTGTGAAAAATATGGCATAAAAAGACAATACTCTACTACTAGGACACCATAGCAAAATGGTGTTGTAGAAAAGAAAAATAGAACTATCAAAGAAATGGTCAGGAACCATGCTGAATGAAGCAAAAATTCCTAACAAACTATGGAAAGAAGTTATTCATATAGTTGTCTACATTCTAAATAGAGCACAAATTAGAGTTAGAATAGCTCATATGTACTCCATATGAATTATGGAATGGAAAAACAACAAATGTCAAATATTTCAAGTTTTTTGGTTGTAAATGTTTTATAAAAAAGAATGATGATTCTTTAGAGAACTTCAACTCAAGATCTAATGAAGGGATTTTCCTTAGATACTCTACACATAGAAAAGCCTATAAAAACTATAATAAAAGGCTGAATAAAATTGTAGAAGCCATAAATGTTGTATTTGATGAAAATTGTGTGTGCTGCAATAATAAAGAGGATCATGAAGATACATCATTCCCAAAATTAGAAACTTTACATGATGAACATCCTAAAAATGTTGAAACTGGACTTGCTAATGAAATTGAACGAGAAAACTACTCAAGTCCCAAAGTAATAAGTACTGGTTCAAAAATAAAAACATCTTCTAGAATAATTGCTAAGAGACATCTCGAGTCTCAAATTATTGGGGATGTAGAAAAAGGGATCTTAACTAGAAGAAAAGCCAAAACAAATGAACAAACAAATATTGCTGAACATTTTTGCTTGATATCAGATTTTGAACCAAAGAGTGTTGCTAAAGCCTTATCAGACTCCTATTGGCAAAATGCTATGAAGGAAGAAATAAACCAAATAGAGAAAAACAAGACTTGGAAACTTGTTCCTAGACCTAATGACAAAAATGTCATAGGTGGAAAATGGCTATTCCATAACAAACTGAATGAAGATGGAAAAGTGATCAAGAATAAAGCTAAATTTGTATACAAAGGTTATGCTCAACAAGAAGGAGTTGATTTTGGTGAAACCTTTGCACCAGTGGAAAAGATGAAATCAATTAGAATTTTCCTTGCATATGCTAGTTACAAAAAATTTACTGTTTACCAAATGGATGTCAAAATTGCATTCTTGAATGGGTATCTTGAAGAGAAAGTCTATATGGAACAACCAAAAGGTTTTGAATCTTCTAACAAACCCGATCATGTTTACTGACTGAAAAAGGCTTTATATGGCTTAAAACAAGCTCCTAGAGCTTGTTATTCCAGGTTGGATAAACATTTAACTACAAATGGATTTTCTCATGGAAAAGAAAATAGCAGTTTGTATATCAAAGTTATAAATGATGATATTTTGGTAGTAGAAATCTATGTGGATGATATTATTTTTAGGTCTACTAATGATGAATCAGCAAAACATTTTTCAAAGATCATGGAATCTAAGTTTGAAATGTCACTGTTGGGTGTGCTCACATTTTTCCTTAGTTTGCAAGTCTCACAACTTGAACATGGACTATTTCTTTCTTGAACTAAATATGCAAAAGAAATGTTGAGAAAGTTTAATATGGCTGAATGTAAACCAATAAGCACTCCTATGGAGACAAGCTGCAAACTAATAAAGAATGATGACTCACCTTCCATAAATCAAACTCCTTATAGATCCATGATTAGAAGTTTGTTATATATAACTACATCTAGACCTGATATAATGTAAGCAGTTTGTATGGTCTCAAGATTTCAATCTTATCCAAAATAATCTCATCTAAATGTAGTAAATAGAATACTGAAATACATTCAAGGCACACTTGATTATGGTTTATGGTATTCTCATAGCAATGATTTTACACTTTCTGGTTATACTAATGTAGATTGGAGTGGATCTGATAATAAAAAGAGCACTAGTGGTGCAACTTTCTTCCTTGGTGATTTCCTAGTTGCTTGGCATAGTAAGAGACAAGATTGTATTATATTGTCTACTTGTGAATCTAAGTATGTTGTTGCCACAACATGTTGTACTCAGCTGATCTGGATGGATTATCAATTGACTAATTTAGGAATTCAAGTCCCAAAACCTATTTCTATCATGTGTGATAATATGATTACTATTTAATTGAGCAAAAATCTAGTAATGCACTCATGTACAAAACATGTGGCTATTAAACTTCTCTTTTCACATGACAAAGTTCTCAATTATGAATTCAAGCTAATTTATGTGCCCACTCAAGGACAAGTAGCAGACATTTTTACTAAAGCTCTATGTAGGGAATTATTTGAATAGCTAAGAACTGAATTGAGAGTTTTCTCTCAATCAATGCTGACATAAGATTCTTGCAAATAAACATTCTATCTTAAGTTTTTGCTCCTATTCATAGAAATTCTTCTATGAAAAGTAAATGGTCAAATTTTTTGACGCAAATTTTTTTGGGGGAGATTAATCAGTTACTTAGTTGGTTGGCATATTTTTTCATTTTCAGTTGGTTTCAGTTGGCATTTGACATATCATTTTCTATATCAGTTGGCATATTTTTAATCAGCATATTATTAGCTAATTGTTTAATTGTTCAGCATATCAACATTTTTTTTTCATCAGTTGATTGCTAGATTTAGATGGCATATTGATGTTTTAGTTGGTATATTTATTCTTCTTTGTTGCATATGGTGATCTGCACTGCATTTTGTGATCAATATTCTTCAGTGATCAGTTTTGTATTAGCATTGTGTGTTCAACATTGTATTTTTATAGCATACTCATTCTTCATATTTATTCAACGCATATATATATATTAGTTGATGAATTTTTTGCCTCAAAAAATGGGGGAGATTGTTGACCATATCTTTGAAGATGGAAAAGGTGGCAGACAAGTTTGAAAAACATAACATGTGGCTTGGCAAAGGTAAATAAAATAAAAGGCAAAGATGACATGGCAATTTTGGTCATTTCGAAAAGGTGGCAAATAAAATATTTTTGTGTGGTAAGTTAAAAGATAAGTCAAACATATTTGTGCAGTATTAATAGCAAGCACAATTATACTGTACGTAGCATTTAATATAGACTATTGTATGAAAAAGGGAACTCACCAAGTGTAAGGATCTGACAGCGGATTTGAAACAAAAGTTAAAACAAGTTTTGGTTGTGGGTGTCTTCTATCCTACAAATATCATTTTGATTTTCTTTTCTGCATGATTGTTGAACAATGATTTACCACTGTAAAGGTTTACTGTGAATAATCTTTGGCATACGAATATGGGTTGTTTTGAAAAGGAGTTGTTCTTTTTCTACGAAGGTCAAAAAAAATTTGGCTGTGTAAGAGACTTTGCTTTCTAGAAATATGAAAAGGTTTTTGATTTGAAAAGATTTTGTTTGAATGTGGGTTGAGCAAAGAATTTCTTATTGTTTCTTACTTACTTTTTATGCTCCTCTTGTGATTGCATGACTAAGGGTTTTTGAGGCATAATGAAAGTCTTCAAAATGCGAAAGGTTTTTCAGAAACAATGGAGGTAAATAAATAATGGAAGGTATGTGTGTTTTGGCAAAGATTGATATTCTTTCTTTTAGTGACAATATTTGGAAGTATTGTTAGTTAAAGTCTAGTTCTAGTTTTCTTAAAAGAAGATGAATATTTGAAATAACCCTGATAGGATTATTGACTCTTTAAGCACCAAAATCTTAAAACTTCAAGGGTTCGGTCATTTCGTCAAACAGTTAGTCAACAAGCTCAGTCCTTACTGAACTAAGTAACTATACTGGGAAGTGATCAAAGACCAATCCTTATGCAATGGTTAATGACAGAATTCAGAAAGTGATTCTGTTGCAAGTAATATTTAATAACAATCCCATAATTAATTATAGAACCCGGATTGGGTATATATATCTAAAACAATGCCAAAGAGAAAACCTGAATTTTGTCTGAATCTTAATGCCAATCGAACTCCGTCTGATCTGAAAAAAGATTGCATTTGTCACTCCATTAATGAATGGTATTTGCATCATCCAATTCCTAGTCGTAATACCAAACTACTGGGAATTCTTTCTCATCTGCTGGCAGTGTTGTTGGCCACCCAACCTCCCTTAGGAATGCCTCTGCAGAACCCGTAACTTCTGAGCAAGGTTGACACTAATCAAAGGTTATTTTTATGATCTCGACCTGGCTTCTACTGCGCTTGAAACATATCACAACTCCTTGCTAATGGCTCCCATAGTTACCACCTTCAGACTTCACAATGATATTACCTATGAGCGTGAAAATGTGTGACCCGCGGACAATGCCGGTTGAATAACTTCTAATCTGTAGATCATAGTTCTTGGACGTCTGCTGCGAATGGATCTTCAGTCGAATCAAGAAGGGACCTGCCAGCTCGACCAAGCATAACGTCCAACTCCTAATGGAATTATGTCCCTTGTGTTGAATAGCTTGACTGATAACAATCCATACCTCTCCAAAGTCCCGCTCAGTTTCGAGGGCAACAACTCCCAAATTCATGGCTTCCATACATAATGTCGGATTTTTCCATACAAGAAAAATTTTCACTTAGGAAAAAGGTGGTGCAGCCATCTCTATGGGCCACATTGCAATCTAATTTTGGCAAATAGAAGCCCTCGTATCCCTGGCGTGTCAATGCAGTATTGAAGTCAACGTAGTGTTCTTCCTGCACCTCCTGCAGACATATTATATCTGCATTGTATGATATGATTTCAGACACCAACTTCTCCCTGCGGTACTCCCATTTGAGTGCATCACTTGTACAGGCTTTGTGTTTGTTTGAAGATGCCCACTTGTCCGCCAGAGCATTGTATGTTATCACTGTGAATGTTGTATTGCAATCCGGCCTGCCCAAAATTCGCTATGTGCAAACAGCTTCAGACTTCAGCCTTAACCAAATACGGAAATGCTGCTGAAAGTTTGTCTAGGAAACTCGCCTTCTATTCGCGAACTGTTCACACTGCAAGTGATCCTGTAAAAACCTTGTGAATAGATTATATCCTCGAATCCTATTTCTCATAATGATCTTCCAATTTTTTTGGCCTTAAGCCACAAATTATCGTCCAGATGAAATGACTAAATGTCACCTCCAATCTGCAATAATTCAGATGATATTTCACACCCTCAAAATTGCGTACCAATTGAGAGTTATCGTTCTCAATGGCCAACTGTGACAATTGTAGAAATCCTAGGTTCCACAATGCACCTGTGATTGAATCACAATCTGAAAACAAAAGAGATAAAACAACTGCTTGATTCGAATGGAGCCCTGGGGTGCCTATTTATTCTTTCCTCTCCATCTTCTCCAGAGACTTCTAGAAAATTTTTTGATCTTATCTCTTAAGTGACTTTATTAAATATTTTATAATCCAAGTCACTTTATTAAATTAATTAAATATAAAGTTATCTTTTAATATTTATTTATTTGATAACTTTATAAGTAATTAACTTAATATCATTTATTTATTTAATTAAAATGATTAATTAGTAATCCTCATAAAATATTCATTATTTTGGACAACCAAATTAATCAAATTAATTAATTAGACTGCCACCAAAAATTGGGGACATGACAGTCCGCCCTTCCTGAAATTGCTTGTCCCCAAGCAATGGCTGAACCATGAACCAATCAGTCTGCCTGGATCCCAAATGTAAATCTGTGTATTATCCCAATCCGCACCATACTCTCGTGGAGAAAACATTATTACCAATAGCTGAAAAACTGTACTCAATTCCCAAACAACTGACAACTCTGATGAAATCATCTGTAAACCAACTGTAGATGGCGATAGAAGAAACCTTCTTGTAGATCTCAACCCAACTAAAACATCAACTCTATCGGAATTCAAGCCCCTGTCAGAATGACACCTGCACCCAACTGCACTGTAGATATGACAACAGCCATAGGTACTTGAATCACTGCCATCAAATCCAATCTCTAAAAAACTACTCCGAGTGTGTCGATGCTGCAGCCTGAGTAACTTGCTACTACAAATTTTATTTTCAAAAGATGGTGCCAATCTATCCCCTAATGGATGGTAAGAAACTGGAGCCAATCTACATTTGCGTGAAATAAAATCTTCTATCTCCGTATCAAAAGAAAAGTGATGAGCGTACCCTACTGTATAATGCCGGTAAGATCCTCCAAATTCTGCTACTGGCTCTCCATCGCTAAACTGGGAATCAACATATGGCTCCAATCTCTGACTCTGAGTGACTGTAAGTCGGATAGGTCCCTATGCACTCTTCTCAACAAACCCCTCCTCGAGATCCCTGTGAGGTAGCATAGTAGAAAGGACCCCTATAATCTTCTCAACCAATCTGCAAATAACACTAGTATCTTGGATGAGAACACCTTCTGTCACTTTATGCGAGTCCAAATGAACACATGCACTATCCAGCAAATACTCCATGAACGGTTCAATGCAATAAAAATTATATGAGGAAACATTAACATACTCCCCTTTACACCACAACTGGTCCTCCTGTAAGGGTGGCATACTCAACTGTACCACACTATCAACTATCTGAGAAGAATCAATCTGGAGACTTGACTCTACTGGTATCCCAAACTCATTAGGACCAGCTACTTCTAAATCCTGAAAATGTGTGTCAGTTCCAACAATAAGCTCCTCAATAGCAGCTATAGGAGTGTACTTACCACCATCTTCCTTAATAGACAACTGAACTGGGTTTGGGGCTAGGTTTGACCGCAAATGCTCCAACTCCATGGTCACCTCCTTCAACTGAAACTGCAACTTCTGTAGATCTCACTGTGTGTCCTCTAATGCCTCAGTAGTCGCTATGAGCTCCTGGGAAAGCTCACTCATCTCCTCTTCATGATCCAAGAGTGCCTCATATGCTATACTCCCCCACTCAACCAAGTGATCACGATCAGCTACCAATCGTAAGTAATCCTGCTTCAAAATTCGGACAGCTTCACTCAAGGCATGAATTTCTGCCAAAGAAAAGTAACCACCGCTGGACTCATCTGTCATAGAAGAACCCCAACCAGTAATAGCCAACAACTGACGAGCAGTATCAAAATGCTCACAAGCGATAGCAATGTCTCGCTCACTAACTTTCAACTGGCTAATCACATGATGGCTCTGGCTAAACTGTCTTCCACAAACCTTCTCTGTCACATTGTCTAAAGGAGTATCTTCAAGGTTACTGGTTTCTAGAATATTGTCATCCATATCTTGCAAATTTTCTCCAAAACTCATATCCTCATCCGGAGTGTCAAAATCTATAGTACTGCTGTTAAACTCTTCTGTACCCAAAGAATTTGTCAAGGAAGCTGAGTCTACAAAACTGTTCACTTCATCCTCCTGGATGTTATCAAGGTCGAAACAATCCTGGGATTCATCTGTACACACTGTCAAAAAATCTTCAACACCTTCCAGCAAGAACGGTCGTCTGCATATATGAATCAAACCCAATACCGGTGTATAAAAACTAATACCAACATCGGTCAAGCTGCTGGCACAAAGCAAGACAACACCGAGTATTCTGCTAATCCAGTCCATGATAGTATTTAAACAATCGCTGCTACCATTAAGTGTTCTCCAGTCAATCGAATCCCAAACGCTGCGGAAACATTCTTCAGTCCATATCCATAAACAAGGAACAGCTAGTAACTCAAGCAAACTACTTACTTGAGTAATGTGACCAATACCAACTAACTCCTCATATTGGTTTGACATTGTCCTTGTATCCTGGATGTGAATGCAAGATGAACTCGTAGCATTATCAGCAACCTCATATGATCCCTCTCTTTTCAAAAACTGAGTGCAAGATGAACTTAAGCTCAGCTCCATGTCGTGCTCATTCCCATGTCTCTCCCAGTCCTGTAAAGCCAAAGGAGTATTTACCAAGGTTGCTTGATTGTCCTCAAGCTCACGAGAAAGCTTGGAAACTTTCTCCTCCTTCCTCCTCAAGGCATCTGAATAGTCTTTGGTAAGGCTAAGAAGATGGTCATGGTCTGATAGAAGATGTAAATAGCTTGACTTCATGGTTCCCATTCCTTCACTAATTGCCTGTAAGTCAAACCAAGAAGATTTTTCCTGAACTCCCTTATGTCTTCCTTGTAACTGAATCATTTAGATGTGCTCTTCTATCATCTCCCGCATCCTGTCATGATGAGATAAAGAAGCCACAATACTATCTTTGCTTACCTTCAGCTGGCTGGACAAATCATGTGAAGTACTGCCATTCTCATCCTCATGTGACGAAGCATCTAACTGAGCCTGGTACTCTCTCTCAGCAAAATCATGAATACTCAGTGTTTGCTCATCTCTACCTGGTATCTTACCATCAACATCCTTATCATCATCTGAACTCACTTCACTGTAATCATTGATTGTCGGAACCAAACCACCTTGAGTATCTGAGACATCACCCTTGGGAAACCTATATACAACTGTCTTAATTGAAGTATCAAGTTGACAGTTACTATCCATCAGCGTAATATCCTTCACCACTTCTTCTTGTGACCGAACTGAAGCCTCTGACTGGTTGCACACTTGTTCCTCAAATTCCTCATTAAGGTTCCTAGTAACATCTCTCATTGTATCAATCAACGCATTGTGAGAAGATTTGACAAAATGAAATCTGGTTGATTTATTCACCTTAGCTGGGACGAACAACCTGTTAATCATACGGTGGTGCTTAACCAACAGTTTAGACATGTTATGTCTGATTTTTCTGAGCTCATCCTGAATGCCTGAATAGTCCTCCTTTCCACAATTCCAACTCTGAATACTATGTCTATTACTTGTCCAAGATTGTGTCCTCGGAGACTTTGTGTTGTACCTGTCCATCTTGGTTGAAGTAGAGTGTTGATCACTCATGTAATTCGGTTTTCACCCCACAAGATGGCAAGAAAACCACTTTGATACCACTGAAATAACCCCGACAGGATTATTGACTCTTTAAGCACCAAAATCTTAAAACTTCAAGGGTTCGGTCATTTCGTCAAACAGTTAGTCAACAAGCTCAGTCCTTACTGAACTAAGTAACTATACTGGAAAGTGATCAAAGACCAATCCTTATGCAATGGTTAATGAAAGAATTTAGAAAGTGATTCTGTTGCAAGTAATATTTAATAAAAATCCCATAATTGATTATAGAACCTAGATTGGGTATATATATCTAAAACAATGCCAAAGAGAAAACCTGAATTTTGTCTGAAGCTTAATGCCAATCAAACTCCGTCTGATCTGAAAAAAGATCGCATTTGTCACTCCATTAATGAATGGTATTTGCATCATCCAATTCCTGGTCGTAATACCAAACTACTGGGAATTCTTTCTCATCTGCTGGCAGTGTTGTTGGCCACCCAACCTCCCTTAGGAATGCCTCTGCGGAACCCGTAACTTCTGAGCAAGGTTGACACTAATCAAAGGTTATTTTTATGATCTCGACCTGGCTTCTACTGCGCTTGAAACATATCGCAACTCCTTGCTAATGGCTCCCATAGTTACCACCTTCAGACTTCACAATGATATTACCTATGAGCGTGAAAATGTGTGACCTGCGGACAATGCCGGTTGAATAACTTCTAATCTGTAGATCATAGTTCTTGGACGTCTGTTGCGAATGGATCTTCAGTCGAATCAAGAAGGGACCTGCCAGCTCGACCAAGCATAACGTCCAACTCCTGATGGAATTATGTCCCTTGTGTTGAATAGCTTGACTGATAACAATCCATACCTCTCCAAAGTCCCGCTCAGTTTCGAGGGCAACAACTCCCAAATTCATGGCTTCCATACATAATGTCGGATTTTTCCATACAAGAAAAATTTTCACTTAGGAAAAAGGTGGTGTAGCCATCTCTATGGGCCGCATTGCAATCTAATTTTGGCCAATAGAAGCCCTCGTATCCCTAGCGTGTCAATGCAATATTGAAGTCAACGTAGTGTTCTTCCTGCACCTCCTGCAGACATATTATATCTGCATTGTATGATATGATTTCAGACACCAACTTCTCCCTGCGGTACTCCCATTTGAGTGCATCACTTGGACAAGCTTTGTGTTTGTTTGAAGAAGCCCACTTGTCCGCCAGAGTGTTGTATGTTATCACTGTGAATGTTGTATTGCAATCCGGCCTACCCAAAATTCACTATGTGCAAACAGCTTCAGACTTCGGCCTTAACCAAATACGGAAATGCTGCTGAAAGTTTGTCTAGGAAACTCGCCTTCTATTCCCGAACTGTTCACACTGCAATTGATCCTGTAAAAACCTTGTGAATAGATTATATCCTCAAATCCTATTTCTCAGAATGATCTTCCAATTTTTTTGGCCTTAAGCCACAAATTACTGTCCGGATGAAATGACTGAATGTCACCTCCAATTTGCAATAATTCAGATGATATTTCACACCCTCAAAATTGCGTACCAATTGAGAGTTATCGTTCTCAATGGCCAACTGTGACAATTGCAGAAACCCTAGGTTCCACAATGCACCTGTGATTGAATCACAATCTGAAAACAAAAGAGATAAAACAACTGCTTGATTTGAATGGAGCCCCAGGGTGCCTATTTATTCTTTCCTCTCCATCTTCTCCAGAGACTTCTAGAACATTTTTTGATCTTATCTCTTAAGTGACTTTATTAAATATTTTATAATCCAAGTCACTTTATTAAATTAATTAAATATAAAGTTATCTTTTAATATTTATTTATTTGATAACTTTATAAGTAATTAACTTAATATCATTTATTTATTTAATTAAAATGATTAATTAGTCATTCTCATAAAATATTCATTATTTTGGACAACCAAATTAATCAAATTAATTAATCAGACTGCCACCGAAAATTGGGGACATGACAATATTTTCTCTTCCAGTTCCTAAAAAGGAATACAGTTAGTCTTTGAAAAAGAAAAGGTAAAAAGGAATAAGGGTTTTGAAGACAATTTTTTGTCGTGAAAAATATATGGAAGGTTTTTAAAATCTAGTATTATTTCTTAAAATATGGTTTTCGAATCTGGTTTCAAAATAAAATTTTGAATAATTTTCAGAGGCAATTTTTTATATTACAAAAGTTTGATTAAAATCCTAGTGGTTTCAAAATATAAGTTCAGAATAATGAAGGGTTACTATTTGAACCCTAAATGGAAAACTTTGAAGGGTTCATTTATTTTGAATGACAATTTTTTTAAAGGGTTTTATTTGTTTCAAATGACAATTATTTTCTGAAAATTTTGAAAGGAAAGTGTGAAGTTCTACCTGCACAGTTTGTTGTTTATATGACTGTTGCTTCAAAGGGCTTGAAGAAATCTAAGCTATAACTAATAAAAGTTGGTTTTAAAATAGTATTTCATCAAGGCATTTTTGTTGAATGACCCTAATTAGTTTAGTTTGTTTTGTATAACTGATTCATTTCAAATTCTATTAAAGAGATCATTGTAAAATCTGATATGTATGAAAAGATTATTGAAAAAGTGACACAAATACATCTAAAAAAATTTGTGAAGAGTTGTAATCTGGAAGCTATATTATAAGCTTACCTACATGTATAGATGTAGCATATACATTTATATGTGTATGTGAGATTGTAAAAATAGAAAAAGATATAAAGGTTTGAACACCTTGAGCAGTTATTGCTACTGATTGTAAAGGAGTTGAAGCTCAATAAAGATTACAGGTTCATGGAGTGGTTTTTCTCCCTATGAAGAATCCTTTTTGAGGAATTTTGAGTGTTTTCCACTCGACAAAATACGTGTCTATATTTTGTGAGTTGATATTTCTTTTTGTTCATGGTAAATGTTTATATTTTTTAGTACAATTTTATATTTAGTTATGAATTTTAATTGTAATTAATTTTTTGAATTAAATTCATATAGTTTTGATTCACCCCCCCTCTAAGAACTCTAATACTTCCAACAAAGCTAGGTCAAAATTTGTTGTCCATTTAAGTTCTTCATATGAACATATGGTCAAATTAGCATACTGTTGCTGGTATACTTCCAATTCATTTCTCTCATAATCTCTGAGATCTCCAGGAAGGCCCCACCTAGGATAGTGCCTCCTCTTTATATAAACTAGTAGCAGTACCATTGTTGCTACCAGGGCAGCTCCTCAAATGGAAAAACCTGTATAACAATTGCATAAATCAATGACTTTTAAGTAGTTTATTTTGAGATTGATTTTGGAAGAGAGATGCAAGCAATCGTTGGGCTCAATATAAATTTGTATAGAACTTATGCGAACTAAAGAGAACGCATATGCATACTCACCTAGAATTAGACCAATGGAACTCTTATTATCTGCAATGATTCATTCACAAATTCCATAAGTAATAGATATTTGAGCTGTTAATCTTACTGTAGAATCTCGAAAATAGGGCAAAACAGAGAGATATAAAAATATATAGAGAACGAGTTCATTGTTTCATAGTGTGTAAAAATATGTGTGTTCTTAGTGGTTTTTTATATCTCTGTGTCTACTTCTCTACTTCAGTTGTATTTTCTAGATTCTACACTTATAAAGATCAACATTTCATGATTTATATGCAATATTAGAGAAACAGAGAGTAGTATGTTCACCTACGGGGCATATGTTGGCATATGGGAAGTGCCTATGCTAGCACTTGCAATGAAACTACATTGAGATGCCATAACCACAATACCCACCACTTGACATGCAATCTCTGGAACGTTCACTGACATTCCATTTAATTGGGAAACCTCCACACAAGATTTGGTGGTCATCCAACGGTCCACCTAAGCTATTAACTGGAAAAACAACTTGTGCTTTACATAATTCAGCCCAATTAACGGCTGTTGTAAAATTGTAGTGCCAATGACGGTTACAAAATAATGGAGCTATTTGATTGGGAAAATCTATCCATCCTAGTTTGCAATGGGTTCCAAGGCTTATGTCTATGTGTGTAGATCAGAAATATGAAATTGAGAGCTAGACCTTAATTCTGTGTAGTTATTGGAAGATGGATCGCAATTATCTCTTAGCTCCTTGTCGATAATTGTCATGGTACCTCCCATTATATGTTTGAAGAAATAAGCTTTTGGAAGCAGTAAGTAATATTTCTTACCACTGATATCAAGCATGGGCTTTGGCAATATATGACCATAATTGAAGGAGGTGGATAGAGTGGATCAAAGACAAACACGAAGACATCAAGTTGTGCTACAGCACTTCGTACTCATTAACATATTTGAAATCTATTACGAATCCTTAGAATGTTACAACATTTCATCCACTCATGATCCACAATGAGAAACCCAAAATGGCTCTACTGATCCACCATGATCAGATAAACATCTGATGCTAAAATCCTTACATAATGCCTCTATTTATAGAGATCTAAGAACTCACAAAACATTTTACACATGTTACATTATATTAAATATGGAACTAAATATGGACTGTTATTTTGTGGGCTGAGACGGCTCATTGTCTGCAATTTATTGTGGAAGGTGGATGGACGGCTAAGTTGGGCTGGATGGTGGACTGTTGTACAGCTATGGACGGTGGGAGAAATTACTCCTGCCAACACTCCCCCTTAATTTCTATCACTAATGCTACTGCATTTATATTGTTTTCCCTCATTATAATTACTTCGGTTTTTACGGCTTACCCCTAACCAATGCAATTCTGAAGTGGTTTAAAGTTCACTACAAACTTCTCCAACATTACACAAATGGTTTCAAGATCACCATAAACTTTGCACTCCAATGGTTTACAAACCAAGCATTCATTGGTTCTACTGACCATGAATCATCACTATGGGGAAATTATCATCACTTTGGCTTTTCTCCTTCTTGACCTGCATCAAACTAATTATTGAGTCCATATAAAAAGAAATCCATCTACCGAGATACATGGGTACCCAGCCACTGTACTCGCTAGTTCTATAGGAATCCTTTTCAGATACATGGTTCATCAATACATTCAGTCAAACTCTAGGGTGTCGGGTACAATCGATAATGCACCCCTTACAATAGATTATTAACAAGCAATTCTCATTCAATCTACATCACTTGATTGGGGGATATCAATTCAAAAATCTACTATTACAAGACCACATTTGATATGACAAAGCCTTAATCATTTTCTCATCCAGATTTCAACACTTAAACTCCAAATCAGCACACACAGAGACCTTTGCACTATAACAACGAGCTTTAGCACACCATCTCACCTTTTATTCAACATGTTACACCTAAGATAACCAACTTAACTTTAACAACTAATGCATAACAATTGACACACATATTTCAAACACAAACATAATAAAAATTTCCAATGAATATTAAGTCATCAACATACAAGCATACAATCAAAATCTGACCTTCCTTATTAGTCTTAACATATAACATGGGCTCATTGTTACTTCTATTGAATTGATTACTTATCATGTATGAATCAATCCTCTTATACCAAGCCCTAGGAGCTTGTTTCAAACCATAAAGTGCCTTGTTTAGTTTATATACCTTGTTTTCATGCCCACTAACCTCATAACCAAGTGGTTGTTTAATATATACCTCTTCATCAAGAAAACCATTCAAAAAAGCTGATTTTACATCCATTTGATACACTTTCCAATAATTTTGTGTTGCTATTGCTAAAATAGTTTGAACTGTGTCAAGTCTAGCAACTGGAGCAAATGTTTCATTATAATCAACTCCATATTGTTGTGAAAAACCTTTAGCAACTAGTCTTGCCTTGTGCTTGACAATTTCACCTTTTTCATCAAATTTAGTTTTGTAAACCCATTTGACTCCTATACATTCTTTTCCTTTAGGTAAATCCATTAATTCCCATGTGTTATTTCTTTCAATAGAGTTAATTTCTTCATCCATTGCCTTGATCCATTTATCTTCTTTAATTGCTTCATCAAAATACAATGGATCACAAGAAAATAAAGCAAAATTTGAGTAAATATCTATATTCTCTTCTTCTTGATCATATATTTCTTTTAAGCTTCTTGTCTTCTTACCTTTGTAACCTAGTGTTGAGAATGTTGAATCAGATTTATCACTTACATTTGAACTTGGAGGTGAGGCACCTTGCACAAAGTTCCTTGGTGGAGTATTGGGTGTTGATTGAGTCCCTTGTTCCTTTAATTTATCATCACCTTGTAATATTGGTTCTCCTCTTGTGACTTGTTTGTTATCATTTTCATGCCATGAATCTTCTTCTTCAAATTTAACATCCCTGCTAATGATCAATTTCTTTGAAATAGGATTATACAATCTATAAGCCTTTGATTCTTCACTATAGCCAATAAAGATGCATTTTTCACTTTTATCATCCAATTTCTTTCTCAATTTAGATGGAACTAATGAATAAGCAACATAGCCAAAAAACTCTAAAATGGGATACTGTATGTTTCTTACCATTCCATGCTTCTTGTGGAATTGTGTTCTTAACACTCTTTGTAGGACTCCTGTTCAAAATGTATACATCACATGCTAGTACTTCTGCCCAAAACTCATTGAATAGATTTTTGGCCTTCAACATACTCCTTGCCATTTCCATTATGGTTCTATTCTTCCTTTCTGCTACACCATTTTGTTGTGGTGTGTACCTTGTGGTAAACTGCTTCTTAATTCCATGAAATCTGCAAAATTCTAGAAAATCATTAGAACTAAATTCACCACCTCTATCAGATCGCAATACCTTGATGTAGTGACCACTTTGTTTTTCAACCAAATTTTTGAAATCCTTGAACTTTTCAAAAGCTTCACCTTTTTGTTTGAGAAAGTATATCCAAATCTTCCTACTAAAATCATCAATAAATGTTAGGAAATATATACTTCCTCCTAAAGATGGAGTTTGCATAGGTCCACATATATCAGTGTGAACTAATTCCAATGGTGCTCTTGCTCTATATGAACCTCCTAATGGGAAGCTTTCTCTATGTTGTTTTGCCAAAATATAACTTTCACATGAACTTGGTGGTTTCAATATTTGCGGCAATCCTTTCACCATATTCTTCTTTTTTAATAAGCTTAAAGCATCGAAATGAAGATGACCATACCTCAAATGCCATAGCCACGACTGATCTAAGTATACTGTCTTGAAACTAACTTCTTTTCCTCCTTGAATGCAATGAATTTGAAGGGGGAACATTCAATTTTGTGTCATGTTGACCCTTGCAATTAACCTGCCACTAGGATTTCTATCCAAGATTGTGCAAACATCATTATCAAAAGAAACTGTGTAACCTTTTTGTACTAGTTGACCAACACTCATGAGATTGTGTTTTAATCCAGGCACAAAATACACATCAGGAATATATCTTTTTCCTCCATTTTTTGTCAAGACATTTATAACACCTTTTCCCATTACAGAGACTTTACTATCATTTCCTAGCTTTACTTCAGATTTTACAGAATCATCCAAGCTAGCAAACAAATCTTTATTTCCAGTCATATGGTTACTACATCCACTATCTAGGAACCATATATCACTAGAGCTTTGTTGAGCAACATTACAAGTTATAAATAAACTTCCTGAATTGTTATCAGATACATCTAAGTAATTAGCACCATTCTTTTCAATATCCTCTTGTTTCTTTCTACATTCACTTGCAATATGACCAAATCTCTTACAATAATGATACTGAATTCGAGATTTATCAAACCTTAATGATGGGTGTTGGAATGAACTTCTGCCACGTCCTCTATTAGAACTCTGAATGGATTGATTTGTTCTCTCTTCTTGATTTGGACTTCCACGTCCATCTATACTTCTACCTCTTCCTCTTCCTCTGTAGTTTGATCTTCCTCTTCCTCTGCCAAAAGATACCTGCGATCTAAATGCATTCTCCAAAGAAGAATTGTTATTTCTGTTCATTCTTGATTCATGAGATAAAAGTGAGCCCATCAATTCATCAATAGATAGTATTGTCAAATCTTTAGATTCTTCAATGGAAACAAAAATGACATCAAATTTTCTAGGCAAACAACGAAGTATCTTTTCAACAACTTTTTGATCTGTCAAATCATCACCATATGATCTAATTTGATTAACCACATTCATTACTTGATTTAGAAATTGATCAACTGAGTCTGAATCTTTCATACACAAATTTTCAAAATCACGCCTTAAAGTTTGCAATTTAGCAATCTTAACTTTTGATGTCCCTTGATATGTTGTTTCTAAAATATCCCATGCAATTTTAGAATTTTTAGCAGCACAAACTTTAGGAAAAATTGATTCATCTAAAGATTGTTGAATTAGAAACAACGCTTTAGCATCTTTTTTCCTGTTATCTTCTAATTTATCCTTTTCATCTTGTGTTAATGTAGATTCATCTTGTGGTTCAATAAAACCCTTTTCAATAAGATCCCATATGCCTTGAGAACAAAATAGTGTCTTCATTTTTATAGCCCAAAATTCATAATTTTTACCAAAAAATATTGGAATTTGTGGTTGAGCTATACTACTTCCTGAAGCCATATTAATACACAGTTACAATTGCACCTTACAAACACGAAGACATCAAGTTGTGCTACAGCACTTCGTACTCATTAACATATTTGAAATCTATTACAAATCCTTAGAATGTTACAGCATTTCATCCACTCATGATCCACAATGAGAAACCCAAAATGGCTCTACTGATCCACGATGATCAGATAAACATCTGATGCTAAAATCCTTACATAATGCCTCTATTTATAGAGGTCTAAGAACTCACAAAACATTTTACACATGTTACATTATATTAAATATGGAACTAAATATGGACTGTTATTTTGTGGGCTGAGACAGCTCATTGTCTGCAATTTATTGTGGAAGGTGGATGGACGGCTGATTTGGGCTGGACGGTGGACTGTTGTACAGCTATGGATGGTGGGAGAAATTACTCCTGCCAACAATAATCACAGTCGATGTGAAGGCTTATGTCCCCATGGCCTCTATTGTTAAGTCCAAAAGGGTAATCAAAAATATATTCACCACAGGTGAAAGGAAATGGATGAGTGAAAGAGAGAAGAGGAGGTTGTACAAGGAATAACATGAATAATAGTAGAAGACAGATAGTGAAAGAAATGGGAAAATGTGGAGTTTGATGTAGTGCAATAGCTAGAGAAATTGGAGTTGGGAGTTGAATTGCAGTCTCAAATAATATGTTCCGATGAAAGTGGGGTTGGAAGAAGGCAACTGTGGAAAAGCGACCAAATGTGTTGTTGATGCCCATTACTATCCTATCCATAAAAAACATATTTTCTATATTTTATTATTTAAGATTTACTTGACCCATTTGCAGTCAATTGCTATAATTCCCAACAACTTATAGTCTACATTTTAGTTATGGTTTGATTTGACCTTTCTCTAGAAGGTTTTTTTTTTTTTTTAAATTCCTTCTCTTTAACCATTTTCATATTGTTATCATAATTTGATTGTGTCATTATTAAGTCAAATTTATTTATTCATGTTTTATAAGTAATAGTTCCAATGAATCTATTTCTAATAATGAATAGAAATATCACTGATGAGCATACGATATTGGTAAGTGAACATTATATTGTGAAGTTCAAGATTAGATATTATTTTGATGAAGTTTTGTGCAATATTATGTCTATGGATTGTTGTCATATTTTGTTGGGTAGACCTTGGCAATATGATAGATATGCTATACATGATGGAAGATTGAATCAATATACTCTTTGGGTGAATTGGAAGAAGCAAATATTGTTGCCTTTGGTTGAAAGTCTAGATGAGATTAAGTTTACTACTGCAAAAATTTGCATGGTTAGTGGAAAGCAAATTGAAAAAGAAATGAAGAAAATTCAAATCTATTTTTCTATAATCCCTAGGAGACCAAGTTGTGTTAGTCATAACCAAGTATCAAACAATAGTGCTAAACGAGTCTGTGTTAGCAGTAACCAAGTGATAGAAGCTAGTGGTAACTGAGTGACAGTAGAAACTAGTAGTATTGACCAAGTACCTATAGAAATTACACAATTTCTGAATGAGTATAATGATATTATTATAGCTCGGATATACTTGATGGTTTACCACTAGTAAGAAGTATAAGTCATTGTATGGATCTAATACCTGGAGCTAATTTTCTAAATAAAACACCATATAGATTGACACCTACTAAAAATGAAGAACTTAACAGAAAAGTGCATGAGTTGTTGGAGAAAGGTTTGATCAAAGAAAGTTTGAGTCCATGTGTTGTACCTATCATATTAGCACCTAAGAAGAAAGAAGAATAGAGTCTGTGTATTGATTTCAAAGTTATTAACAAGATCACAATAAAATATAGGTTTCCTATGCTAAGGATGGATGACATAATGGATTGTTTAAGTGGAGCAAATTATTTTATCAAGATTGATTTGAAGAGTGGCTATCATCATATCAGAATCAAAGAAGGTGATGAATGGAAGATTGCTTTTAAGACAAAACACGATTTGTATGAATGGTTGGCAATGCCTTTTGGTTTGATTAATGCACCTAGTACTTTCATGAGGTTGATGAATGAAGTTCTAAAAATATTCTTGGGTAAGTTCATGACTATTTATTTGGACAATATTCTGATATTCAGTAAGACTAAGCAAGAACATCCTAAGCATGTTAGACAAGTGTTGCAGAGATTGAAAGAGGAGAAGTTGATGATTGATCTGAAGATGTGTTCTTTTATGCAAGAGGAGAATGTGTATTTGGGATTTGTAATTACATATGATGGTTTGAAGATAGATCCTAAGAAGGTTAAAGAAATTTTTGAATCACCTACACCTGAGAATGTAGGTGAGGTTAGATCATTTCACGATATGGCTAGTTCTTATAGAAAGTTTATAAGGAATTTGAATTCTATTTGTAATGCTATGACTAAGACAATGAGAGAAGATAAAAATAAATTCAAGTGGATACATGGAGCTTACAATATTTTTGAAACTTTGAAACAAAAGGTTGGTGAGTTATCTATATTGGCTTTGCCTGGTTTCAGTAAGGTATTTCAAGTTGAATGTGATGCAAGTGGTAGTGCAATAGGAGATATATTGAGTCAAGAAGGTAAACTTGTTGCTTTCTTTAGTGAGAAGTTGAATGATGCTAAAAGAAAGTATTCTATGTATGATCAAGAGTTTTATGCTATTGTTCAAGCATTAAAGAAGTGGAGACATTATTTGATTCTTAAGGAGTTTGTGTTGTATACTGATCATAAAGGTTTACAATACTTGGGAAGTCAACATAAGTTGAATCAAAGACACATAAAGTGGGTTGAGTATTTGCAGAGTTTTACATTTGTCATTAAGAATAAGAGTGGAGTGACTAATTGAGTTGTTGATGCATTGAGTAGAAGACATTCTTTATTGACAGAGATGAAGATTAAAGTTCTTGGTTTTGACGAGATGGAGTTGTACGATACTGATCTTAATTTTTATGCAATGTGGAGAGAGTGCAAAGCACCTAGTTTGATAGAACAACCAAGTAAGTTTAATGACTATTTTATTCAAGAAGGTATGTTGTTTAAGGATATTCAGTTGTGTATTCCTAAGAGTTCTATGAGATTGAATTTGATTAAGGAAAAGCATAGTGGTGGATTGGTTGGACTTTTTGGAATCGATAAGACACTGAGTTTGTTGAAGAAGTATTATTGGCCTTAGATGGATAAAGATGTTTAGAAGTTTGTAAAGAGTTGTGGAGTTTGTCAAGTTGCAAAAGGAGTGAGTCAGAATACTAGTTTGTATACACCTATTTCTGTTCCTGAGAAACCTTGGAGCCGTGCATCAGTATGGATTTTGTTTTTGGATTGCCTAAGACAATGAAGGGGTATGATTTTATATTTGTTGTTGTGGATTGATTTTCTAAGATGGCTCATTTTATACCTTGGAAGAAGACATCAGTTGCCAAGCATGTTGCTAAGATTTTTGTTAAAGAGATTGTGAGATTGCATGGATTACCAAGAAATATCATTTCTGACAGAGGCAATAAATTTGTTAGTTGTTTTTGGATGACTTTATGGAAGAAGAGGGGTACTAAGTTAAATTTTAGTTATACTTTCCATCCACAAAAAAAATGGACAAAAAGAGGTTGTGAATAGAAACTTGGGTAATTTGTTTAGATGCTTACTTGGAAATGAATTGCATAATTGGGAGATGATACTAGCACAAGCTGAGTTTGCATATAATAATTATCTGAATAGGAGTATAGGGAAGACACCTTTTGAGATTGTTATTGGAATGTAGCCTAGAGGAGTGTCAAATTTAAGGAATATTTCTCGTGAAGAGGAGAGAAGTGATGCAGGAGAAGAGTTTTATGATTTCATGGAGTCCTTCCATAAGGAAGTCAAGCTGAAGTTGGAACAAAGTACAAGACGAATGTTGATAAATCTAGAAGACATCATGTTTTTGAAGTTGGTGATGAGATGATGGTTCATTTAAAGAAGGGAATATTTCCTATTGGGACATATAATAAGTTGGAAATGAAGAAGTTTGGACCTTGTAAGATCTTGAAGAAATTTGATAGTGGTAATGCTTATGAAGTTGAGTTACCTAATGACATAGATATATCTCCTATATTCAATGTTGTTGAGTTGTATAAGTATCATAAGTCAGATGATGAAGTTGTTGCATTAGATAATTATCCTAAGAAGTAGATTGAAGAGGTTGAATAGGTATTTGATCAAAGAGCTAGTAAGAGCACAAGAGGAAAAGACTACTATGAATATTTGGTGAAGTGGAAGAATAGACCTAATAAAGATGGAACATGGATTTCTCAATCTGCATTGGATACATCTCAAGTTTTAACATCTCAGTTGTCTAATGCAAGAGCATCCTAGGTTGCTTAGCTATCTTACATGTTTATCAAATTTCTTAGTTTCTACCGAGTTGCAATACCTTGCATTGCCGAGTGTTCTTTGGTTCATTAGTCATCTTGTAGTTACCAAGTGTTCTTTGGTTGTTGAGTTATCTAATGGTTGCCAAGTTCATTAGTGTGTTGAGTTCCTTTGGTTGTCGAGCTTGTTTGGATGTCAAGTTCTTTTGGTTTCCGAGCATTGTTCAATTTTCTGAGTTGCAACATTTTTCCTTGTCCTTTGTTTGCCAAGCTATCTATGTGTGGTTTCTTATGGGAGCCAACCTTTATATTTAATTTAGTGATAGGTATCTGTTGTGAGACAACTTGTGGCTTATTCTAGCATTTAATATGAGAGTTTATTTTGGTTGTATTTGCAAAAGCCCAACTTGTGGTTGTGCATATATTTAAAGAGGTCACTGGTAGTGATGTAGGAGCATCCTGGGTTGATGTGTTATCCTTCTCATTTTTATTCATTCTACTAGTTGTTGTTGAGTTACAATCATTATTGAGTTGTAGCAATTGTCTAGTACTAGCAATTTTGCAGTATAAGCAAAGTTGAAGTTATCCCACATCACGTTAACACTAAGATTAGTGTGTTATCCTATCTCACTCTGCAGTATGTACTGAGTTCCATAGTGTGTGCCGAGTGATCCTTCATGTGATGAGTGTTCTTGTTAATGCCGAGTGTCAGCATTTTGGATGCGCTTTCTAAGTTTTGATTCTTAATGCAAGCCGACTTGCGAGATTAATTCTGATTGCAACTTTTATGATAAGATCTTATCTTGGGATGTGTGTAGACCATCTTTGGCTCAACCTTTCTAATTTGTAATGTTCTAGAATCTTTTGTAAGCCATTTTTGCAAGTATAAATAGGGTGTATAGGCTTAGAGTTGGAGAAGATTTTTGGAATTTCAGAGGATTGTACAAGTTTGATGCATATGTGTTTAGAAGTACAAATTTGAAGCTAGATCTTGGATCTGGAATATATTTTGTATATGGTCGTAACCTAGAAGGCCTTATTGTTGGGCATGTATGCTAATCATTTGATGAATCAATAAAAGAATATTGTTCTCTCTCTTTGTGGTGTTATTCTCTTTGTGTGCTTGCTTTCGTTGTGTTAACTCTACAAGGTCAATTTGGATTGTTGGGTATGCCTTTGGCCCTAGTTATTCTTGCCCTCTTTGTGTCAAGTAGAGTCTTAGATACAGAATTTAGATGGTAGAAGCATAGTAGGAGTAGAAGCAAGCTGAGATGCGAAGTTTTATCATTGAAGATTAAAATTAAATTGTAATGTTGGTCATAATCCAGAAGGCCTTACAACTGGGCATGTATCTGATATTTTTATGAATATATGAAAGCATTTGTTCCTCTGTCTCCCGAGTTGTTGTTATTTGGTTTTTGTTTTCTATTGTGTTTACTCTCGCAAGTAGTTTGGATAGCTAGGTGTATCTTTGACCTTGGTTATCTCTTGTCTCCTTGTGTCAGTAATTAGTTCAATATATTCTTTGATATTTGAGAGACACATTCTCTCATGTTTTATATTTTAATGTTAAGACTCCCTATATTTGTGGTTATGTTGATTCTGATATGGCTGGAGATTTAGACAAAAGGAGGTCTATCATAGGCTATGTGTTTACTTTTGTTAGAGCAACGATTAGCTAGACTTCTCACAAGAAACAAGTTGTTGATCTTTCCTCTACCAAGGCTAAGTACATTGCTCTTATTGAGTGAGATAAAGAGTTGATACGGGTACAACGATTGTTTGGAGAGCTAAGATTTAAACAATCCAACTTCACTATATTTTTTGACAGCATGAGTGTCATTCATTTGGCTAAAAAATCATCTTTTCAAAGTCGCACAAAGCATATAGAAACCAAATTTCACTTCATATGTCACACTCTTGAAGCATGAAGATCACAGTTAGAGAAGATTGATACAAAAGTTAATCCAACTGATGCATTCACAAAGGTTGTACCCCGAGAGAAGTTCAAGTCCTATAGAGCTTCTCTCGGCTTGTCATGACATAGCCATAAGCATTCCAAGTAGGGGATATCTTTGTTCAGCTTAGATTGGACTGCAAGTGGAATATTGTAATGGTTTTGGAATAAAGAATCTATAACGGCTTTGACTTGTGCGGCCCTATCAGAGTTGTTTATTCTTATTCCTTCTCTTTTCGTCTTTTACTTGAGATAAAGAATGCAATATGTAAAATCAATCATGTAGTTGTTCGTTGTATTGTAAAATTAATTAGAATAGAGATATTGCCCTACTTGAAGAGTGGACATAGTTCAGATTATTTGCATGAACCACTATAAATATGTATTCAACCCTTTGCATTTGGTTGTTTGGTTTAGTTTAGATTTTCTTTTCTTTTTGTATTTTCTTAAGCTCCACAAAAAGACAGAAACATAAAATTAAAATTATGAATAAAAAAAATAGAAAATGGTAGCAACTCGAAGTAAAAAGAAAATTGGAAGGTAGCAAAATAAGGAGGGTTAGTTATAGATGAGGGAGCTTCCATCCAAATGTAATAAACAAAGAAACATTCAACAAAGCATTAAGAAGGGAGAATCTTGTTTCAATGTCCATAGGGGAATGATTCATTTCCAGGACATTATCAACATTTTAGAATTACAAATGGAAGACTTGGTAAACAAATGTCATAAAAATGTGACAAAATGTTTGGAAGATCGGGGGAAATCTCAGCCACATATGCCCAAGTCAATTCAGGATTGTCTCGACTGCTCATACAAAAATGAAGTCAAGTCAAGCTGCAAGACTCCGTGCATATTATAGTAAATATTTGTCTCCCGTAGAGACACAAAGTCATTGTGATTTTGGAAATTTATGCTCGACATTGACCACAAAAGTTTCCTTGTGATAGCAATGTGAAAAATCAACTATTGCAGTCATTGATTATTAATCTCCTATCGTAAACGATTATTAAATTGCTGAAAACAAATTTCCAGCTAATATTGAAAAATAACACAACTGCAACTTCACTTATAAAATATGGAAAGAAATAAACAACACAATGAACACAATATTTTTGGACAAATTGTCCCTGGAAAAACCCCTAAGGGAAAACCAGTTCTATAGATGAGGAATTATATTAAAATTCAGCAAATCAAGGGATACAAAATTCTTTGCTTCTCACTGGCAGAACTCCGACAACCTCCTAATTTCTCCCGCTGATATTCCCCACTACTATCCCCACGCTAACACTGCGCCCTTGCTAACACTACAAGACAATTTGCTATCACTGCAAAATGCTTGTCCAAAACTTGTCTCTCCAAATGACCCAATGACCCCTTTTTATACTACCCTATTGGAAAAACCAACGACTGAGATTAAATCAAACGAACGGCTAAGATTAAGACAACTCGACAGCCAATAATAGAATTGGTTGCGAGGTGTCCAAAAGGGAATCAATAAAATTAGTAAATAATTATCCTTGCAACAACGATTTACTAATTCTTGGCAAGTGGACAAACAGTTGTCCAAACTACCCATAACTAATGCTGCTATACATAGATAAAGATGAACACTGTCCAAGCTACCCATAAATACTACTGCTATTTTCGTGTAAAAAATAACAGCTTTCCAACTAACAATAATTAACAAGAAATGACACGCCAGTCGAGAATATTCACTTTTATGGTGCCTTTTTAACCAGATTTTCGAGGAAGGAAGCTTCCTCAGTTAGGTTTCGAGGAACTGGTTACTCTCAGACAGAATTGACAGAAGCTCCCTTCATCAGGTTTTCGAGGAACTTGTCAACGAGGTTAGCAAGGCCGACTACATGTAATGACTGCCCCTACAAAACAAATGCCACATCATGAATCTCCGTAATATGTGGAAAAGTCAATGAGAGCCAAGGCTTTTGAATATTGACTAGTCAAGATTAGTCGATTAACTATCATTAACTTTAATTAAATTGATACATATACATATATGCTCAAATTTAAAAGAAACTGCAAATTCATTACCAGATTACTAATACCATATACCAGATACTAGGTGGTATAACCATGGCAACCAAGTTGAAAAGAGCTCCAGAGCCTGTCTAAGAACACAAAGGCGAGAA
The DNA here is from genome assembly GCA_028749045.1 of Cupressus sempervirens. Taxonomy (NCBI): domain Eukaryota; kingdom Viridiplantae; phylum Streptophyta; class Pinopsida; order Cupressales; family Cupressaceae; genus Cupressus; species Cupressus sempervirens. The sequence goes on from CM053784.1 coordinate 173,701,982, forward strand.
TATTGTAGGATTGCTTTACCACCCTACCATGAACCTGTTAAACTTCCCCGGAATCTTTCCTGACATGAAAGATACCCAGCCCTGCAACGAGATAAACTAACTAGGTAAAACCAAGAGAAGTAATGGAAGTGTGCAATGCATTATTTATAACATATTCATAAGATCTCCATCCATCCCGAAAGATAACATAATGCACTCGTTCAACATAAAGCAATTGAACAAATTCATAGTTTTCTCAATATGCACTATCTACACATAGGCATTTCCATTAGTTATTCCAAAAGTAACAATGCATGTAATAATTAAGCTGAACAATAAATAAATAAATAATAAAAATAATAATAATAATCATAGACATCCACTATTCAACCACTTAAACTCGATGCAACAAGATACAATATGCGCAAATTAAGAACAATGAACCACATAAATCCTCAACACTTGCCAGCACAAATGAAAGCTCAATGGCTCTGTTGTCCATCTTCCATCTTCCTTACATAGATGAAATACATGCAGGGCTCCAATAACAATTTATTGAGAATTATCCACATATAATTAATCTCATTTAACAGAATTACTCTCTTTCCAACAGAACTTTTAACAATCAAAAGTACTACTCCTAAAATTTTCCAACATTCTTCAATCATTCATCACATGGTGGCTGAGTAGAAAAGAAAGACCATAATTCTTTGAAATCTTTTCAAAACAGTTATAAATTTGGGTTGATTGTAGCAGAGCTATACATAGTAACTGACTCTTTCTAACAAAATAAAAGAAGAGAACCAAATTTTGTAGCAGACATCGCTACACGAGACAGATACAACAGTTGCTTTGAAATTTCAGAGAACATTGTGGAGAATAATTATAAAAGAATGGGATGCATGTTGAACAATTATTTCCATTAACTCTAAAACACAACTTTTTTTAGTCAACAACTCTGACCGAATTCAAGTAAATCACATTTGCATTATGTTGCTGTAAATAGCATTCAGGAATCTTTGTTAGGCAAGAACAGGTCCACAAATCCACCAAGAAATTCTATATAAATTTCAGGCTATCTACCACTAATTTAAAATCAACATCAAATAGAAGGGGAAAGCTATCCAGTGTAGAGGCTCATAGGTCCACAGAGAAATATACAGAACTTGCGCTCATCTACACTGTGAAAATATTATTATCAATGCACAAGGTGCCACAGAGATTAACCTGGGCAGCCAGATCTCATCATTGGGTTTAAAGTAACAAAGCCTAATGAGGAAATTCATGCAACATGTGGATTATTAACAATGCGTTTTTCTTTTTTTCTTTTTTTCTTTTTTTTTCACACAAACCAACCAAAATGTGCTTTACAAAAGAGACCAAAGAAATGCTCGACTAACCTTTGCCAGCAGTCGGTAGCAATGAAAGACTAAAGGTCTTCACCTACTGAAGCATCTCATCTCTGAGAAACTCACAATACACAATTTCACAATACACAAATCAAGGAGACAAAATGAGACTGCTGAGGTTGAAAGATACGCTTAAGCCAAGTTCCATTTCCTCTGAAAACAAAGTAAATGAATGTTGGAATTGTATGGGCAAACCTCATCTTTTTCCTCTATAGAAACCACATTAAAGACAAAAGGGAAGACATTGAAGCAACAGAAAGATGTTGCATGTTCATGGAATTTCAGAGGTTAAACCGGGGATACCTTAACAATGAAGAAGATGACAGGTTCAAAGCATTTGTAAGTTACTTCAAATTCAAAACAATCCAATGGGTTTTACCTCACTGCAGAATCTCTGTGTAAGATCCTGAGATTGTTGAAAATATCGCCATTGAAAGCTGTGTTTGGGGACTTGAAATTAATGGGGGCCTCATCCAGAAAAAGTTGTAGGTGGCTTTCCTCTTTCTTGTCCCATTCAATCTCTTCCTAATACTCATCATCAGAAATCAATTGTTAAACTTGAAACTGACTGAAATATATACTGCAAGGCAGATTTCCTATAAAAGTTTTGTTCATGGAGGATGTAAAATTAAACTGAACTCAAAATCTGAAACTATAAACTTACCGTTCAAATCCAACAAATAAAACCGAAAAAGAAAGATTTGAACCTAGAAATTTAGGATTTAAATGTATTCGTGAGACCAAAGCAAGAGCTTTGAAAGTCACAGAGGAACTGGACAGGACCATGAATGTTCCGAGAGCAGTGAGAATGCATTGGATGAGGTGTCTGAATACATGCGAGCAAGTGCAGGTTGCAGATATTGGTTTCATGGGTTGCATAACCAGGAATGAGAACAAAAGCCTTGTGAAGGAGTAGATGTTTTCCTTGCCAGAACTTGGAGCCGATCGTTCAAGACATCCTTATCCAACACTTTGGAGCATCTAAGGAAAAAAAATGGTGGTCTGAGCTAATAACGACTACTATTTCCCAAGAAAAACTTCTCAAGATTAGTTGCAAGTTAACAAGGTGCATAACGGACTCAACTAATTTGACACATAAAACCAAACGGCTCCGCATTTCTTTCCTAATTAATGATTTTTCCATTAATGAAATAACAAATTTTTCAACAAAAACCACGTGGCATGCTGTTTCCATTTGTATGGTTTGAGAACAAACGGGTTGTGACATATGGTTTTCGAGGAAGGAAGCTTCCTCAGTCAGGTTTCGAGGAACTGGTTACTCTCAGACAGAATTGACGGAAGCTCCCTTCATCAGGTTTTCGAGGAACTCGTCAACGAGGTTAGCAGGGCCGGCTACATTGTTCAAAACCAATAAAAAAAAAATGGATTGCGTGAGGTGTGGGTTTTAATGTCGCTATCCCTCCTAATGCCACTTCACGAGAGGAACGGGAAAAAATGTCATAAAAATGTGACATAAATTTTGGAAAGATCCGGGGAAATCTGAGCTACCTATGCCCAAGTCAATTCGGGAACGTCTTGACTGCGCATACAAAAATGAAGTCAAGTGAAGATGCAAGACTCCGTGAAATTTATTGTAAACAGCTATCTCCCATAGAGACATAAAGTCATTGTGAATTTGGAAATTTATGCTCGACATTGACCACAAAAGTTGCCCTGTGATAGCAATGACACGCCAGTCGAGAATATCCGCTTTTACGGTGCCTTTTTAACCAGTTTCTAGCTCCCTTTGTCAGGTTTACGAGGAACTCGTCAACGAGGTTAGCAGGGCCGGCTACATTGTTCTAAAATTTTGTAGTCTCTATTCTATTAATATAACGACGACAATTACAATAGAAATTTATTATTTCTTTTTAATTTTCTGATTTTAAATATTGACATTTTTTTTTAATTGGGTAGAATTCTCATTTTCAATCAAATTATATAATCATAATCGATTATAGAATACAATAGACCAAAAAGAACATAAGATGATAGATTGGAGACCTAGCAAACAATAAAAAGGAAAAAGGGCAAGGGGGAGGGAAGAACATAAGATGAGATCCTTCTTATTGTTTGCTAGGTCTACAATCTATACACTTACATTCATTTTACTATGTTGCATCCCAATGATGGATCGTGTAGTTTGATCCAAAAAGTTGATGATAAAAAAATTCTCAACAATAAAATCTGGAAGTTGAGAATACATTAGCATGGATTGTGGAAATCTAATAGATCTGAAATATTGACATTGTAAGCGTTAGTTAAAATATTAAAATTGATTCTATTAGTTTAGGGGAAATGGCCTAGTAGCCACCTAGGCTAACTTCGCGTGCCTATTCCTATGTCGAAATTTGTCGATTTGTTCAGTGAACCTTTGTAGGTGAGTGAAGAGCTTAAAGCTAACTTTTTGGTGTTCCTACATTTACAGGGCTCTCTGTAGAATCATAGAGTGTGAGGTGGTTTAAAATTGTCATTTAAAAATAATCGCATATAACCCACCACCAAGACCCCCCAGTAGCACCTTAGCTCACCTAAAAAATAGTATGTTTTGCACAAATGGACCAATCAACAATCAAAAAACTATGAAATGATCGACTATTAATACATGTGTGATCAATTATTAGTACATGTGCAATCATTTTTGGGGACTTTTTATGAACAGTAATTGGAGGGAAAGGCAATAATAGACGTGGCAGTAATATAAACATAGGCGACAACTGACTCATTTCCCCTACTAAAAACAATTAAATTTCTCATAGTTATAAAAAATAATTGAAACCTCTATTATAATTATAAAAAAAATTAAAATTAAAAAAATTATTCATATAATTAAAAAATGTGCCAAAACTAAAACTATACAAATACAAACAAATGATTTTAATTTGTTCAATGTAATTAGCCAGAGTAACAATAAGTTGTACCAAATCAATACATTGATTGTTGTCTATAAAAAGAATTAATAATATTCTAAATTTTCATACACACATATTACATATTAAATAAGAGATAATAAAAACTTTCTTAGTCCCTTTTAATTTAGTGATATTAAATATTGACATTGTTAGCATTGGTTAAAATATTAATTAGGTTATTATTTAAATAAAAATAATTGATAGTTAAAATCGAAAAAAGATAATTGTAATTTTATTTTGAGAAATAGTGTTGAAGAATTTGTTATGATATCAAATTAAAATATGTTCTGAGATTAAAATTATATTTCATTAGATGACAAATATTAAAATATTATTATAGTATTTAGTCTTTATGTATGAAAATTTCATAATTATAAATTACTTTTGCATACTATAGATCTACCATGCAATTTGGATATGATCTAGTGAAATGCTTTTTCTTTTCTTTTCAGTTTATTATGATCACTGCATTTTACTAATTTATAAATGATAATGAGGATATATATTTTCTCTGGCAAGTCAATTATTAAATTATGATATTGCTACATAGTTGAATTTTCATAGCAATATCATTGATTGTAAAATCTTGAAAATGACTTCATTCAAAAAACTTTTAGTAGTGATCATCACCATGGAAGGGAATTCATTGTAAATGATACAATGTCATTCCCAAATGAGATGTGCAATTATTGTATGTGTTGAAGTCACAATAAAATTCTTTCTTCTCAAATGCTTATAGCTTGTATGTTCATGTAAGCATTGATAAGATGATAAGGGAGGTAACTACTTTCATCTTTGGTAGTGGAGACACATATCATTTCCAAATGTTATCATGACAATGAAGGATATCCACATTGACAATTTCCATTATAATTACTTGAAATTTTTTGTCATATAATTTTGATTTTAATTGCTAAGGTCTCCAATTGTAGTGACAACTAAATTTTTATTTCAGCAAATAGTTGCAATTCTTCAGTATACTTGTTATCAATGTGAATAAATTAGATTTCATTTTAAACAAACAAAAAGAAAAGAATTGAAATAATTAATTCTAGTATGTTCTTGCATAGTAATTTACATAAGTACTACAAAAATGATGATACAACATGGAAAATATGTACTTGTGTAACTTGGATTGAAATTTTAACTATCAAGCTTCATGTACATATTTGTACATACTTATAGTTGATATTATATGTCAAAAGATAATCATCCTTAATTGTCTTTTATTTCTCCAATACCTAATCCAAAAAGTTTAGCCTACTTACTATCCTTGAAAGTATACTCTATTTCCATATATATTTTGTAAAACTTACTAATTCATTTTTTTTCTCATATGTCCATACTCTTTATATTACACAATTTTTGGGATGATGCTAACCATGAGAGTTGTCACATGTTGTACCTGAAACAAAAAAGAAGAAGTATTTAATCTATTCTCTCAAGAAAATGTTAGAATTGAAATCTCTTATTATTAATATATTTTAAACTTTTATAATACACTTGTATAAAATATAATAGAATTTTAAAAAATACTAATTGAATAGTGATCAAACTCTTAGGAAATTCCTATTTACCAATGTACATAGTAGATTTCCAATAATGCTTTCTAATTTAATAATAAATTAATACATTATGAAAAGATATGTAAACATTGCAAATATGACATATTCTAAGATTTTAGAATTCTCATATTTCTATAATCCTAAAGCTTTAATTATGTAAAAAATATTTTTTTTTTTCTCCTCCATAATCTTATAACATTATCTCACTATTAATATTTAATAGAATGTCATAATTCCAATAAACTCTAATCCTAATCAATCACTTCATACATTTGTATCTTGAACTACTTTGTTTCTTAATTTGAATAAGTCAACATCAACTAATTCTATTTTTAAAGTTAACGCATTCAACTAAATAACTAAATTTATTGTAAAGAATATGAGAAGTAACAAATGAATCACCTATCTACCCACATGGGCCTCATGAATAGTTGCTAAGTAGTGACAAAGAGAATTGTTAAATAAATACGACTATAAACTTAGACAAGAAAGTTGATTCATGTATACCCCATTAAAGGAAACTTATATGGATATTATATACTCACAATTAGTCACATGAGATAACCTCAAATGCTTGGATTGTAATATGCTACCCATCATGGGGTTGGATTTATTTCATTCCCAAGTTGAGCCTTCTAACTTAGAATCTCCAACCATGTGTGACACTAGCGATCACTACTTTTGACTCCCCCTTTAGCCCAACCATTTTTCTTTACCCAGACTACATCTTACCCAAAACCTTCATCAAGTGTCCACATGCCTAACTACATAAACATACACTCCTGTAGAATAGAAGTGCATGTCAAACCAACATGGTTCTACTTCCTTTGCTACACCATGCACACATCCTCAAGCCCTAGGCTCTACTCTTCTTTAACCAATGATGAACCCATACTAAATCCCTTTTGTGTCTTCGCCTTAGCATCCCTCATAAGACAACCTTACTCCAACACTCGCCATGTGTGATGTCAACTCCCCCAGTCTAGTGAGTTGTCACTTCTTGAATGCCCAGAACTATGCCAAACAACTCTTACACCACAACTAAAACTTGCCACCATATCCAACCTACAACCCAACTTGTTGCTCCTTAGATTTGTACCAAACAACTCCTATGCCCCACTAGTCCTCACAAACCATCCACACACTGGTCTTCAATTTACCTGATACTACCATCTTCACTTAGATTGCATTCTAATGAACCCACAGTACCTTGTTGTACCACATCCATCTCTACATTATGGCCTTCTGACAACATGCTAGATCTCAACTTCCGAAACCAAGTTCCATTACCAAAACCACTTTTAACAATGTCAATATCAACTCTCCATAAGTTGTATATTAATTTGAGCATGTATCCTTTAATCCTTGATGCCAACCCCCAGAGTTGATTACATAACCCAAAGACAATCTACCAAAGATCTTGCTCCCCTATCCACTCCCCATGAGTTAGAACAACCCAAAGATATACTTTCTCTGGATCACTCTCTGATGCTAATTGTCATGGGGTCAGTTTTAGCTCATACCCAAGTTGATCCTTCTCCTTTAGAATATCTAACCACACATAGCATTGGCGATCAATACTTCTCACTCCCCCTTTGGTCTAGACATTTCATTCACCTAGACTAAACCTTACCTCAAAACTTCATCAAGTGTCTACACACTCAATTGCCTAAACATACACTTTTGCAGAATAGAAGTGCATGCCAAACCACCATGGTTATACTTCCTTTTCTGTACCACGCACACATTCTTGAGCCCTAGGCTCTACTCCTATTCAACACATGTTGAACACCTACTAATTTTTTTTTTTGTCTTTGCTTTAGTGTCCCCCATAAGAAAACCTTACTCTAACACTCACCATGTGTGATCTCAACTTCCCTAGTCTATTAACCACACTTCAACTCTATAATGCCCAAAACTACCACAACTCCTCCTACTCCTCTACATAGGCTACATAAGTCAAGCATTGCACCACTCCATCTAGAATCACCATGACTCTCTCACTAAATATTACATCCACATTGAGTGACTTAGACTCTAAGTCCTCCCTTGCTCACTACACATACTACTAAATAATACTTGGAACTATCAAAGCACCTTGGAACAACCTCAACTCCTCAATTCCAATCTTGCATGCTCCTCTAACATGCACATGTCTCCATGAATCTCCACATCCTGTTGGTCTCCCCTAGCACATAATGAATCTTGAAGACTAGCCCTGGCCTCCATGGAGTTGTTGACTGCCTTTGCCAAACACTAAATCCAAATATTGAGCCTTGACTACTTCGACCCCATGTCTATGTCTACATGCCCTCATTGGTGAACAACTTGTTCTCATTGCATCCACTGCACTCAAACCAACCCTTCATGTATACACACAATATTACTCAACTAGGTTCCTTTTTCATGCATACCTACTTGAGTTGTAAATCCTACCTCCATCATTCATCCAATCCCTTGGACATTGTACCCAATTTCCAACTCAATTATGCCACCATAGCTTCAAGTATGAATTACTTCACCCATTTTAGTCATGCACCCCAAGCCTTTTTTTTCTTTCCTTCCATCATGACACACCTCTTTGAGCCATGTCACACATCTACCTCTTTAGTCACTTTGCACAAATCTACCTCGTGGCCTGGCTCACCATGAGCACTCCTCTAGAATACCATATCTCGATTGCCACATAGGACCACCATAGCCTTTGAGATACCATCCCAATGAAAATCCAATCCACCACATAACATGGATGAACATCTGGTGCCACACCCCTTTGATACCACCTGCATAGACTCTTGATTGTATGATACATCCCCTACATAGCTCACCGTAAGCCTCCAATGCAGAAACTCTTGACTGTATGATACATCCCCTACTTAGACAAATTGTTCTTCTCCTACCATGGGACTAGGTACTCCATTTCCCCATCTTTTAGAACTTAGATAGCTTGCATTGAGTCATCACCAACATTGGTCCAACTACTATGCTTCACTAAGTTAGGGACCCTTGCATTGCCATTGAACCTCACCCTAGTACGATTAGGTGAAGCCACTCTTCTTTGCTCGTAAAACTATGTGTTAACTCTATCTCACTTGGAGACTAGAGGGAAGGACTACTCTTCTTTGTCCCTCTTGAGGGAGTTCGACTACCTAAGCCACCCTAGATGCACATTGACACTTACCCTTTGTGGTTACACCTCAACTCAGCTCCATGTCTCCCCTACACTATAACCATGCTAGTGGGAAGATCACATAGCACAACCCCATGTTACACCTCACCTTTGTTCCACACCCTACCTACACCACAACTATGCTAGAGGGAACGACTTGTAGTATAGCCCCATTGGATACACCTCAAATCCATCCCAAGTCAGGGTCTTACACCACAACTATGTGTTCCTAGCACATGACATAGCTCCATTGCATACACCTTGGATTGATACAAGGCCTCACCTACACTACATTATTCTTCATCTAGATTTGAAGCACAAGCCCATTGAATACTCCTTAGCTTGACACCATGTCTTGCCTAGTTTGCACCTGTGTGCACCCAACTTTCTGCACAAGCCTGTAACCTTAGAGATTCATCTTGTGAATCAACAACCCTTTACACTACCAAATGATTAAGATCCATCGTAAAAGGAAGTGATGCTTACCTAGAATAACATGGAAGATAGAATGTCTACGAACATTTGAATTAGAAAATCCAAACTAATTATCCACCACATCATATTTCTTCCAAGATATTTGTACTTGAAATGGTCGCACCAAAAAGCTAATAAAATAAACAATGCATGTGATCAAATGCTGATTAATTTCAACTATTCAGTTATTGAAATAAAATTTACAATAGCAACGAAATTAGGAGGAAAATTGAAGCTCTTACTAGGATGCATCAACCCAAAGAATGACATCATATTTGAAATGTCGAAAAAACAAGCAATCATTCTTGTCATGCAATTCTCGCAACCTATGCTTAAATTCCACGTCATCTAAAACCCTTATTGTATAATTGGATTCAACATCTCCATTTTAGCATCCCCCTTTAAGTTGATCAATGAACTTGTGATGGGGACGACTTAAACATCACACATTAAGGTTTGCTTCCAAGACTAAAAGTGATAAATTATCAAAGTTGAATTATTTCTTCAAACATAAAATATCTTAATAAATTAAAAAAATTAAAAATTAATTAACATCTAGTCTCCATCGAAAAATTACAAAATCTACCTCTATAATATTCATATAACCATCGGATTCACTGGTCAACGATCTTTCAGGGAAAAGATTAATGGGTAGCTAGCGAAAAAGAACAAGGTTAGTCCTTTTGCCAGCAGGGTCCTTTTTTTTGCACTAACCAGCATCTTTTCCCACGGTAATTCCTTGTGAACAAGGAAGGATTAGCGATTAAACCAAACTTCGTTGATGCTGTTTTATTTCCTCGAGACGAGTAGAAGCTTCCGTCATGTCTGGTCGAACATCCCTGTCTGATGCGAGGCACCTGAACGCCAGTTCGGCAACTGCAGAAACTATGAGCTTTACCTCCTCCCTCATTCCAATCTTCAAATCTGGATCCAAAATTTCATCCAGAGCTCCTCTTCTGATTATGTCAGATGCCATCACTGTGAGGATTATTTTGGCCACCCTTAAACATCACACACTAAGGAAAAAATTAAACTTGAGAAAAATAAGTCAATTTTGACTATTTAACATTTTTGGTCTAGGAATTAAGCTTAATGTGTGATGTTTAAGCAACTCCAATTATTTCATTTCTATTTTGGCTCGTATCCACAGCAACTTTAGCAGAAATGATCTCGATCAAAACAACCCCAAAGCTGTAAACATCAGACTTATCTGTGAGTTGAAAGCATTCGTGGTAATTTGGGTCTATATACCCTGGTGTACCTTGCGGCGCAGTTGTGATATGCGATACATTCACAGGCAAAAACCTGGAAAGCCCCATATCTGCAACTTTTGCACCGAAATTTTCATCCAGAAGAATGTTGGTGGATTTGACATCTCTGTGTAATATGGGCGGATGTAAACTATGCAAGAACGCCAAAGCCTGAGCAGTTCCTACGGCAATGTTCAAACGAGTTTCCCACGGCAAACCCTCTGGAGTTCTTCGGCTCCCGTGAAGATGATCGGCTAAGGTCCCATTCGCCATGAATTCGTAAACCAGCAGTAAAACTGGACTCCCTGGATCGCTACAGCCGTAAAGATCCACAAGATTTGGATGTTTCAGACTTGATAAGATATGTACCTCGTTAATGAATTGCTCCACGCTCTTACAATTTTGCTGATAAAGCTTCTTTACTGCCACATCTCGTCCGCCTCCAAGCTTCCCAAAATACACCGACCCAAATCCTCCATCTCCAACTATGTTTCTCTCGTCGAAGAAATTTGTTGCCCATTTAAGTTCTTCATATGAAAATATGGTCAAATTAACATACTGCTGCCGGTATACTTCCAATTCATTTCTTTCATAATCTCCGAGATCTCCAGGAAGGCCCCGCCTGGGATACTGCCTCGTCTTTATATAAACTAGCAGCAGTACCACTGCTGCTACCAGGGCAGTGCCTCCAATGGAAAAACCTGTATAACAATTGCATAAATCAATGACTTTTAAGTAGTTTATTTTGAGATTGATTTTGGAAGAGAGATGCAAGCAATCGTTGGGCTCAATAGAAATTTGTATAGAACTTATGCGAACTAAAGAGAACGCATATGCATACTCACCTAGAATTAGACCAATGGAACTCTTATTATCTGCAATGATTCGTTCACAAATTCCGTAAGTAATAGATACAAGCTGTTCATCTTACTGTAGAATCTCGAAAACAGGGCAAAACAGAGAGATATAAAAAAGTACAGAGAACGATTTGATTGTTTCATAGTGTGTTAAAATCTGCCTGTTTGTAATATCCTCCCCTGATTTGAACTTTGACTTGTAGAAATTTAACTTAAGGAATATTGTCAAACACTTTGTATGCAAACTCATAAAGCTGATTTCTTCAATAAATTGCTTTCCAATGAGTAGATTTACGAACAACTATGAAGTGACATTAAAATGCATAATACACATCATAACATTTTCACAAACACTTGGCACACATTCAATAGTATATAAAAAATCTGGAAACTCTTTCAATCTACTGATAAAGGGTGATTTTTAAATGTAGATGTGCACTTACAGCTGCCTTAAAGACTGCAACAACTATTCAGACTTGTATTCAACAATTATTATGCAAAGTATCAAAATTTGACAGAAGAAACCTGGAATTAATTGCCGTAGTATTTTGCAGATGTAGTCGGCAGCCCTCCAAACTTCTAATTAGCCGAAAAAATAAGTAAACTTGATACCAACACTGTTCACGCCGTACTGTAGCAAAATACTGTTCATGCCGACTATAGCAAAATACTGTTCATGCGGCACTATAGCAATAACTAACTTCAGATCTGCATTTCAAACTCTTGTAAATTTCTTTATGCAAACGCCCCAAATGAAACCCAGTGTGTCTCCTGAAGTGAAAACACCCTTGATCCTCCTGACTGTGTCTTCCAACAGCGAAGAGAATGCTAGCAAAGAGGGATTCCGTCCTCCAAGCCCGATAATTGGATATCCAGCAATATAACATTAATCTTCATCCAAGCATACAAAAAAAAGCTCTTCCATTTCTTTTATAGTGTTCTCACAAGAGCTCAATCCTTCGTTTTCTCAATGTGGGATAAAACATAACTCCCTTTATGTACCTTATGTCTCCAATGTGTTATAAAAATAAAAGGAACTCTTTTAATTTAAATATTTCCCACAAACTATAGTCTATGCATTAATAAAGTTAAATATTTAAATTTAACTTTATAAAATGGCTTTATCAATGCATAACAAATCTTATCAATGATAAATAAGTTTTTCTGTCGATTTTAAACAATTACCATCGACATACCATTGTGATTGAATGTCCGGCCATGTTCAAGATGACTTACTATAAATAGTAAGTATGCCCAAAGTTGCCCCAGAACCCCTCAGAAAGACTTGCAACTGAAACTGTCTAGGCCAAATGGCCTCTAAGCCCCTTTAATGTCCTAGTTAGCCTACGGGACTGTGGGGAAATAGGCTAACGACAACATCATGCTATGAATGCTAGAAAGGGGACATTACAGTCCACCCTTTCCAAAATTGCTTGTCCTTAAGCAATTTCAGCTCTGGATGCTGCAATATCTGCTCATTTTCCCAAGTAGCATCCTCGACAGGTAGGTTCCTCCACTTTACTAGATACTCCCTAATAGTCCTCCTGCAAAGCACCCTCTCCCTGGAGTCAAGTATGGCCTCGGGAACCAAGATAAGCTTTCCCTCATCATCAAGAGGTGGGAATACTACTGAAGGCACCACATTGGGACCCAATGCCTTCTTAAGGCGTGACACATGGAACACATTATGCACTTTACTGTCTGCAGGCAACTCCAACTCATAAGCTACTTCGCCCACTCTCCTGATTACTTTGAACGGTCCATAGTAGCGTGGTTTCAATTTCTCTGCTCCACTCTTCTTGAGAGAGGACTATCTATACGGCTGTAACATGAGGTACACCATATCTCCCACCTCAAAAGACCTCTCAACCCTGTGCTGATAAGCATATTGCTTCTGCTGATTTTGTGCTTTTTGCAAATTTTCTTTCAAGGATCGCATAATGTCCTGGCACTCCTGCAAAGTATCCTTGGCCTTAGGCACCCTGCTATCCCCAAATAAAAAGTCCAAAAAATTAGGAGCATCATACCCGTACAGTACCATAAAATGGGACATTTGAATAGACATATGGAAAGAGGTATTATAGCAGTACTCCCCTAGATGTAGCCACTTCACCCAAGCCTTCTACTCTCCTGCAATGTAGTTTCGAAGGTACCCCTCAACCCATTTGTTCACTATCTCTGTCTGCCCATCAGTTTGGGGGTGGTAGCTGGTACTCGAAGTGAGCTCTGTTCCACATAACTTGAACAACTCCTGCCAAAAGTGGCTCATAAATCTGATGTCTCTGGCACTGACTATGCTCCGTGGTATCCCATGTAGTCTAAATACCTCTCGAAAAAATAGTTCTGCTATTTGTGCTACTGAATATGTAGACGAAATTGCAAAGAAATGTGCAAATTTCATCAATCTGTCTACCACAACAAAGATACAATCGCGACCCTGTGCCTTGGGGAGGCCTGTGATAAAATCCATGGAAATGCTATTCCACTTCTTCTCTGGTATGGGTAGGGGCTGTAGTAAACCACCTGGAAAAAAATGTTCCTGTTTGTTCTGCTGACACACAGGGCATTCCCTCACAAAATGAAGCACCTCTGATTTGAGTCCTTTCCAAGTGAAGCGCTCTCTCACCTGTCGATATGTCTTAAAGAATCCGGGATGTCCTGCCATTGGTGAATCATGAAATGCCCTCAAAATCTTCTGCTTCATAGCAGACCCGGGTACTAAATAAATCCTTTCCTTGTAGATGATCAGATCATTTACGACAGTGTATCGACTATCTTGAATAGCTCCCTCAATAATGCTAGATGCCCAACTATCCTTAGCATATTCTGCCAAGATCATCTCTCTCTAATCATCCATGACTATCCCAACAACAAACAAATGAGGCCTTCTAGATAAAGCATATGCAACAATATTTTTCTTCCCTTTGACATAGGCTATGTCGAAATCATAGGCCTGTAATTTACTCACCCATTTCTATTGCCTGCCATTAAGGTCCTTCTGTCCAAGGAAATGTTTCAAGCTATTATGATCTATTTTTACTGTGAATTGGCTTCCCACTAAGTAATGCTTGAACTTAGCTAGCGCGTGCATGATTGCTAGCATCTCTTTGTCGTAGATGCTGTAGGTTCTCTCCACACCTCGTAATTTTCTACTCTCATATGCAATGGGATGTTTGTCTTGCATGAGAACAACGCCTATGCCCTCTCCCGAGGCATCACACTACAGCTCAAAGGGCCTGGTGAAATCTGGAATGGCTAAAACAGGACATGTACTCATAAGCTCCTTAAACCTGTCAAAACAATCCTGAGCACTCTCTGACCACTTGAAACTATCTTTCCGTGTCAAATCTGTAAGTGGTGCTACTATCTGTGAAAATCCCTTCACAAATCTGCGGTAGAACCCACAAAGCTCGAGAAATCCCTTGAGTTGTGAAGTGTTCCTCGGTGGTGACCAATCCAGAATGGCCCTAACCTTGTCTGGGTCAACCCGAACACTTCCTGCACTAATAATATGCTCTAGATAGAGCAACTCTGTCATCCCAAACTCACATTTACTCATCTTGGCATATAATGACTCCCTCTCTAGAATACTGAGCACTGTATCAATATGCTTCAAATGTTCCTCCCAAGTACGACTGTATATCAGTATATCATCAAAAAATATCGACACAAACTTCCTCAACTGATCTCTGAACACTCTATTCATACAGGACTGGAAAGTGGCAAGGGCATTTGTCAACCCAAAGGGCATGACTAAGAACTCAAAATGTCCATAGTGGCATCTAAAAGCTGTCTTCTCCACATCCACCTCTCTAACCCGTATCTGATGGTAGCCGGATCTCAAATCAATCTTGGAGAAGTAGCATGCACCATGCAATTCATCAATAAGCTCATCGATGCGCGGGATAGGGTATCGGTTCTTGATTGTCTTCTTGTTTAGCTCCCTATAATCAATGCACATCCTCATTGTACCATCCTTCTTCTTCACCAATACTACTGAAGAAGCGAAAGGACTTTTGCTTGGCCGTATGTGCCCCATATCAATCAACTCCTTAATTGCCTTTTCTATTTCATCCTTACATCTCTTCGGATGGCGGTAAGGTGTGATGATAACTGGCTTAGCCCCTTCCTCTAATTCAATAACATGCTCGATTCCCCTATCCGGGGGTCTCCCTGGAGGTATCTCACAAAACACCTTAGTATGTTTGGTTATTATTTTTTGTACATCTGGTGGATACTCTTGTTTATGCTGCTCTGTCATCTCAGGCATTACTCTAAACTCTGCTGCCCACTGCACCTGATCATGTCTAAAGAAACTCTGCATCCGCTTGAGTGACACCACTCGAAGTCTCCCATCTAACAAACCTCTGAGCACTATCTTCTTACCATTTGCCTCAAACCTCATTTCCATTTTCTCAAGGTTAAATGTAAACTCTACCAGAGACTTCATCCAGTTCATCCCAAGCACCATATCCTGATCACCAATGTTGACCACAAAGAAATCTCCTGTCATGTCATAATATCCCAAACGAAGCTGCAAGTTGGAGATTTTTTTGATACATTCAATTTTGAAGCCATCAGCAACCATCACCTTAAATCCCCTATGCTCCTCTATATGTAGCCCTCTGCGTGTCACAAACTTCTCATCAATGAAGTTATGTGTCGCCCCTGTATCAATGAGTGCCACAACTCTCTGTCCATCCAAGGTTCCCCTAACTTTGAAAGTGACGGCCTCCTGTATACTTGACAACTGAGCTATCGTGCTATCACCATGTGCTTCCTCCTATGAAGAACTATCATCATCTCCATTTGATTCGGATGACTGCTCTGAATCTCCATCTACTGACTCTTCGGCTGAAAAGTACTCCATCTGCTTAGCTTTTGCTTTCAATGGACACTTATGTGACAAATCCCAAGGCTCCCTGCAATGAAAACAAAGCTTCTTCTTCCTGAGATCATTAAGTGTCTCATTGTCCAACCTCTTATTTTCCTCCTTAGCTGGCTGAACCTCTTTATGAAAAGGTTTCCTGTCCTTATCTTTTCTTGAAGGGAAACTCTTTGCCTAGAATTTATTTTTTGAAGATGAAGAGGAATCCATGTCACGAGCTTTCTTAATGGCTTCTTGCAAAGTGGGAGGGTTGAGAGCTTTAATCCACCCTCTCAACGGATCAACTAACCCATCCATAAATAGAACTAGTATCCTCCGTTTAGATACATCTATTACTAACACTGCAAGTTTCTGAAACTCTGAAATGTATGTTTCCAATGATCCCCACTGTTTAAGCTGAGCTAACTCCTTGAAATGGAGTTCTGGATCCTTCCTATCAAAACGTTCAATCAGCCTCTCTGTAAACTCCACATATGAGGTAATGTGTGCATGTCCCATAGTGACTATACCATGATGCCACCACTCGTGTGCTAACCCATCCAGATGAATTGCTGCGTACTTAATAGCTTCTTCCTCGGGCATAGGGTTCAATTGAAAGTATGTGTCAAGCTTTTGAACCCAAGCTCTTGCTGTAGACTTTCCTGACCCATCATAATATGGTAACTCAAGTCTCCCTACTTTCTTCCGTAGCTCATAGCTCTGGTTCCTGTCATGTCCAAATGGCATATGTTTCATCCGCACATCCATATACTCCCTAAAGGTAATTGCAGCAGTAAAATCTGGCCCTCCGATTTCCCAATCTCTCCTCAACTGGTCCTGTATATCAGTAATCTGGGGCTCTGGTACGAGCTGCTCTGGAGCTCTAGGAGGAAATGTAGGAATCATGGCCCTTGAACTCGCTGTCCTAGCTCGCTGGGGTGCATGACCGAAATTGTTCCCAACTTGTTCATCTCCATTATGTGTCCCATCCTGATCATTTCCATTCTGATTGTTACCATTCTGATTATTTCCTCCACCCATGTTAGCATTCAACCCCATTTGACGAGCCATCATCTGCATCATAAGATCCAATCTTTGATTCTGTTCTTGTGCTCTTTGTTCTGCTACTCGTTGACCCTATACCAAGGTCTCTAATAACTATAAGAATCTTTCCTCTCCAGGCTCTGGACCGGGATTCTCGCCTCCACCTAATCTTGTATTCCTGTCATCTCGGTCACCCATATTGCTGTCTTGATTAACGAATACCTCCGCTATGTCTGTATGACTGGATTCTATACCCCCCTATACGGATGAACTAGACTGTTTGCTTTGCAGGTCTGAACTCCTACTTTGTCTTGCTCTGGTATTGTAGAAATTATAAGGCCCCTGTCGCATGCTCAAACATAAATGCTCTGATTTTAGTGTTTTGACATTTCATCAAATATTTTCCCCTCTATTCGCTAGTTCCAAATTTCCTATGAGACCTCCACAGGATGGCAGGACTTATAACGCTGATACCACTGTAATATCCTCCCTTGATTTGAACTTTGACTTGTAGAAATTTAACTTAAGGAATATTGTCAAACACTTTGTATGCAAACTCATAAAGCTAATTTCCTCAATAAATTGCTTTCCAATGAGTAGATTTACAAACAACTATGAAGTGACATTAAAATGCATAATACACATCATAACATTTTCACAAACACTTAGCACACATTCAACAGTATATGAAAAATCTAGAAACTCTTTCAATCTGCTGATAAAGGGTGATTTTTAAATGTAGATGTGCACTTACAGCTGCCTTAAAGGCTGCAACAACTATTCAGACTTGTATTCAACAATTATTATGCAAAGTATCAAAATTTGACAGAAGAAACCTGGAATTAATTGCCGTAGTATTTTGCAGATGTAGTCGGTAGCCCTCCAAACTTCTAATCAGCCGAAAAAACAAGTAAACTTGATACCAACACTGTTCACGCCGTACTGTAGCAAAATACTGTTCATGCCGACTATAGCAAAATACTGTTCATGCGGCACTATAGCAATAACTAACTTCAGATCTACATTTCAAACCCTTGTAAATTTCTTTATGCGAACGCCCCAAATGAAACTCAGTGTGTTTCCTGAAGTGAAAACACCCTTGATACTCCTGACTGTGTCTTCCAACAGCGAAGAGAATGCTAGCAAAGAGGGATTCCGTCCTCCAAGCTCGATAATCAAATATCCAACAACATAACATTAATCTTCATCCAAGCATACAAAAAAAAAGCTCTTCCATTTCTTTTATAGTGTTCTCACAAGAGCTCAATCCTTCGTTTTCTCAATGTGGGATAAAACATAACTCCCTTTATGTACCTTATGTCTCCAATGTGTTATAAAAATAAAGGAAACTCTTTTAATTTAAATATTTCCCACAAACTATAGTCTATGCATTAATAAAGTTAAATATTTAAATTTAACTTTATAAAATGGCTTTATCAATGCATAACAAATCTTATCAATGATAAATAAGTTTTTCTATCGATTTTAAACAATTACCATCGACATACCATTGTGATTGAATGTCTGGCCATGTCCAAGATGACTTACTATAAATAGTAAGTATGCCCAAAGTTGCTCCAGAACCCCTCAGAAAGACCTGCAACTGAAACTGTCTAAGCGAAATGGCCTCTAAGCCCCTTTAATGTCCTAGTTAGCCTACGGGACTGTGGGGAAATAGGCTAACGACAACATCATGCTATGAATGCTAGAAAAGGGACATTACACTATTCTCAGTTGATAAGTAGGAGATTACACTATTCTCAGTGTTTTTTATATCTCTGTGTCTTTTTTATATCTCCATGTCTGTGTCTACTTCCAGCTCTGTTTTCCAGATTCTACACTTCTAAAAATCAACATATATTGGAGAAACAGAGAGCAATATGTTTACCTGCGGGGCATATGTCAGGATATGGAATGTGCCTGCAGTTGCAATGAAACTGCATGGAGATGTTATAACCACAATGGCCAACACTTATCTGGCAGTCTCTGCATCTTTGGCTGAGATTCCATTTAATTGGGAAACCTCCACACAAGATTTGGTGGTCATCCACCGGTCCACCTGAGCTATCAACCGGCAAAAAAACTTGTGCTTTACATAATTCAGCCCAATTAACGGCTGTTGTCAAATTTTAGTGCCAGTCACGGTTGCATATTAACCCAGCCGTTTCATTAGGCAAGTCTATCCATCCTGCTTTGCAATGGCCTCCAAGGCTTATGTCTATGTGTGTCTCGGCAATATGAAATTGAGAGCTGGACCTTAATTCCGTGTAGTTATTGCAAGATGGATCGCAATTATCGCTTAGCTCCTTGTCGATAATTGTCATGGTACCTCCCATTATATGTTTGAAGAAATAAGCTTTCCGAAGCAGTATGTAATATTTCTTACCAGTGATATCAAGCACGGGTTTTGGCAATGTATGACCGTAATCACAGTCGATCTGAAGGCTTAAGTCCTCGTGGCCGCTATTGTTAAATCCAAAAGGGTAATCGAAAACATGTTCACCACAGGTGAAAGGAAATGGATGAGCGAAAGAGAGAAGACGGAGCTGTACAAGGAATATCGTGAACAATAGTAGAAGACAGATAGTGAAAGAAGGGGATAAATCTCGAGTCTGATGCAGCGCCATAGCTGGAGAAGTGGGAGTTGGGAGTTGAATTGCAGTTTCAAATAATATGTACCGATGGAAGAGGAGTTGGAAGAAGGCAACCGTGGCAAAGCGACCAAACGTGATTGTCGACGCCCATTCCTGTCCTGTCCATAAAAAATGTATTTTCTATATTTTATTATTTAAGACGTACTTGACCCGTTTCAGGTCAACGCTATAATTACCATAGAACTCATAATCTACATTTGAGTCATGGTTTCTTTATGAATTTGCTTTGGCGTGATGACCTTTCTCTAGAAGTTTTGTTTTTTGTTTTTTTCTTCTTTTTTATGATTTTCATATTGTTATCATAATTTGATTGTGTCGTAATAAGTCAAATTTATTGATTCATGTTTTATAAGTAATGGTTCTTACGAATCTATTTCTAATGATAACGAATGAAAATATCGCTCAGCACTAAGACTTTCCCTTTGTGAGCATCACCTACATCCAATGAGTGCTATGTGTTCCATTCATTATCATGAGAAATCGATTCGTGCGAACCACCACTCATTAAACATGGATCAATGAGTTTGACTTGCTATGAAAAGTATCTCCTATTTATCTATTTTATGGTTGTTCTTAGTCTTTGCCTTATAGGCATGAGACTATAGCTTTCACCTCACTTTTGCCAATTAATCATCTTTCTTGGAAAACTTGAATACATAGTTTAGACTATAATGTTCGCTAAAAAATATATTACAATTAATTTTTTTAATATTCTATGTTTTTTATTGATTGATCCTTTCAATTTTTCCCAGTGGTTTTAAAGATTTTAATAGGAGAAAAATGGTAAATTTGGGCCCATCATTTCGTAGGTGTACGACAAGCCATTATGGAGTTGCCTTTTGCAAGTGTACGTGTTGTTATAGAGTTCTCTTTAGTAGGTGAGAAACAAAATCTTTGTAGGTGTATGATAGACCACATAAAGTAACCCTTTATTTTCCCACTTCCATGGCTAGGTGTGATATTCAGGTTGTTGATTAGGAGCTTTCATAAGTTACAAGTTTTTATTGCATATGTGTTGCTTCACATATGCTACTACGAATATTGAGGAATGAATTATTTGTGAACATACTAGGTATGAATTCAAAGTTGTACTATTGTTTTAGTAGGGTTTTCCATACACATGCATTTTTCTCTTGATTATTTCATTTGAAATTTCACTCAACTGATTTTTCCTTTGATTTTAGTTGTTAGCAAAGCATTATCTCTATAGATTTGAAAATGGGTTCCTTCTTTTTGTTGTATTTTGATATAAATTGTACTTAGACATGTATTTATGTCCATAACTCATACATCATTGTTTTTCTTTATATTAGTTGGTGTTAAATAATAGGCCCCATGGATGTGTTACTGAGCTAAACCAAAATGTCCATCTGAGGGACACAAAAGCTGTTGCTACACCCCTTTTTCATTTCCCCAATTTAACATAGATTTTGTAGTGTTGTTTGATAAATGAATGAACTAGTGGGGATTATAATACCCAGTTTTGTTGTCACACTTTGTGTCTATAATGGAGCCTTTCTACCTCCTAAAAAATCTAGTCACACCTAAATAAATATGATTTTTTCAAGTCCCTTACATAGGGATTGTAGGCTATGGCGGTCAGAATTCGATGTCTCAACACATTAGCCCAAGTCTTTATGCTCCACATTTGTCAAGAGAAAATCAGCATCGTTTTTCAAAACTATTCTAATTTTCCATTAGCCCTTTAAAATCATTCTTGAAATGGTTGAGGCTAAGCCTGAACCAACCATTGATAACATATATATATAATATTTTTGGCTCATTACCAACCTATCAAAGTTGTCATACCATGAAGTCACTTGTGCTTCCAATTAAATAGATGCAAGATGAAGATAATCACTTGTTGGCTCTATTCTTCTTGGATTGTCCAAACACTTTACCTCATGGACAATGTAATCTTGGACTAGATGACATTCATACATTTAACTCCACCTATGGACAATACATAGAGTTAATTAATCCTCCAAAATGTTTCTTATTGGGTGTGTGCACCAAGATGGTGGATAGAAAAATATACACCACCCTAAAAAATAAATAAATTTCAATAACCTGCTCAAGTGATATTCAAATTCAAATAATTGCTAGGCTTGGCTACCAAACCTAGCAAAAAAATCATAAAATACAACACCCGGTCAAGTTTTGACGGTCTACGAAACCCGATAAGTTTTTAAAAGCATATTATGCTCTATAACCTTTTTTAGTTTCACAAAACCTAATTGGGTTTTGTAGAAGCTATAATGTTTTTGGTTTCCCATAACTTTGGCCATTTCTAATGCCAAAAACTACTGAGCAGTAATAAAGGAAATTAGAAAAGAGTCATAATTCAATCGAGTTTTTCCCAAATAGTTGGTTTTAAAAAAATTTCATCTATTCCACCTTGTAAACATGGTAAGGTTTCAAGTTGTTTTTCATTTTTGTTTTCATTTCTTAAAAAAATTAGGGTTTAGATTTATTTTTTAAATTTCTATCAGATGACTCAAAGAATCATAGAAAATGAAATAGAGATGAAAGACTACCTCCTGCACTTACTCAAATCAAACTATAAAGATACTTCACATGATGAAGCACAAAACCCTTAACTCACTATAGGGCAGCCACAAAACCCTTAAGTCTGTAGTACAACTACTAAATCCTCAAAAACTATCGCCACCTAAAATCCTTAACAAACACTTCCACTTGTAAACCCTATGTCTCCCATTAGATCATTTAAATGCTACACAAGACGATCTTGACATCAACTCCCTTACTTGGTATAGCTCAAATATTTCATAATTGGTCAACTGGATGAAGTCATCTAGTCTTGATCACCACTCAACCCTCAATGATATACTAAAATGGTCAATAATGCAAATGAGATGTCTACAGAGGCTATGAAATAGGATTCATAGAGAGATAGCTGACATGCATTTTATGGGAATGGATATACTATGACCAAGTAAAAATTAAGGGCATACATAAAGGTGATATTGTAGAGCTATTAAACTAGTGTACACAAAACATTAAAAATTAAGATAACATTTGTAAACTAAGTAAACTAGCAATACTTATGATAAGACGAAGGAAACACCTTTAAGGTGAGAAAATGATGAATGGTAAGTTCCCCAAGTGTGACCTTGATGTTATCAATATGTCCGAGTAAGGATGTATGTGTGCTCAAGCATGCTTCAAGTCTTTAATGGATAAGAGTCTTCAAATGGATGAAATGTGGTGTATGGGGTAACTGAGGATTCCTACATAGAAAAGGTATGATTCAGTGATTTATTTTCCTAAGGGACATTATAAGTTTGCATGGGAGTTGAATGAATTGTGAGAGGGGAAGGGTCCAATTTATAGGCTAAGGGGTAGCGAGATGGAGGGCCATGATACAAGGATGGAGGAAGGATGAGGGAGGGCTAGGATGTAAGGAAGGGGGAGCACATGGATTGTGCTTCTTCAAAGCCCTAGCCTTGTGACAAGTGTCATAAAGGGATTGGATGGTCAAAGTGGAGGGTAAAAGGGAGTTATGAGGGAAGAGGAGTGTGGAAGAGGGATACAATAGGAATTTAAGGGCCATTAAGGCATGTAAGAGCCATTAATGCTCTTGGATAGGAATGTAATAGGATGAGGGAAGACTTTGATTTTAGCTTGGGTTAGAAAGTCTCAACCCATGTTTAAGGTTGTCAACATGTTTAGGAGGGGGTTTAGGCTTAGCTTTGGATGGGATTAGGAGACAAATGGGTTGGGGCTTAATGAGGTAGGTTAATTAACTAGATAAGCGGGGTTAGCATGGGTGAATGGGTTGGATTTAGCTAATTATAGGGTTTAAAGATGGTTAGGATTTAGGATTGATTTATTAAATGATTTATTTAATAAGTTGGGAGTGTGAGATTAAATTAAATAGATTTATGAATTTTTGAGTTTAATAGAGGAATGAGAACTTAATTGATAAATTGATTTTGGGTTATCATTTGATTTTATCAATTGGACTATAGCTAATTAATTAAATTAATTAACTAGGGGGTGATAATTAATTAATTAAATATAAAGGATTTAATCAATAATGTCCAAGGAGATGACTAAATAAGATTACCTAGTGGTGCAATATGATTTAGGTGTTTACATTTTACCCCTCTTTCACATAGTATAGGGACAACACTATTTCAAAGAAGTTTGAATATAAACAACACAAGGAATATTTTTACGAAAACAATGTTGCCCCAGTCTTGAGTAGAAGAGGAGATAATGGACTATGTGATGGCCCTTCAAGAAGGTGGTGGGGAGAGAAGGTGACACTCAATGACTTCTTGAAATTGTACAAGTGAGGGTGAGGAACAGGACACATTAGGACTAACAAAAACATAAAAATGACAATTAAATTATAGGAATAATAAGACAGGAGGAAAAATGGGGTCACTGGGGTGTTAGTGAGGGAAGTAGGGCACCATAGGGGGCCTATAAGAGGGTGTATGAGGGATATAAGTGATTATCTACTCTCATATCGATGATGACATATTGCAATTTTTGAGCTTTGAGTTGGAGAATGTGATGGTTATGGAGGGATAGCTAGAGCATTGGGTAGACATGGTATGGTGAGTACTGGCATGGTGGACACCAAACTGATTGGTATGTGCTAAAACCTTTTCTTTCTATTTTTTCTATTACTATTTTAGCATTCTTGAAATTTCAAAACAACATTCTTGCAAGCATGGGTCTAGTGGGAAGGCGCTAGAGATCCATAGGACAGTAATCCTGGGCAAGGGCCAAGGGTAAGGGTTAAAAAAGGGGAGGTGGAAGCCATTTTCATAGTCAAGAAATTTTGGCTCACATTTTCACTAGAATGTGAATTTTCTTGGTAGGTTTTGCAAAAAAGTAAACTAGGACGTACGAATATAGTCTTGTAGAGAAGGGTGGTTTAGGGATAGTCAATGTAGGAACAAGGTTAGATTTAGAAATGAGAACATTGGGGTAAAGAGGGGTCATGGGAATGCAAACCTGCTTGTAGAAATATAGGTAAAGGGTGAATTATTTAGTTGGTGGGAGCGGAAGGGTGATGAAACATAGGTAGAAAGATTTATAAGGAAAGTAGAATTGACATACATGTTATGTGTTGGATGCAATGGTCACTGGATGCATTAGTGTTGCAAGAGTGATGTGTTATAGTTCTTCGTGCTAGGGAGCTATTCACACTAGTAGACTGGGTAAGGATCGACACTACTGGGCTGGGATACCTGGTGAGGTTACCACATACTCACACATATATGGCAATGTTTACAGCGTTATGCAAGTGTTGGCATAGTGCAACAAGTACATTTCATCTACTAACATGCAAGATGATTATGACCCTAGAGAATGTATATAGGATCTTTCAGCTACCAATGGAAGGAATGCCGATGATGGTGACAAGGGAGGTTACAGGAGAAAGGGCTCTACAGTAGCTAGTGGGTCTTAGAGTCTAGTTTTGGATCTAGAAGGACCAATTTTCTTTTGATGAGCACTTGGATTTGGTGGTAGTGCAACAACAAATATATTTTTGTGTGTGGGCTAGTGTTCAGGTATATTTCCCCAGATACGGGTGGTACATGTGTGCAAATTTCACTAGCATTGGTGATCATTTAGATCATGGATGATGGAGTCCCAATGACATGGGGTTCACTGATGTTGGTGGAGTTGTTGTTAGAATTAAAGCATAGGCAGAAATAACAATTACATGCAAATATAACCAATAAAAATAAATAATAGATCACATAGAAAAGAACACAAGGCACCAAGATTTAACACGGTTCACCCAATCTCTGGGCTATGTCCGCCAAACATCAAGTCCAATATTTTTATGATCCAATGATTACAACCTAATTACAATTTGTAATCCCTTACAACTTAGTACCGCTGTAAGAACCAATTTTGCATCACACCTTATGAAACAATCCCTAACCCTAAGCCCTTTTATACAAGTATTTTAATCTCTTTAGGGTTATAATTAATAATTACATGTCGGCCCAAAATCTCAATAAAATAGGGCCCAAAAAATAATAATTTCGGTGCGATGCCCCGAACCCCAAAGAATTTATGAAGTATGTAAAGTACTTTCCTGATCAGTCACCACAATTAAAAAATTTCCCACTTGGGGATTGATTAGGCTCCACACTAATGCTACCACATAGGGCTCCCACTGGATCAAAGCACTCAGGACTCTATAGTTCTTTTATTCATATTTAGTTTAGAAGACCAACTAAAGCTGAAGAGGAGTTCAACTTTTCCCTTGTTACTACCTTTGTCAACATATTTGCTGGATTGTCATTGGTATGTACCTTCTCTAGCTTTAACTGTCCATCCTCCAAAATTGATCGAATGAAATGGTACCACAATTGTATGTGTTTGGTCTTTGAATGCAAAGCTAAATTCTTTGTAAGATGAATGACACTTTGACTATCTGTGAACAAATAATTATCCTTTTGAGGATGTCCCAATTCTTGCAAGAAGAACTAAAGCCATATAATCTCCTTGGCTACCTTTGTAGTAGCTACATACTCTACCTCTATAGTGGATAAAGCATTAACCTTTTGCAATCTAGAAACCCAGCTCATGGCTGCCCCACCAACAATAAAGATGTAACCTGTAGTACTCTGCCTGGTATCAATATCCCCTACCAAATTTGAGTCAACATAGCCCCGTAAATTAGTAGTAGAGCCCCCAAAGTGTAAACACTTATTGGATGTTCCTCTCAAATATCTGACAATCCATTTGACTGCATTCTAATGCTCAATTCCTAGATGATTCATATACCTGCTAACAACTCCCACTACATGTGCAATATCTGGCCTAGTACATACCATAGCATTAATCAAGCTTCCTACAACTGAAGCATAGGGTACCTTTGACATCTTATCCTCCTCTTCTTGTGTCTTGGGACACATCTCCTTAGTCAATTTCAAATGACCAGGTAAAGGTGTGCTAACAGATTTAGCATTCTCCATAGAGAAACATTGCAACACCTTCTCAACATAATCAGCCTGAGATAGCGTCAATGTTCTATTTTTCCTATCTCTACAAATCTTCATACCAAGATTTGTTTTGCTGCTCCCAAATCCTTGATAGCAAATGCATGTGCTGATTGGCTTTTTAGCCCCTTAATGTGATCCATGTTAGACCCAGCTACAAGCATATCATCAACATATAAACATAAAATAATGTAGCTATCATCATCCTACCTCTTAAAGTAGACACAATGATCTAAATGACACCTACTGTAACCATGCTCATGCACAAAACTGTCAAATTTTCGATACCATTGCCGAGGTGCTTGCTTCAAGCCATATAAACTTTTCTTCAATTTGCACACTAAGTTCTCCTTACCTTTTACCGCAAATCCCTGTGGTTGAGCCATATATATCTCTTCATCCAAATCACCATGAAGGAAGGTTGTTTTAACATCCAACTGCTCTAAATGCAAATCTTCAGTAGTCACTAGACTTAAAACAGTACAGATAGAAGTCATTTTAACAATAGGAGAAAATATCTCATCGGAATCAGTTTCCTTTTTTTGTGCACATCCTTTTACAACTAACTTGGCTTTAAATCTTTTCTTACCTCTATTCTCTTCTTTTAACCTATAAACCCACTTATTATGTAAAGCCTTTTTACCTACAGGCAACTTGTACAAATCCCATGTCTTATTCTTTACCAAAGAGTCCATTTCATCTTTCATTGCAGACTCCCACTAAATCTTAGTATCCACCTACATAGCTTCATCATAACTTTCAGGTTCACTAGCATGAGTAAGTAAAATAGAATACAAAGAGCGAGAAAATCTTTACATGGAGGTCTAATTTGCCTTATTGATCTAATTTGCCTTGTTGACCATCTAACATTCATTGATGTATGTGGTATTTTTTGTTGTAGTTGTTGCACATCATGAGGAATGGCTGGAACATTAGTTTTTGGAGTGTCATCCAACACTACATAATCATCTTTTTTCTTCTCATGTTGCTGCAACAGATCTTTGTACAACACTTTCTCATTGAATATGACATCCCTGCTTCTTACAATTTTATGATTTTCAAAATCCCAAAGCCTATAACCAAATTCATTAATGCCATATCCAAAAAATACACATTTCTTTGACTTAGCTTCTAGCTTGGTTCTATTTTCAAAATCTATGGGAGCAAATGCTTCACAACTAAAGGTTTTGAGAAAAGAATAACTCACCTTCTTACCAGTCCATGCATCCTCTGGAATACCATAGCCCAAAGGAGCAGAGGGACCTCTATAAATCAAATATATAGTAGTATTAACAACCTCTACCCACATGTGTAAGGGCACCCCAACATGCAACCTCATGCTCCTTGTGTGTTCCATTATAGTCTTGTTCATGCATTCAACCACTCCATTTTCTTGTAGAGTCCTTGAAATAGTTTTCTATCTATGAATACCATTATTGGAGCAATAATCTTTGAATTTATGATTGCAATACTCACCACCATTATTAGATCTGAGACATTTTAATTTGTTACCAGTCTCATTTTCAACCAAGCATTTTCATTTCTTAAAAGTTTGAAATACATCAAATTTCTATCTAAGAAAATAAACCCATACTTTTCTAGTTGCATCATAAATAAATGTAACATAGTAATGAGAGCCACCAAGGGAAGATACTTGAGCTGGTCCCCATACCTCGGTATGCACAAGCTCTAATTTCTCCTTTTTATTTTTCTTCCCAGTTTTTGCAAAACTCACTCTCTTTTGTTTTCTATACACACAACTTTCATAGAAATCCATATTAACACATTTCAAACCTGGTAAAACTTTCTTTGAATGAAGTACTTTCATACCTTTCTCACTCATGTGCCCAAGTCTGTTGTGCCAGAACGCTGTATCATAATCTACAACAACTATTTGTTCTCCCTGCTCAACTACAACAATTGTTCTTGAACATTCATTTTTCTCTAAAAAAATTAAAGTAGAAGGAACAATATGACCTGTACAAAGATATAAGGTGCCTACTTTCACACCTTTTTCTATTACAAGGGAACCTTTTGAAACCTTCCAATTTTTATCATTAAAGTAACTACACAACGCTCATCATCGAGTTGACCTACTGAAATTAAATTCCTACTCAACCTTGGAACATGTCTTACCTCATATAGTAGCCAATGATTCTCATTCTACAAGTTAATCTTAATTTTTCCCTTTTCAACAATTTGACAGGGTTCATTATCCCCCAAATAAACAAGTCCAAAATCTACTAGGATGTAATCAATTAAATAAGCTCTATGAGATGTAGCATGAAATGAAGCACCAAAATCTAAAACCCATGAATCATCAACACTTTCTAAAGATAGAATCAAAGCATCCTCTTCAAATTTTTTACTTAGCACATTTACCTCCTTGTCTCCATCTGATTTATCTCCTTCATTTTTCTTTCGATTCCAACAATCTTCCTTGTTGTGCCTTGGTTTCCCATAGTACCAGCAATCATTCAGTCCTCTTGATTGAGATATCTTTCCCTTTGAATTTCTTCTTGATTTCCCACAATTTCAAGAATTACTTCCTCTCTTAGTTGTTCTACCCCTTCTTTATGCATTCAAAGCACTTCTTGATGTAGATCCACCTGAGGTTTTCCTACGAGTTTCCTCACTCAAAATAACACCGATCACATCATCATATTTTAGGGTACTAGATCTAGGAACAGAATTACTCATAGCCATTACCAAGCCATTCCACCTTTTAAGAAAAGAACACAAAATCAAGAGAGCCCTAATTTCTTCTTCAAAATTGATACCCATAGAAGATAACTGACTAGTAATAGTATTAAACTCATTTAAATGATCTGTAACAGATCCTCCTTCTGCCATTTTCATATTAAATAAATGCTTCATGAGAAATACCTTGTTTGAAGCCGAGGGCTTTTCATACAGTGTCGCTAAGGTTTTCATCAATTCTTCTATCATCTTTGCTTTTGTAATACTAAATGCCATTGATGGTGCCAAGCATAATCAAATGGTCCTACATGCCTTTCTATCCAAAAGACCCCATTCATCATTTGACATAGAACCCTGATTCTTGGCTTTGCCTTCCAATGACTTCCATAAATCCTTTTGATACAGATAGTCTTCCATTTGCATCTTCCATGACTGGAAGTTCTGCCCATTAAATCTATCAACCCTCAACTGTGAGACTTTCTTGCAGAGGATAACTGAAAAACAACTAGGCTCTGATACCACTTCTTAGGATTAAACCACAGACAAAAATAACAATTACATGCAAATATAACCAATAATAGAAAATAATAGCTCACATAGAAAAGAACACAAGGCAACAAGATTTAATGTGGTTCACCCAACCTCTGGGCTACGTCCACCAAACAACAAGTCCAATATTTTTATGATCCAGTGATTACAACTTGATTATGATCCGTAATCCCTTATAGTTCAGTACCGCTGCAAGAACTAATTTTGCATCACACCTTATGAAACAATCCCTAACCCTAATCCCTTTTATATAAGTATTTTAACCTCTTAAGGGTTATAATTAATAATTACATGTTGGCCCAAAATCTTGATAAAATAGTGTCCAAAAATAATAATTTCGAGGTGATGCCCCAAACCCCAAAGAATTTATGATGTATAGTACTTTCCTGATCAGTCACCACAATCTAACAGTTGTATAGGGATCTACATCAAATAGTCTACCAATGCATGGGGTAGCACCAGGGGAGGATTGTGGGATTTTTGACCCTACTACAGGTGTGGGCTTGGGAGCATATCAAGATGTTTACTATGATTCGCCAAAGAGATAGGTAGCTAGAGGAGCCTATAGTATATGGTTGGGGAGATTCACTCACATACCACCATACAGAGGAGGTGGAATATTGGTAGGTCCAAATCAACAAGATCTAGGTGGTGATATGAAGGTTATACATGGGTCTTCGTTTGTGGGTAGAGGATAGGTAGTAGTTTCCTTATACCATTTTGTCATGCTTTGTTTTTGGGTGATGAGATTTCATAACCGAGCAATATTGATTGGATATGGTGTTGTGATAGTTTGGATGATTTCGGGTCATACTTGGGGATCTTGTATGGTATCAGAGAGTTATAAAAGAAACATTAGCACTATTTGGGCTAGCTATACAGAGAGAGGTCTTGTTTCATACATGGTGAGACCAAGTGCCTTAAGGTTGGAGTTGGTTTGGTAGTGTGATAGATGTGGGGTCAACTCAAGAGTATAAGGATTAGTTCCAACCGTCAAGGAAAGTAGGTAGGGCATGAGTGACCAGGGAGGCTATAGTGACAGGGGAGATCACTTGAGTGGTGAGGAGGGGACAGTTTGAGGTTAGGGGATTGAGACAACTGGCATAGGCTATGGTATAGGGGGTGCCATAGAGGTAGAGATGGAGGGAGGGACATGAGGAGAAGAGGAGACGATAGGATGCAAGGTTGTAGCTAGAGAGAGGAGAGGGTATCCCCACAACACACACACAATTCTACCAGCCAGCTATTGTAGGATCCGCAACAGGAGAGGGACCAACTCTGAGGTAAGTAGGATTAATTTTGACATAAGGATGATGTGGCTCAAGGATAGGTAGATTGAGTGGCAATCGAGCTAGGGGTTTTATAGTTGGAGGCATGATAGTTGGTAGGCTAGATGACTACAATGGAGGCAGAGAGAGGGAGGCTCCACGAGAGGTTGGATACAATACATGAGGAGAGAGATAGGCTGGTGGCAAAGGTGCCAACCTTGCAAGTATAGATGGTGGTGGTGGAGTGTTGGAGGAGTTGAGGCAACTAAGGGGAGAGGTGGAGGATCTATGGGAGAGAGGAGGGTTCTACAGGGGGAGATACCATGCATTTGTATTAGAAGATAAAGTTAAGCATTATAGGTGGCTGACACATTCTAGCATAGCTGGCTCATAGACATGTATGTAGGGTGGTGGAGAGAGTGATGGAGTAGTGGGGGATCTTAGAGGATGGGTGGGTCTTAGAGGGCTAATGGGTCTCAATGGATAGGGTAGAGCCATAGGTCAGGGCATAGCTAAAGATGAGACAAGGGGATAGCGAGGAGGAGGGTTGAGGCAAATATTTTGGGTACTAGACAAGGAAGGATGAGGCCACCACCACCACTAGCAGCAACACAAGATGTAGAGAGGGACCCTTACAAGTCTCAAAAAAAGAAGGTGATGGACGAGGATGAGGATGAACACTGATATGTTGCAACTTTGTGATTGGCAAGATTTTGGTTGATATATAGAGATGTATTTTTCCAGGCATAGAATCAGATGTATTTGAAGTGATAGATATGTATAATTATGGATACTAGATTGGACTATGATGGACATTTGTATTCTTTTATAGATGGGTGATGCATTCTTTATTCATTGATATTATATATATATATATATATATATATATATATATATATATATATATATATATATATATATATATATATATATATATATATATATATATATATATATATATATATATATATATATATATATATATATATATATATATATATATATATATATATATATATATATATATATATATATATATGATTATTCTTTGGGGTGGGATATGTGTACTGAGTACTATGCTTATGTGATTTGTGATTGTATGTTTTGTGAGATGCATGTGGATAGATGTATGAGATGGACTAACATGAGTTATGCAAGATGTGATGGTAGATTGCGAGATATAATATATACATGAGCTGACACTTTTTGGTTCAGGATGGGAAGTTATTTATGAGATGTAGGATGATACTAACATGTTTGATGCAAGATATGATTATGTTTGTGAGATGGATGATAAGTATGATGTTACTAATGCTTTATGATGTAGGATGTAATATTTTTTTTTGATGAATTTGAAAAAGACTATGATGATGCAAGTGATATCTAAAAACGGACCTAAAAACTATGATGATGGAAAAGGATAATTAAAATAAACCTAAAACTATGAGGATGAACATAAAACTATGATGATTAAAAAGGATAAAATGAACCTAAAACTTATGATGATGGAAATGTTAGAAACAATAGTCCACCAAGATAACTGAGAGGGGGGGTGTGAATCAATTATCCAACAATTAAACATTTATTAACCTTAAACAATATTATCCATTCAATCAAAGTAAATAGCAGCCATAACAAGATGCACATAGACAATTACACTAGATATTTTTCCTAGGGAAAGCATTGATTAGAGGGAAAGCCTTGATGGGAATGATGTCCGCAAGATGGTGTACTAATATTAATATTCCTTGTTAGAGGATGAACCCTATTAGGAGTCTATTACAAAATTTAGTACATATGGGTCCCTATTAGGAGACTTTGAATCCCTATTAGGAGTTGTGTCAACCCTATTTTGTAGAAGATAGAAGGATGCACTGTCCAAATAGCTTTTGGGGCAAGATAACCAAACTCACTATCCAACTGATCTCTAACCTATTCCTTGCAAAAAAATTGTATGTACTATACTTTAACTTCTTTCCTCTATCCTGTCAACTAGACCAATCACTATTAAACCTTGTATACTAGGTCATGAACCTTGGATCCAAGTATCCAACTTCGGATGACACAATAAAACCTTGACAATGAAGTTTTCTTCACTTTTGCTTTGCTCTACTCAACTTTGCATTCTTCTCTTTGTGCCACTTACAATCACTTCCCATCCATTCCATTCCATTCCTCATGATAAAAGAAAATCTCCTTCCTTTATATCAAATCCATATAAAAATTCCCTGAGGTGATTGTCACACCTTCTCAATTAATTATTAGGACCATATTAAGAACACATTACAATTAGCGATAACATTAATCTTCTTCCTTGCAACTTGAATATCCTTTCATACACATAACATTATGACTAGTGAACTTAACCAAGTCATCACCAACATGTCTTCTTCACATATTTAACTTTGGCTTCTCAGAATAACAAATCTACTAAGGAATATAACAAGTTTACCAAAACATGTCCATATAAACTCTATCTCAGAATTGTCTTCATCAAAACTTACATAACTTCTTCTAGACTTAGTATCTTATGCTTCCAAGGTTAGCTGCATATACTAGACACTTAGTAGTATCTCCCTTTAACCTCGTTACTAAATTAACTCAATCATGTTTCTGTACCAACTTGATCTTTCTATTGTTCTTCTGTCAGATACCAAAGAAAACTAGTATGCTGACATCAATAACAAATATAGTCATGAATGTAATATATCATCATGATAACATATCTACAATACTCCCCCATATGAACATCATAAACATTCATGCTTCCAACAAGAAAAAAATAAACTTAAAACTATGATGATGGAAAAAGATAAAAGTGAACTAAAAACTATAATGAGGGAAATGATAGCTAAAATGAACCTAAACTATGAGGACAGAAAAGGATAATAAATAAATATAAAACTATGATGATGGAAAAAACATAAAGATGAACCTAAAACTATGGTGATTGAAATGATAACTAAAAGGAGCCTAAAAACTATGATGATGGAAAAAGGATAAAGACGAACCTAAAACTATAATGATGGAAAAGGGACAAAGATGAACCTAAAACTATGATGATGGAAACGATAGCTAGAATGAACCTAAAAACTATCATAATGGAAAAAGGATAAAAATGAACCTAAAACTATAACAATGGAAATGATAGCTATAATGAATCTAAAAACTGTGATAATGGAAATGATAGCTAGAAGGAACCTAAAAACTATGATAATGGAAAAGGATAAAAATAAACCTAAGACTATGATGTTGGAAAATGGTAATAAATGAACCAAAAAATAGGATAATGCAAATGATAACTAAAAGAAACCTAAAAACTATGATAGTGAAAAAGAATGATTAAAAAAGAAAAAGATCATGACAATGAGATGAGAGATGAGTGGATAGAACATGAAATGCAAGTAGGATGATAGGAAAATGCATGTGAGTGTAGGAGGAATTATAGGATGAATCTATAGCATATCACTGATTGACCATAGCTTTGATTTGTGGGGGGGTGGGATAATGTGCACAAAATTGGAATGCAAATGTTTGTAGGAGATCTAGGGGAGAGGATACATGTGGGGATGGGGGAGAGGAAATGGCCATAGGTGTGGATTCAACCCTGGAACAGGAGTGTAGGGTAAGATATGAATGTGTAGGGGGTAGTAGTATGGATGTGGTAATGTGAGATGAGGGATATTCTTTAGGAAATTGAGGGGATGAATCATGCTTGAAGCTTGAGGGTGGGGTACTTTGTAAAGAAGTATGACCATGTAGTTTGAGAGCTTAGTTTTATATAGGAATATTGGGTATATGCCAAGGATACAAAGAACATCAAGGCTTGTACCCCAATACTATGTAGGACTAACTCAAACAAGCACGCAATCATTGCCCCAACATCACTCATGAATCTTAGAGGAATTAGAGTGGAAATGATACTAGGAACCCACAAGAAAATGACATTTACCAAGTGCATCATGTAACTACAAGTGATCACATGTAAAAAAAGACCTTATCAAAACCTTACTCTCTAATTATCCCATTTGTAGTGCACCATGATATAAAAGATTGTGGCTACCTTGAGGAGGGTACACTCAAATTGCTTGGAAGAGATATTTTAAGAATCAAAAGGTGAAATCTAATAGCAAATGAAAGAATAAATCCATGATAAGTAACCTTTTTCCAAAGAGATCAATAGGACTAGATAATGATGGACCAAGGCTAGACATGAGGAAGGATGCACCCTGGAAGAATATCGGTAATATTTTGGGGCTATGACAAAATTTGGCAACTATAACTTTCCTAGGGCAACTTTTTGATGACGAAGGATCTTGTTACATGTCTCAAAGAATGACCTAGTGTAGGAGAAACATGATTTATTATTAAAAAAAAAATGGACTTGAAAGGGAACACAAGGTATGTGTAAAAGGGATTTAGACTATGAGGGACTAGAAATGATGATACACAACAAACTAATCAAGATATGTGAAAGGATTTTCATACAAAAGCATTGTGTAATAGCTTAGTGGTTTATATTTACAATGGGAAAAGCTCAGGATGAGGACATAGTGTGAATGATCTGATATAGTACATTATTTTTATTGGTACAAGTGGTATGATACATGAATATGGCATAGGAGAGAAGTCATGTGTGATATGGTACATGTGATAGGATACATGGATATGATTACATGAGAGATGATACATATGTTTTAGGATACAACTGATAGGATACATGGTAGAGCTACTTTGGGATATATCTTTCAGAGTTTTCACTTGACTAGTTTAACTTTTGGATCTACGACCAAATGATGCACTACTAACTTAGGATCTAATCATGGCATGTCTTGATAGGACCATGGAAAGTGACCAATATTAATTTCTTGAAGCACGTCAATGAGAATTTTTTCTTGTTCTGGTGGCAAAGATGTTGCAATGTATGTGATCTCTTTGGTGTATCTATTAGACTGATGTTGATCAATTTTGTTTTCTCTATCAAAATTGGTGATACTACTAGCCTTTGATCTTGCGGGGGAAGGATGGAATCTCCATCCTAAGGTGCCTTAAAAAGGTTTTCACCGTTGGATACATCCTTTATTTTCATTTCATTTTTTGAGTAATCCGATGGTGCTATAGAAGATTTCTCACCAAGGGAAACTTTTGCTTTGCTTTTTTTTCTTTTTTTTCCCTTTCTTTTGATCATTTTTGTGACCAGAGATTTCCTCCTCCCTAAAGTAACCTTTTGGCTCCAACTTGTAGACATAAGATGACTATGGTGGCGGCTTCTTGTGTGGTATTTCAGCTCCCATGAATTTGAGGAATGCATGCTCCAGAGAACTTGTCAACATGGATAACACTTGGTAAGGCCCAATCAATGAGTTTTGGATGAGAAAGGGGTAAGTATATGAGATTAATGGATAGTTGGTAGAGCACAAAGGCTCCTAAAATAAGTTCATCAAGGAAAATATTGTCATAATCTTTCTTTTTGACTTCTTTAGGATGCCTTTGATCTCTACAAGATTGTTTTGGATATTTATAAAGGCATGACTATCTTTTGTGGTCCTCCCAATTGTATGGAGTCTATAGCCTAAACCTTCTTTTTCTCCTCTTTGTAATCTTCTATAGGTTGTTTGATACCTAAATCTTCATGACATAGGCCACCTCCTTGATAATCTCACTATTTAGTAGCAAGGAAATGTGGTTGGGGATATTTTTGTTTGAAATAGTCAAGCAATCCTTTACCTTTGGGAGGTGGATCTTTTTACAACCATATACTAATATTAGGAGTTGTTTCCTCACCATCGAGGATACCATTTGCAAAAACTGTAGTAGTGCCAATTTTTCTGAGCTCAGAAGTTGTGTTTGAGTTTCACCCCTGATAGGCTGGGCACTCTCAAGTATGTGGATCAAGAGGTAGAGTACCAACAACAAAGGCATATAACAGACTATATCCTCTAGAACCTTGGTAGTTGATCTTAATTGTGGAAAGAGTGGAAGCTAAAATGGTGTCTAGATCATGGCAAGTACCAAAGGAGTTGGCCATGGTGCTTCCAATCTCAATTCTAGGAAAATGGTTATTATATGAGGGTTCCATCACATTGCAATAAGAAAAGGATTCATGATCAACATGGATGGTTATCTCAGTGTTGTGATGAGAAAATTTGACATAGTTGTGATAAGTGGATGGAACAACCTTCATAGCATGAATACATGGTTGACCAAAGAGGATGTTGAAGGGTAGATTAAGATCAACTACATGACATAGTGTTTCTTGAGTGGTGAGGCCAACTCTAATAGGTAGCAAGATAGGTCCTTCAGGGGTTCACTCCAAGTTGTCATAGGCTTTGATAGTGATGACCTCATTTATGATATCTAACTCAACATATCCTTTCTATTTGATGAATTTCAAAGTGCATCGATTTAAGGCCGATCCATTATCTATCATGACCCTTTTGGTAACAAATTTAGAAACCATGATGATGATTCAGAGTGGAAGGATATGATCTGGTTCAATAGGTCAAATGTAAGAAGTTTTGAAGGGAAATGCACATGATGTGGATAGATGGCCTACCAAGTTGCAAAATTCTATGGCATTGATATCAGTAGGGATGCGTGACTCATGAAGAGAATTTTCAAGGATCTCTTTATAATATGGGCTGGTCTACAAAAGATCTAGAATGGATATTTGATATGGGATGTTCCCAAGGTGTTTCAAGCTATTATATTGTGGGGTTGTTGAGATAGGTGGAGATGGCCCAACTACATTGATTCGAGTTCTTCTTATGGTAATTGTACATTTGGTATCTAGGACTTTGGTATTTATTACATTAATACACAAATTTTTTTGAGATATGCATCCAATCAAATTTCCATAGTCTAAGTATGTTGATGTATAGTTCTATGACTTATCATAGTTATCACCCTATTTGGTTTGAACATTTCTTGGTTTGTTGGTGATAGGATTTTTTGTAGGGGCTTTACCTATATTTTTGTTATTTGGGGGAAATGCATGTTGGTATATTAGTTATTATGCATTCAATGAGGTTTGTGCCCTCACTATGATTTCCTTCTGATTGATGAGATCTTGGACATAGTCCTTGAGTTGCATACACTTGAGGGTTGATAAGATTGTCCTTGGCTAATTTTTCAAAAATGACATCAAGAGGTTCACCCAAATGGGTGTATGCTGAGGATTGTCTTTGTATGCATGTCATTTGTCTAGCTAAGATGGTGATAACATTGGTTTGATTTTTAGGATTGGGTGTTTGTGTATTGTGTTGATTATTCTATAACTAAGGTTATTTTTTATTAGATAAATAGATTTTGAAGGGTGCTTGAAACCCTGTACAAGACTAAACATATTCAATAAACTCATAAACAAAGATACAACAAAAAAAAGTAGAATTGGTCACCCCTCAAAACATAGGGTAACCAAGGTGACAAAAAGCTTATCACCAACCAAAAGAAATGATCTAGCAAGGGGGCAAAGCCAGATATATCATGATTTGCCCTTTGATTTCAAGCCACCCTTGCACAATCTGAGGTTCATATCTAAAGGAGGAGCAGATGATCTGGTGTTCTTTCTTTTAACCGTAGTCCAACCATCCTCCACCTTAGTTGCCTCAGTAATCCAATCCCCAGATGAAACCAAACAATGAAGCCTAGGGGATCTAAAACACTTATATTCATCCTAGAAGAGCTTGTAGCCAACTGCCCCCCTCGTAGAAAGGACAGGGCCCGGGCCAGGAAAAGGGTCCTAGCCCCTAATAGGACCAGGAGGAACATCCAGTACTGGGGCAAGAGAAGGAGCAGGAACCTCCTCAAACACTGGCACCGAAAGAATAACTATAGAGAAAACATCCTAGGATATTACTACTGAATCCAGAGGTGCATCACTAGACTTTACCACCATATAGTGTTCAGAAGAGGTCCCTGACCACCAAGAAGGAGGACGCCTAGATTTAGTCATCATAGCAGCATAGCGAGTAGCAATGTGACTAGTCTTATGACACTTCCTACAATGAAAAGAAATACCTTCATAATCCAAAATAAGGGATCGAGAGCCCCTCGAAGAATCCAAACAAACCTTCTTAGGAAGGCCTTTAGAAATATCCATCTCTACGAGAAATCTAGCATATGTCGAATGAAGGATATCTGATGTGTCTAAGTCCACATATAAAAAATCACCAATGGCAGCCCCAATAGCTTCATAAACTGAATCATGCCAAAGATGCATTGGGAGATTTGGTATCTAAATCTAGATAGGGACCTTGCTAAAAGATTTAGTTAGTGGATAAAAGTTCATATGCCACAGTTTTGCCATAAGAGGAAATCTGTCCTCCCATGAAAAACTGTAATTGCACCAAATAGTCTTCCTATCTTTAACATAACTAAACTTTACAATGAAAAAACCTTTAGCCACCAAAAAGATGTGGACCTTACTATCTAAAATAGGCTCCCAATGCTTAGAAATCCGAGCATGAATATTAGAAAGAGAGGGCCAGAAAACCTGAAATCTAAAGACAGCAGCAAAAAAAGAGAGCTCATCTGTCGTACCAAAAATATTGTCAACTGTTTTAGAGTCCAGGGGTACTTGTAAAGGGTTTGAAACAAAAATAGGGGAAACTTCATAGGGATGGGAAGGCCTAGATTGAACAGCTCGAGCACCATGAAGACCTACTTCAAATGCAGCCACATTGGCATAAGAGGCAGATCTACCCCCAGAAGGCATAGTAGAAGCTGACCTAGAGAGCAGCTACCAGCAACCAGCATAAAGAGGCATGAAGCTCCCAAGAAAAAGAGAAAATCCAAAAACTAGCAACAACAAAAACCTTGATATTCCTCCCAATGTCCAGATAATCCAAACCTTAGGCACAGTTGAAGTCATCTAGGTGCAGAGACCAAATTGAAGCCAGGGCCTGAAGTTGAAGCCAAGCACAGAGGCTGGATCGAAGTCAGGGGCCAAAGCTAAAGCTAGGTGTAGAGGCTAGAACGAAGCCAGGGGCCGAAGTTGAAGCTAAGCATAGAGGCCAGATCGAAGCCAAGGGCCGAAACTAAAGTCTAAGCCAAGCTCTGGGAGCTAGGCAGGAAAAAATTCAAAAAAATTGCAGAGAAAAACAACTTCGCATAAAATGATCTAAAAATTTATTAACCCTTGGTTTTAAGCACTATAGGCAAGAAGACCCACTATTTCACCAAGGGTCAATGGAAAAACATTCTTTATTAAGATCCACAGTAGAGAATGGCCCTATGGGGACTTGAACCTTGGTTGTAGACCCTACAGGCAAGAAGCCCCACCATTTCACCAAAGGGACAAGCCCCTATAACTAAGGTTGTTGATAAGATTGTTGATATGTACTTTGTTGGTAGACTAGTTGTGGTTATTGATACGATTGTTGTTGATAAAGCGTGTTGGGTGTGTCAAATGTTGCTCCAACTACATAAACATGTTGAGTGTTTGTGGATCCATTCGTTACTATTTTTTGTTCCAATATTATGGTTTGCCATTGTATTGTCCTCGTTCTTGGGTGTTTTCTTTATAAATTTTAATGACACCATCTTTGATAAGTCCCTATTCAAGGCACATACTCTTCTCTTGGATATCCTTGAATATTTAGAGGCAATTCATAATCATGTGATGTGAAAGACTAGGATGGGAATTGTTAATGAACATTTTAACAAGGTGATGCTCTAGGATAGTACAAGAGATTTGTGTGGTGAGATTTTTCCATCTTTGCAAGTAATCAACAAGGCTTTATCCTTCGTTTTGTTTGTAATAAACTAAGTCAACTATAGATAATTATATAGTTTCAACTAGGTGAGCATATTGGGCCACAAAGGCTTGTGAGAATTCAAAAAAAAATAAAAAATAGTGCCATCGGGGATCCAACACAACCACTCAAGAGTAGGCCCTCCTAATATTTTAGTAAAGAGGCATGTAAGAAACACATCATTGTAAGCCACTTCTTCACAGTGCATGAAAAATTCCTTAACATGTGTAATAGGATCCCCTTTCCCCCTAAATTTATCAAACTTAGGGACCTCAAAATGTTCGAGAAATGGTGTCATTGTTATGGTTCTATCAAATGGATATGGGAAAAGTATTTCAAATTTGAAAGTCTTGGACTTTGTTCCATCTCTATGTTCTTTTAGAGAATTCTTCATCTCTTTCCACTTAGAATTAACAACTATTAATGTTGGTGCCCCCATTGCAAGGTATGTTTTAGATTGGGTAGGTGAATATATATAGTTTTATTGAGTGTATTGTGGTGGATGAATTGTGGATTGAATAGTGGTCTAGATAGGATTTATTGGTTGGTGGGGTGGTGGTTGGACATATTGCTACATCTATTGGGTGGACTATTGTGAAGGTGGATGAATATAGGATGTTTTCTAGATAGATAATTTTGTGTTGGTACTTGGATATGTGGCTATTGTGGTGGTTGTTTCTAGAGAGGTGATGGTGGGAATATTGGAGCAATGGTTTGAGATGGTATATTTTGCTCAACATATGTTGGTTGAACTCCTACTTCAGAAGGCAACTAGGTGTTGATGGGTGTCAAATAATTAGTGGAGGGAATCATTGCAATAATTGGTGGTTGTTGTTATGGGATTTTTGGATACTTCCTAAGGATGGCATAGAAAAATAGATTGTAATGGATAGTAATGGATTAATTTGTGGTGGTAGGAGTTTATGTGGTTGGAAAGTTGGCATGAAAGGAGTATTAAATATGAAACTTGTGATAGACCCTTATGTTTGTAGAAAACCTCAAGGACCAAGTAGTAATGAAGTAGTGGTATTTGGCATGGATGCAAATGGATTAGAGGAGATGAAAGGTGGATTGGTGAGTCTTGCTAGTGGTATTCCTAGAGTGGATTTTGATGTTGATTGGGTGTTGGTCTAAAATGTGCCAAATGCAGTACTAGTAGGCATGCATGAGATGGAAGCAACACTTTGAGAGGTGGAACATCCTACAATATTAAACAGAATGGATGCAAATTGTGAAAAAATGGCTAGGATAGTTTCAGAGGTAGTAGGTTGCTGAGGTGTTGTGTGGACTAATGATTTTGCAATGGTAGGTTGATTATTTTGTAGGATAGGAGTACTAAGTTGGGTTTATGGAATATTGGAGTCCATAGATTTTTTTTGCATCATTTGATGTACCCCTTGTGGTATGAAAAAAACATCATTTGGATTAGATGGACCAATGGGTAGTGGCAATCTACCAAGTAAGGGGTGAGCAAGATCAAATATATCTCAAGGTGGTGGTCTCCCAAAACCAAAGACACCAACATTGTCCCTTAGGAAGTTTTCCATAATGATTTCTTTATTTTGATCTATGATGGCATCAACAATAGTTGCATGCCCTAGATGGTTCATAAATGTGTCTATATCTAGTGAAGGACCCAACTCTTCTAGATTTTGCAATGGT
This sequence comes from Cupressus sempervirens, assembly GCA_028749045.1. NCBI lineage: Eukaryota > Viridiplantae > Streptophyta > Pinopsida > Cupressales > Cupressaceae > Cupressus > Cupressus sempervirens. The sequence goes on from CM053784.1 coordinate 173,745,094, forward strand.
GGATCCTGTGTGACTAAAGATATTGGAGGATTGTTGTGCACTAGTTGAACTACCTCTAAGATTAGGATCCATATCTTTCTTCTTCCATTTTTTTTAGTGAGACAAATGGTAGGTTGCATATAATAATGATGTTCCTAATGATAAAATGCAAGACACTTAGGAAAATGAGTGAAAATATATGTGGATGTATGGTTTTGCTAAATGTTTCTCAAGGATACAACTATGACAGTGGGCTTTTCTAGGATGCACAAGGATGTATAATGAATGCATGGGAAGGAGGGAAACTCTAATGATAGGCCTCAAATACCTAAGGATAAGTGATATGATGTCAAAGTAAAAAGAGGATTTTTTTTCATATTGTGTAAGCTCAAGATATGATGGTGATATAAACCTTAATGTAACCTTGTGACCTTTTCAAAGACAAATGATGATCAAGTGTGGAGCCCAACCTTTTGCTCAAGGTGATGAGGAACATAAATGACAAAGATAGATTACCCTAAACAATGCTTAGTTTTAAGTAATAATTGAGATAGTGTGATAGATGGAGGATGTAGGGTAAAAAATTCTCAACAAAGTGACAACAAATGCTTAAGTATGATGGAAATGATGGAGGATATGGTACCTATGATTTTTTAGTTTGGATGAAGCTAGATTTCAAAAGCACATGACCTAAAGATGACGAATCTATAAATGCCCAAGTAAGATGAGAACCTATGTGAAGATCTAAAGCTATGATATGATAAGTATACAAGTGTGTATGGAAGAAGAAGAACCTAATCAAAGTGGGTATAGCTAGTGTAATTGATAATGATGGTGTTGAATCCACGTCTTACGATTAAGTTCTAAACTTTGTAATCCTACTCGATCTGTAGACCAACTTCGACACCTTCTTTCTCAATTTGATCTAGCTTAGCAAGTCTTGGAGTAGGTGTATACTTTTTTTATTCTTCTTCTATCTCTCTATAAACTGATGTTTGTAGAAGCTTGACCTTTTTGAACTTTGGTTTTGGTTGGTCTAACATGAGGTATCTCTATTAGGTTTATTGTGACCATGCTAAGTATGCCTTTTACTTTAGGTTTGACAACATAGAAATTTTGGATAAAAAATAGATCTAAGAAATGGTATTTATCAAATGAAAAAATGGTTTTAGTTTAATTATAAGAAGTTAAAATAAAACAAACTAGACCTAGGATTGTTGCAAATAGACTTACTAACAATCTTCTTGAGATAGTAAGGGTGAAATTGGCTTAATGATGGATGCTCTTGAGTGGATATGGAATGGTTCTACCAAAGGATGGCATAATGATGTTCATTTTGGAATTGGTGAAGTAAAACCAATTATGGTAAAGTTGTTGCGAATAGACTTGCTAACAACTATTGGGAAAAAAAAGAATGAGACCTTTTTGATAATGGATACAGCTTATTGTGAGAAAATAATCTCTCAGAGGACAAAGAAAATTTGAGAGAGACAGACAAATGATCTCTTTAGCAAAAGGATTTGATAGTAATCACATAATGTGTATGTTCTGCAAAAAATTTTCATGAGGTCTTTTTTCACAAAGAAGATAATTCAAACACACTTTTATCACTAAGGTCAACTTGGTTTTAATTTGTTACTCATTAGGTCTATCAAGCATAGCTCGTCTTGATGTTTTTTGGATCTATTGCATTATTTTCCTCTAATCAAAGAGGTGAGTCGATACAAGAGTTGAACACAAAACTTAGACATCAATAATCTTTTATATTATGACCCCCCCTTTTGTAAGGAAAATGACTCTTGGAGATGAAATCCAATTAGTCTTATGCCTCTACCAGAGAAAACACATATGTCAGGTAAATTCAAAGAAGTCTTATATTCTCTTGAACCATGAGTAATACACAAAGGATAAAAGAGTAGCTAGGAAATTAGTTCATAATTAGGTCTATGGAGTCAACTACTCAGTTGTTACATATGTGATCCACTTAATAATTTATTTTGGACATGCTAAAATCATGGGAAAGTTTTCCCACCTCAAACTACTCCTAAAAACACACTACCTGAACTTTCCTAATGGAAGAAGAAGGTTTACCCTTACTCTCATTTATATACCGGCCATATTATTTATCATTTTGAGCTTTTATCCAAAGGGGACAGACTTCCCAAAGGATGAAAAACTCTCTAGAAGTACTCCTAGATTGTTGTGGATGATCTTGCTAACAACTTTTGGTGCATGCATCACATATTTAAATGGTCCTAGTTTTCAAGAAATAGAGAAGTCAAAGGTGTGCTAAAAGTCACAATCTCAAAACACACAAGGCACTTGATTTCTCTATTTTTGAAGCTTTTAGTGTATCCATCCTATTGACTACTTGAAGACACTTGTGATTAACATAAAAGGTTCATTTCCAACTTACAGTGATGGTCAAATTAATTAATTGAGTCAAGATAAATAATTGATCAAGTGAAAGATTTAAAAGAGATGGGAATAAGGATGATTTTTCTTTAAGGCATTCAAGATTGTGTGAATTTCATTTTAAGCCCCAAAATTGAAGTGTTTTTTCCATAATGTTTATTAATGTTCAAAATTAAAAGTTTATCATATTGATTCTTTTTAAGACTTGCCATTCAAGATTTTGTTTTCTAAATACTTAATCATTCATTCCAACAAAACATGTAAATCTTGTCTTTAAGGCATTCAACATTTGATTTTGACTAATGTAAGACTATAATAATCCTGTGAATAGACAATTTTAAAATCCAACATGGTGACTGCAAGATTCTCTTCCTATAAAAACCTAAACAAAAATAGATTAGAGATAAACCAATGAACATGTAGGAGTCAACCTATGTTCCTGTAGCATAGGATTGTAGTAAAACAAAGTGAGACCATGGTACCAAAAACTGGTGAAAACAGAGAAAAAGTGGGCGACATAAAATATACTTATAGTGAAAACCTATGACAGAGTGATCTTGTTGATTTGGTAGGCATTCCCATTGACAAAAGTAACCATGGGTTTGAGGGTGGAATTTTGAAACGAGATTTTTTGGGTTAAACATTTTTGGCTAAGTGATCTCGTAGGTTATGTTAGCAAACTTGCTATCGGCAACAAGCATTCCCACAAGTATATTAAAGAGTGGGAATGAATGGTAAGGGTTTGATAGCCACATGATAGGTAGGTGTTGTGATGAACACGATCCCATGATTGAGGGTTTGCAATCCCACAAATTTCTTTCCACAAACTTGTAGCTGTGAGTTTGCAAAATTTAAGTTTTGTTAGGTTTTACTTTTAGAAAATAGATTATGTGGCTAGAAGAGAGTTGGTTGGATTGAGACTAATACACTTGCAAACAATGTTAAAACCCTAATATGCAAAATGAAGAGCACACTATGTTAGTTGGTTTGATTAGTAAGAATAAGTGTAATAAGAAATTAAAATGACCCAAATATTGGGTCCCATCAGGCATTAAAAAATATAGAGCTATTAAACTAGTGTGCAAAGAACATTAAGAATTAAGATAACATTTGCAAACTAAGGAAATTAGCAATATTTATGATAAGAAAAGGAAAACACCATTGAGGTAGGAAAAAAAAGAATGGTAACCTCCCCAAGTTTGATCTTGATGTTATCGATATGTCTAAGTATGGATATATGTGTGCTCAAGCATGCTTCAAGTATTCAATGGATAAGAGTTTTAAAATAGATAAAATGTGGTGTTTGCGATGAGTGAGAATTCCTGCATGGAAGGGGTATGATTCAATGATTTATTCTCCAAAGGGACATTATAAGTTTGCATGGAAGTTGAATGAATTGTGAGAGGGGAAGGGTCCAATGTATAGGCTAAGGGCTAGTGAGATGGAGGAAAAAGATGCAAGGATGGAGGAAGGATGAGGGATGGCTAGGATGCAAGGAAGGTGGAGCACATGGATTCTGCTTATTCAAAGCCCTAGCCTTGTGACAAGTGTCACAAGGGGATTGGATGGTCAAAGTGGAGGGTCAAAGGGAGTTATGAGGGAGAATAAGTGTAGAAGAGGGATGTAAGAGGCATTTAAGGGTCATTAAGACATGTAAGAGAAATTCATACTCTTGGATAGGAATATAATAGGTTGAGGAAAGACTTTGACTTTGGCTTGGGTTAGAAAGTCTTAATCCATGTTTAAGGTTGTGCACATGTTTAGGAGGGGGCTTAGGCTTAGCTTAGGATGAGATTAGGAGGTAAGTGGGTTGGTACTTAATGAGATAGGTAAATTAGTTGGCTAAGCAGGGTTGACATGGGTGAATGGGTTGGATTTAGCAAATGATAGGGTTTAGGGATGGTTAGGGATTTATGATTGATTTATTAAATGAATTATTTAATAAAAGGGGGGTGTGGTATTAAATTAAATGTATTTATGCACTTATATAATTTAATAGAGGAATGGGGACTTGATTGATAAATTAATTTTGGGTTATCATTTGATTTTATCAATTTGACTATAATTAATTTAATAAATTAATTAACTAGGCGATGATGATTAATTAATTAAATATAAAAAAATTAATAAATAATGTCCTTGGAGATTACTAAATAAGAATACCTAGTGGTGTAATCAGATTTAGACTTGTCAATATATATATATGTGCTCTTTTCACTGATCATTCTAGTAGCAACTCCTAAGAAGAAGACACAAAATCCTTTCCTATTCATTGGTGTATTCACAATACAATAAACTTAGATTTATGGGATAGGGTATATAAGGTTTTTGACCTACCATCGTATAATAATTATGAGGTGCCTTTATACTTTTTGAGAAAGTTAAAGAGTGAGTTCATCCTTGAAAAGGAGCCAATTTACTTTGATATCCATTAGTTAAAAGGTAGTGGGAGAGGCTTTGCACATGTATGATAGTTCATTTTCCCATAGAGTAGTACAACTATAAGATAGGAGGTGTACAACAATAAAAACTAGGGCTTAGTTTGTGCTCCCAATAGTTGTAAAAGATTCTATGGATATATAGACTCTTCATACAACTGCATCATTGATTGATATCATCATTCAACATGGTAAATAGTTATCCAAATGAATAGATGGATCACCACCTACAAAACCTCCACCACTATTAGATGCACCATCAAGTCATTCTTGCTTGTGCCACTTGCATCATCATCACATCGATCATTAGACTTATCTTAATCGATTGAGCATTTTTGTCCCTACTATTAGGGAATGTGTTGAGGTAGACACTAAGGTGAATAATATATTATGGTATTGGATGTTGTGTATTCATTATTGAGGATGTGGCCCTTACATACAATTTGATGATGATGGTCTTCTATAGAGAGGAGACACATGCTTGTTTATTTGAGTTCTAACATGTTATTAATTAATCACCTAAATATCATAAAATTAAATAAATTTTTATTTATAGAAAAATCTATATTGATATGTGAACAATATGCAATGATGAGTGTAGTGGGTGGTGGGAGAATAACACACAGTACTTATTCTACTAGATGTGTAGGGGAAGCTGGAACACTTGAGGGTTTTCAAAAACAATCTAAAATTACTCTAATACATTGGTTACTACGTATTGTTTCTTAATATGATGCAGATGATGGGGTGTCCCAAAAGTAATCTATATTTGGTTTGTTAAATAAGTCAAACTCCTTAGGTTCCTAGATGTACCTAAATGTACCAATATTCCTTCATAGGCTCCAAACCCAACCCCACCTTTGACTTTGGATTACAATGCTTCTTAAGAATCCAAACTCCTCAATTTCAAACACCTGAATACTAAAATCTTGATATGAATTCCATTTTCTGATTACACCGAGCAATATCAAGCCACAAACACTAATCACATCCACAAGTATGACATTCACAGTGCTTAAACAATAGGATCAATCAGTTGATCCACTAGACTGGTCACAATTTCTGTCCACAAACTCTCTTACCTTCCTAATGACATCATCTAACCACTCATGGAGCTCTTATCATACTCAAAATTTCTGTGTTCATATACCAACCCTCAATGTGATTGTCCCATGTCAACTTCCTATTCGTTATTAATGAGAATTGATGATGCATAGCCTAGTGGTTCACACTCTTCCTATTATGTACAAGAACAAATTCCTCAAGTTTCTTATGAGAAACAACTTCTCATATCAAACATGTTGCAAAGAAAGTTGGATGCCTAAATGAAACTCATAAGGAACTCATCTTTTTGGTATTTATTTTGTAACAACATCCTATAAATGTCTTCTATAGGATCATCCCCTAGATCCAATCAAAAAACCTTAAGGCCTCAATTCCTACTAGTGGTTGAACAATCCAATGTATACTATGCTACACACCACTCAATGAGTCAACTCCAAACTACCTTTGATCATGATTTTAATCAACCTTTAATGTGAATGCCTATTACATTGACCTTTCATTATTTGACCCTAACCTTGGATCAATATCTACTTTTCTTTGGTTTCTCTTTATACTTTACCTCGAGAAGAACCTTCACTCACCATATCAAGTGGCTAAGATACTAACCATCTAACTCACCAACTTGTTCACAATACAATATGACCATTTTATATTGTCTTATCATAGTTACCAACACTAATTACCATGATAGTTACCAATCAACGCTTCAATCTTTGTGCCCTATCTATCCTAGCATTGGAGAAATACCCTTAGATAGTCTAGGCTTTATACCAAGAGGTAGATATTAACATTACATATTACTATACTAATGAATCATATAAAGCACATAGAATAGGGACTCTATACGTAAGTTAGACCATCCAATGACAAGTATAATACACAACTAATATAAAATCTATTAGTTAAAACACTTCTCTAATAATATAAAATAAAAATATGACTTCATAAGAAATGTGATATTAACCCTCATGAACCATATCATTTTTATTGTTAGATTTTTTTAAAAATGAAATTATTATGCCATGCATTTTTGAAGTAAAGATGGAGTTTAGATATAGAGTAAAAACTAGTTGTTTGTTAACTATAGAAATAAACATCAACATGTATATGGTTGCAACACAGTCATTGGCAATGAAAAAATAAACACCAACCTGGATTTATTATCTATCAAGGCATATCCTAGGCACATAGAATGTCTAAAAATATTTTTCTTCCTTTTTTGTTTAAGGTAAATAAAAAATAACCCTGGCAAAAATTTCATCATTAAATAAGAAAAAGAGTACTAAAAGGAAAGCAAATCAACTTAGTGTAAAACTCACTTCCAACTGTAGAATATAACTATTTTCATGATTACTAGAATAAAAGTTAATTAAATAATGTTAACCAAAAATCTTAATCTCTACCTCAATAATATCAAATTTATAGTGACTTTGTCACTTTTTCCTATGAAAAAACATTAATCTCCACTTATAAAATTATAGCGACTTTGCCACTTTGACATATAAATTAGCACTTAAATTATTCTACTCTAGTAAAAATGTTCTTACATAGTACTTCCCCTAAAATAATGCAAGATCACATAATTTGTAACATATGATATCTCTACTATTTGTATGAAACTATGTTAAATGGTTGTCATCGCTAGAGGTGATATTATTAAAACACATCAAAAGCACAAACAAGAAAGTAATATATGTTAACATTTAGGAAGAAGAATTCTCAGTCAAGTGTGATTCCTGAGTTCAAAAAGAGACATAATGTATCAAAGTTCTTGGAGAGGGGGAGAGGGAGAGAGAAGTCTCTTAAGATAATTATAAAAAGTTAAGTTAAAAATGTTAATGCCAGAAAAAAGAAAAAATAAACCAAATTAAAAGTGTAGAAATATTACTATCAGAAAAATAAATTATAATATATTAAAATTTATCATTATAAAACTAAATATTTATATTTGTTAAATTTTCAATTTTACCATATCAAAAATAAATAATAATAGACAATATTTAAAAAAATCATATATTAATTCTTCAAGATTAAATAGAATCATTTATTATATTATTAATACCTACATAATTTTATAGAAACTATTATAATGTTAAGCATGTCTAAAATTTATAAAATTCCCATTTTGTTAGCAATGTGATAGTTTCAATTAATATGAAATTTATATCTCATATTTTTGAATTAATATAAATAGATTTTAAATAGTACAATTTTAATTTTTATTATTTTTAATAAATGTTATGACTAATTCTATCTAATTGAAAATAAAACGTACAAAATTATTATTAAAATTTCTTATATTATTATTTATTCTTATTAATTTTAAATATAAAATTATTTAATTAATTTTAATTTAAAATTAAGCATATCTATAAGTAATACATAATCAAATTAAAAAACAGAAAGATAGCATCCAAAGGATGATTATTATTTATTTGTCCAACAATATGATTTACAAAACATTCAATTACACCATAGATGCATTTTTCCCTGCATGGTTTAAAATTATCTTAGAATTTGAAGGACAAGTTTTCTTCTCAATGGTGTGTGGGAGCAAAGAAGAGAAAAAAATATCATTTTCAATAAGAAACATACAATGTGGTATGAAGTTAGAGAAACAGGGTAAAGTTTTCCATGCCAAGCCCAAGTAAAAGGAAATTGGCATTTCACCAATTTCAGTGACTAAAGACTCTTGGCTTGAAAAATATCATAGCATCTAGAGTGGTCAATTTCTACCAAGTTCTCACAACCCTTGGCCAACATGTGTAGGCCAATCTAGCTAAATCTTTTCATCTCAAAAAGATTTATTCAACACAATTGTTGCTCTAACAATCTAGCTACCCATTCCACACATTTTGTTAGTGAGTACATTGCAAGAAGTTATTAAGAAGGTAAAATAAATTTCTACTTTTAGTTTTATTTCTTTTTTCTTTTGGGATTATTTTCTTGGAAAAGGATGGACATCTATGCTTCTAAAATGAAACCCAATACTACCACCTATAATGATCTCATGGCATTGCATTGTATTAACAAGTTTGATGAGGGTGTGAGGTTGTTCACAAAGATGTCAGACAAGTGGGATGGGGTTCTTTTTAGATGTTATTAAGAAAATTTTTGAAGGGTTCATCAAGGGTGGTGTCATGGATCAAGCCATAGAAGTTTATATTCTACTTGTTTGGAAAAATATTAAACAATATGCTGAAGAATGGATAAAAAATAATAGCTAGAATTGAAGGGAGTAAAGGGAAAAAACAGAGGGGTAGAGGTTAATGTGTATAAATATGTTTTTTTGACACATATAGCACACCTTCTAGTGTTGTATGAAAAATATGGCATGATAATTGGAGATTTTGCAATGTCCATCTTGTCAATATCACAAAATTGAACTTTGGTTTACATGAGAGATGTCCTAATCAACCACCAAAGTTGCTGATAGATCTAATTTTTGATGACCTCGAAAAACACATATACAAGTGAAATGACTTCCCTAGTAAGTAAAATTTTGTCTTGATATGCAAAGCTTGTTAGATTTTAAACTCCACAATTTACTTGAAAATTTTGACTTAGGCATATAGATTTTTTTAAATTTTTACTAGGCCAAGCAAGTATTGCATGCCAGATCAATTTCCTTCTTTAGTGTCGATCAAGGCCTTCATGATTGAGTTAGGAAGCTGCATAGGTACCAATACTTCTCCATTGTGAGAACTTTTATTTGTTTACAATGAAAGAGTTTGCTAATAAATTGTTATGGGTTTTTCTTATCAGTTTACTAAGATATAGTTAGTGTTTTTCTAAAATTGGTTTACAAAGATATATCCAGTTGTTAAATAATTTTCAATTGATGCAATTTTATTAGCTAATATTCAAGAGTATTCTATTTTTGGAGGTCATAAAAGCTTTAGGAAATTAATTTTTTAAGGATTTGGTTTTATGAGGACAAAATTGTAATCTTGCAAACACGGGAGTGTAGAAGTTGTTGAGTGAATAGATCACAAGCAACGGTTGGAATTGAAGGGAGTGAAGAGAACATGCAAAGGGTTATAGGCTAGGGCTTACATATATGCTTTTTAGTATATATACATTGAACTTGTACATTTTTACATCACAAGTGGCTTAGGGTTAGAGGATAGACTAAATGAATATATGAATGCGATAGAATGGGCATGTTATATATATTGTAGTGCCTACCCATAGTCTACATTTTGCTAGTTTACATTTTTGCTATTATTGCCGAACTCTTTTAGGCTAGTTTTATATTGATGATTAGTAGCATTATTTTGAGATGATTGGATATTGTTTAAGATTTAGTTGATATATGATGAGATTAGTTAGTACTCTATATTTCACATGTGTATGATGATTATTATGGTCGATTTTAGTTATTGATGATGTTTAACTAGATGGATTATCATATGTGTTGTCTTATGGATACTTACCCCATATTGCATGTGTATGGTGTGCGTGGTTGTTTTCTTTATGTATGGAATTTCTAATGTGGTTAAGGAAGGGAGTCAGAGTCACCTACTAGTCAGGATCTATATGATGCACTTCCTGCCATTGCCTATTTAGCTTAGTATATATTGTGTATGTACATGCATGGATTTTATGTAGGTTGCAGATACTAGGTATCGACTTCCCTGAATTATTAGGATGAGTATACCCTATCACATTATCTCAATGGTAAGAGAGGGGTGATAAATTCTTAAGTCCAAATCCTAAACCTTTAAACCATTTGTCCTAGAAAATTAGGACAAGTATCTGAGTAGTCTACCTTTTGAATGTGTTGGATGATGTTAATTCATGATTTTAACCCCTTAGTTTGATTTTGTATGAATTTTTCCATGAAGGGTTTTTGTATTTTACTTTGGGAGTCTTTGGTGGATTTTTTGTTAATTAAGTCTAATTAAAAGATTTAATTTAATGGAAAATTTATATGATATGTTAATATTTTATTTTATTTTATTAATGGTGCAATTAATTTACATAAAAAGAATTAAAAAAAAAGAATTAAGTTCCATGGTGCATAATTGTCAAATGCAGATTGGAGACATGTCCACAATGTCTAATCTACAAATTACCCCTCTAGGTTCTTATGATGTTGTTCTTGGCATGGATTGGCTTTATGCCCACAGCGCCAAGATGGATTGTCGATAGAAGAGGGTGGAATGTGTGGATGTGGATGGTATCTTTAGAGTGATTCTTGGCGATAAGAGACCCATATCCCTTCCTATGATTTCTGCTATGTAGCTTAGACAATGCATGCGAAAGGGATGTCAGTTGTTTGCTATCACCATCACCGAAATGGAAGAAGATTCAACGGGGGAGCCATCCCTTGATGATTTTCCTATATTGCAGGAGTTTGCAGATGTTTTTCCTTTAGAGCTCCTTAGTAGGCCTCCACCTAGAGCAATGGATTTTCATATTAATCTTGTGCTAGGAGCGGAGCCAGTGTCGAGAGCACCTTACAGGATGACTACTCATGAGCTTAGTGAAAAAGATTCAATTGGAGGAACTCTTAGAGAAGGGGCATATTCGACCTAGTGTGTCACCTTGGGGAACACCAGTGATCTTTGTAAAGAAGAAGGACAGATCACTTAGGTTGTGTATTGATTATTGATAATTGAACAAAGTAACCATCAACAACCGATACCCTCTTCCTAGGATTGATGACCTCTTCAATTAGTTGCAGGGTGCCCAAGTGTTTGCAAAGATTGATCTCAAGTTGGGTTATCATCAGTTGAGGATTGTGGATAGTGATATCCCTAAGACTGCATTTCGTACTAGGTATGGTCACTATGAGTTCACCGTGGTACCATTTGGCCTCATGAATGCTCCCGCTGTATTCATGAGCCTCATGAATGGAGTATTTCATACTTTTTTGGATAAGTTTATGGTTTTTTTCCTGGATGACATCCTAACATATTCTCGTGATGAGAAGGAGCATGAAGAGCACCTGAGACAAGTATTATAGAAGTTGAGGGAGAATCAGTTGTTTGGTAGCTTGTCGAAGTGTGCATTCTTTAGACTAGAGATACATTATTTGGGTCATGTCATATCAAGCGATGGTGTCTTAGTAGACCCATCGAAGATTAGGGCCATTATGGATTGGCCAGCACCCACCAGTGTCACTAAGGTGAGAAGCTTTATGGGTTTAGTAGGTTATTATCGACGCTTCATTGCAGAGTTCTCTAGATTGGCACACCTCATCACATCTCTTCAAAAGAAGGGAAAGAAGTATGAGTGGATAGAGAAGTGGGACATAGCTTTCCAAGAGCTCAAGAGAGCCCTTATGAGTGCACCAGTTCTTGTAGTACCAGATCTATCTACAAATTTTGTGGTGTGCACTGATGTGTCTTTGGATAGTACAGGGGCAGTGCTTATGCAGGATGGTTGACCTATTTTCTTTGAGTCTAGAAAGTTGAAGACTCATGGACTCAATTACCCTACTCATGACCTAGAACTTGCAGTAGTGGTTCATGCTTTAGTGAGGTGGTGACACTTCCTACTAGGTCATAGATTTGAGCTTCATTCCGATCACCAAAGCTTGCAATACATATTCACACAGCTGAACCTTAATGCTAGGCAGAGAAGGTGGATGGATTTCTTTTGTGAGTATGATTTTGATGTTCATTATGTCAAGGGGAAGGAGAATGTAGTTGCAAATGCCTTAAGTAGAAGGTGCCATGAGTTTTCATGTATGATTACTAGCACTGATTTGAGAGAGCAGATTCTTCAGAGCTTGCAGGCAGATGAGCTTTATGCAGAGATTAGTCAGGTGGTGCATGCTCAGAGACCCTTGGAAGGGAAGTATTCAAAGTATTTCTTGGAGTCCAATGGACTCTTGAATCATAGAGGACGTATGTATGTAACTTCCATTGGGGGTTTGCGTGAGCTCATTATACTTGAGGCTCACATAGCACCTTATGTAGCGCACCTTGGTGTTAAGAAGTTACATGCAGATTTGAGGCATTTATATCATTGGCCAAGCATGAGAGTGCAGATTGCTAACATAGTTGTGAGATGCCTCAAGTGTCAAAGGATGAAGGCAAAGCATCGTCATCTTGGTGGGCTCCTTCAGCCTCATGAGATTGCAAAATGGAAATGGGATGTTATATCTATGGACTTCATTGTTGGTCTCCCTTTGTCATCTCGTCACCATGATGCCATTTTGGTGATAGTTGACACGTTGACCAAGGTTGCCCACTTCTGCCTCGTGCGTACTACGTACACAAAATGGAACATAGCTTAGGTGTTTTTACAAGATATTGTCAGACTTCATGGCATTCCCTGTAAGATAATCTCTTATAGGGACTCACTATTCGCTTCATCTTTTTGGAGAGAGTTGCAGTTAGCTTTGGGCACTAGGCTCAATTTTAGTATAGTATATCATCCTCAGACTGACGGTTAGAATGAGCAAGTGAATCAAGTTTTGGAGGACATGTTGTGTATGTACATGATGGACCATCAAGTCAAGTGGGAGGAATACCTACACCTTGTCAAGTTTGCCTATAACAATGGGCACCATTCCTCCATAGGTATGCCACCTTATGAGGTCTTGTATGGAAGGCCTTGTAGGACGCCCTTGAGTTGGGACAAGATTGAGGATCAAGTATCTATTGGACCTCAGTTAGTTAAGGAGATGGAGCAGTAGGTGACCCTGATAAGGCAGTGCCTGAGAGAAGCACATGATCGGCATAAGAAGTATGCCAATGCGAAGAGGATAGATCGAGAGTATCAGGTTGGGGATAGAGTTTTCTTGAGGGTGCAGCCACACAAGAGTCTGATTCAATTTGGGAAGGGCTCTAAGTTGGCACCCCAGTTTGTTGGATTTTTTGAGATCCTAGAGAGGATAGGACCAGTTTCCTAACATTTAGCCTTGCTACCTAGCCTGTCACGCATCCACGATGTGTTTCACATTTCAGTACTTAGAGGATACATTTATGATGAGTCTCATATTATAGATTGGGATGCTTTGCAAGTGGAGTCAAATGATCAATTAGCACTAGAGCCTATTTGTATTATTGTCTAACAGACCCTAGCACTTTAAGGTCGAGAGCTGGACCGGGTTAGAGTCCAGTGAGATTGCTATGATGAGGTTACGGTTTCATGGGAGGATGCGGCACAGATGCGATCTTAGTACCCATATCTTTTTTATGAACTCCAAGAGGAAGTTCATGCCTAGTGGGGGAGGATGTGAGGCCTCGCCCCGACCCATCCTAGCATCGATGATACATTATTATTATTTTTTTTCCTCATGACTCGATATGTTAGAACATTATTTGATACACTGAACATTAGTATGCTATTTATGATATGTAATGCTTTACTTCAGTTATTTGATTTCATCATTTAATGCTTTATGAACATGTTTAATGGTGAAGCAAATGAATGCAAAATTAACACTTTGATTTTCCAATTTTAATGAATAGAATGAGGTAAACAATTGATTTGTCGAAAAATGGATGTTTTAATTTACATGAATTCCTTGATATGTATTTTTAAATATATACATGTGTTTCTTGAACTACTGATGTGTGCAATGAGTGTGTAGGAAATTTAGCCGAAAAATCCAATGGAAAGACAGAACTGAACCCCTTGTTAAATTGTGCTATCTTTGTATTGTAATTCTTTGAAGGTTGTTATTTGGTCTTACTATTCTCCTAGCTTTTAATTGTTCCTATTAAGTCCTTAAGACCTAAAAACATTAAATTTAAGTACCCTAGGGGTAAGGATGTGGGTGGGGAGCACTTTCCAACCCCTTAGTCTCTTTGGTTGACTTTTAGGGTCACTCAAAAACCCTACTTTTGGTTGATTGCAAAAATTGATTGTCTCCTCCATGTGTTGGTGACTCAAACTCCATCTTGAGTTTTCTTGAAGTCTAGTTGAGTTAAGGATCATACTTAGAGGATTTTTGGAGTAGTTTTGTGGTTGTTACCCAATCTCTAGTTTTGGAGAAAGTTTGAAGATTGAAGGAAGAAAAGGAAAAGCTCTTCTCAACCCACCATTTTTGCCATAACTTTTTGTGAAGGTAGGAGTTCTTCACTCTTTTTGAATTGTTTCTTCATGTTGTTCATGCTTGAATCATGTATAAGGCATTGTGTTTCTTTTGTATTGCTTGCTTGTGTGTTGGGGTTGATTCGGAGGGATCTTATCTTGTTTTTCTTTTGATGTTATTCTTATGCTTGCCTTGATGTTTTTTTTTTTTAAGGGATTTCATGGAGATTGTTTTGGCATCACTCACCCTTGGATAGGGAAGAAGTGGCCATGTTTTGGGGAAGAGCCTTAGTTGGACCTCAATAGTGTAGAGTCTCTTCTCATGGTGAGAGGAGGGAAAGAGGGTAGGGTGTATGGGCCCCTACTTGTCATCCCATACTTTGTATAAAAATTTGAATTCTTGAAGAAGGGAAGGAAGGAATACCCTTGTTATATTGGCCCTGAAAGGGCATTTGTAGAAGAATGGAAGTTCTTGAATGTTGGCCCTGAAAGGGCTATGTTATGGTATGGTGATTGACATCTCCTATTGAGAAAATCCACCTCCCCCCTATTTTGGTTCATTGCTGAACCTATTATGCAAAACTAGGTTGGGAATGCATGCTTGAATTGTTCACCATATTATGTTGTTTTACCTCCATGTTAGTTCTTGCCTCTCCATGGTTCCCTTGGTGCATTGAAGATATTGGGAAAGACCTCTTGTGAAAGCCCTAGAAGAGATTTCAATTGAATTGTAACTTTATGTAAAAATGTATTTGGAAAGGAGATCGAGTTTTCTTATTGGTTCATTCTCAATGGAGCCTTGAACCAGGTTAAATAATAGAGAAAGGAAAAGATTGTGAAAACCTCCTTGCATTCCTCTTATGTGTTTTCAAACTATGAATATGTATGCGAGAAAATAGATTAATGGATAATGTTATTGAATTATGAATTTCAAGTTTCAAATAAGGAAAGAAATATTGGTTATGTTGAAACTTCAATTAAATCCATATGTATTAGGAGATACACCAGATCTCTCAATGTTGATAAAACAATTGTTCAATTGTTCAATCCTCTTTGTTAAAATATGCAAATGATAGATCCAAATCTAATAGGAAGGAAATCAACCTTGTTACAAGATTAATTGAGAAACATAAAATTGATAAAAAGAAAAATTACATATGCTACCCCTGTTATAAATTTAGTTACAAATCAACACTTGAAAAAAAAATGGTTGGCAAAAATGTACATTCCCAGGAGCCAAATTGCTCTCTATAATTTGTATGGAAAAGCAAATTTAACCCTTGGAACAACAGAGTATATTCCCATTAGATTCCTTGAATTTACATTGCAAAATTATTTAAATATATATTAAAAAAAACAAAAGAGGAAAAAGGCTTGTCCAAAAAAAATGAAAAAATAAATTATATATATATATATATATATATATAACATGAAGCCACCAAATAAACTTTTAGACTTTATTGCATCACTCACCCTACCTTGGCATGGTCAGGGCTTCCTCCACTTCTCAAGCTATCCTCGTGTCAGAGGTACCTACACATGCTAGTTGGGTGGATTGAAATATTCTTGTCTTTTTACAATTTATGTTTGGCCACCAAGTCAACTAGCCATTATGATTAAAGGGTTAGCTTGTTCTTGTTTTCAATATATAAACCTGGACCATGCACATGCGAAATTTTCTTCCCACCAAACAACTTGGATCATGCGCCATGGCTAGATTTGCATGATGGTACTGTTAGCGCTTGGGGAATGGAGTGAGATTTGTTTGAAAAGAATTTTATAGTGGTTGGGCCAACCATTACTCTTACCTTTATGACCCCCTACAGACCTGATGCTCCAATCTTCCATAACCCTTTGTAACCTAGGCTTCTAATTTCCTTGGGCAACATGGATGGTGTCTTGGGAGGCACTTAGTGCTAAGGATATGTATGTGACATGTGTCACATGGTATGGGTTTAGCCTAGGTAGGTATAGGATAGACTTAGAATTAGGATTGATGGGTTGGTTAAGTTTAAGCTAGTGGTGGGATTAGGTTAGTTTTAAGTTTTAAATTAAGTTAGTTTAATTGAACTTAGCATCAATATTTAATCTGGTTGCTAATTAATTTTTATGTATGATTAATTGATGTTATGTTTACACTATCATTTAACTAGTGGGTTAGTTAGTGGTTGTTAGGATAGTTAGGTCTCTATCTGTTAGAGACTTTGATTATGATGTTAAATAAATTAAGTTATGTGTGTAGGTAATTTAAGTTAGATGTTTAAAAACTTAGTTTTGAAGTTGTTAAAATTTTAATATGTACATTTTTTTATCATGAAGTATATCAGCTAGTTTTGTTTATTAATTTAGTTAAGGATTTAAATTCAATTAAGTTTTATCTTGGTAGTAAATGTAATGTTTTTATATATATTTATATATTAGTATTATGATTAGATTTTTAAACGTAGCTAATAATATTCCTTTTACAAATCGATAATTGTTACACTCTCAGATAATCATTATGTTGTAAACATAGCAAGTTATGTTAGACTAATAAGGTAATGTAATTTGTTTTGCGCAGTTAAATTTTAAGACAAGAATATTGTTGTTCAGTTAATTTCAATTTATCGTTGCAATTTTAATGTAATAACAGACCAAATCTTGATACCAACTTGATAATGAGAATTTAACTTTATCAATGTATTTCTTCTCATGATTATAGACTTAAGATATAAAGTAGTGAACCTATACTATATCTGTGAAACATCTTATCGAACTTAGTGAATTTAGTCATTACACTTTTTTAAAAAAAAATTAAAAATTGTGTGTTTTTGCCCAGTAAATTTGGGCATGACGTTCAACTTATTCAATCTACTTCTTAGGATAATCTTCTAATACAACAACTTCATCATCTGACTCATGATACTTATACAAATCAACAATATTGAATATAGGAGATATATCCATCTCATCAAGTAACTCAACTTCATAAGCATTACCACTATCAAACTTCTTCAAGATCTTACAAGGTCCAAATTTCTTCATCTTTAACTTACTGTATCTTCCAATTGGGAATCTTCCTTTCTTTAGTTGAACCATCACCTCATCACCAACTTGAAAATCATGGCGTCTTCTAGACTAATCAGCATTCTCCTTATACTTTTGATTACTTTGTTCCAACCTCAACTTCACTTCCTTATGCAAAGACTCCATAAAATCAACAAATTCTTCTCCTACAACATTTTTCTTTTCTTCACTAGCAACATCTCTCAAATCTGATATACCTCTAGGATGCATTCCAGTAACAATTTCAAAAGGTGTCTTCCCTATACTCCTATTCATAGAATTATTATACGCAAATTCAGCTTATGCCAATACCATCTCCCAATTACTTGGCTTATTCCCAACTAAACATCTCAGCAAATTTCCCAAGCTTCTATTCACAACCTCTGTCTGTCCATCTGTTTGTGGCTGGAATGTAGAACTTAGTATCCATATTCTTCCACAAAGTCTTCCAAAAATAACCAACAAACTTATTGTGTCTGTTTGAAATAATACTTCTTGGTAATCCATGCAATCTCACAATCTCTTTAAAGAAAAGTTCAGCAACATGCTCAACATCTGATGTCTTCTTACATGGTATGAAATGAGCCATCTTAGAAAATCTGTCCACTACAACAAATATAGAATCACACCCCTTCGTTGTATTAGGTAATCCAAGAACAAAATCCATACTGATGTCAGTCCAAGGTTTCTCAGGAACAGTAATAGGTGTATACAAACCAATATTTTGACTCACTCCCTTTACAACTTGAAAAATTCTATATCTCTTCACAAATTTTTGAACATCCTTATACATTTGTGGCCAATAATATTTCTCTTTTAGCAAACTCAATGTCTTATCAATTCTAAAATGTCTAGCTAATCCACCACTATAATTTTCCTTAATCATATTCAACCTCATAGGACTTCTAGGAATACACAACTAAATACCTTTAAACAACATACCTTCTTGAATGAAATATTCATCGTACTTACTTATGTGATCTATTAGATATGGTGCTTTGCACTCTCTCCATGCCTCAGAAAAATCAGGATCAACATCATACAATTATTTCATTTCATCAAAACCAAGAACTTCAACCTTCATTTTAGTCAACAAAGAATGTCTTCTACTCAATGCATCAACAACTCTATTAGTAACTCCACCCTTATGCTTGATCAAAAATGTAAAACTTTGCAAGTACTCAACCCACTTCTTATGTCTTTGATTCAATTTATGTTGACTTCTCAAGTATTGTAAAGCTTTATGATCAATATAAAACACAAACTCCTTAGGAATCAAATAATGTCTCCACTTCTTCAATGCTTGAACAGTGGCATAAAATTCTTGATCATACACAGAATACTTCCTTTTAGCATCATTCAACTTTTCACTAAAGAAAGCAACATGCATACCTTCTTGACTTAATACAACTCCTATTGCATTACCACTTCCATCACATTCAACTTGAAATACTTTTTTGAAATTAGGTAAAGCCAATCTAGGTAATTCAAAAACCTTTTGTTTCAAAGTCTCAAAACTCTTATTTCCTCTATGTGCCCACTTGAATTCCTTTTTATCTCCCCTCATTGTTTCAATCATAGCAGTACAAACAACACTACAATTCTTTATAAACTTTCTATAAAAACTAGCCAAACTATGAAATGATCTTACCTCACCCACATTCTCAGGTGTAGGCCATTTCAAAATTTCTTTAACCTTCTCAGGATCCATCTTCAATCCATCAGTTGAAATCACAAATCCCAAATACACAATCTCCTCTTAAATAAAAGAACACTTTTTCAGATTAATCAACAACTTTTCCTCTTTCAACCTTTGCAATACTTGTCTAATATGCTCAAAATATTCTTCCTTAGTCTTGTTGAATATTAGAATATCATCCAAATAAATAATCACAAACTTATCCAAAAATCTTTTCAGAACTTCATTCATCAACCTCATGAAAGTACTAGGTGCATTAGTCAAACCAAAAGGCATAACCAACCATTCATACAAACCATCTTTTGTCTTGAAAGCAGTGTTCTATTCATCACCTTCTCTAATTTTGATATGATGATAGCCACTATTCAAATCAATCTTGGTAAAATACTTTTCTCCACTCAAACAATCCATTATGTCATCCATCGTCGGCATAGGAAACATATATTTCACTGTGATTTTGTTAATAGCTTTGGAATCAGTACACATTCTCCATTCTCCATTCTTTTTAGGTGCTATTACAGTAGGTACAACACATTGACTCAAGCTTTCTCTAATCAAACCTTTCTGCAAAAACTCATACACTTGTCTGTTAAGTTTCTCATTCATTGTAGGTGTCAATCTATATGGTGCTTTGTTTGACAAACTAGCTCTAGGAATCATATCCATACAATGACTTCTAATTTTTATTAGAGGTAAACCATCAGGAATATCATCAACAATAATTTCTTTATACTCATTCAGCAATTCAGTAATTTCTACTAGCGCTTGGCTATCACTATCTACTGTCACTCGATCATTACTAGCTTTTGCTACGCGGTCATTACTACCAACACTTGGTCCTCTAGCAACTATGGAAAAAAAAACTTGATTCTTTTTCATTTCCTTTTAAAATTGTTTCCCATTAACCATGCAAATTTTTATAGCAGTACAAATAACCTCATCTAGACTTTCAATCAAAGGCAACAATGTTTGTTTCTTCCCATTTACGCAAATAGTATATTGATTCAATCTTCCACCATGTACAACATATCTATCATATTGCCAAGGTCTAGCCAACAAAATATGACAACAATCCATGGGCATAATATCAAACAAAACTTCATGAAAGTAATGTCCAATTTTGAACTTCACAAGGCATTGCTCACTTACCAATATCTTATGCTCATCTTTGATCCATGAAACATGATAAGGTTTGGGATGTTTTAGCCTCTACAACTGCAACTTTGTAACTAGCTCTTTTGATGCCAGATTTGTAGAACTTCCACTATCAATGATTACTTTGCAGTATTTTCTAGCCATCTTACATCTTGTCTTGAAAAGACTTCTCCTTAAGACAAGTTCCTCATCAATTCCCTTATTACATAAGATTTAAGTCTCACCATCAGATTTTCTCCAGCCTCCAGTCCACTTGGTGAACCCTCATCATCTTCTTGAATCACAACATTTTTGTTACCTTGCCTACTTTCAGATGATATACATTGAAAAGATCTATGTCCCTCTTTACCACATCTAAAACAATTACCATGAAATCCACTTCTAGAATTGGAATTACCTCTTCCTCAGTAAGAATTAGTGCCTCCTCGATAAGAAATACCACTTTTCCATTCGGTCTTGCCTTTGTCATCATTCTTCGATTTAGATTTTCCTTTATCCTTCATAGAACTGTTAGATCTGCCACTTTCTCCATAAAATCTACCTCTGCCTCTTTGGAATCTACCACCTCTACCTATTTTTTTTATTCATGCTTCTTTGTCAAGATCTCCTTAGCTTTCAAGGCATATTGATATACTTCTTCTACACTTTCCAACTTCACAAAACTTATTTCATCCTGAATTCTAGATCTCAACCCATTAATGTACCTTGCAATTGTCTCAACACCATCATCCACATGTCTAGATCTGATGTCCAATCTATAGAATTCCTTGGTATATTCTTTCACAGTCATGTCCTTTTATTTCAAATTTTGCATCTTTCTCAACAAGCTAACTTGGTAATCAGTAGGAAGGAATTTTTTCTTTACCTTGTTCACCATCTTTGGCCAAGTTCTAATCTTCTCCTTTCCTCTCCTTTATTTGTCAGTTTGCAAGTGCTCCTACCATAGTGATGCATGACCTTTCAACCTAGTGACTGCAATCTTGACCTTTCTATTATCAAGAGTGTTTTCATACTCAAATAACTTCTCCATATCAGATATCCAATCCAATACAACATTGGTATCCAATTTTCCATCATAAGGAACAACTTCTACAATAGGCTTTGAATTTGCCCTAGACAATATTTGCAACAATCTTTCCTCATCTTGATCTTCTTCAAGTTCTAGATTATGGTTTGGTGTTGCTGCTTCATCATCACTTACATCATCAAGATGTGGTCCTCTCCTCTGGGTTGTCTTCACAGCATCTAATCTGGTTGCAATGTCTCAACTGATCCAATATAGCATTATCGACATTATTACCTCTACAATGAACCATCTTTACAAATCAGGTTCTTGCAAGATCATAACCCTCTGTAAGTTATAGGTCAAATCTACAGATTTTCCACCCTACAATGAAATCCCAAATTAGGGTTCTACACTATCTAATCTCCATGAGGATGAACCTCAAGCTCTGATACCAGCTGACACAGGCAAAGGGGTGAATAACTAGGGTCAAAGGCTCACCCAACTATCCAAACCACCCTACAAGAGTTAACACAATGGAAACAAACACAAAGAACAACAACCAAATGAGGAAGAAGAGTGAAATACTTTTATTGATTCATCAAAATATCTTCATACATGCCTAGCTATAAGGCCTTCTGGGTTATAGCCAATTACAAATACATTCACATTCAAAGATCCAACTACAAATTTGCACTTTTAGTTCTACTCTCTAATTTTATTCACAAAAACTTACCTAACTCTAAGCCTAAACACTCTATATATACTTGCCAAAATGGCTTACAAATTATTCTAGAGCATTACGTAAGAGGAAGGCCGACCCAACAATGATCTAGATGCATCCCAAGAAAATATCTTAACATAAATGTTGCGAACAAAATAAATCTCACAAGTCGGCTCGCAAAAATCACGTCCAAATGCTAACACTAGGCATACACTAGGTAACTCGGCGAATGAAGAGTCACTTGGCATACACTGGGTAACTCAATGAATGAAGACTCACTTGGCATACACTTGGTAACTTGTTAAATGAAGAGTCACTTGGCATACACTGGGTAACTTGGTTAATGAAGAGTCGCTTGGCATACATTGGGTAACTCAGTCAATGAAGAGTCATTTGGCACACACTAGGTAACTCGGTTAATGAAGAGTCATTTGGCATACACTGGGTAACTTGGCAAAGGAAGAATCACTTGGCGTACACTGGGTGACTTGAAAAATGAAGAGTCACTTGGCATGCACTGGGTAACTCAGTTAATGAAGAGTTAGTTGGCATGCACTGGGTAACTTGGTGAATGAAGAGTCACTTGGCGTACACTGGGTAACTTGGTGAATGAAGAGTCACTTGGTGTACACTGGGTAACTTGGTGAATGAAGAGTCAACTGGCATACACTGAGTAACTTGGTGAATGAAGAGTCACTTGGCATACACTGGAGCAATAGTAACTTAGCATCAACATGCAGAATGAACAAAATGAGCAGGATAACAAGGCAACCTAGGATGCTCCTGCATCAAGATATTTGGGAAATTTCTCTGTTCATGGAATGTTTTTATTTGTTCAATATGATTTTCCTTCTCGTAGATTCTAGATTGAGAAATTTACCACGAAGGTTTTGAATTTTAATTGGGAAATCATAAAATTTCCATCGAACTAATGTTGGGAAATTGAATTAAAAATAAATATATTTTAAAAGGAATTTCCTTGTAATTTTGCGTGTACAAAATTTCATATATATATATATACATACATATATATATATATATATATATATATATATATATATATATATATATATATATATATATATATATATTCATTCAAAATAAATCTGTTTTTTACCAAAAATTTGTTATTTCAATTTATGAATGAGGTGAATTTATATTTTTGCAAGGGAGACATTTTTATTAAAATCATTTTACAAAAAAAATTAAAAATAAAAATATAATATAAAATTTGA
The DNA here is from genome assembly GCA_028749045.1 of Cupressus sempervirens. NCBI lineage: Eukaryota > Viridiplantae > Streptophyta > Pinopsida > Cupressales > Cupressaceae > Cupressus > Cupressus sempervirens. Next base: position 173,768,846 of record CM053784.1, read on the forward strand.
ATGGGGAGGTGGGCAGTCACATCCCACCCCTCCCTATTGTAGGCACTGTCTACGATAGTGGACTACCGACAGCCTTAAAGGATGTGCAGTAGGCCACTGCCATGGCAGAGCTATTGTGGCTTCCCTATGATAGTGATGGCGATTGTTAAAAACAACGCCCATTTTAATAAAAGAAAATCACAGGGGGTATTACCTTGAAACCCATGCCTGTGATGTGACATTCTAGCATTATAAAAATTCAATTTATTTTTTAAAGTTTTAATTTTTTTAAAAGTTAATTTAATTAAAGTTTTTAATATAATTATAATATATTTTAAATCTTATGCTAATTAATAAAGTTATTAATAGCTATAAATTTATAAAATTAACAAATAACATTTAATATAGTTGATTTATTTAAAAGAAATTTAATAAATATTAATTAAATATTATTAAATGAACATTAGCTTATTTAAATAAAATTTAATTTATTTAATATAAGTATCAATTTGAAAGATAGGAAATCTTTTAGGATTGTTAATCCGACTCCAGTAGAATTATATATGAATGGGAATGAACTCAAGACAAATATAATATTTACCTTAGTAAATTTAGGAAATTGATTTTTAAATTGTGGGGTAAATTTTTAGTTTACTTAAACAAATACTTGAGTTAATTATAAGATAATAGAGGATATATCTTACTTGATAACAACTCTGAAACGAAACTAAAACCTCATATTTGGCTTAACCATGTGATTGTAAAAGCAAACCAAAACATGTATTTGTTCTTGTTTTCTTTATGCTATTTGTGTTTTGGTGTTTTTGGGGTTGACTAGATTGTTGACCAGTTATAGGATGTCTACCAAATGCTCGAGGATTTTGTGAGTGTAGTATCATGTTGACTCGATCTCGATCATTCTTGCTCAACCATGGATGTGATGGCATGCATATGATGAGCATGTTTTTATTGTTGGTTACTATGTTTTAGTATCTTTGTGGGATAGCAGGATATATGCTATGAGATACCTAATTTGACCATTCTGAGTCATTGATCAGTATTGTTGGGATGCTTTTTGGTTGCTCGTTGAGAACCAATGAATACTATGATTTATCTTTGTCACTTTCTGGTTGCTCATTGAGAGCCGATGGTTATTGTGACTTATCTTTGTTTCTTTTCAGTTGCTTGTAGAGAACTAATGTGATATGATGATTATCTTTATGATGCTTCCCAGTCACTTGTATAGGGCTGAGGTGATTTTTACTATGATTTTGCGATTTGTGATTTCATGAGCTTAGGGTAGGTTATCTATATGCAGTGTCGAGAAGTAGCTTGCAATGGGGGTTGGGGACCCTAAGTGGTCCTGGGGGTAACCCATTGTAAGTTGTTTAATAAGTGATAACTTTACACTTAATACTAACTTAAATGAACCTAATAAGAGATAATTGTATGTTCTCGCCTATGCCTCGAGTGCTAGTACAGACTAGGATGGGAGTAGAGAGAACACTTGGTTATGACCTTGCATTCCATAGTATGCCTTGTCAATACGAGAGGATACTAGTGGCCACAGGGATCAGTAGGGACCTAGGAGTCTTAAGGGACTGCTCGGGTAACTTTGAGTGTGATTTGTGTGATGACACTTCCGTTTGCATAGTAGATTCCTATGTGTCTTTGTGTGTCTCTGGGTCTAGATGTTGATCTATGTTGGAACCTTTGAGTTAGTATACTTTTAGGATTCCTGGACTTAGAGAGTATCTATGTTATGTGATTTCATATCCTATTTGGGACTTGAGACTATCTCCTCAGCATAGTGAGAGTGGGCCATTTAGGTTCCATGCGATCGGATGGTAATGATTTTTCACTCTAACCATTGAGATCCGTCTGTGGTCACCATGGCTGGAGCATTCTTTGTTGGCATTTATCTTCATTCTATTCATGGATCATTATGATGGATGTTATATCTTTATTGATGTATGGATGCATCATGTATGGTGGATGATTTCATTTATTTTATTGCACGTGTATCATGGATCCGAAGAGGATGATGCATTTCTATTTTTACATATGTATATTCTTTTAAGCCTTTCATACTCTGTGACTTGTACAGTGGATGAATGAACATTCCAAATTAATTTGCCAAGAGGCATTTAGAACAAATGTATACTAAATAGAAATTGGACTTTTCATTATTCTTTCATATGGATGTGGTATTTGATTGGACTTAGTATTAAATTAGATTTAAATGTGATTCGACGTCATGGGATCCTTAAGGAATGTAACCTGTTATGTATGCTTTTAGTTGAATGTATGTTATTGCTTCTGCTACTATGTGTTTGATGTGAATGGTTTATCTTTCATGTTTCAAAAAAATAAAATGTTACCAAACTTAGTAAAACTTTAGGTTATTTCTTTTGGATCCCTTGGTGGGGCATTACATATATGAGGTAGCAGGCTGTGTGTGTGCTACAACTTAGTGTTGGATGCCATCCCCAGAAAATTGGTGCCACAATTTGTAAAAGGTGGGGCAAATAAAGAAGAAGATGAAGAAACAACAAATGTATATATGTAGCAAGCATGGTTACTTCTAAAATAATAGTTCATTTGTGTTGGAAAATTGGTGAATTTAAACAACCAAAAAAATTGGTAATAACCATTTTAGCATAGAATTTACAACAATTCTAGATAGTCCTCTATAATCATCGACAAGAATAAGGCCTTGTTGATTCTATCTTCTCATTCTGCTACCCCATGATAAATAGTGCATAAATGTTTTGTGTTTTATTCAAGCCCTACTAACAATGGCTTCCATGTCCTTCATGGAAGGCTCTGGAGAGTTTATGTCCAACTAAGCTGAAAAACTTCATGTTCAATCCAAAATCTTCCAGAACCAAAACCAATATAAATTTAAGAACTTATAGATATTTCTCCAAGAATTTATTTTTTCTATATATTTATATGTAATGAAAAATATTTTTCCTCCTTGCTACAATTACTTTGAACCAATGAACATTAAGATAATTAATAGTTTAAAAGTAATCTATAATTATATTAAAATAAGAAATAGACATAAGTTTGAATTTTTGTTTACATATAATTGAATAATGCATTTCATCTATTTGCCTCTAACCGATGCAATAGATGCATACGCTATGCAGGAACTAATAAGCCTATGAAAATAAACGGGTTTGAATATTGACCGGCAAATTTTTCCCATGAGCCTTAATCTTTAATGTTATTTAGATCCTAACGGAGAATGATTCTTCAGCCTGAAATCTATGGATAAATGAATTCATATGTTAATTCGACGTGTTTCACTTGGCTTAAAACATGTAAAATAGTTTTCCGTGACTGATACCTTAGTCTGGGGCCATTGTAGTAATGCCAATGGCATCAGTATTCATTACAAATTGATCAGTTGACAGAAATGGCAGCATTACATGTGGAGAGGAAAGAACTTGTTCTTCAACCGTTAAAGTGACAAGACACCTGCAAAATGAAATTTACTGGAGCTTTACTATGGAAGTGTATTTATATGTCAATTCGACGCGTTTTCCCAACTTTCATTTTAAAATAGCTGTCCGTCACCCGGACGTTACTCAGTGAAACTCTAGCCGATATATCAATGGCACGCACTTAGTCTAGCCAATATATTAATGGCACCGATTTTCATTATATTTTTTAAATATAAAAAATAGATGAGTGAACATCAATAATAAATATTTTTATTTTCAAAAATTATTTTAAAATATAAAATTATTTTATTTTATTATTTTACTAAGTTTTTTAAAAAAAAAATTATTGTTAATTATTAAATGCAAGTATGAGTAGATTTGAACCCAAGACTTCTTTGCTTTGAAAAGAGGCTCACAATTTACCATTTTATTGTAGGCTCTTGCCTTATTTTATTTTATTAAGTAATTACTATGCATAGTATATATGCAATATATTACATAATATGTAATATATTGATGCTTATATATGTATGCTAGTGATAGATGGAGATCAATAATAAACATTTTTAGTTTCTAAATTTATTTTAAAATATAAATTGTTGTTATTTCTTATTGTATTAGGTAATTACTATGTATAGTATATATGCAATATTTTACATATTACATATTATTAATATGCTAATGTTTTGTATATGTAAGTAAACTTTTAGAATATTGTTAGTTATCTTATGGGCAATAACCAATGTATCAATTAGATGCAATATTTTTTTTGATTAATTATATTAATTTAATTTTTTTCATTGTTTGCATTTGTATAGCTTTAATTTTAGCTCTTTTTAGTTCTTGTTGTAGGTTATAGAACTATAAGCATGGAGCAAAACTAACTCATGATTAAACATCATAACTTTAATCAATCAAAGTTCCTATATTATAGTATTTTGTAAACTCAGATGCAAAATATTTAACTTTATTAATTTCTAAAATTATTTCTCATTCACTTGGTTGCTTAAATATTGAGGTGATAAGGACAATTTTTTCAAAAATGTCCTCTGTCTTAAATTTATGCTAAAGTTTAACTATATTATGTTTCAATTAGAATAGTATTATTGGCCAATAATATTTTTAAAATATGAAAGTTAGTAATTTCATTTTACTTTTAAAATTATGATATTATTTAAATGGAGAATTGATCTTATGATTATTATTATAAATAAATAAAATATTATTTTTAACAAATACAAATGTCTTTTTTAAATCAAATATTTTTCAATACATTCAAATTTTAAATTCTTCTTTTACAGGATAAGATTAAACCCTTTGATTATAGGATAGAAGAAGATTGGTGATGAGCGGAAGATAGATAGAATGATAAAGATATGGTCAAATAAAGAAGAAAAGATGCAAGAATTTTATGTTGTAGACATCATTTTTAGATGGAGGAATTGGAGTATTCAAAGGAACAATTATCTTAATTATATTTAGCCTTTTACCTTCGATGGTCAAATTTAAATTGACCTTGATATAAATAAAGAAACTATAATCCTTATCAATCATTTCAATACATTCTTATCTTAAAACACTTATGATTCTCAATTAATCGAAATTACCTAATTCTATCAATGTAATTGAATGTCCACATCCCATTAAAATATAAAATGTAAGTTTTTTAAATTTTGATTGTGTAACTATTTTTAGCACTAACATTTTGAATCAGACTCTATGATCCACCATCAGAATGAAAGAGAGTGCAAAAATTAGAAACTTGCTTTTTATACCTAACTCTAATTTTAAGATATAACCATTAAGATAAAAATCTATTTAAAACAAATTGTCCTTAAACCACATAATAACTAACATTCTAAGCCTAGAAAATATTAGCCAACCCAACATTTAGTATTTGTATGTAAGCATACTGATTTGAATGTACCATATGGGAAAAGATAAAAATGACTAATAATTTAAAACATATGTACCTCATAAATTCTTTGCAAAATAATTTGTCACCTTTCACTAAATAAAAATAGTACAATAGAGAATCACATATTGCTTATGAATACATACCTAGAGGACCAAGGTGTTTCTTGTATAGCCCATTCTCATATTGGACTTGTACAAAACATGATTTTGTAGATCTCATTATTAGTCTATAGGTAAGGAGTTAATGTTTTCATTAGACACCTTTATATACTAATTTTTCTAAAATTTAAATGTTTGATTCTCAAGTATTTATTGTTTTATTTTTCAAATCCATTTTTGAAGAGTACTTCTTAAATTCTTATTGGCCAACATAAATTTTGGTAGGGCTAAAATTACTTATAAAAAAAGGTTTTTAAGAAAATCTCTAGAATGTTCTCCAAATTCAAGTATTCTCCATCAATGTTCATCAAATCTTCTAGGGTTCTCTATAAATGTTCATAAAATCTTCCAGTGTGGCTATATAGCCTAAGAGACAAGTGATGAAGCATAAACTATTTAAGCCCTTCCATGCCAATCCCATAGTGATCAACAACAGACCTTCAAAACAACAAAGACTTGATATTTCTCCATCTCTAAGCTTTTAATCGTCCATGGTAGGGATCGAGAATTCACAAGTGGAATTCCAGTGGAGATTAGAAAATATTTCACTCATGTCATGTTAGGCTTATGTCTCTTCCCAACTGCCAATTCATCTCCAAAAGATCTTCTTGAGGATTATAGCATCCTTTGTTTCACTTCCTAGAAACTTTGTTAAATCGGCTTCTAAGCATGAGACTCAATGGTTTTGATATTCGTAGCAAATTCCTTTCTAATTTCTCAATAGTTTTAGTCACTTGCTTCAGATTTTGTCTAAGAAATTGTATTTCTGCATTGTTTTCCCTTACCTCTATTTTGAACTCTATCACAACACTTTCATAGGGCGCTACAATGTTTTTCTAATTTTTCATTTATAAATTTTCTAGGAGGGACTATGTAGATGAATACATTTACTCTTTTATGAGACAATTTCAAAAGTTGTTAAACCATAGCCTTGTCGACCTCATGAATCTTTATAAGGTCATATGGTGAATGTGCCACTTATAGGCGAATATACGTCATTTTTAGAATTTTATTTTACAGAATAGTGTTGAAGAATTTGTTATGATATCAAATTAAAATTCGTTCTGAGTTTAAAAAAGAATTTTTTCTTAGGTGACGAATATTTTCATTTTCACAATCTTAGAATTGTATATCACTTTTTTACACTATAGATCTAATGTTTGATTTAGAAATAATCTAGTAAAATATCTAATGTGTGATTTAGACATAATCTAGTAAAATATTTATTTTTAATTCTTAGTTTATTACGAGCACTACATTTTACTAATTGTCAAATAATAAGTAGGATACATATTTTCCACAACAAAAATCTCAAAATTATAAAGTTTCTATATGAAAAGATATTCTAAGTAATTACAATGCAAAATGTCAATATGGAGCTCCTCCATTGTCATGATAAGATTTGAAAAAATATATGTCTTAATACACTACAAAAAATGATAATAGTTACCTCCCCTATGATCCTATAAATTCACATGGATATACAAGCTATTAACATATGAGAAATAGGAAATCTATTGTGACTTAAACATATAATAGCCCCACACCTCATTCATGATTATGATTTCATCATTTACAATGATTTTCCTATCACAACATTGATCACTCATAGATTTTTTTTAGTGAAGTAATTTTAAAGATTTAGCAATTAGTAATATTGAACTATCAAGATTCAATTGTGTAGCACTAGATTACAATTTAAAGATTAGTAATATTGCTATCAACATTCAACTTTGTACTAATATCATCCTATGGTAGATAAAAATACTCTCTTATAATCATAATTACTAATTTATAAGATTGGAGTACGCAATGCTTGAAGTAACTTTGAGGGTTGTGATTTTTTCTTATTACAACTCTCCTATAGATTTCATTCTACTATATATGTACAGGAAGCAACTCCACCACACAAAGTTGAAGTATTATCCAATTATTGCTAAATTGCAGCTTTCATAATGGGTTTTCTTTCATTCAACACAACCTCTAGTGATCTCCATTAATTCATTCAAGGTTTGTCACTTTCTTCAATTTCAAGGTTGCATGCTCTTCGGTTCAATAAGTGTGGTATTTTCAATCCAAAAGACCTTTTTCTTGTACATGTCTACAATGTCACCATGTAGTTGGGAGGATGTGTTTTTCTTGATTCACCAATATCATAATACTTAAGAATTACTAATCTCTACCTTTCCAGTGAAATTATTACATAAGATTAGCATTACAAAATGATCACTTTGTTGGAAAGATTAGCATTTCTATCTAGAGACAATTTTCTAGAGATACAAACCTCAACAAAGATATTGCTAGCTATTGTGTCATATTATAATCATCAACATTATAAACTATATATGGAATTTAGAATCCATGCATACTACATGGAGGCTATATTTATTTATTGTTTGGTCATCTATCATAGAACCCAAAACATCACACTTTCTTGGTGTATTCTTTTCCAAGGCCTACCATTAGGTTCATGCCTTCACCATTTGGGCATTCTTGATCCCAGTTACCCTCTTTATGGTAAATATGATTCTGAACTATGGTTTTTGGGTTGTGCCCATGTGACTCACAAGGAGTGATTTATTCCTCCCATTATATATTTTTTGATCTAAATGTTGTTTCACTTTAATTAGTTAGTATAATTGGTTAGTATATCTTATAAAAAATACATATTCATAAGCATTGTGCTATTTATCCTCATGGAGGACATCACATCTTCATTATATATTTTTATAATAAAAGATTATTATGACATGTATTTATGCTAAATGTCCATTTATTCTCGCAAGAGACAGGTTCATGTAAACAACTACTCATGAAATATGGCTCGATGAGTTTGATTCAAAACCTACACAAATAGAAATATCACAATTTGACTTGTCAAAAAATATCTCCTACTTATCACATAATATGGAGTTTAGACATAGCATAAAAGCTAGTTGTTTGTTAACTATTATTAAATGAACCTAAGAACTCTTAGATAAGAAGCTCACAGTTTACTATTGTATTGTAGACTATTAGCTAAGAAAATATAAAATATTAAGAACAAAAGAAAGTGAAACATAATTACTTAATTACAATAGCTTAATAATTATTTCTCTTTTACTTTCAACTTAAATTTTCCATCTATAAATGATTAAGTTTCCCATCTATAAATGGTTTCACTTAATATTTAACATTCAAATTATTTTACTCTAGTAAAAATGGTCTTACATAGTACTTCATTAAAAGAAAGGCAATCTTAATATTATACACGATTTGAATATCAAGAGCACACACAAGAAACCATGTTCCCTCTTTAATATCACAAGTGACAAAGTAAAACACTAGGAAGCGGCCCTATTTTGAGCCAGGCATGATTTCCAAGTCTACTAGGCCAGTGGAAACAAACAAGTTTTAATATTGACCCATATATTATTCCAAAACTGTCAAATCTATGTTGTCATATCAACTCTAATGGAGGACGATTCTTCACTGGTGGAAAATGGTGCAGGTGGCGGACAAGCGGCCAAAGGAGTCGGAGGATTTGGGATGTCGTCGGCATCTCCTTCCAACATTTAAAGCACTTTCATCATTGACGGTCTGTCTGTAGATTTGTACTGAATACACCACAAACCCACTTTTGTCAGGCTCCTTGCCTTGGCCTCATCTGCTCCGCTCAACTCCCGCTCTCTCAGTCTCGTTCTCAGTTCCCCTCTCTCCACCAATTGAATTGCCCAGTCTGGAAAGTACAATTGGCTTGAACGGCTCACCTGTATATCAATATTCTTTCTTCCTCCCACCATCTCCAATAACATCATTCCGAAACCGTAAACATCTGATTTGTCCGTTGCAGGCCCACAATTTCTAGACCACGCCTCTGGAGCTACATATCCCGGCGTTCCCCTAGCTGCCGTCATTGATACGTGGTCGTCTCTCCTTCCACACAGTTTTGCCAGCCCAAAATCAGCCACCTTGGCTGTAAATTCCTCATCCAGTAATATATTGTGAGGTTTAATGTCGAAGTGAATGATGCGGCTGTCACACTCACTCTGTAGATACGCAATTCCGCGAGCCGCCCCCAAAGCAATTGAATACAGCTGATCCCAATTCAGAATTGTATCCTTTTCTTTTCCTGCAAGTATGAATCTGTCGAGAGATCCATTTGCCATGTACTCGTAGACGAGTCCACCTATATGTCCTTCCAAACAATACCCTAACAAACAAACCAGGTGGAGGTGATGAATTCTTCCGATGGTTGCCACTTCGTTCATGAACTGACTCTCGCTTTCCTTCGACTGATCAAGTATTTTAACTGCCACAAGAGAACCGCTTGGAGGCTTTCCTTTACAAACCTCACCAAACCCTCCTTTGCCTCAAAACGGCTTAAACATCAAACACTAAGGCTTGATTTCTAGTGTAAAATGTTAAATAGTCAAATTTTGACTTACTTTTCCACACTTAATTGCTTCCTTAATGTGTAATGTTTAAAACTGGCGGCCCCTTTGCCCAGCTTATGTGCAAACTTGCTGGTGATTCCCTTGATGGCTGAGTAGGAATATTTGATCAACAAAATTGTGTAGAAATGTCTCTACGTGGGAGCTGAAACGTGCGTTATCACGCTTCCTTCCAAGCACCTGACTGTTATCGAAGACGAACGTCTTCTTTCGATAAGCAATTAGCAGCAATAACGCTACTACTAACATTGCGCTGCCCACAGTAGCTGTGACAGAATAAACAGTTAAAATTAATTAACACCTAGCTCATAATAGTCACAACATTAAACGTCCATAAATTAGAAAGCAGGTTTCACACAGTGAAAGGAAAGCGATGCTTACCTAGAATAATGATGAACCTGGATTTACTGCGAGGGTTCGAATCGAAAGAATCATTGAAATTTTGTCAGTAATGACTTGGTAAGACATAATTTACATCTAATTCAAGTGCTAAATTCTCCAATGAAACGACTTTTTAAATTGAAATGAAATTGGAAGAAAGACAATTCGGACTCTTACCCTGCTTAACGATTGCATCATCCATCTGGCAAAACGGCATCATGGTTGTAGTATTATAATGGCAGGTCCTGTTTCTTGACACGCAATTCTCACAACCTTCGCTGAAATTCCAATTAATTTCGAACCCTTGCAATAGAGTTTCCTTTAGACTCATGGATCGAGGAAGTTTTGGGTCGTTATCCAGTGGCAGCTGAACATATGATTTACAATACCCTTTAATCTAAGTCAAGTTGGAAGTGGGCATGTAATACCAATCAGCGTTACAGTCTAATTGGAATGCGTTAATGGCCAGTTTCTCCTGTTCTCACTGTTTTTCTAGGGTTATATTCTTTGAAGGAGGTGGATAGAGTGGATCAAAGACAAACACAAAGACATCAAGTTGTGCTACAGCACTTCATACACATTAACATAACTGAAATCTATTACAAATCCATAGAATGCTACAGCATTCCATCCACTCATGATCCACAATGAGAAACCCAAAATGGGCTCTACTGATCCACCATGATCAGATAAACATCTGATGCTAAAATCCTTACATAATGCCTCTATTTATAGAGGTCTGAGAACTCACAAAACATTTTACACATGTTACACTATATTAAATATAATATTAAATATGAACTGTTATTTTGTTGGCTGAGGTGGCTCATTGTCTGCAATTTATTGTGGATGGTGGATGGACGGTTGAGTTGGGCTGGACGGTGGATTGTTGTATGGCTGTGGATGGTGGGAGAAATTACTCCTGCCAACACTCCCCCTTAATTTCTGTCACTAATGCTACTACATTTATATTGTTTTCCCTCATTATAATTACTTCGGGTTTTACGGCTTACCCCTAACCAATGCAATTCTGAAATGGTTTCAAGATCACCACGAACTTCTCAAACATTACACAAATGGTTTCAAGATCACCATAAACTTTGCATTCAAATGGTTTACAAACCAAGCATTCATTGGCTCTACTGACCATGAATCATCACTATGGGGAAATTATCATCACTTTGGCTTTTCTCCTTCTTGACCTGCATCAAACTGATTATTGAGTCCATATAAAAAGAAATCCATCTACCGAGATACATGGGTGCCCAACCGCTGTACTAGTCAGTTCTATAGGAATCTTTTTCAGATACATGGTTCGTCAATACATTCAGTCAAACTCTAGGGTGTCGGGTACAACCGTTAATGCACCCCTTACAATAGATTATTAACAAGCAATTCTCATTCAATCTTCATCACTTGATTGGAGGATATCAATTTAGCAATCTACTATTACATGATCACATTTGATATGACAAAGCCTTAAACATTTTCTCATTCAGATTCCAACACTTAAACTCCAAATCAGCACACACAGAGACCTTTGCACTATGAAAATGAGCTTTAGCACACCATCTCACCTTTTATTCAACATGTTACAGCTAAGATAACCAACTTAACTTTAACAACTAATGCATAACAATTGACACACATATTTCAAACACAAACATAATAAAAATTTTCATGATCAATATCTTCCATGTCATGTGTATGCATTCTTCGGCACTCTCGCTTGCACAAAGATGCTCCACATGCTTCTAATCTATGAATGATAGCATCACACAACACTAACTCAAACACACTTCAACTTTGTCTTTCTTCTTTTCACAGCTTCTTTGTTTCTCATAGCAAGCTCTTGACTTGTTCTTCTCTTTATTCTTGCAGAAGATAACTTCAAATGCCATTGCTTGTTGGGCTACGATGCCACAACACTCTTCATCGATTTTAAACTTCTCGAGCTCTCCATGATCTCTAGGATCATATTCCATTAGCTCTGATACCACTTGAAGGAGGTGGATAGAGTGGATCAAAGACAAAGACAAAGACATCAAGTTGTGCTACAGCACTTCATACACATTAACATAACTGAAATCTATTACAAATCCATAGAATGCTACAACATTCCTTCCGCTCATGATCCACAATGAGAAACCCAAAATGGGCTCTACTGATCCACCATGATCAGATAAAGATCTGATGCTAAAATCCTTACATAATGCCTCTATTTATAGAGGTCTGAGAACTCACAAAATATTTTACACATGTTACACTATATTAAATATAATATTAAATATGAACTGTTATTTTGTTGGTTGAGGCGGCTCATTGTCTGCAATTTATTGTGGATGGTGGATGACGGCTCAGTTGGGCTGGACGGTGGATTGTTGTACGGCTGTGGATGGTAGGAGAAATTACTCCTGCCAACATTCTTGTACCCATCTACAATATGAAAATTGGGGGCTAAACCAGAATTGAGCTATAAAATTACTTGAGGATGGATCGCATGAATTTCCCCATAGATTTTTGTCAATTATTTTAATGATTTGGTTGTAATTTCCTGCGGGAAAGAGTTGGGGGTATTTTATATAGTACTGGTGTCCGCTGATATTGATTAGGGGCATACCATAGTTGAAGATTGATGCTGAGATCTTCACTTCAAACTCCAGCTCCACTGCTCCATTTCCACCATTCTATAAATAATTTTTAGAATACTTCAGTTTAGGAGTAGTTTAAACAAGAAGCATGCTGTACATATGGCATGCATTAGATGATATTTTTTGTTGCATTTTTGTCTAGTCTTAGTTACTTCTTCTCTCATCCTTAATCATAGGCATGGAATAATGCTAAAACTACTGTCAGAACTCCTAATCTATATTTTGATCTATGTGTTAGGGATTAGTTTTAACAATTTTTATTTGAATAAATGTATTGGCTGAACAAAAATTTGTAGTTGGAATAATATATCAATTTTTTTCTCTGTAGTAAAACAGAGCCTTCCTTGTTTTGAATATTATCATTTTTTTTTTATTGTGTTGCTGCTGTTGTTTGAATCCTACATTTGGTATCAGAGCGGAAGGTGTTTGGAAGACAGCAGCATGGCAAACAATTTGCAAATCCCAGAGTTTGATGGAGTTGATTACCAATATTGGTCAATCAAGATGAAGACTTTTTTGATTGGGAAAGATTTTTGGGAGATCATTGAATCTGGATATGAAGAGCCTGCAGATTGGAATACTCTCCAACCTAATGACAGGACATTGAAGAAAGAAGCTGAGAAGAAGAATGCAATGGCATTGTTTCACATTCAGATGGCTCTTGATAAGAGCTTGTTTCCTCGAATTGCTGATACACAGACAACAAAAGAGGCCTGGAAGACTCTAAAAGATGCTTACCATGGCAATGATCAGATCAAGGTTGTGAAGCTACAAACCTTGAAAAGAGAATATGAGAACTTGAAGATGAAGGAGACAGAGAGTGTGGGAGATTTCTGTGTGAGAGTGAAAGATGTGACTCATAAAATGGCCACTTTGGGTGAATCTATTGCTCAAGAGCAAATAATACAAAAGGTATTGAGATCTCTAACCCCAAGATGGAATATTGTAGTAATTGCCATAGAAGAAAGCAAAAATTTAGCTACCATGGAGTATGATGAATTGGTTGGATCTCTTATATCACATGAGGATAGAATAAGGGACACATCTATCAGTGTTAATGAGAAGGCTTTTTCTTCCCAATTGCAAATTTCAAAGAACGATGGTGCTAGCAGCAGTAGTAACAACAACAAAGGCTCGGGAAGGGGCCCAAATCAGAATTTTTCAAGAGGATCTAGAGGAAGAGGAGGTGCTCAAGGAGGCAGAGGTAGAGGCAGATTTGATAAAAGGAACATCCAATGCTATCATTACAATAAGTATGGACATTTTGAGAGAGAGTGTAGACTGAAATCAGGTAACAATAGTGCAAATTATGCCCAACAAGATGAGGATCCTTCCTCGGGTAATTTATTTTTGTGTTATGGGAAAGGTGAAAGTACTGTGAATGATGTTTGGTATTTGGATTCTAGATGCTCTAACCATATGTCTGGCAACAGAGAAATATTTTCAAAGCTTGATGATAGTTACAGATCCAATATTACCCTTGGTAATAACAATACTGTGGATGTTGCTGCCAAAGGAGCCATGGATGTTCAGACAAAGGAAGGTATGAAAAGTGTTCAAGATATTTATTATACTCCCAAGTTAAAGCATAATTTATTGAGTGTTGGGCAGCTATGTGAGAAGAATTATAGAGTGGTATTTGAGAACATGCACTGTACTATCTATGATAAGAATAAATAAAAAAAGTGATTACAGTTGTTCCTATGACAAAGAATAGGATGTTTCCTTTGAAGTTTGGTCAAAATGATAATCAGCTTGTCAATATGGCTTATGAGGATAAAAGTTGGTTGTGGCATCTCAGGTATGGCCATTTAAATTTCAATAGTTTGAAGAATCTAACATCAAATGCATTAGTTCTTGGATTGCCTAAGGTTGAAGAGCATAAACAGATTTGTGAAGGGTGTGCAAAAGAGAAACATTCAAGGGAATCATTTCCAAAAGGCAATGCATGGCGAGCCCAATACCCACTTCAACTTATTCATTCAGATATTTGTGGTCCAATGCAAACACAAAGTTTGGGTAAGTCGTCATATTTCATTACTTTTATTGATGATTACTCACGCATGTGTTGGGTATATTTTTTGAAGACTAAAGATGAAGCCTTTGATACATTCAAGAATTTTAAAGCTCGTGTAGAGAATGAGAAAGGGAACACAATAAGATGTTTGAGAATAGATCGAGGAGGAGAATTTTGCTCAAACAATTTTCAGAATTTTTGTGAGATGAATGGCATCAAAAGACAACTCACAACTGCATACACACCCCAACAGAATGGAGTGGCTGAAAGGAAGAATCATACAGTGGTAGAAATGGCAAGGAGCATGTTACAAACCAAGGGTTTGAACAATTCTTATTGGGCTGATTCAGTTGCTATAGCCGTATATATTCTCAACAGGAGTCCTACAACTGCCCTCCACAAGATGACTCCATATGAAGCATGGTATGAGAAAAAGCCTAATGTAAATCATTTTAAATTTTTTGGTTGTTTGGCTTATGTTCACATCCCTGATCAGAATAGGCAAAAGCTAGATGCTAAAAGTGAATCATGTATTTTTGTGGGCTATAGTGAAGAAAATAAAGCTTATAGATTATTCAATCCTATTACTAATAAGATTGTTGTTTCAAGAGATGTGATTTTTGATGAAGGGGGAGTTTATGGTCATCAAAAACAACATGTTGGAAAGCCAAACTTAGTTTTGGATGATGATGATATTGCTGATAATGATAATGAGCAGCCAACTAATGGTTCTATTTCAAGATCACCAAGCCCACCAAGAAACCCCTCACCAATATCAAGAGCAAGTCCATCCTCTAGTCCTCCAAGGAATGTAAGAAGATTGAGTGATATTTATGAGAGGTGTCAAAATCAAGCACATGAAGAAGATCCAATAGGTGAGACAGTAAATTTTGCATTACTTGCTAAAGCTGATTTTGAGCCATCATGTTTTGAAGATGCATGTGCTAATGAGGTTTGGATGCAAGCAATGAATGAAGAGATGGATTCCATTGATAGGAATGAAACATGGGAGCTTGTAGATCTTCCACATAAGAAGAAGAAGATTGGCACAAAATGGGTCTATAAGACCAAGTATAATAGTGATGGGAGTGTTGAAAGACATAAGGCAAGATTGGTTGCTAAAGGTTTCACTCAAAGGTATGGCATTGATTATGAAGAAACTTTTGCACTAGTAGCAAAACAAGAAACTATTAGGATGCTAATCTCTCTTGCAGCTCAAAAAGAATGGAGTATTCATCACATGGATGTGAAAAGTGCTTTCTTGAATGGGTACTTAGAAGAAAAGGTATATGTGGGACAGCCACAAGGTTTTGAGATTCAAGGCAAAGAAGATTATGTCTACAAGTTGAAGAAGGCTTTATATGGCCTCAAGCAAGCACCACGTGCATGGTATGCAAGAATTGATGGATATTTTCAGCAGAATGGCTTTCAAAGAAGTAAGAGTGAACCTACCCTTTACTACAAACAAGAAGGTAATGATATTCTCATTGTGAGTTTGTATGTTGATGATTTGTTATATATGGGTAGTAGTTCAAAGATGAAAGATGAATTTAAAGTTGCTATGATGAATGAGTTTGAGATGAAAGATTTAGGTCTCATGAAGTACTTTCTTGGCATGGAGGTTTATCAAGGTAAAGATGAAATTTTTATTTGTCAAGAAAAGTATGCAAAAGATATGCTGAAAAAATTTGATATGGCTGATTGTAAACCTCTTTCCACTCCAATTGCTCATGGAGTTACATTATGTAGAGATGATGGTGCTAAAATTGTTGATGAGACATTATACAGGAGCATTGTGGGGAGTTTGATGTTTTTAACTCATACAAGGCCTGATATTGCTTATTCAGTTTCATTGGTTTCAAGGTGTATGACAAATCCATCAGAGGAACATATGAAGGCAGCCAAGAAAATTTTGAGGTATGTGAAAAGCATGGTAGATTTTGGCATTCACTATTCTTCTAATAAGTTTGAGCTTGTTGGCTTTAGTGATTCAGATTGGGGAGGTTATTTGGATGACCAAAAATCTACATCTGGTAATTGTTTTTCTTTGGGTTCCGGTTTAATTACATGGAGTTCAAAGAAGCAAAGTATGGTTGCTCTCTCTTCTACAGAAGCGGAACATGTTGCGATCACTTCAGCTGGCACACAAGCTTTATGGCTTAGAAAGCTTCTTGAAGAAATTGGAGAGATACAGGTTCAGCCTACTGTGATTTTTTGTGACAACATAAGTGCCATTAAATTGGCCAAGAATCTGGTTCATCACAGCAGGACCAAACACTTTGATCTTAAACAACATTTTATTAGAGATTTGGTACAAAATAAAGTGGTTGAGTTGAAGTACATCAGCACAAAGGAGCAAATTGCAGACATCTTCACAAAGGCAGTTACAAAAGATCAGTTTTTGGTACTCAGAAATCAGATTGTGAGTCCTCTCAGCATCAAGGGGGAGTATGAAGATTGATGCTGAGATCTTCACTTCAAACTCCAGCTCCACTGCTCCATTTCCACCATTCTATAAATAATTTTTAGAATACTTCAGTTTAGGAGTAGTTTAAACAAGAAGCATGCTGTAAATATAGCATGCATTAGATGATATTTTTGGATGCATTTTTGTCTAGTCTTAGTTACTTCTTCTCTCATCCTTAATCATAGGCATGGAATAATGCTAAAACTACTGTCAGAACTCCTGATCTATATTTTGATCTATGTGTTAGGGATTAGTTTTAACAATTTTTATTTGAATAAATGTATTGGCTGAACAGCAATTTGTAGTTGGAATAATATATCAGTTTTTTTCTCTGCAGTAAAACAGAGCCTTCCTTGTTTTGAATATTATCATTTTTTTTTATTGTGTTGCTGCTGTTGTTTGAATCCTACAATAGTATCCATCACAGTCGAGCTGAAGCGTGGGATCACCGCAGCCACTGTTCTTCAACCTAAACGGATAAGCCAAACTATAAAACCCACACGTGAAAGGTTTCTCGCATGCTCCATCACATCGAGAAGAAAGCCATGATATCAGAATTATGAAGAGAATACAGGAAAAGAGGAAGCGCCTTCCAGCAATGGCAGCGCAAAGCAGGGAACAAGAAGCTGCCATTTTCTAAAGGATGAAAAGCTGCAGGTAAACAAAGGTTAAAGCTAGAATTATAGCAGAAAAACATGTGGAGCGGGAAGGAGTCGTGAAAGTCGGAGGGGCAGCAGGAAAATAAAGGGAGATCCAGAGTCAACACACGACAATTTGACCACTTAAAATTAACCACACCAGAAAACGAATGATCGCAAACAGAGCCGAATTTGTGTTACGTATTATTTTCTTACAACCGCCCTTCATCAAATTTAGCTCAACTGCTCCGTTTAAATCAATTCATATGTCAATTCGACGCGTTTCGCTGGTCTTAAAAACATAAAAAAGCTTTCCGTGCTCAGCACGTTACTCGGGGGCCATTATGTTAATGGCATCGGCATTCATTAGATTTTTAAATGTACAGAATAGATCAATTAACAGCAATGGAAGAAAAACATGTGGAGAGGAGAGGACGTGCTCTGCAAGGGTAAAACTCACGAGACACTACAAAATGAGAATGGATTTGGAGTATACGACACTTTGACGTCTTTTACCGGTTGGCTGCTGGAATTGCAAATTCCAGTATTGGTTATTCCGGATTTGTTATTTCGAATTTGCAATTCCAGTATTGGTTATTTCATATTTGAGATTTCAGAAGTTGTTTGGTTCACCAAATTATAATTGGAATTAAAAGTGGTTGTTTCTTGTCCTCCATGTCAAATTGGGCATCGACCTCGACTCTTGCTTCAGCGAAGTCTTTTGGCAGGTTAATCTGATACTTATTGTCAGTGGAACTATCATGTGGGAGGTTTGATCTATCTTATGCAATTGCTTTAGGCATGGATGAATCTTCTTTTTTGTGTAATAATGCCCCATTTTGGAAAAAAAACCATGGAACAAATGATGGGAAATATGTTTCCTTGGGATGCAAAAACATTGTCTATAATTGAATGCATATCTTCCACACTTGGCATTCTTGTTAGTATGGGATTCCTATTAGTCATTTTATAGATGGGTCTATGAATGATATTTTTAAAAATGAAGTATGACTATGCTTGACAAAACCAAGACTTTGGACCATTACCTCTTAAAAGGGGTCTCATTTACAATAGGTCATTGCTCATATATTCATTCAAACTACAAACATTTAACGATGTATCACATGCTTACATTATTATTTTACAGTGCTAAAAGTTCTTAGCACCCCGTACTCGAAGACCTAGAACAAAGAAAATCATTCAATCACTTGGAACCACTGTAACGATGGTGAATGATTAGTGTCTCTAGAACTCAATGCTATGTTATGTGGTTGTGTTACTTCTTGGGTTGAATCCCAAAATGGTTGTTTCAACCAAAGATTTACAACAGTGGAATATCAATTTACTCAATCCAAGAGGAATAGGGAAAAACATCTAGTATAGCCATTGAAAGCTCTGAGGTTTCAATTTCGCTATTTGTGGTGCGCAAGAATGTCCCTTTAAATACCCCATTTGTTTCTTAATTGGGTCCACGATTGTGCATAGAACCCCTAAGCAAAAAGTTCACCACACAAATGATGACAATTATTCCTTCCAATCTTGATACCCTTTTCTTCTGGTTATTTAGAGTGATTGTTTTTAAAGTATACTTGAAATTTTCATCAAATATGAACAAAGTCAAAATAGAAATAAGTGTTGCAATTCCAATAACACTTATTTAGGTGAAATAGAAAATGCTCATTTTGGGGTCAAAATGGGAATACGAGTTCATATTCCCAATTTTGATTTGGCACACCCAAACTAGGGATTTGAAATTTTGGGAGTTTGTTGATACCTACTCCAATTCAATTCCAAAAACCAAACATGGTATTAACTTTTTAATACATAATTGTGAATAGAATCAAAATAGGAATAGGAAATTTGAATATGTCTATGTTTGGTGCACCAAATCATAATTGGGAATAGAGATACATATTCCCATTTTTCCCTTAAAATGAACATATGTCCATTCAAAAAAATACTTGTTATTAGAATAGGTTATTTCTATTCTCAATCTGACTATCCCAAATTATGTAGTTTATTCATGTTCTTGGTTACAATCACATAAGGGCTATGTCATTTTGGCATCCGCTCCTATTAAAATGTAATCATTTTGGTGTAAGAGATATTTTCTCTTTAAACAGTTTACAAGGGGTCGAGTCTACAAATTTGAAGCATAGTTTGTTTTTGTTGGTATGTTGTTTTGCTTTGGATTTATTTTAGTTGGGTTTGAATGTATTTATGTTTCTGACTTTTATAATATTTGAGGGTTTATCTATTTTAGTGGGCTTTGGACATTGTAACAAGGGTTTCCACTAAGTCTATGGGAGATCATTTGAGTTGGAATAGAGCTATCAGATTGTCTTCACATCTTCTCATGCCAAAATATTTGAATGTATGGTTTGCCTTCACATCATCTTGTCCTTATAGGATCTATTAGTTGTAAGATGAGCATGCTTTGAAAGTAAACGAGTGATGTCTTGTTAATTTTTAGGTTGGGAAATATGTGGATCAAGTGTTGTGTGATATTGTTGACATGAGTTCTTGTCACATATTACTCGGTAGACCTTGAAAGTATGATTGCAAGGAAGTACATGATTGTTTTATGAATGTGTTTACTGTTGAGAAAGGTAGGAAGAAGTTTTTCTTGATTCCTTTGTAGAATACAAAAATTGGTAGGAGGAACCTGAGTTGAGCTAAAGGATTCCCAAAGGATTAGAGATCAGCATGAGAAATATACCTATGTTACACAATACAAGGATGTGAACAAACAGAGTAAACAATTATTTGTTGCAGGAGAAGATTTGCAGAAAAGGAAAAAAGGCAAGAGTACTATACAAGTTGATAGCTTGGAGAACATGTATGAGAAGAACTAATTTTGGATTTATGTGTTGAATCTTGGAATATCTTCTTCTAGTTGTTATGAACATTTTTCATTGTACCTAGGGTGTCTAATGCAAGAGCATCCTAGGGTAGTTGCAATCCTATATGTAGGAGCATCAAACTTAGATATTTTGGATCTATGTTTCACACACTTAGGGTTATGTTTGAGGCATATTGGTAGACCTTTTCCTATGTGTGTAGAATGATTGGAGTAATTTTATGGAGTTAGAGCCATTTTGGGAGCTATTGGTAACATGTTCATGTTTCCTGGGTATGTTTTGCAGATTGTTTCTGTGAACTTTGATCTGAGGGAGTGGGCTTGTGCAATCTTAGATGTGGATTGTTGGATGACATATGGTCATGGGGTTAAGGCCACATAAAGTTCCTTTGCCTTATGAGTTGGTTATGCATTGTAAACTTGAGGCTTTTCCTAAGAATGTATTTAATTTAGTTTGTTAGGTTGACTTATGACTTGAGTGTGTATTTAATGTGAGCATTTATTTAATGTAACTAGCTAGGCTGACTTGTGGCTTGGTTTAGTATAAAGTAGAGGGTTTTGTATTATCTTGAGACATAGGTGGGAGTATGAATGGAGCATGGAGTAGCTAAGAGGATCAAATTTTAGAAGAGCTAGTAGCTAAGTGTGGACTTGGGAAACAAGAAGGTTGCTCCGTGGCTTGCAAGCACAAGTTTAGATTTATTTTTCAAGTTTTTTACCAAATTGTGGGTCTAGACTAGCTGATGTTTGGGTCTTGCAAGGTGTTGCAAAACTATCATTGTATTTGGTGATGTATTTGGCTATAACCTAGAAGGCCTTATAGTCACGCATGTCGCATGTAAATTTCCTTATTCTATTATGATTGAATATGTGTTGTAATTGATCTAAATCTCTAAGTTATTATTATTCATCCACTATGTGGTTATTTATTGGGGGCTAGGTCATCTCCTTTGGAGACTTGCCCTACCTAGTACTACATCATAATCAATGGCATTGAGGGGGTGCAAAAGAGTTTTTATTGGTAAATACTAGCTAACAAAATTAAATGAGACTTATACATTATTTTATTTTGAAAGCCTATATAGGTTTTTTTGAGCATGTGCATACATTTTAAAGATGAGACACTTTATTATATAGTTCAGACTATATAATAAGAGGTAAATAATTTAAATGAAGTCCCAACAAAGGGAGGTGCAAGCCAAAAAATGAAATGAATAGAATAAAATAAGGGGCCTATTTTTTACGATGTTTTTACTAGCAAGGGACATTTTATGGTGCCTAGCTTCTGGATTAGATTGTGTTGAGACTTTTATCACCAATGTTTCGAATACACTACATGATCCATCATCAGGATGAGAGAGCAAGAGATTTAAAACAATGTAAGTTAATTTTCTATACTGAATTTTTCAAGGCCCCTACCAATAGTATCCTTTTGTGCAACACTTTGGTGACCATTTTGGTAAAGGCTAACTTGTGGCTTGGTTTAGCATATAGTATATGGTTTTGTCTTATCTTGAGACATTAGTGGGAGTATGAATGGTGCATGGAGTAGCTAAGAGGATCAATGTTTAGAAGAGATAGTAGCTAAGTGTGGGCTTGGGAAACAAGAAGGTTGCTCGATGGCTTGCGGGCACAAGTTTAGTTTTTTATTTCGAGTTTCTACCAAATTGTGGGTCTTTACTAGCTGATGTTTGGGTCTTGCAAGGTGTTGCAAAACTATCATTGTATTTGGTGATGTATTTGGCTATAACCTGGAAGGCATTACAGTCGCGCATGTTGCATGTAAATTTCATTATTCTATTATGATTGAATATGTGTTGTAATTGATCTAAATCTCTAAGTTATTGTTATTCATCGACTGTGTGGTTATTTGCTCAGGGCTAGGTCATCTCCTTGTTGTAATTGATCTAAATCTCTTATTTGTTGAGACTTGCCCTACCTTGTACAACATCATAATCAATGGCATTGAGGGGGTGCAAAAGAGTTTTTAGTGGTAAATACTAGCAAACAAAATTAAATGAGAACTATACATTATTTTATTTTGAAATCCTATAAAGGTTTTTTTGAGCATGTGCATACATTTTAAAGAGGAGACACTTTATTATATATTTGAGACTATATAATAAGAGGCAAAGAATTTAAATGAAGTCCCAATAAAGGAAGGTGCAAGCCAGAAAATGAAATGAATAAAATAAAATAAGGGGCCTATTTTTTATGGTGTTTTTACCAACAAGGGATATTTTATGGTGCTTAGCTTCTGGATTAGATTGTGTTGAGACTTTTACCATCAACATTTCAAATCACACTACATGATCCATAATTAGGATAAGAGAGCAAGAGATGTAAAACAATGTAAGTTGTTTTTCTATAGGGGGTTTATTTTCATAGCTTTTCCATTGTAGTCAAAAGAACTTTATGGTCAAACCACCATCTAGGTTCTCTCTAAAATTTTCAAAGCCCCTACCAATAGTGTTCTTCGGTGCAACACTTTGGTGACCATTTTGGTAAAGGTTGACTTGTGGCTTGGTTTAGTATAAAGTAGAGGGTTTTTCTTATCTTGAGACATTGGTGGGAGTATGAATGGAGCATGGAGTAGCTAAGAGGATCAAAGTTTAGAAGATCTAGTAGCTTAGTGTGGACTTGAAAAAAAAGAAGGTTGCTTCGTGGCTTGCAAGCATAAGTTTAGATTTATATTTTTTAGTTTCTACCAAATTGTGGTTCTTTACTAGCTAATATTTGGGTCTTGCAAGGTGTTGCAAAACTATCATTGTATTTGGTCATGTATTTGGTTCTAATTTGGAAGGCCTTATAGTCATGCATGTTAGATGTAAATTTTATTGTTCTATTATGATCGAATATGTGTTGTTTAATTGATCTAAATCTCTAAGTTATTGTTATTCATTCACTATGTGGTTATTTGTTGGGCACTAGGTCATCTCTTTTGGAGACTTGTCCTACCTTGTACTATATCATAATCAATGGCATTTAGGGGGTGCAAAGGAGTTTTTATTGGTAAATACTAGCTAACAAAATTAAATGAGTACTATACATTATTTTATTTTGAAAGAAGATATAGGTTTTTTTGAGCATGTGTATACATTTTAAAGAGGAGATGCTTTATTATATAGTTGAGACTATATAATAAGAGGCAAAGAATTTAAATGAAGTTCCAACAAAGGAAGGTGTGAGCCAGAAAATGAAATAAATAAAATAATATAAGGGGCCTATTTTTTAATGTGTTTTTACTAGCAAGGGACATTTTATGGTACTTATCTTCTTGATTAGATTGTGTTGAGACTTTTACTATCAACGTTTCAAATCACACTACATGATCCATCATCAAGATGAGAGACCAAGAGATGTAAAACAATGTAAGTTGATTTGCTATAGGGGGTTTATTTTCATAGCCTTTTCATAGCAGTTAGAAGCACTTTATGGTCAAACCACCATCTAGGTTCTCTCTGAATTTTTTAAGGCCCCTACCAATAGTGTCCTTTTGTGCAACACTTTGGTGACCATTTTCGGTAATTTTTTCAAAGGCAGTTGGTTCTTTTCTTCCAGAGTTTATTGTTCATAATTCTTGGAGCTATTTTCAAATTTTGTTGTTGTAATGATGAAGATTTGATTCAATTTTCCATGGAGGAGAGATGAGTGAGGTTTTACTTCAATATATAGATAAAGAATGGAGTTGAGAGATGGATGATTGAAATCCAATTTGACCTTCTTCAACATATTTCCTTCTTTCTCTCATGGTAGGGTTAGCTTCAAATCTTGGAAAGTCTATCCACTTTAGTTATCTCATTCCAAAAAGTGTTTTGTAAATGAACAACACTTGTAGAGTTTGTTTTGAGCAGAAATAATGGATTCATGTTCAGTCTTAGTAGGGTTTCATGTATCTGTTTAGTCATAGTTCATTGCATTTTCAGATATAGCAAGGGTTTTCAATGAATAAAATTTTATTGTTCAGATTCCTCCATTGTAATGCATCATCAAGTTTTAAATGAATGAATCAAGGGTTTAAAATATATGGTATTTTTGTAAAGAGATATGTATTTTTTTTAATGCTTTGATTCAAAGAATAAACTAATTTTATTAGTCAAGAATAAAGAATGATGAATTATTTCATGGATTTGATAAGTATCCTAAACTGTCCGTGCTCTGAGAGAGTGTTGCAAGACAACATTTCTCTGATCTAGTTCTATTATTGTAGTGTTATTGTGCAAGTGATGTAATATCTCATGACCCCAGTACCTAATGGAGATAAGGCACTAATCTTTATTAGAGACTTTGCATATGTATTTTTGTCTATTTACCACATTCTTGCTACAACACTTTAAAATCAAAATTATTTCTATTTTATTTTCTAGAGCTTGGATCCAAACCTTCAATTTTCTTGTGGGCTAATAGGCTATGTGAGTAGCTATTACATTCCTTTTACTTCTATGAAAGTACACAATATTTGAGGCTTTATCTTCTTTATTTGAATTAGGTGTGAAGTGATTTTGTAGAATGAGGTTACCTGTCCTGGATGTATCCATATGAGTTTTCAGAGCTCAAAGAGTAGGAGGTAAATTTTCCTTATTACTTGGTCCAAGTTCTTGTCAAATATGTTGATCATAGGAATTAGCTAGTCCTTAGCCATACTTTGTTTAAGCTACTTGGTAGTTAAAATTTTGTCAAATCAGAAGCCAACACATACATCAAATGGTATGTCCTAATCCCTACCTCCTCTTTGTCCTCCTCTCCCTATTTCACTCCCTTCCCCCTCTTATTTATCTCTATATATTCTACCTATATCTCTCCATCCCTTTCTCTCTAACTCACTCCCTTTCCCATATCTATCTCTCTATCTCTACATCCAAATCGATTGGTCTCATTCTTCTCCTCTTACTTTATATTTATATTTATATTTACCTCTATCTTCTCTTTTGTCAGGCTCTATCTCTATATATTTTTCCCTCTCTCTATCCATCAATCTCTCTCCATGCCTCTCATCCCTCTTTTCATTGATTTCTTTCTCACACACAACATGACCTTTTAATAATTTTGTTTTATTTTTGTTTAGATCCCTAGAAATTGATGCATAATTGACTTTTTTATTACATATTCAAATTGAGTTTTGATGCTAGATTAAATGTACAATGAAAAGGCAAAGTGAGGGCCATTTGAGCATCCTAATTTTTATATTTCTCAAAATTTAATGTGAAAATTCTATATCATTCCCAATATTTTTTTTAAAAGTATTTAATTGAGAAATTACATTATAAAAAATGATGCAATATGAACATTTCATTTTAATGTGTTCAAAGAGGTTCTCCAAAAGAGTGAGACCAATAGTTAAGAAATAATTCATTTTTTATTGATGTGTTGATGTAATATTGAATATGTCTTGATTCATATATAAATTTCCATGTTAGCCAACATATATTACTATTGGTGTAACCATTACACCTCTTTTTTGTGCAAGTGTTACTTGTAGGCTTTGTGAATGTTTTCTCCTCAAATAAAAATCGATGGTAGGAGTATGAAATAATGGTCACAAAGTTATCTATTGGTGACATTTTGTTGGGAAGATCGATGAAAATCTTGACTACTTGTGTGACTTTGATGCAAAGTTGAATGGAGAGAACATTCATATGATTGTGTTATAGTCATTTCCAGTAGCGACGTGGCTACATTGAATAACTCAAATAAGGCTTTGGAAATGTGTGCCTCAATTTTGTAACATAAATACCATGGCATGGGTCATGCATTAGGCAAAAGCTCCCTTGTCTTAAAATTTGTCCCCCCTTCAAAATAAATTTTGGAAATAGGAGAGGCAAAATATCCCTCACATAAAAATATTAGGTTTCTTTATAAATAATTTATTAAATTTAAGATAACAAAAAGTGAAATTTTAAACTATATTAATAAAATATAAGAATTGTTAGTATTTAAATTTCAATGTTGTTAATATTGGTGAGAAGGAAACAATATTTAAGAGAATTAGACTTTTAGTTTTTAGAATAACATACTTGAAGAATATAACATTATGTTAAACTAAAATCTATTTGTCTTTGTATTGCAATTGAATCTTGATATGATGAATGCTTCAATATTTTTACAATTATAAATTGTCTTTATATAGTATACTTTTTTTATGCAACTTAGATATATCTAGTCAAATGCCTATTTTTTCTCCTTAGTTCACTATGATCTTTACAATTTACCAATGATTATATGTTGACAATATTTATTATTATTTAGGCAGATTGCTAGGTCACAAAAGCCATGTTCTCATTGATTCATCCCCTTTTTTAAACTATCATTTATGATAACAAATATAATAAAGAACAATAGTCTTAACCAATAAATGAATTAATAGCATGAGATATATGAGTAGCATGAGTCGATATAGAATTAATATTTAATAGTTAATATTTTAAAATAATGCATCTTCTTGCTACTTAATTTAACTTGTGATTTCCTTTTAAAAAAAACTCCATATTCTCATCATTCTTTCAATGATTATATCATTTATCATTTTAAAGTATAACAAATATTTATATCATTTAAATAATAAAACAAATTTACTAATCAAAATAGGCAAAAACATATAGCACAATGGTAACTTGTGAGTCTATTATATACAATATCTTAGGTTTGAATCTAATCAAATTTAACACAAAGACTTTAAGTTGATTGTATATTTTAAAAAAATATTAATCAAAATATTAATTTTTTAAAAATTAATACAATTAGAAAAATTGTAAACATAATATATACAAACATAAAATATTTTATAAATTCAAAAGAAAATCAACTTAATATCATATGTACATCCAAAAATTACAATTTTTTGCTAATTTAATGTGCATATAACCATTGGATTTTTCGGTCAACAATCTTTGACAAAAATAGATGGGGTGCTAGCTAACGATAAAAAGAACATGTTTGGTTTCTTTGCTAGCAAATTCTTTCTTTTTCACTAACAAACAACTTTTCGCATACTAATTCCTTAGCGATTAAGTCAAACTTCATTGATGTTGTTTTATTTCCTCGAGACAAGTAGCAACTTCCTTTTATGTCTGGTCGAACATCCCTATTTGATGATAGGCACCTGAACGCCAATTTCACAACTGCAAAAACTACAAGTTTTATCTTCTACCCCATGTAAGTTAATTAAGAATGCAAAAGAAATGTACAAAATAGAAAGATGCATAAAAATAGATGTTTATTGTGGTTCACCACAAATTGTGGCTACATCCACACAGAGAGAAAAGTAATTATATTGATGAAATAGAATGAGTTTATAAATAGATGCCATCAGCATTTATAGATCACAAATGATTAAATGAAGAGACACAATACAAGTGGAGGAAAACACCCATGACTATTAGCCTTCAAATACTCAACAATCTTCCACTTGAAGACAACAGACGCATCAGCTGATCACCCATTCTCCTGCTCTACATGTTGACCTACTTCTTTTTAACAAGGCCAAGAGAAGTCTTGGCACATTTGAACTTCTCCTTGGAAACAACCTTCATCAATGTCTGTCGGATTGATCTTTTTATCAATTTTGGTAACCTTTAGTTTCCCTTCTTCTACCACATATCAAACATAGTGAGCATGATTGTCAATATGTTTGGAGTGTCGTTGAGCAGAATGATTGTGAACCATAAAAATTGCACCTTGGCTATTAGAAAATAAAACATAATCATCTTGTTGCTAATGTATATCATTGAACAAGCATTGCAACCAAATAATCTCTCTAGCTCCTTTAGAAAGAGCCAAGTATTCGGCTTTAGCAGAAGAAAGTGCAACACAATGTTCAACCTTGAGGCCCAACTAATGGTAGCCCTGGAAAATATGAAAGCATAACTAGTAGTAGACCTATATTTTTCTCAATTTTCGGCAAGATCTAAATTTTTGAATCCTTGTAGCTGAGCATGATTTCTACCAAAACACAATACATAATCAAAAGTGCCCTTGAGATACTACAATATCCACTTGACTACTTCCCAATGAGGCTTCCCAGGATTGCTTATGAATCTACTAACTACTCCTACCACATGAGCAATTTTGAGATGGGCAGAAACCATAGCATTCATTATGCTACCAACCGCTGATTTATAAGGAATATTATTCATAATTTCCTTCTCCTCTTCTATTTTGGGACACAAATTTGAACTTAAGTGGAAGTGAGGAGCAAGAAGAATAGGAACATTTTTAAGTTCAACCATACGAAACCACTCGATAATTTTTTCAATCTATGATTATTGTGACAAAGTAAGGACCTTTTTTTGTCTATCTCTAGTGATATTCATTCCAAGAATCTTTTTGGTGGCCCCTAAATCTTTCATGGCAAACCGAGAAGCTAACTCTTTCTATAATTTGCTAACTATTTGAGGAGAGGAACTAAGAACTAACATGTCATCAACATAGAGTAGAAGAATGAAAAAATCACCACTTGGAAGTCTTTTATAGTACATGCACAAATCTTATTCACACCGGGTGAAGTTATGTTCAGCTATGAACTGATCAAACTTAATGTACCACTGTCTTGGAGCTTGCTTAAGCCCATACAAACTTTGCTTTAGCCGACAATAGAGATGTTCTTTACCCTTTTGAACAAAGCCTTTAGGTTTTTCCATGAACAATTCTTAATTGATGTTTTCATGTAGAAAAGTTGTCTTGACATCAAGTTGTTCAAGCTCAAGATCCCAAATGGCTACCAATCCTAAAACTACCTAGATTGTAGTCATCCACACAATTGGTGAGAAAATCTCTGCAATGTCTAGCCTCTTTTTTTGAACATACCCTTTGACAACCAATTGAGCATGATATCTCTTTCTACCACCATCTTCCTCTTTCACCTTATATACCCAATGATTTTTCAAAGCTTTATGGTTGGGTGGAAGCAAAACTAAATCCCATGTTTTATTGGATTTAAAAGAGTTCATCTCTTCTTCCATCACAATCATCCACTGATTTTTATTAGTACTTATTTAAGCATCTCTAAAATTAACTGGTTCCACTTGATCAGAGATTAAAATCTTAGGTTCTACCTCCTCAGAGTAAAGTAACTCATAATTTGAATACTTGGCAAGCATCCTCCTCTGCCTTGTAGATTGCTTTAAGTCTAGAATGTGCTTCTCATTCTCATAATTGTTTCTTATCAATTTATAGACATTTCCCTTTGAGGATATGTGAATTTTCTATTGAATCTTCTATGATGAAGTAGAAGTGCCATGATATGTATTTAGATGCATATCACCAATGTCATTGTTTAGCCTGTGCTCTGCTTGATGATATTTATCAACTATATGAGCAAGACACAAATTATTTTCACCACCAATCCTAGGCATGTGTGCAGCAGATACATGTTGTCTTTGACTGGGTGTGAACATGCCTATGTTATGAGGATTCCCAACTAGTTCATTATAACATTCACGTTGTTTGCTACCCTCCAAACTACAAATGTTATGTTTGACAACTCTAATAATCTGCTCTATTGGCTGGCATGAGTCAGATAGATCATGGATGGAGACATCATGTCTCCTTGGCTCTATTGTTGTTTGATGAAGAGGAACTACACACCAACTACCACTATTCTCTTGTTGCATCTTGTGTCTTGCTTAAGGGTCATGGAGTCTAGCAAGAGTAAAAGAAGGACTCCTAGTATGGTGAGCAACCCACACAACATAATTCCTATAGTCATTATCATGACTAGGAGGCTGAAGACATCCACTTCCAAATAGATCCACACCATTGTGACTGTCATGCTTGCTATAGTCCAAACTGTGAGTAGGGCTATTATATCCATTATGGTCCATGTTGAACTATGAACTTGAATGTTTCTTACTAATGCTCTATTTGCTGTAGTGATGACAGAGTTTCTAAATGAAACAAAGGAACTTCATCTCTGGTTGATTGGCTTGTGAGGGAAGATGTGAGGTATTTTCAAAGAATTCTTTAAGTAGCCAATGATTATAGTCCATGCTAGTAGAAATAGAGGATGAAGATAGAGCAACATTTGGAGCTAAAACAAAGGTAGGAGTAGAAACCATGGGTTGAGACCGTGGGTTTAATGAAGAATTATTCTCATTAAACAAAGACACAGGAATAAAATCTTCATTAACTCTTTCCTGTGGTGTTGATTGAAGAGCCAAAAAATTCGTCTCATTAAAAACCACATCTCTACTTTGTAGAATCTTCTTTGGAACATGATCCCATAATCAAAATCCAAACTAATCTTCACCATAACCCATGAAGATAACTATTTTGATTTTGAATCCAACTTTCTCCTTTTTTCTTTAGGAACATGAACAAATACTTGACACCCAAACACTCGAAGATGTGAGTAGGAAATCCTTCTACCCAACCGTTCCTCTTCTGAAATTCCAAAGTCTAAACGAGATGAAGGAATTCAATTAATTAAGTACACTATTGTATTGCAGGCCTTCGCTGAGAATTCTTTGCCTAAACTACCATTAGATTGCATGCATCAAACATTCTCAAGTATAGTTCGATTTAGTCTTTTTGTTGGCCCATTTTCTTGAGGGGTGAATGATACAACTTTCACCTATTGAATACCTTGATCTACACAAAATTTATCAAACTCCAACAAATATAATTCACCTCCATTATCTAATTTTAAACATTTGATTTTGTTCCTATTCTAATTTTCAATAAGAGCTTTAAAAATTGTGATATGAATATCAGGATTTAACTATGTGATTTTGAGTCAAACTCGATGACCCATATTTCATGAGTAGTGATTCGACATGAATCCATCTCTCATGAGAATAAATGGAACACTTAGCACTCATTGGATCTAGGTGATGCTCACAGGGGTGAAGCACCGGGACTTCCCGGGAGGTCACCCATCCCAGTACTACTCCAGCCTGAGCGCGCTTAACTACAGAGTTTCCTCCATAGTTAAACCCAAAGCTTGCAACCCCATTTGCAAAACCTTCACCAAGTGTTGTGCCTTATGAACCATTCATTAGAAAGCCCCTTAAGCTCATCAATTGATAAGTAGGAGATAATTTCCACAGCTAGTCAAATTGTGATATGATTTGACTAGCTGTGGAAATTATCTCCTACTTATCAATTGATGAGCTTAAGGGGCTTTCTAATGAATGGTTCATAAGGCACAACACTTGGTGAAGGTTTTGCAAATGGGGTTGCAAGCTTTGGGTTTAACTATGGAGGAAACTCTGTAGTTAAGCGCGCTCAGGCTGGAGTAGTACTGGGATGGGTGACCTCCCGGGAAGTCCCGGTGCTTCACCCCTGTGAGCATCACCTAGATCCAATGAGTGCTAAGTGTTCCATTTATTCTCATGAGAGATGGATTCATGTCGAATCACTACTCATGAAATATGGGTCATCGAGTTTGACTCAAAATCACACAGTTAAATCCTGATATTCATATCACAATTTGACTAGCTGTGGAAATTATCTCCTACTTATCAGCTTTAAAAATGTTAATTTTGAGAAAACTTTAAACTTTCCAAACATCGTATAGACCCAAACTTTTATAGTAATATCATCAAGAAAGGAAAAAAAGAAATTTGTGCCTCCATGAGAGGTTACCTTTGTTAGACCGAAGATATCCGAGTAAACTAACTCCAATGGTGTAATATTCTTGTCATGGCCATTCTTCAAAAAGATGACACATTTTTGTTTCCCATGAAGATAGTGCTCATAGAATTCTAAATCTGCTGATTGGAGACCTAGAAGTTGATCTCATTTAAGCATAACCTCTAGCCCCTTTTTTCTGATGTGGCCTAATCTTTGATGCCAAAGTGTGGCATTTCTGCCCGCAATAGTCATCGTAGCTCAGACCTCATCACTAGCTTCCCCAACATATAAGCTACCAACTTTATCTCCTTTGGCAATAACCATGGAACCCTTGGTAATTTTTCATGTGTCTATGAGAAGTATAAGAAAACCTTGAGCATATAATTTACTGATAAAAATCAAATTTCTTTTCAATTTGGGAACATGCCTAACATCCTAAAGTAATAATTGAGCAACTCCTTCTATTGACAACAAAATATCACAATTTCCTACAATTTCACAAGTTTTATTATCACGAAAATAAACATTCCCAAATTTATCTTCCTTGTAGTTTGTGAAGGCTTCGTTGCAAGAAGATGCATGAAATGAAG
This sequence comes from Cupressus sempervirens, assembly GCA_028749045.1. Taxonomy (NCBI): domain Eukaryota; kingdom Viridiplantae; phylum Streptophyta; class Pinopsida; order Cupressales; family Cupressaceae; genus Cupressus; species Cupressus sempervirens. Next base: position 173,801,958 of record CM053784.1, read on the forward strand.
CTCTGGAGTCAATTACCCATGAATTTGAAGTTGTGTCACTTGTCACAAGAACCAAAACACCATCACACTGATCATGAATGATGTTTTCTCTATTGTCCAAAACCTTTTCTTGAGCCCTTTTAAATTTTTTGCAATCCTTTTTAATGTGACCAGCCTTTCCACAAAACCAACAACCTCTTTGTTTACCTCAGGACTAAGATCTTCTAGTTGATTGTGACCTTCGATTGTTGTTATTTCTGCCTCCATGTTGAGTTCTTCCTCTATTTTCCATAATAAGCATTGTTAGTGCATCGCTAGATGAAGACTCTTTATTAGTTCTCCTCCTGTCTTCACTAAGCAAAATAGAGACCACCTCATCATAAACTAGCTTGTTTTTGCTAGTAACGGAAGTGTTGATTGATGTTACCACACCATCCTAGCTGTCTGCTAAAGAACATAATAAGATGACTACCTTATTTTCATTATCTTGAGGCATACCAATGGAGTGTGCCTGGCATAAAAGAGTATTCAACTCATTTATGTGATTCGACATTGTTGTTCCATCCTTCATCTTCAACTTGTAAACCTTCTTCATGATAAAGTTTTTGTTTGCAATAGATGTCATTTCGTACATACCTTGAAGCTTGTCCCATACCTCCTTTGTTGACTTTTCATTATTCACATTGAACAATACATTCTCAGATAGCAAGAGAAAAATCTCTGCCATTGTTTTTTCATCAGTTTTATTCCAAGTCTCATATGTCATGTAGGTTGGCTTCTTTTCTTTACCTCCAATTGCAATTGCAAGATCATGCTTGACCAATAACGATCACATATATACCTTCCACAAAATGAAATTCTTCCCAAAGAAGTTTTGCACTCTTGATTCCTCCATGACTTTGGAATTTGATCACCGAAATCAATCACAGGCTCTGATACCAATTGTAAGTTAATTAAGAATGCAAAAGAAATGTACAAAACAACAAGACGCATAAGCACAAATATTTATAGTAGTTCACCACAAATCGCGGCTATATCCATATTGAGAGCGAACGAATTATATTGATGAAATAGAAAGAGTTTACAAATAGATGCTATCAACATTTATAGATCACAAATGATCAGCTGAAAAGACACAATACAAGTAGAGAGAAAACACCCATGACTATTGCTCAACACCCCATCCCAATCTTCAACTCTGGGTCCAAAATTTCATACAGAGCTCCTCTTCTTATTTTGTCATATGCCATCACAGCGAGGATTATTTCGTTTCTATTTCAGATCGTATCCACAGCAACTTTAGCAGAAATGATCTCGCCCAAAACAACCCCAAAGCTGTAAACATCAGGCTTATCTGTCAGTTGAAAGCATTCATGATAATTTGGGTCTATATATCCTAGCGTACCTTGCGGCGCAGTTGTGATATGCGATATATTGACAGGCAAGAGCTTGGAAAGTACCATATCTGCAACTTTTGCACCGAAATTTTCATCCAGAAGAATGTTCGTGGATTTGACATCTCTGTGTAATATGGGCGGATTTAAATCATGCAGGAACGCCAAAGCCTGAGCAGTGTCTACGGCAATGTTCAAACAAGTTTCCCAAGGCAAACCCTTTGGAGTTCTTCGGCTCCCGTGAAGATGATCGGCCAAGATCCCATTCGCCATGAATTCGTAAACCAGCAGTAAAACTGGACTCCCTGGATCACTACCGCCGTAAAGATCCACAATATTTGGATGTTTCAGAAAGGACAAGATCTGTACCTCGTTAATGAATTGGTCGCCGCTTTTACAATTTTGCTGATAAAGCTTCTTTACTGCCACATTTCATCCGTCTCCAAGCTTCCCAAAACACACCGACCCAAATCCTCCATCTTCAACTCTGTTTCTCTCGTTGAATTGCAGTTTCAAATAATCTGTTCAGATGGAAGCGGGGTTGGAAGAAGGTGGCAAAGCGACCACACGCGATTGTTGACGCCCATTCCTGTCGTGTCCATAAAAAATGCATTTTCTATATTTTATTATTTAAGACGTATTTGACCCATTTGCAGTCGTTTGCTATAATTCCTACAGCGTGATGGAAGCAGGAGCATTAATCAAAACAATATACTTACGGCACAAGTTAGATGTAAAGAAATAATAACAAAGTAAATAACAATAACAATAGAAACGACAATACATATATATATATAATAAAACCTTGACAATATGTTAAGGAAAACATCCATAGGACAAGTATTGATATTTTTATTGTTCAGAAGAAGCTCATTACATCTCTAACTTCACACTGTTGTAATATTTCTATTTAGACATTATATTATGCCTTCACAAAGAAGAAAGATATATGATCTCTTGAAGATAAGAGAAAAACTTCTAAATATAGAATAAAACTTGATTTATTCTTCAAAAACTTAAAGTTTCTTTTTGAAGATTTAAAAAATGTACTTTTTCAAAAATAGGATAAAGATTGTTTTCACAATCTTTTTTTTTTTTTTCACTTTTTTACAATTGTTGTCATTATCTAATAATCTCCACCTTGACAACAATTTACTTAATACTTGCCCAAGCCCATGCACGACCCATTTTGCAAACCAAAAGAAGCCACACTCCACTTTAGCTTCTTTACCAACATTGGTTTAGTAAACATATTTGCACAATTTTTAGGTGTATGGACCTTTTCAAAAGATACTCCACCTTCTTCAATAAATTGTCTCACAAAATGGTAATTAATCTCAATATCCTTGGTTTTATTGTGATAAGCTAGATTTTTAATCAGATAGATAGCACTTTGACTATCATAGAATATGATCACATTATCCTGCACTTTTCCAAACTCACCCAAAAAACCCTTCAACCAAATTGCATCTTTACATACATGCGAGACATCCATATATTTTGCCTTAGTTGTAGATTAAGCAACTATCACTTGGAGTTTTGACATCCAACTAATTGCTCCACTTGTGAGAGTAAAGACATAACCTAACATAGATCTCATTTTGTCCAAATCACTTACAAAATCAAAATCAACATAACCACACAATGAATTGCTACAATTGCTATAGGTGATACAATAATTACTTGTGCCTTTAAGATACCAAAGTACCCATTTTACTGTTGCCCAATGCTCTTTACCTGGATTTGCCATGTATCTACTGACAACACCCACTGCATGTGAAATATCCAGTCTTGTCCATACCATCACATACATTAGACTTCCTACTACATTTGCATAAAGTATGCAAGAGATATAATCTTTTTCTTCCTTCGTACTAGGACATAAACTTGAAGAAAGCTTAAAATGGGAAGCCAAAGGGATATTAACAGGTTTCACATTTTGCATGCTGAATTTGATGAGAATCGTCTCCACATAATTCTGTTCTGATAACCAAATCTTAACATGTTCCTTATCTCTATGTATCTCTAAACCCAAAATTTGTTTTGCTGCTCCTAGATCCTTCATATCAAACATCCTAGCCAATTGACCCTTGAATTTATTAATTTCAGTCATGCTCTTACTTGCTACAAGCATATCATCAACATATAATATCAAGATAATGAATAAGCCATTTTCTAAACTTTTAAAGTAAACATAATGGTCATACTCATTTTTACAAAGTTTTGACTCACTGTGAATGAATAAAACTTCTTATACCATTGCCTGGGTGACTGCTTCAGGCCATACAATGATTTCTTGAGTTTGCAAAAAAAAATTTTATTGCAATCTTGAACAAACCCTTCTTCTTTAGAGAGATCTTCTTGCTCTTTTTCTTCTATAGAATGGTGAGTTTCCAACTAAACTTGTTGATATTGTGGTACTTCTTCCTAGTCCAAATTATTTTTTACAAAATCTAATTTTGTTAGAGAGGATTCATCAAATACTACATCTCTACTAATGATGATTTCATGGATAGTAGGATCCCACAATCTATATCCCTTAGCTCTATCACCATAGCCAACAAAGGAGTATTTCTTGGATTTGATATTTATTTCTCTTATTATTATTTTTGCATCTAACTTGTGTTGTAAGTATATTGTTTATGCTTCCATAACATGAAGAACTCATAGTCTACAGTTTTAGTCGATGGACTAGGTGAAAACCAGTTAGGAATTCCTCATGTTGCTACTTGTGCCAGATAGAAACTATGATTTTTGTTTTGGTTTCCCATCTCTAGCATTAGTATACCACAAACCTTCTTATCAAGGGATTGATTGAGTAACCTGGATAGATTCTTTCACACATGTCATTCTTGGATAGTTGCATTTTTCTTTATTAACAACATGAGGAAAATCTTTAGAAAATGGATAGGCTATGCTTTCTCATGGATAATTTGATAATGACAGTAGTAACCAAGTGTTTTGTATGCAACAAAAGGGGAGCCTTTAGCAGATTATTAAGCCAAAATTCCATCACCAATCCTTTATCTTTGTCAATTACAACGAATGACAAGAAGAGTGATGGAGATTCATAATTAGAAAAGAGTCGCAGTGGAGTGAATTTTTAAATGAGAAGGCAAATATTTGTGAAGAGTTATCACTTTTCACAAATAAGACTATAGTTAACAAAGTAAGGCTTTTTATTTGAAGGGAAAAAGTTATTGTGTGGGGAATTTTGAGATATTGGAATTCATTGAAAAAAATTGACCATTTGAAGACTGGATCTATAGATTTATTTATTGTTAAAGGGCTTTTCATTCATATAGATTTAAATTATTTCAAAAGATAAAAAGCATGGAGCAAGTTGCCAATAGTATTGTAAATACCTTCGTACTAGTTAAGAATTTGTTTCAAATTGGACTAGGAAGTGGTTTAGGGTGTTTATTTATTTATTTATATTGTAAGAACATATTATTTGATTATATCATTTATTAACATTGATTTTTTTGTATTTTTGATCAGATGAGTTTAAATTTTTAATGTCTTTGGCAAACATAATCTCCCATCATAATTACAGAAATACAACTTTTGATTTAGATTTTTGTTTAAACATCTTAGTGTAATATGCTTGCTTAAAAATCTCTTAGTTTTCATTAAATAGATGTCACAGTTTAGAGAATTAATTTGGTAAGAGTTTTAAAAACTTTAGTGTTCTTCTATCTTACAGGAATTACAATGGGCTTTTAATTATTTAGAAATAATTTAGTAAGTGTTTTTCTTATTGAAAGTGTGTTTAATTATTTTATTTATCTTGCAATAGATTACGGATAGTAATTTAAAGGAAAATTGATTTATTTTTAAATTTATTGGTGTAAAGTGGCAGTAAGTAAAAACAATCAATAGTCTGGTATCAAGCCCTTTCTCTTTTCATAATTTCATCTTGCTCCTATATGTTATAAGAATTCACCTTTGATACTTCTTCATGGAATATGTGCTATTCCTAAGACCAATTTTAAGAAATTTGAAATAACCATAACAAATATGTTGGCTTGGTAATTGTAATTTGGTACAGATCATTTTACTTACAATTTATTATCAGTTCTATTAAAATTCTTTAAATATTTGATTTTCACATTTATAATTATTTGATTTGTTATAGGTTTTGTTTCTAAATGTTGTTAATATTTTATTTTTATATTTCTGCAACAAACAATTCAAAGATTGTAGAAATTGTTCGGAATGATAGGCACTATACTCATTTCTTTATTAAATTATTTATAAGTTTACAAATTGAAGCAAATAAAAAAATTAAATATTTGGTCATCTTTAATATTATAAAAAATACATGTTTGAGAAGTCCTTGGTAAAATTTTCAGGCATTCTTTCCCAAGGTGATGCATGTGAACATTGTTGTGAGAATGCTCCTAGGGCTTATACAATTGTGCAACAAAGCACATCTATTTGTGTGCCAATTGTGATGCCTGAGCATAAATTCAAGTGCTTAATCAAATAGGACTTCATGGAATAATCAAATGTTCAAACCCTACCAAACCTATCAGCTATACTCTTGGACCTTGCTCTAGTGCAAGCGCTAGTAGTCATGGTTTTGTTTTTGAATTTGCTTTGGTGTGATAAATTTTCTCTAGAAGAAATTTTTTTTCCCCTTCTATTTTATGATTTTTTTATTTTTATGACAATTTAATTGTGTTTTTATTAAGTTATATTTATTGATTTATGTTTTATGAGTAATAGTTCATAAAAAATCATTTATCATGATAATGAATGAAAACATAACACTCATTAGATCTAGGTGACACTCACAAAGGTGAAGCACTGAGACTTCCCCTTTGCGAGCATCACCTACATCCAATGAGTGCTATGTGTTCCATTCATTATCATGAGAAATGGGTTCATGCAAATTACCACTCATGAAACATTGATCAATGAGTTTGACTGAAAAACTACAAAGTTGAATACTGATAGCAATATCACAATTTGACTTGCTATGAAAAGTATCTCCTACTTATCTATTTTATGATTTTTCTTAGCCTTTTCCTTATAGGCATGATACTATTGTTTTTACCTCACTTATGCCAATTAATATTTTTTCTTGGAAAACCTAAATAAATAGTTTAGACTATAATGTTTGTTATTAAAAAAAATCAAAGTCAATTTTCTTAATATTCTATGTTTTGGCAATGAGCTTTTGGTCTACTAGTGAAGTTGAATGGTTCACAAATAACACACCAAGGATCAAGTCTTGCTAAGTGCAAGGCTCCTAACATCATAACTAATGAGGCTAAGAGCATGCCTTGTGTAATTTTGATGGTGTGGATGCCCCTTAGTCCTTGGCTCTAAGTCAAAGAGGTTTCAGGCACAAGTGGGCCCATATCGGGTTCCTAAATCATTTTAGTGGTGGCCTTCATTGATTGGTAGCTCGAAGGCCTCATGCCTTCACTAGGTTGCCTCGTAGGTCTAAACCCTCCATAAAAAAAAAATATATTGTATGTTTTGTTTTGTAACTAGTCTTTTCAAAATTTTCCAGTGGTTTTAAAGATTTTAATAGGAGAAAAATATTAATTTTTCCACATCATTTCATGGGTGTGTGACAAGCCATTATGGATTTTCCTTTTGCATGTGCACATGTTGTTATAGAGCCCTCTTGTGCAAATAGGCAACACAGTCTTTATAGGTGTATGATAGACTACAAAAAATAACCCTTTACTTTCTTGCTTCACTGGCTAGGTATGATATTCCTTTTTTTGATTAGGAGTTTTCATAAACCTTACAAGCTTTTGTTGCATATACATTTCTTTACATATGTTACTACGTATATTAAGGAACAAAGTATTTGCAAACATATTGGGTATGAATTCAAAATTGTAGTGTTGTTTTAGTAGGATCTTCCATACACCTACATTTTTTTCCTACTTATTTCATTTGAAATTTCATTTTACTCATATTTCCTTTGATTTTAGTGGTTGGCAAAGCATTATCTCTATAAATTTGAAAATGGGTTCCTTCTTTTTGTTGTATTTTAATATAAACTACACTAAGACATGTGTTTATGTCCATAACTCATGAATCATCTTTTCTTTTTTTCTTTTGTATTGGTTGGTGTTGAATAATATCCCCCATGGATGTGTAACTAAGCTAAACTGAAATGTCCATCTTAGGGACACCAAAATTGCAGCTACATTCATTTTTCAATTTTCTAGTAACTTAGATTTTGTGTTGTTGTTTGATAAATGAATGAACTAGATGGGATTATAATGCCCAATTTTGTTGGTGCATTTTTGTGTTCGTAATGGATCATTTCTACCTCCTAAAAAAACCTAGTTACACCTATAGATATGATTTTTTCAAGTCCCTTTCATAGTGATGGTAGGCTATGGTTATTAGAAGTCAATGTCACAACATATTAGCCCAAGTCTTTATGCTTCAAATTTATCAGGAGAAAATCATCATCTTTATTCAAAATTATTTTGATTTTCCCTTGTCCCTTTAAAATCATTCTTGAACTAGTTGACACTAAGCCTTAATTAGTCATTCATATCTTGTATATAATATTTGTGGATAATTACCAACCTTAAACAATTGTCATACCATGCAGTCACTTGTGCTTCAAACTAAATCATTGGAGGATGATGATAATCACTTGTTGGCTTTGTGCTTGTTTAATTGTCCAAACACTTTACCTATTAAACAATTTGATATTGGACTTGATGATATTCATACATTTTCCTTGACATATGCATTAACCTATACAATACATAGAGGTAATTAGTCCTCCATAGTGTTTCTTATTGGGTCTGTGCACTAGAATGGTGGACATAAAAGTGGACATCACCAAGAAAAAAGGAATTTCTTTTGAATAACCTGATCATGCTATATTCAAAGTCAAATAATCACTAGCCCTAATTACCAAACCTAGCAGAAAAACATAAAATACAAAACTTTATCGAGTTTTGATTGTCTACAAAACTCGATTGGGTTTTAAAAGCTTGTTATCTTTATAAAACATGATCGGGTTTTGTAGAAGTTTAAATTTTTTTGGTTGCCTAAAACTTTGGCCTTTTCTAATGGAAAAGAGGACAGAGTTGTAGCAAGGGAAATTAGCAAAGATCCATAACTTGATCAAGTTTTTCCCAAGTAGTTAACTTTTTACTATTTCCATCCATGACACCTTGTAAACAAGGTAATTGTTTTATGATTTTTGTTTTCATTTCTTATTGTTGGTGTAAATTATACATATATACTATTTACACTTACTTAATTTTACTTAGGTTAATGCATTATTTTATTATTATATTTTGTGAGACACTTAGGAGTGTGCACACCTTTATGAGTTGTCGTGTTGACCACATAAAAGTACGTAACTCTAATTTAGAACATGGTGTCTACAACACTGGAGTTTGTATCATTCACTGAGTTGTCATATTGAAAACACAATTATTCACACTCCCCTTTAGCACATGTTGTTTACAGCATAAATTTTCTTGTTACACTCTTGTAGGCTTATCCTCTCACCATCACACTTACTTCCATGCCTAATGGAGGATAACCCATATCTGGTGGACATGTGCCTAGTTGTATGATTTATCATGTAGCTAATTTTTAGGCATTCTAGATGTATCTCATAAGCCTTTATATACAGACACTCCTAGTGTAATTTTATGTATATTGAATTGAATACATATCGATATTCTGATCATACTCTTTCTGGTCTATAATTGTGCTTGTGTTTGAGTTCGTGATTCTTGGGTGAATTTTTCCCTAAGGAAAATTCTTACATGGTATCAGAGCTTGGAGAATCTCTCATCACATAGCCATTTGAGACCATTGTTGCTTCAGCACCTCGACCTGAATTTGGAGTACCACAAAAACTAGGAGCATTTAGAGTCAGAACGAACCTCGCCATTGCATCTAGAACATCAATTTGGTGTAAATAAACTATAAATTCAGCTACCTTAGCCCAAAGTCAATCGTGAGGCAAATTTTTTTTGCAAATCGGCACCTGGAGGCCGCAATTTGCATCACAGGTATGGTCATTTTATAGATCTAATTAATTTTTTTTCGAATTTGTAATTTATTCATCTCTACATTATTTTCAAAAAAAAATTGAATTTATTTTAGGCTAGGTGGCCTTGCAGAGAATTTTTTTGCACAAGTATCGAGCAGTCACACCCTGGCCCTTCGCAAAGAATATTCTACAAAGAATATTCCAATTTTTAGTGGGCATTTATCCAGCATTTATTCCAATTCAAAGGTCAAATTTCAAATTTTCTAGTGAATAGCATCATAGTCTGGCACCTATATTCCACTAGCCAGGAAAGCAATTACCAGCTACCAACCAGTAGCCAAGTCCCACTTAACCAATGAGGCCAATAAATCCAAGCAGCCCATTTTATTTCTTTTGCACAGGCCTTGTAATTTATTTACATGCACAGGCAAACACATTGCACATTTGGGACTAACAAATAGTCTTGGGCACTATTAAAATAATCCCAACCTGCATAAAATTCATTAGTACTGTGCAAGGTTCTGACCACTATAGTAGCCTATCTCTAGTGACCATAAAAATTATTCTGGTGACTATTTTTAAACACTGGTATCACATAATTCTTCCAGCCCCCTATTTAGTTCCAAGAAGCTTCTAATAATGACACATGGCCATCTCACAGCTACCCATGTGGCGCTATTTTACTGATTTTGCCAAGTTGTCCCAACTCACTATCTGACGTGTACAATCAGCACTATGACCTTCCTACTATGACAGTAGAAAATTACATGTGTAGTCCCAGTCACCCATAGGTACCTCCAACCATGTCAATGCTAGCAAGATTGACACGTCAGCCAATCGTATTTTACCATGTGTCACATCCATACAACCATATAGCTGACTTAGCCAAGTTGTACTACCACGTGACTAGGCAAGCTATTTTTGCTGATGTCATCATTGTAAGAAGTTAAATTTGATGGTCATCTAACCATCATTTCTAGTCATTTTTTAAATGCTATGATGGTTTTTTGATCGTCAAATTTAAGCTAGCATTTTTCTACCCATAACCCTCTTCAGATTGATTTTTGATTTTGTAGTCTAACTTTGGGAGCCCATAACTCGGTTATCTGGACTCTAATTTAGGTACAATTTTTTTTATTTTGGGTAAAAGTTCTTGAACTTTCTAGTGGTGGTGTTTGTTTCTAGTTTTGGTACAAGGACTTTTTAGAAATTGTATTTTTTGGTGATTGTACATGATCAATCTTGCATTTTACAACTTCAAACACTCTGTTACAAGTTCATTTGGTCACTTTTATAGGTTCCATTTTTTTTAAAGTGCATTTTTTTTTGTCTACTTTCCAGATCTGCAATCAGATTCTAGGGTTGAGTACAAAAAATCTCTCTTTAGAATTACGGCTTTTTCTGCATTGTAATGCTTTGATTAGTTTTTAGAATTGTTGTGCATCTGAGCTATAATGCTTAGTGATAGATTTGGGCCTCAAAAGGTAGTTGTGAAAAGAAAAATCAAAAGTCCACTTTGTTGATGCAGGAGCATCTTGCATGGGAAAATTATTGGAAGAAAAAAAAAGTTGAAAAAAAAAAAAAAATTAGAGGAGAGAGAAAGTGACGAAAATTAGAGGAGAAATAATAAAAATTAAAAAAAGGGAAAAGGGTGAAAAGAAAGGAAAAGAGGATTTTTATTTTCGAGGTGCATAGGTGGCATAATAGAAAAAAAATAAAAAAATAAATGGTTGTCATTCCATTTATTGAGGTGAGTGGGTAGAATTCTAGAAAGTTATGAATATTGTAGAAAGTTTTGGAAGTTGTAGAAGGTTGTGGAAGTTGTAGAAGGTTGTGGAGGAATTCTAGAAGGTTGTGGATAAGTCATGCATGGGGTGGTAAGTGCCTATTTAAGCAAGGCATATGAGCATTTCTAAATCAAGCTCGAGGAGGAGAAGCTCAAGGAGAAGCTTGAGAAGTAGAAGCTCGAGGAGTAGAAGCTCGAGAATGAGAAGTTTGAGAAGTGGAAGCTTGATAAGGTGAAAGTTTGGAAAGGTGAAAGTTGTGGAAGGTGAAGCTTGGAAATCTTGGAAGGCTTCAAGGTTTGAAAGAGAAGGAGGAAGTGAAGAGTGAGTTTTCCTAAGTTTGTGGACAGAGCGCTGAATGTGAGGCAATTTACAGCAGGATTTTGATGGACTTGTGAGTGTGTAGACAGAGTGCCGAATGTGAGGCAGTTTACACTTGGATCTTAGATAGAGCTTGTGAGAAGAGCTAGTGATTGCGGTTTAGAAACAAGGAGGTTGCTTGGTGGCTTGCGAACACAAGTTAAGATCTCAGAGGTTTATACCAGAGTGTGGATCTGGACTAGCTTGGGTTTGGATTGGATCTTGAGAGATCTTGTAGAAATGTTATTGTAATTGCTATTGGATTTTCAAGTATAATAAAATTGCTTGGGAAGTATTTTGTCATCTCTTTGTTTCCTTATTGTTGCATTCTTGGTTGTGAGTTGGTAAGGGTGGTGTGGCCCTTCATCAGTGGTATCAGAGCGTACCTTCATCAAGTGGTATCAAAGTTGTACCTTCATCAAGTGGTATCAAAGCGTACCATCATTCGTGGTATCAGAGAAAGATTTCTTGAGTGTACAAGCAGATCACCAAAATGTGAGGCAGTTTGTACCAGGACCTTGGTTGGGTAAAGTTTATCAGAGTAGGAGTTCTTGAGTGTACAAGAAGATAGCTGAAGTATGAGGCAGTTTGTACCAGGACCTTGGTTGGGTGAAGTTTATTAGAGTGGGAGTTCCTGAGCGTGTAAACAGATCGTCAAAGCTGAGGCAGTTTGCACTAGGACCTTGGGAGGACATGCAGATTTATCGATTGATGCAGAGATGGAAGACTGAACTTGTTGAGGCATGATTGTGGAGAGCTGGTGGATTGCAAATCCATTGTCCTAGATTTGTGATGTGGTTCTTGATTGTTTGTGCAAGGTGGCAGGTTGCGATCTAACTTGCAAACAATTTGGTTGTCACAAGGAGTGTGGGAAGGATTTGTTGCAGAGGGTTTACAAAGATCTTGGGAGATGGCTCCAAGAGGATTGGACCCTAAGATGATTGCGAAAATCCATGATATAGTGGAGAGAAATTTTTCTAAGATGATTTCTCGGTTGGATGCTAGATTGGCTGATCAAGCTAAGAAGGTCAAGGTGGAAGAGGATGGTTTTGTTGATCAGATTGTGGAGTCTGATGCAGAACCTGTAGAGCAACTAGAGGTTATTTCTGAAGATATTCCTAATGTTGTTGATTTTGGCACAGAGGTTGGTTTTCATGAGCAAATGGTTGAGACTGACATGGAGATTGTGGAGCACTCGATCGTGGATGATCCAGTTGTTGGAGGTGAGTTATGTATTGCAGAGCATCCTGTTGTGAGCAATGAGGTTGCTGGTGTTGAGAGTTTGGCATGTGTTGATGGAAATCTACATGTGGCTGCTAATGTGGAGCTTGTTATTGCTGGTATGGATTCACTAGTTGTTGATGTGAATGGGAGTTCAGTAATGAAGAATTATGTTCAGTTTGTTCCTAGGAGTGAGCATGCTAATTGGATGGTTGAGATTCTAGTGTTTGATAGAGTAATGTAGATGTGGAAGATTTGCATGGTGGTTTTGTTGAGGTGGAAGCCTTTGGTGAAGATGAAGATGGTGGGAGATCTTTCTTTTGGCATCAAAGTGTGGGACACACTTTTCTATCTACCGGGGGAGTCTGATGCAGGAGCATCTTGCATGGAAAAATTATTGGAAAAAAAAATATATATATATTTGGAGGAGAGAGAAAGTGACGAAAATTAGAGGAGAAATAATAAAAATTAAAAAAAGGGAAAAGGGAGAAAAGAAAGGAAAAGAGAATTTTTATTTTCGAGGTGCATAGGTGGCATAATAAAAAAAATAAAAAAATAAATGGTTGTCATTCCATTTATTGAGGTGAGTGGGTAGAATTCTAGAAAGTTATGAATATTGTAGAAAGTTTTGGAAGTTGTAGAAGGTTGTGGAAGATGTAGAAGGTTGTGGAAGTTTGTAATGCCCCGCTTGAAGATCCTTGGAAACAAGGATTCAAATCAAGCCAAGATTTTTTTTTTACAAGTATGAATGCACAAGACAACATCATACAAGGATCACAAAGATCGCAACGGAAGACTTCAACACAATCTCGGCAACCAACGAATCTCCGAACGCCACTACCCAACTGACACACACAAACAAAAGCCAACAACCACCACAATAAGATGATGGCACAAGAAATGACCACTCATCAACAAAACACCAAGCTGGGGTAAAATGCAGAATATCAAAATTTGGCTAAGCCTGAAATCCTGAAGCCCTGAAAATTGGCTAAGTCTGGATTTTTGAAGCCCTGAAATTTTCTAGAATCCATAACTTATCTTTGAGAGGTCTAAAACCTATCTCAAAATATTCGTCGCATATATAAAAATATATCTTAGGTATAAGGACTTAAACGATATATTTTAAACCACTATGAAATCTGTTTTGAATCAAAAAGGTGTAAAAACCAAAAGGGTGACCAAAACCAACTTCCAAACTTTCATCTGACAAGCCTAGATATCCCCTGTTTCTCGCGCGAGAAAGAAAAATGGTCTTGAGTTTCGCGCGAGATCTTTCAAGGCTTCGCGGGAGAAAGTGCTTACTTTGTGCGAGGACTACTGAGCTTCGCACAAGGATTCACATTCTCGTGCGAGGATTCCCTACGCGGTGCGCAAAGATTTACATTCTCGCACGGTAAGTGTATTCTTTTGCATGAGGAAGAAACTGTCTCGCGCGAAGAAAATACAATCTCGCATGAGGAAACAAATCAGCGTGACACAAAACACAAACAAAAAGCTAAACAAACAAGGAAACCTCCACACCGGGGAGTATCAAATCCACGTAAATCGAGGAATGAACACTCAAGAGCACAAAAAGCAAGGAAAGAGGAACATCTAACCATCTAAAACATAAAAGCAAAGCACATACTAAAATAAAAATCGCAAAGAAAAAAATATATTTCAGAACTAAACAACCAAATAAGTGCGCGGTTCCTCCCAATCGTCAATAGCATCCTAAGACCATTGTGGATCCTAGCCATCCCCCGTGTGTAACATCCCAAGCCACTGATCAGATCATCAATACTGTCGTAATAGGGATGCCACTACTAAAACATGCAACAATATAAGCATAAGAAAATCTAACATGCTAGTGATAATGCATAAGATAATCCTACCGTAGGTAACATCACCTATCACATGCTAAATAGCTGTACGCAACAGATATACTACTAAATCAAATAACATCATCTAATCATATGCTAAACATCATGATAAGGGAATGCGTCAAGTAAACTAACATCATCTAAACATGATATCCAAGCATCCCAAAGAAAGTATAAATCACAAGAAAGCATACTCTGAAACTCGAAGTACCAAGTGAAAACATCTAGTAACGGTCGCACTAGGACAAAAGACCATCTCTATACACTAGTCCCTAGCAGTGGTGAAGGTAGCTATGCCTTCCAACCATGTGGCACCCATAGGTCCACACCCACCGTGCTGATAGAGATAATGATCCAACCACAAACACACAAAAGAACATCCAAGGCTAGCACTCACGCTAGACAGTATGATGGCTGCAACCAAGAACCTAAGACAATGCAAGGAGTACAGGTCCTAGTCAGACACTCAATAGGCTCCTATGTAGGGACTAGCATCATGGAGAGTCGATGGGCATCAAAAAGCCCAAGCTTGAATCGTGCGTTTGAAATCCTCAATGGAGGGCCCCGCATACACATTTTACTATCTTAAGTTTTATTACCAGTCACACATTTTATTTAGTTATCACTTATTTAAAAGTTCCTATCCTCTGCCAACCCTATGGGACTAAGGTCACCAGGCTGCGAGATAGAAGCCCCCTCCATATGCTACCCTATCCTACCCATGCTCATCCTACAATAAGTGCCCGTGGGCATGCATACTCCCATCCCAACTCGAATGATCATAACTTCTGGCAAATCCACGGAAGATCGGGCCTCGCAAGTCACCCAACAAATGTACGTGCATGTACTCGTGTGTGGCGCACCACCATCACGAAGATCATAACACAAGATAGGAATGAGAACACAATGCAAAAAAAACCCCCAACTGAAAGCAACTCAAGAGGATGGATTCTACACGAATCCCAAAGCCAAAAAAAATCATACATCATGAAATCACTCAACCGACCTCAATCCTAGAGTATGGATTCTACATGAATCCCAATGATGCAACAAGACCAAAAGTCATGAACTTACTCAACTGGCCTAATTCCGAGAGTATGGATTCTACAAGAATCCTAGTGCTCATGAAACAAAAGCAAAGGTCCAACAGAAACCATAACAGGTATAAAATCACTCAACTGAACACAACATCGGGATTACGGATGCAACATGCATCCCAATGCAACATGCATCCCAATGCAACATAAAAGTGTAGAAGTGGTCTGACTAATATCCAAATGGATCATCCAAGTCCACGACCCACATTGTGCCAAGAAAACTCGAGAAAATAGGGCGGCATGCAAAACGAGGTAAAAACTCCAAATTTTAGAAAAATTTCAAAATTAAAACCCATTTGGCCTTTGGGTTCAAAAACCCCAAAAATCCAAAAATAAATGGAATTTGACACTGTATGGAAAAATGGCCAGCATAACAGTGCAAAATCCCAAACCCTCATCCGAAAAAAAGGGAAATGTTCATACCCGCCCAACTGGGTAGAACTAGCATACAAAAATAGAGGGAAACACTAGTTCTCAGCCTCCAAACAAACGGCTACCAAAAATAGAAGTAGAAACAGAGCAGAACCAATAAAACAGGAAAGCCCTACCTCATAGCCAAAAGGGAAAAATGGGAATCTAAACCATAAAATAAATAGCTCGTAGAAGTAGCTGAAAATTGCGGCAATCCAAGGTTTCCCCGAGCTGGATCCAACGAGCCCAACCTCGCAATGATCCCGCGCCCATCGCTTCCACAATGAACAAAACAGTAAATCCTCATGAAGAGGATTTTTGGGTTTTACTCTCCAACTTTCCAATTTGAAAGTGAGAAGTTAGGAATTAAATTTCTCTTTGGATACTTATTCACTTTTCGGGTGAATAATTGATTAGGGCATTTAACCTGCCAATCTAGTTAAACCCCAAATCGACCCAAATGAAAATAGGCTATTCCTATAAATAGGAATTCATCTATGGAAAAGCTGCCAGAAATTAAAATAAATCAATTAAAAAGCCCAAAAACACATAAATCTCCTAAATAACTTTCGCGACAAAGAGAAACTCTAAATGCACAGACACGCTTACTGGTCTAATCACATAATGCAAATGAATTTAAATTTAATAATCACTAAAAGGTTTAAATTAAACATTTTAATAAAGGATACATCGACCATATAAGGATGACATTGGTAAAATATGAACGGCTGAATCACTAACTCCATGTGCCACTGCCAAGGATATAAATCCTGCACACTAAGCAACACGATCAAGTGCAATTGCATATAATAACATAATGAAAGAAATAATGCGTTAAATCACCTAATTTAACTATTTATTTAATTATATTAAAATAATCTATTTACATCACTCACGTTCGCATAAAGCATAACAACGCAGGAATAAAGTAAATAACCATAGCATTAATTCCATCACATAACAAAATTAGAGGTATGTCCAAACACCAGATAACCAGATATCATCATAAAACATGATGTCATCTCAAAATGGCATCATCATGCAATATGATTAATTGAATAGCATAGTAGTCTAATATCTATGATACTAGACTCAAAGAGTAACATCTGACCCTCAAGTCATCACAAATGTAAACATCACATAAGTAACATATATCTCTCAGATCAAAATAAAACAAGGCACACGTCTATAGCATATAACCAAAGAATCCAATAAGAACAACCCATTTTAATTACTTAAGAATTTAATAATGATTGTTTACTCTGCATTAAAAAAAGCATTAAAAACACAGAAGCAAACACAGTCATAAACATGACTAACCACTGCTACAAGAATCTAGTCCAATGTAGCATGGTAAAAGAACATAGTGCAATCTTTGCACACATCACAGGGTAATCACGGCACAACCTCATGATACCATTTCGATCTTGGTAACCACTGGCACAAAGCTCAGTGAACCAAAATCACATCATAGTCTCAGAGATCAATCAAAAGCATAATCAAAGCAACTGATATAGAAACGTAAATCCAAACACCTTGACGGTGTAGACCACTTAGGGTCACAATAAAGATCCATCACAACAAAAGACCAGCAAGATTGCATCCATCAAGACAACTTGCAAAAGTCAAATGGGAGAGGCACTACATCATGCCCCCCAAAGACTAGGCTTACTCCTGGAAGCCTGCAATCCAACAATAGAAACCAAAACACACAAGAACCAAAATCAAAAGCGAGCAAAAGGAATGACTCCTCAAACTTTCCACAAGTCAAACTAAAATCACTCCAACATTCTCAAACCATCACATTAACCCCCAAATAGGTTAACCACAAGAGAATGGGTGATACACAGACACAAGGTCCTCTAACAAGGAACCTTCTATGTGCTAGGAAAAACCCATCTAGCCATAAAGTCAACAATACAAGGTAAGGAACAAGTCACTCTACCTTGTCAACAGGTGCCCAAAAAAACATGCACCTACCACATGACCACAAAATTAGGTCAAAACACGACACACTTCCAAAAAAAATTGGAATCATGGAGGAAAAACCATCCCAAAATTCCCAAGAATACTATCATGTCACACATGATCATTCTAGAATCCATGTAAACTCACCCTTAGGACAAAGTGGATGAAAGTTTACCAACAAAAGGACACACTCCAAAAGACTACACACCACCAAGCGTAGGAGCATGACACCTCACCATGGCACAAAAGCGCAACTACCACTGGAAACTAAGGTAACACAACCCAACCAGACAAGATATCCCCTTCCCACAAGGTTCAAATACTTTTGTCAGTGGAAACAATCATTTAATTTCTGCATACCAACTCACGAGATGGTAACATGTGTCCAACGATACCATGTCCCTCTAGTACCATGCTAGGAAAACTACACCCAAACTACCACTAAACTCAATCTCCAGCCTCAAGTCAATGATTTAAGAGAAATCTTGACTGAGACAGTCCACATGAAGATATAAGCTTAGGGAGAAGGATACTATAGAGTATTAGGACTGGGAGGGAGTCACTCTCAACCTCTGCACTAAATCAGCCCAAGATGCTTTAGGAAACTCACAATTTCACCAACCATCAACATACGCACCTGAAAACACTAACTGAGCTAGTGGCATAACCACACTAGCCTACTCTCTCAAGAGAGAAAGAATACAGAGATGTGCCAAGGTCAACATCCAGAAAGGAGAATGTAGACTTATCAAAGAACTGAGTCACTCCCAAACGATAAGGCAACATCATCCACTACAAAGAACGCTCACAGACCACACTACACCTCACAAGGGTGGGTCAATGCAATAGGAAACACAAAAACCCAAGCATGAACTCCAACAAGTACCTAGTAGATTATGAAGACAAGATAACTCTTCTGTTATGAATAACATGAGGAGTTAAACTTCTCCAATGGCCATAAATACGATATGTCATGATTGAATTGGCCTCCACTCAAAAAGGTACTCAGAACAACGATCGGCAACTCCAGAAGCCATAGCTTCACATCTAGACTCAGATTGAATCCATCTGAAAAGCACCAAAAAGACAAGGACAAAAACTACAACAAGACGGAGCTTCGAGAGTTCTAAGACCCAAGATTTGAGTCACCACTCAAAACAAACCACAAAGGCAAAACAATAGTCTTGGTCACCAAGACAAGTGATGAACAACACGTCCAAAACCACACAAGAGCACACATGCCAAAACAACATATGACATGGAAAGAAAGGTAATTCACACATTGAAACCATCATTACTCCTCTTTCATAATTTCATTAATTAAACATAATATAAGTACTAATGCACAATGAAACTGAAAGATTTTCAAGCAAGGGTTCAAGAGTCACTTACCATAAAACAAGTACATATCTTTCAATTCTTTCAAAAATAACATTAATTTTAATCACCATTTAAACTATTCAATTACAATAACAACTTTAAATCTAACAAAGACACACTAGCATGTTCTCCATGATATTATCCCTTGAACATACTAGCAGAGGTTCGAGATGAACATGATAGTCACAACACACAATTGGGCAGCAGTAAAACACATCCAGAATAGTCATCATGAAACATAATAAAAAAGCCCAAATGGGAGAATTATCAATTCCAATAGTAAGTACCAAAAAGAGCTCACTTCAACAATAAGTCAAATGTGACAACTGTCACAAAGAGAGCGATAGATAAAATTTGATGACTACTCCAAGAGAGGAAAATATTGAAAACCAATGCTAATCCAATAACATGAGGAAAGTACCTCCAGCCAAATAAAATAAGGCATCAAACATTACAAGTGATGACTGAGTACAGTCACACAAGAGGGATAAATCACCACACAATGCTAAGGAATACATCATCCTAGCACCGTTAAAGAACACACTCACACAAATCAAATAGTATACCATCAGTAATTTCATGCATATGCAGACAACAATAATTTCCTTAATTATTTTCCATGCAATGCAACATTCACATATTCATCAATTTAATACAAATTTTCATAAGCTTAAGAAGCAATCGGATTGGGGACTAAAGTCATTAACCCGAATATATAATGCAAACCTACTACTTTCCAATGATTCACAATAAACACTCATTTTCAATGAAAGGAACCATTTTATTCTTATAATCAACAAAATAAAGAATCACAATTAAGATTCATCTATTTACTTACAATAAGGAGAAAACAGGGAAAAAATGCACCTACTCCACAAGGAGAAACAAAAAGCAGCACTCAAAGCCAACACATGGACACCAATCGGTGGTTCTATCCAAAAAGGGTCACACAAGAAACCAACCAAACAAGGCACATCGATTCCGCAAAAGAAACCAAGAAGAATCACTTCCTTCTCCACACACTGCTCTAGTCACATCTACTGGACAAGCAAATCCATCACGAGTAGATACCAAAGCAACAAAGATCATGAGTTCTCACCAAGACACTTGCACTCAACCAATGCAACAACAACTACAAGGGCAACATTACACAAAGATTCCAATGTTTGAACATGGGCTCTGATACCATATGTAATGCCCCGCCCGAAGATCCTTGGAAACAAGGATTCAAATCAAGCCAAGATTTTTTTTTTTTTTACAAGTATGAATACACAAGACAACATCATACAGGGATCACAAAGATTGTAATGAAAGACTTCAACACAATCCCGGCAACCAACGAATCTCTGAATGCCACTACTCAACTGACACACCCAAACAAAAGCCAACAACTACCACAACAAGATGAGGGCACAAGAAATGACCACTCATCAACAAAACACCAAGCTGGGGTAAAATGCAGAATCCCGAAATTTGGCTAAGCCTGAAATCCTGAAGCCCTAAAAATTGGCTAAGTCTAGATTTCTTAAGCCCTAAAATTTCCTAGAATCCATAACTTATCTCCGAGAGGTTTGAAACCTATCTCAAAAGATTCGTCGCATATATTAAAATATATCTTATGTATAATGACTTAAACAATATATTTTAAACCCCTACAAAATCTATTTTGAACTAGAAAGGTGTAAAAACCAAAAGGGTGACCAAAACCAACTTCCAAACTTTCACCCGACAAGCCTAGATAGCCCCTGTTTCTCACGTGAGAAAGAAAATTGGTCTTGAGTTTCGCACGAGAAAGTGCGCACTTCGCGCAAGGACTACTGAGCTTCATGCAAGGATTCACATTCTCGCGCGAGGATTCCCTACGCGCCGCAAAAAGATTTACATTCTTGCATGAGAAGTGTATTCTTTCGCACGAGGAAGAAATAGTCTCGTGCGAGGAAAATACAATCTTGCGCGAGGAAAAAAATCAGTGCGACACAAAACACAAACAAAAAGCTAAACAAACAAGGAAACCTCCACACCGGGGAGTACCAGATCTACGTAAATCGAGGAATGAATACTCGAGAGAACAAATAGCAAGGAAAGAGGATCATCTAACCATCTAAAACATAAAAGCAAAGAACATACTGAAATAAACATCACAAAGAAAAAAATATATTTCAGAACTAAACAACCAAATAAGTGTGCGGTTCCTCCCAACCGTCAATAGCATCATAAGACCATTGTGGATCCTAGCCATCCCCCGCGCGTAACATCCCAAGCCACCGATCAGATCGTCGGTACTGTCGTAATAGGGATGCCACTACTAAAACATGCAACAATATAAGCATAAGGAAATCTAACATGCTAGTGATAATGCATAAGATAATCCTACCGTAGATAACATCACCTATCACATGCTAAACAACAGTAAGCAACAGATATACTACTAAATCAAATAACATCATCTAATCATATGCTAAACATCATGATAAGGGAATGCGTCAAGTAAACTAACATCATCTAAACATGATATCCAAGCATCCCAAAGAAAGCATAAATCACAAGAAAGCATACTCTGAAATTCGAAGTACCAAGTGAAAACATCTAGCAACGGTCACACTAGGACAAAAGACCGTCTCTATACATCGATCCCTAGCAGTGGTGAAGGTAGCTACTCCTCCCAACCACATGGCACCCATAGGTCCACACCTGCCATGCTGATGGAGATAATGATCCAACCACAAACACACAAAAGAACATCCAAGGCTAGCACTCACGCCAGACAGTATGATGGCTGCAACCAAGAACCTAAGACAATGCAAGGAGTACAGGTCCTAGTCAAACACTCAATAGGCTACTATGTAGGGACTAGCATCATGGAGAGTCGCTTGGCATCGAAAAGCCCAAGCTTGAATCGTGCATTTCAACTCCTCAACGGAGGGCCCCGCACACACATTTTATTATCTTAAGTTTTATTACCAGTCACACATTTTATATAGTTATCACTTATTTAAAACTTCCCATCCTTTGCCAACCCTATGGGACTAAGGTCACCAGGCTGCGAGATAGAAGCCCCCTCCATATGCTACCCTACCCTACCCATGCTCATCCTACAATAAGTGCCTATGGGCATGCATACTCCCATCCCAACTCCAATGATCATAACTTTCAACAAATCCATGAAAGATCGGGCCTCGCAAGTCACCCAACAAATTTATGCGCATGTACTCGTGTGCTGTGCACCACCATCACGAAGATCATAACACAAGATAGGAATGAGAACACAATGCAAAACAAACACCCAACCGAAAGCAACTCAAGAGGATGGATTCTTCATGAATCCCAAAGCCAAAAAAAACCATACATGATGAAATCACTCAACTGGCCTCAATCTGAGAGTATGGATTCTACACGAATCCCAATGATGTAACAAGACCAAAAGTCATGAACTTACTCAACTGGCCTCAATCTGAGTGTATGGATTCTACATGAATCCTAGTGCTCATGAAACAAAAGAAAAGGTCCAACAGAAACCATAACAAGTATAAAATCACTCAACCGAACACGTCGGGAGTACGGATGCAACACGCATCCCAATGCAACATAAAAGTGCAGAAGTGGTCTGACTGATATCCAACAAATCATCTAAGTCCATGACCCACATTGTGCCAAGAAAACCTAAGAAAATAAGGTGGCACGCAAAACGAGGTAAAAACTCTAAATTTTAAAAAAATTTCAAAATTAAAACCCATTTGGCCTTTGGGTTCAAAAATCCCAAAAATCCAAAAATAAATGGAATCGGACACTGTATGCAAAAACGACCAGCATAATAGTGTAAAATCCCAAACCCTCATCCCAAAAAAAGGGAAATGTTCATACTCACCCAACCGGGTAGAACTAGCATACAAAAATAGAAGGGAACAATAGTTCTCAGCCTCCAAACAAACGGCTACCAAAAACAGAAGCATAAACGTAGCAGAACCAATAAAACAGGAAAGCCCTACCTCACAGCCAAAAGGGCAAAACGAGAATCTAAACCATAAAATAAATATCTCGCAGAAGTAGCTAAAAATTGCGGCAATCCAAGGTTTCCCCAAGCTGGATCCAATGAGCCCAACCTCGCGATGATCGCATGCCCGTAGCTCTCACAACGAACAAAATAGTGAATCCTCATCAAGAGGATTTTTGGGTTTTACTCTCTAACTTTCCAATTTGAAAGTGAGAAGTCAGGAATTAAATTTCTCTTTGGATACTTATTCACTTTTCGGGTGAATAATCGATTAGGGCATTTAACCAGCCAATCTAGTTAAACCCCGAATTGACCCAATTGAAAATAGGCTATTCTTATAAATAGGAATTCATCTATGGCAAAGCTGCCAGAAATTAAAATAAATCAATTAAAAAGCCCAAAAACCCAAAAACACATAAATCTCTTAAACAACTTTCGTGACAAAGAGAAACTCTAAATGCATAGACATGCTTACTGGTCTAATCACATAATGCAAATGAGTTTGAATTTAATAATCTTCGAAAGGTTTAAATTAAACATTTTAATAAAGGATACATCGACCATATAAGGACAACATTGGTAAAATATGAACGGCTGAATCACTAACTCCATGTGCCACTGCCAGGGATATAAATCCTACACACTAAACAACACGATCAAGTGCAATTGCATATAATAACATAGCCAAAGCAATAATGCATTAAATCACCTAATTTAACCATTTATTTAATTATATTAAAATAATCTATTTACATCACTCACATTCGCATAAATCATAACAACGCAGGAATAAAGTAAATAACCATAGCATTAATTCCATCACATAACAAAATCAGAGGTATGTCCAAACATGAGATAACCAGATATCATCATAAAACATGCTGTCATCTCAAAATGGCATCATCATGCAATATGATTAACTGAATAGCATAGTAGTCTAATATCTATGATACTAGAATCAAAGAGTAACATCTGACCCTCAATTCATCACAAATGTAAACATCACATAAGTAACATATATCTCTCAGATCAAAATAAAACAAGGCACATATCCGCAGCATATAACCAAATAATCCAACAAGAACAACCCATTTTAATTACTTAAGCATTTAATAATGATTGTTTACTCTGCATTAAAAAAAGCATTAAAAACACATAAGCAAACATAGTCATAAACATGACTAACCACTGCTACAGAAACCTAGTCGAATGTAGCATGGTAAAAGAACATAGTGCAATCTCTGCACACATCACAGGGTAATCATGGCACAACCTCATGATACCATTTCGATCTTGATAACCACTGGCACAAACCTCAGTGAACCAAAATCACATCATAATCTCAAAGATCAATCAAAAGCATAATCAAAGCAATTGATATAGAAACTTAAATCCAAACACCTCAATGGTGTAGACCACTCAGGGTCACAATGAAGATCCATCACAACAAAATACCAGCAAGATTGCATCCATCAGGACGACTTACAAAAGTCAAATGGGAGAGGCACTACAAAGTTGTAGAAGGTTGTGGAGGAATTCTAGAAGGTTGTGGATAAGTCATGCATGGGGTGGTAAGTGCCTATTTAAGCAAGGCATATGAGCATTTCTAAATTAAGCTCGAGGAGGAGAAGCTTGAGAAGTAGAAGCTCGAGGAGTAGAAGCTCGAGAAGGAGAAGCTTGAGAAGTGGAAGCTTAAGAAGGTGAAAGCTTGGAAATGTGAAAGTTGTGGAAGGTGAAGCTTGGAAAGATTGGAAGGCTTCAAGGTGTGAAAGAGAAGGAGGAAGTGAAGAGTGAGTTTTCTTGAGTCTGTGGAGAGAGCGCCAAATGTGAGGCAGTTTACAGCAGAATTCTGGTGGAATTGTGAGTGTGTAGACAGAGCGCCGAATCTGAGGTAGTTTTCACTTGGATGTTGGATTAGGTTAGTGAGAAGAGCTAGTGACTGCGGTTTAGAAAGAAGGAGGTTGCTTGGTGGCTTTTGAGCACAAGTTGAGATCTTAGAGGTTTCTACCAAAGTGTGGATCTGGACTAGCTTGGGTTTGGATTGGATCTTGAGAGATCTTGTTGCATTCTTTGTCATGATTTGGTAAGGGTGGTGTGGCCCTTCGTCAGTGGTATCAAAGCATGCTTTCATCAAGTGGTATTAGAATTGTAGCTTCATCAAGTGGTATCTGAGTTATAGTGCTTAGTGATAGATTTGGGCCTCAAAAGGTAGTTGTGAAAAGAAAAATCAAAAGTCCACTTTGTTCATTTTGACAAGTGGCCTATTGTACACACACTACATATAAAGTGCCAAAATCATCTTTTTTTATTGGTGGGGGGTTTGTGGGGGGGAGGGGTCTTTTGATTAAGTGAAAAGAGGGGGTGTACTATGCTTTTATGTCTTTCTTGTGTTCTCTTTTCATTTTCTGCAACATGGGTTCACCTAAAGGTCCACTTCCAACTTCATGCAATTATCCTACTTGGAAAGATATTATATGGAGTAGATTAATGGAAAAAGGTCTAAATATTTATGTTGATGGTACAATTCCAAAACCCATGGATGCTAAAGAACTCATTGATTGGAAATTTATAGACAATCAAGCTTTAGGAATTATTAGGAGTTGTGTACATAGAGATCTCTTCTTCCACATTGCCAGTTTGACAGAATCCAAACTTGCATGGGACAAACTTGAATCATTGTATGGTAAGGTGGATGAGGAAAATGGATTGAGGATTGAGGATGATCTACTTGTCATGGATCCAAAGAACTTTGATAGAATTCAAGATTACACCAACAAAGCTAATGAGTATAAGGCACTACTTAAAGATTGTGGAAATGCCATGAGGGATGACAAGTTGATTCATCACATCCTAAAGAGGCTACCTTCAAAGTATGCTTCCTTTGTTTTCAGTTATAATAATCATAGGTTGACCATGGGAAGTGCTTTCCAAAAGCCTACATTTGATGCATTTACAGAGCTATTGATTGTTGAACACTCTCACTTGATAGATTTGGGACTTCTCATGACATCAAAGACCAAAGCATTGGTGGCTAGTGATGAGCACCAATCAAGTCAAGGAGGGAAAAGTTCTAGTAACAAGAAGAAGAAGTAGTGGAAGAAAAAATCACAATATGAGACACAACAATCCTCCTCACAGCAAGGCAGTTCTTCTTCAAGTAAAAAGGGAAGTAATGAAAAGAAGGACAAAAATTTTTGTGCATATTGCAAAAAGCCAAATCATGATGAGCATCATTGAAAGACTAAAATAATCGATGAGTTGGAAAGCCTAGTCAAGAAGAACAAAATTCAAGTGCTAGGTACTTCCAAGGATTCAACTCTAACCTCTTCAAAGGGAAAAGGGCAAGCACTCATGGCAAACACAAGTTCTTCTTCAGAATGGATACTTGACTTGGGTGCCTCCTATTGTATGGTTTCTTCAAAGGGAAACTTTTCTTCATTGAAGCAGTCATAGTTACTACACATCTTCATGGGAGATGATACCAAAATGGAAGTTGAAGGGAAAGGACATGTGGAAATGGAAAATGGGGAATTCAAAGATGTTCTCTACATTCCAAACCTTAGCTCCAATCTCCTCTCAATTTACCAAATCACTCACCTTGGATATGGAAATAAGGTTGAGTTCCTTCCAGATTTAGTGATGGTGTGTAGTCTTAGAGATGATACATTGGTTGCACTGGAGAAATTCAGTCATGAAAAGAGGCTTTATTCCTTCTCCCACTTTGTGCCTAAGTCTCCTTCTTAAGCCTTGTTGACTCACTCTACTTCACAAATCAAACTATTGCATGAGAAGTATGGTCATCTTGCCTTCCACTCTCTTCAACAACTTTTCTCAAAACACATGGTCAAAGGTCTACCTAACATCAAATTTTCTAAGAGTGAGTTTTTATCATGTTTAGTGGATATGTATCTTGAGTAGAAGTATGATAAAGGGAAGTCTTCAAGAGCACTTGTTATTCTTCAATTGGTTCACATGGTATTAGCAGGTCCTTTTGCAGTGACTTCAGTTAGCCAAGGTTGCTACATCCTTACTTTTGTTGATAACTTTTCACATTTCACTTGGGCTTACTTCCTTCATCACAAGCATGAAGTGTTGGATAAGCTTCAAGCCTTCAAGATTTGTGTTGGATAGAAATCAAGGAAAGCCATCAAGGTTCTATGGATGGACAACGAAAGAAAATATGTGGATAGAAGACTTAAAGACTTTTGCAAACTTGAGGGAATTGATCTTCAGAATCTACCAACATTCAATCTGCACAAGATAGATGTTGCAACACTGAGTATTAGGACTCTCAAGGCCATGACAAGTTTCATAATAAACTCCAAGTCTCTTGATCCAACACTTGAAGTTGAAGCCATTAGCAATACTACTCACATAGTTAAACAGGTCTCCTCATAATGCGTTAGATGGAAAAACTAATATCTTCCAAGGGATGCAAGGCACCAACACCGAGCCCTTGTACTTTTATTTTGTATGAAGACAATGTAAAGGTATATAGACTTATGGATCTAGAGACTCATGATATCCTTGTGGAGAAGGATGTTCACTTTGAGGAAAGTTCACCCAGCTTATCCTCTAATCCTCTCCACACTTCATACACTGTGGAAACTGATAGTGACACCAACAATAGTGCTTCAATAGATTTAGACACGTGGAGTTCTATCAATAGTTGTAGTGAGAGTTCACAACATCAGTATAGTCCATGTGATTATATTACTACAATGAAAGGTCCAACATAACATGGTACATGTTATCTTCCACCTCCAACTTTAGTTGATGACTTCTTGGCAGACACTGTAGGTTTGTTCATGAAGTTACACACAACATATTTGGGAGACAACCTTGATGATTTACATCTTCTCCTTGATGAAGATGATCCTTCTATAGTTGTTGTGAGGGCTCACTTTGACCCTCATGTCCATTTTCTACATGATCGATCTTTACATGTTGACATGATTATGGATCCTTATGAACAGTAGTTGTCAGAGGTCTCTTTATTATTTTAGGAGACATATGGCTCATTGGAACAGGTTCAATAGACATCCTTGTTAGATCTTCATTCATTATTTTAAGCATAGTTGGAAGGGGCGACCACCGGCATTAACATAGGGACACTTGAGGAAATTTCAAGGCCACCATACATCTTTGGAATTGTACCTTTGCCATTGTTTCTTCCAAAGGGGAGGAACACTATACAACACTCATGGACCAGCTTCTTCCTTGGAGCAGTAATCATTGGTCGGCATTCTTCATTAGGAGGGGGGACTACCTTGTCTCTCTTCCTCTTCTTTCTTATGGGGGGAACTTTTTCCTCTTATGAGGTCTTGTTCTTCTCATTCTTCACTATTGTATATACTTGAAGTATGTCATAATGGGGTGTTCTTGATTACTCCATCCATCCATGCATCTTGTCTTTACATCTCTCTTTTTGGGGGAGGTTTTTTGCCCATGAGGTTTTCCCTCTTTCTTTGCTTTATGAGAGATTACATCTTCATTATGTACATGGCTACCTAACATGGCCTAGTAGTTCGAACCCATCTTGCATTTCATTCTTAGTTTTTGTAAGCTTAAGGACATTCCCCTAAGTTGCACTTAAAGGGGGATGTTGGTATAACTACATATTTAATATTTACACTTACTTAAGTTTACTTAGGTTAATGCATTATTCTATTATATTGCATTATTTAATTATTTTATTTTGTGAGACACTTAAGAGTTTGCAAACCTTTATGAGTTGTCATGTTGACAACATAGAAGTATGCAACTCTAATTTAGCACATGGTTTCTACAACACTAGTGTTTGCATCATTCACTAAGTTGTCATGTTGACAACACAATTATTCACACTTCCTTTTAGCACATATTGTCTACAACATAAATTTTTGTGTTACTTGTAGGCTTATCCTCTCATCATCACACTTACTTTTGTGCTTAATGGAGGATAACCTATATCAGGTGGACATGTGCCTAGTTGTATGACTTATCATGTAGCTAATTCTTAGGCATTCTATATGTATCTCAAAGGCCTTTTTATACAGACACTCCTAGTGTACTTTTATGCATATTTAATCAAATACATATCGATATTTTAATCATACTCTTTCTAGTCTACAATTGTGCTTGTGTTTGAGTTCTTGATTCTTGGGTGAATTTTTCCCTAAGGAAAATTCTTACACTTATTAAAGTCGAATTTGTAATTTAAAAAAAAAAGTTGATGTCAAGTGCTTCAAAGAATTATAGGAAATGAAATAGAAATGAAAGACTACTTCCTGCACAAGCTAGTCAATCAAACTATGAAGATATTTCACATGATAAAAGTACAAAACCCTGAAGTCACTACAAGGCAGCCACAAAACCCTCAAACTAGTGGTGCACAACAACCAAATCCTCAAGAACTATCACCACTTGAAACCCTCAACAAACATTGCCACTTGTGAATTGCCCATGTCTCCCATTAGATCATGTAAATGCTACACAAGAGGACCTCTTCAATTGAATTACTCAAAATAGCTCACACATTTCATAATTGGTCAATGGGATGAGGTCATCTAGTCTTGATCACCACTCAATCCTTGCTAGCACACTAGAAAAAATAGCCAATAATGCAAACAAGATGTCTAGGGAGGTCACAAAATAGGGCTCATGGAGGGATAGGTGGAATGTATTTTATGTGTATGGATTATCATATGACCAAGTGAAAGCTAAGGGCATACATAAAGGAGATATATGTTATTTTTCCCCCAATCCTTCTACTAGCAACTCCTAAGAAGAAACTACAAAAACCTTTCCTATTCATTGATGTATTCATAATAGGATGAATTATATATTGAGGATAGGTTGTGTATGGTATTTGACCTGCCATAATGTAATAATTATGAGTTTCCTTATACTTTTGGAGAAAGTTATAGTGTGAGTTCATCCTTGGCAAGAAGCTAGTTTAATTTGGTTATTTGTCAATTTAAACTTGGAGGGAGACGCTCTACACATGATAGTTTAGCAGTCCATAGGGCAGTACAACCATAAGATAGGAGACCTACAACAAGGAAAAATAGGGCTTATATTGTGGTCCCAACATTCATAAAGGAGTTTATGGATTTATAGACTCTTTATGTAGCTACATCATTGATTGATGCCATTATTCAACATGGCACACAGTTAGCTAGAAGAGTAGATGTATCATTTCCTATACCACCTCCACCATCACACGCTCCATTAAACTCATCCTCGGTTATGCCACATCCATCGTCATTACATCCAACATTAAACTCACCCCAACCAATTGAGCATATTTGTGCCAAATTCCAGGGCCTATGTGATGGGGTAGATACTAAGGAAAATTACACATTGCAATATTAGATGTTATGTATACAATATTGAGGATGTGGCCTTCACATACAATTTGATGATGGTGGTCTTTTCTAGAGGGGAGACACATCTTTATTTATTTGAGTTTTGATATGTTATTAATTAATCACCTAAATATCATAAAAGTAAATAACTTTTCTATTTATAGAAAACTCTAGATTGATACATGAATAATATGCAATGTAGGGTGTAGCAGGTGGTAGGAGAAGACCACATAGTACTCATTCTACAAGATGCACAAGGGGAGTTGGAACATTGTAGCTAATTTTTTTTTAAATATTCCTAAAAATGAACTAATACATTGGTTTCTAAATATTATCTCTTAATATGATTCAAAGTTTGTGGTATCCCAACAAGTCTCTCAACTTCAAATACCAGAATACTTAACTCTTTATTAGAATTCCATTTTTTGATAATGCTCCAATATCAATCCACAATTACTAATCACATCCACAAGTATCACATTCCCTCAATGCTCCAACCATAGGATCAATCTATTGATTTACTTGATTTATCACAGTCTTTGTCCAAAAACTCTCTTACCTTCCTAATGACATCATTTAACCACTCATAGGGCTCTTCCCATGCTCAAAATTTAAATTTTCATATACCAACCCTCAATGTCACTATCTCATGTCCACTTCCTATTTATTCTTAATGAGTCTTGATGACAAAGAACATTGTGGCTCACACTCTTCCTTTTATGCACAAGAACTAATTCCTCAAGTTTATCATGAGAAACAACTTCTCACATCAAACATGAAGATGAGAAAAGTGGATCCCTAACCCAAACTCATAAGGAACTCATCTTTTACATATTTGTTTTGGAACAACTTTCTATAAACTTCTTTAATAGTATCATCCCCTAGATCCAACCAAAAACCCTTAAGACCTCAAGTCCTACAAGTGGTCAAACATTCCAATATCCACTATTCTCTAAACCATTCAATATGTCAACTCCACACTACCCTTGATCATGATCTGTTGATCAACCTTCAATGTGAATTTGCTTAGTACATTGACCTTTCACTATTTGACCCTAACCTTGGATCAATATCTACTTGTCTTTGGTTCCCTTTACACATTATCTTGAAAAGAACCTTCACTCACCATATCAAGTGACTAAGACACTAACCATCCAACTCACCAACTTAATCACAACACAATATAAATATTCTATATTTTTCTATGACAGTAACCAATCAACCCTTCAATATTTGTGACCTATCTATCCTAGCATTGGAGCAATACCATCACACAATTTAGGCTTTATACACATTCCTCTCTACAGGCTCGATTCATCAAAGATAACTATTTTTTTTCAATAAAAAAATACCAATCTTACATTTTGAGTGTCCCTTTTAGCAGTTCCATGAATCTCTGCAAACTAAATCAGATAGACCATCCTTGGGTCGTCAAGCTCTCCAAGTACCATGAACAACTTGTAAAATTGCTCCTACATTATTCACATACTTGATGACATTCCTCATTGACCAAGTTTATTGACAAAGCCTATTCACAAACTCTATCACTAGTTATTCCTAATAATGATAGTTAACAATCCTCTTTTATATTCATAACCTAATACTCACTTGTTATCCTACAACCAATATGCATGTATGAAGTTACTATATGTATAAATAGAATTGGATCAAAAGATTACATTGTTAGTAGATCTTTTGATAAATAATATCAAATGAAATATTATGAGAACTTACCTACATGAAAATTATAATTGACGAATTTTAGAATATAATAGTCTATGAAATGATTATGATTCAAGTTTCTTAAATACACCAACTGGCCTTACTAGAGAGAAGTAGAAAATGTTGATTATAAGTTTAAAATAATATAATTAATTTCAAGAATTCAATATAATAGTTTAGAAAATAGAAAAATATTATTTTTTATTTCAAATGCATTTTTACCCCTAAAATTAACTAGGCACAAAAAATAAACAATAAAGACAACTTTCAAGATTAATTATATAATCTATTTATGTGTCAAACAAAACAATTTTTTACAAAGAATAAGTTACCAAAAGGCAAACAATAAAATTACATATTACTATACTAATTAAGCATATAAAGCTCATAGAATAAAGAGTCTATATATGTAAATTAGACCATTGGGTGAAAAATATAATACATAATTGATATAAAATCTATTATTTAAAATAACTCTCTAACAATATCAAATAAAAATATGAGTTCATAAGAAATGTGATATTAATCCTAATTAAAAATATAATTTTTTTTTTAGATTTTATTTTAACATGAAATTATTATGCTAGGCAGCTATGAAGTATAAGATGGAGTTTAGATATAGTCAAAAAGCTAGTTGTTTGTTAACTATAGCAATACACATCAACATGTATGTGGTTGCAACACAATCATTGGCAATAGAAAGATAGACACCAAAGACAACCTAAACTTATAATCTTCCAAAGCATATCTTAGGCACATGGAATATCTAAAAATAATTTTCTTCCTTGTTTATTTAAGGTAAATAAAAAAGACCCCTAGCAAAAATGTCATTATTGAATTAGAAAAAAGTACTAAAAGAAAAGAAAATTAAATTAATGTAAAACTCACTTTCAACAATAAAATATAGCTATTTTCATGATTACCAAAATAGAAGTTAATTAGAAAGTGTTAACCAAAAATATTAATCTCTGCCTTCATAATATAAAATTTATAGTAACTTTGCCACATTTTTTCTTAGGAAAAAAAATATTAATCTCCACCTTTGAAAAGAAAAATTAATAAACATTACTACTCAACTGCAATACTTTATTAATTATTTATCTTTTACTTTTAACTTGAATTTCTCATGAATAAGTAGTTTGATGTATAAATTAGCACTCAAATTATTTTATTCTAGTAAAAATGGTCTTACATAGTACTTCCCTAATATAATGCTAGCTTACATGATTTGCAACAGACAACATCTATACTATTTGTATTGAACCATGCTAAATGGTTTCTATCATCAAAGGTAATATTATTGAAACATATCAAAAGCACAAAGTTTTATTCATAAATGTTAACATTTAGGAAGTAGACTTTTAATCTAGGTGTGATTCCTATGTCTAACAAGAAATACAATGCATCAAAATTCTTGGCTAAATAGAGAAAGACAGGAAAGAATAAAACAAATAATAATTGAGAGAAAGAGGATTAGGACTAACAATATAAATTTGAATAGTTTTTAAAGATAATTATAAAAGGTTATGTTAAAAATGTTAATTTTAGAAACAAAATAAATAAAATCAAACTTAAAACGTAGAAATATTACTATGAGAAACATAAATTGCAATATTTGTATTAAAATTTATCATTAGAAAACTAAAAATTATTAAATTATTAACTTTACCATATCAAAAATAAATAATAATAGATGATATTTTCTAAAACTATAATTAAATATATATTAATTCTTCAAGATTAAATATAATAATTTATTATACTATTTATATCCGCTTAATTTTATAGAGTAATGTTAAGCATGTCCAAAAATTATAGGACTCCTATTTTGATAGAAAAATGATAATTTGACTTAATATGAAATATATATCTCATATTTATGAATTAATATAAATAAATTTTAAATAGTACAATTTAAATCTTTAACTATTTTTGATAAATTTTATGATTGATTCTACCTAATAAAAGACATACCATTAAAAAATCATTATAATATTTCTTATATTATTACTTATTCTTATTAATTTAAATATAAAATTATTTTATTAATTTTGGTTTAAAACTAAGCATATCTTTTCACATATTTACTTAAACTTTTTCCAAAAATATTCTCTTAAAATCTATAAGTAATATATAATCAAATTAAAAACCAAAAAGATAGCATCAAAAGGGTGTGTATTATTTATTTTTCCAAACAATATGCCTTACAAATCATTCAATTACACCACTTATGTATTTCTCCCTATGCGGCTTATAATTATTTTACTATTTGAAAGACTAGTGTTCTTCTCAATGGTGCATAGGAGCAAAAAAGAGAAAGAACTACCCTTTCCAGTGAGAAACATGCAATGTGGTATGAAGTTAGAGAAATGGGACAAAATATTTCAGACAAAGCCCAAGTCAAAAAAAAATTCTCATTTCACCAATTTTAGTGATTATAGATTCTTGGCCTAAGAAATATCATTAGCCAATTCTGCAACATCTAGAGAGATTAATTTCCACCAACATATGACAACCTTTGGCCAGCATGACAAGGTCAATGTGACTAAAATATCCTAGCTCAATACTATTTATAGAACACTAATATTGCTCTGATAATCTAGCTACCTATTCCAAACATTTTTTAGTGGCCACATCACAAGAATAGCTTATCACAATAAGTTATTGAAGAAGGTAAAATAAATGTTTGTTGTTAGTGTTCTTTCTTTTTTCTTTTGGGATTGTTGTATTGGTATGGGATGGACATCTATGCTACTACAATGAAACCCAATACTGTCACCTCTACACAAGTTTGACGAGGGCATGAGGTTGTCCGGGAAAAAGTTGGGCAAGTGGGATAGGGTTGTTTCAGAAATTTACAAGACAACCTTTGAAGGGTTTTTCAATGGTGTGAAAGATCAAGCCACATAGGTTTATATTCTACATGTTTGGCGAACTATTGTACATGATGCTAAGAGAATGGATCATAAACAACAACTAGAATTGAAGAGAGTGAAGAAAATGGGCAGAAGGGTATAGGCTCTGGCATATATACATACATATATATATATATATATATATATATATATATATATATATATATATATATATATATATATATATAATACACCTTCTAGTGCTTTCTGAAAAATAGGGCATGATAATTGGAGAATTTTGCAATGTCTATCTTCTCCATATCGCAAAAATGAACTTTGGTTTGCACGAGAGATGTTCTAATCAACCCCTAAAGTTGTTGATTGATGTGGTTTTTGATGAGGAAAACACTTATACAACTAAAATGGCTTTATTAGTAAGTAAAAGTTTGGCCTAATATACAAAGCTTATGAGATTATAAACTCCACAATTTACTTTAAAAATTCAGCTCAGGCATATGTATTTTTATTTTTAGTAGGCCAAATGAGTGTGGTACCAAATAGATTTCCTTCTATGGTGTTGATCAAGGCCTCCATGATTGAATTGGGAAGCTACATAGGTACTAGATACTTCTCCATTGTGAGGGCTCTTGTTTACCTATAGTGACACAACCTAATAATATATTGTTAGGGGTTCTTAAAATCAGTTTGTTAAGATATAGTCAATATTTTTTAAAATCAGTTTACAAAGATATAGCCAACTATTTTTATTTTCAGTTGATGCAATTCTATTAGCTAATATTCAAGAGTATTCTATTTTTGGAGGTCATAGAAGCATTGGGAATTAATTGTTTGAGGATCTAGGTTTTATGAGGCATAACATTGTAGTCTTGCAAACACAATATTGTAGAAGATGCTAAGAGAATGGATTGCAAGCATCAACTAGAATGAAGGGAGTGAAGATAATAGATAGAGGGCTATAGGATAGGGCATGTGTATGTATATATATATATATATATATATATATATATATATATATATATTGTGCATGTGCATTTTTATATTGCATGTGGCTTAGGGTTAGAGGATATACCAGATGAATATATGAATGCCATAGAATGGATGTGTCGTACAAATGAGCTAGCGGGTTGTGATTGTGTTGCAACTTAGTGCTAGAAGCCATCCCAAGAAAATTGGTGCCACAAATTGTAAAAGGCATGGAGAAGAAAGAAGAAGATGAAGAAACAACAAATGAATATATGTAGCAAGCAGGGTTGCTTCTAAAATGACAATTCCTTTATGTTGGAAAGCTGTTGAATTTTGACAGCTAGAAAAAATTTGGTAATAACCATTTTAGTGTTGAATTTACAACAAATTCTAGATAGACCTCTACAATCATCACCAATAATAAGGCCATGTTGATTATGTTTTCTCATTCTACTACTTCATGATGAGTAGTGCAGAAATGCTTTGTGTCTTGTGCAAGTCCTGTTAACAATAGCTTGGACATTTTCTTCCTTGAAGGCTCTGGAGAGTTTATGTTTAACTGAGATGGGAAACTTCATGTTCAATCCAAAAACTTCCAGAACCAAGACCAATATAGATTTATTTATAGACTTATAAGTATTTTTTGAAGAGTTTATATTTTCTATGTATTTATTTGTAATGAAAAATATTTTTCGCCTTACTATTTAACCAATTAACATTAAGATAATTGAAATTTTAAATATTTTTAAAAATATGTTTAGATGTATTAACATAAGAAATATGTATATGTTGAAAAAAATAATACATATGATTGGTTAATATATTTCATCTATTTGAATTTAACTAATGCATAAGTATCAGGCCACACCACCAACTAATAAGGCTATGAAAATAAAGGGGTTTGAATATTGATTGAAGTTGGACAATTTGATATGTCATCAACATCTCCTTCCAACATTTCAATCACCCTCATCATGTAGTCATAGACAAGTGCACTCCTATGTCCTTCAAAGAACTACCCCAATCCATTGATATTGACTAGGGGGCACATACCATAGTATGTGTTGGAGTTTTAAAACTACTAAGTAATATAAAGCCTCACTACAAAAATGATAATACTCTTGCAACCTAAGGATTAGCCATTTTCTATTCTTAGTTACACATGCAAACCATTTGGATCCAACATTAACAAAGCCAAGAATGGTTTTCTTCACTTTAGGCTCTACAAAACAAAGGTGGGTGTACCTAAGGGATGACTCAATCTAATAGTTGTTGCATGAAAACTATCTTATTTTCATTCTGATTCTCATCCTCAATACATAAACATATAGATAAATGTGATATTTTAAACAGATTACATCCCATATAACAGATTCAGTCATAAATTCTTCTATAGATCTGCAAGTATTCTTTGCAATAGTGGCTAAGTAGAGCTAGAATATTTCATGCAAACAAGTACTGACCAACTTTGAAGATCTTCAGGAAATAAAAGTAAAATTGATTGTAATTTTGCATTTGATACCCATCTATGATCTATTTCTCTTCCAATTGAATTAATTTGACTAGTGCCTAATCCATTAGGCTTCAGAGTCTACTACAAATCTCCAGATTTGATTTGTTGCCTTACAACAAAAATAATCAACAATTCTTACTGGAATCCATCATTCAAAACATCCTTCTCATTACTACAGAAACCTTATCAAATTCATCAAAGCATTTACTCAATTCATTAAACGAATAGTAGTGATGGAAAGATATACAACCTAAATGATTGCATTCAATTGCACAAGTTTTACTCATACAACATCAAGATGACTAGATAACCAAAAGGAGACAAAATTTAGAAAGAACTGATATGGGGATAGCCCATAATTTGTATTCATTTTCTTTGAAAGTTGTATGCACTTTGGAGTAAACTTAGAATGACCTTAGGAAGAAAACATAGAGATCATTCTATATTAATATATTCCCATAAACTTATAGTGAAAATACATCATAAAGCTTGTTCAAATGACTTGGACCAAAAACTGACTAAATATGACTAACAACATTAGAAATCGGACCCTCACATTGCCTTGAGGACTCATTTATATAGGCATGAGTTGCAACAAGCAAAGGGAAAATGTGATTGACAGGTGTCCTTCAAAAGATTCTTACATACACCTATCACAAGAAGACAAAACTGTGAATAATAGAAAGACTAGTACATTGAAAATCCTTTTGTGGGTCCACTTCTATTATTCCCCTTGGAAAGAAAAAAACACTATGATCAGATTCTTTTATCGTTCTGGTTCCTTGGGGTAGGTGGCTATCAAATGTAAATGTGATGAGTCATTTTCTTCTAGCTGAGGATTCTCTTTGTCTTTATCATCAACAGCAGGGGTGCCTTCTATTTTTGTACCTTCTTCTTCCTCATCATCCTCCACCTCATCATCTCCTACCATTTTCTCTATAGACATAAATTTTTCTTTCCACTCATTGTAGGCACTGTTATCTGGCCAATCAAAACTCAAGACCTCTCTTTGTACAGTTATTAAGGAATTTGCAATTGCCTCCATATCCACAAGATCTTTTCTAACAGTGTTGTAGAAAAACTGCACCTTTACCAACTCTTCATTTTTCATTACCCATAATAGATGGCCTGATTCATTTATAACTTTATTCATTCTTTTACAAAATATTTCATCTAGCTCCTTCTTTCATTCTTCCATTTCCTTCACTTTCTCAATTGTCTTTAGAGCGCAAGGGAATAAATCAAACTTCTTTGTAAAATACTTGGAAAAACAAATAGTTAATCTTCTTTGGAAGGAATCTTTTTTATCATCAAAACCTTTTAATTTATTTAATAGATCAAAAATATTTTCTATTTGATGACAGGTTGGCTGGATAATAGATATACACATAACAATGATATCTTTATTTCTTTTTGTCCATTTTTGTACAATGGGTCTGAATGTCGCTTCATTTCCTTTTAACTCATCCCTGATTGCTACAATCCTTTCTATTAAATCAAAAAATGATGGCCATTCAATTCTGTCCATTAAATGCATGATACCCTACCTCAATTTTTCTTCATATTGATTATTAAGTTCTACATGCAATGCATATAACTTATTTTTCTCCTCTTAAAAATCCTCTGCAGTATAGAACTGAGGCCTTTCTGGGGTATCTGGTATCTCAATAATTGGTTTTTATTTAAAAGGCTCAATAGATGGTCGTGGCAAGTATGCAATCCTGGGTTTACTGGACTCTCCTAATTTTCATTTCCTAAGAATATTCTCCATTTGAGGCACTTTATTGTCTAATGATTGTATTTGCACACCCCTCTCCTCATATGCTTTCAAAACTTCTTCAAACCTAGCATTGAGTTGGTCAAATCTATCTTCCTCTTGGCTAGACACCATGCTACCAAATTTTAGTATTTTTGATGCCATTCCCATTATTTGTGAAGTAGTTAGTAGAAACTAAAATTTCATGCACCTTAGAATTTTGGGAAAGCACCATTCATTGATCAAGATAAGATCAATGGTTAGATAGATCTACAATTGAACAAAGTCTATTCAGCTATGTTCACCAATAGGAAGCCTTTATATGAGTTTGTGCCTCCCAAAAAATTCTATGCCAGTGGGTCCCATATCTTTTTTTTAGTGAGCAGGTGCTTGACATCATTCTTTCCACATTCCAAGCTAGCACATTCCTGCTTTCCTTATTTGATGAGCATCTTCAAATTGTGGGCTTGTGTCAGGCATCAATCTTTGAAAGATCAATGGTGGTAATGTTGGAATTTTGTAAACCTTGCAAAATGGGAAAAGTGATGTTACCATGGACACATGTCTGCATGGCGC
Source organism: Cupressus sempervirens (assembly GCA_028749045.1). Taxonomy (NCBI): domain Eukaryota; kingdom Viridiplantae; phylum Streptophyta; class Pinopsida; order Cupressales; family Cupressaceae; genus Cupressus; species Cupressus sempervirens. The sequence continues at coordinate 173,842,165 of CM053784.1, forward strand.
ATACCCGCTTTGTTTAAACTCCACTTAATTTCTTTATGCAGGAAAAAACCCTTTTTTGATCAAGAAAGGATCAGTGGTGTGAAAAATTTATGCACTTTATGATTGCATCATCCACTTGGACCGATGAAGTGACTCTTCTCAACCCTCGTGCTCTGACCTATCTGACAACTACATTAATTACTGAGGTTTTTGTGCTTGTAGCATAAGTACTTCCATCTAAGCATAGGTTACAGACATCATGGCATGACTCAAGATTATTCCATAATTTGGCCCCACTGTGACATGCGACGCAAAGGTGCATACCCACATTCCTTATTGAATGAACAGCTTCATAATGCGGGCTTGCATTAACCCTTGATATTTGAAAGATCTATGACGGATAAGGCTTCACTTCCATCTGGCAGTACATATTAGCGATCATTTTACAATGTGGTACACCAAAACATGTACTAAAGATTCTCAACCCCACCTTTCTATGTGTCAAAAAATTGCTGGCCCACTTTATGTATCTCTCATGCAGCTTAAAAATGCAGGCATACGCTAGCCTTTGATCTCTTATAGATCAACAATCATAGAATCATGTGTCTTAAATACCATGTTGATTGAATTGACAAATAAAATACTTCCATCCATTCCAACTCATCTGGCACTTGCCATGGAAGACATCTCAACATCATTCTTGGAAATGGTAGGCCCATGTTGTCAGACTGTGCCACATGTCCTATTTACGCTTCCCCACATTATTTAATTCTCAAGCATCTCCTTTTTGTGGAAAAGCGTTAACCATTGATTTAAATGAAATCAATGGTTGATGAATCTTGGTGATAAAGAAATACCTCTGTTAGCAACTCAAACAATGATATTGCAAGAATTCCAGGACATGCATGAAAAGGACTGAAAAGTCTGCAAAAGGCTTTGACAATTTATGATTCATCACAAACTTTACGGCTCACTGAGACTTAAAAAGGGCAAGGGCTACGTGAAATCAAAGCGCATGCCTGCATTATTTAAAAACCTTGCATCTCAAAATTGTGGGAATGTGATACCCATTGATCTGAACAAGATCAATGATCAAAGGGGTATTTCTTAATAAAATGATCGAGCAATTTGTAAGTAAAGAACGACCACGTAAGGTTTAAACAAGATTTTAACAAAGTCATGCTTGTGCAAGCCTCTCCTTAGGGTAAAATTAATATACCTTAAGAGCATTTTTTGAAATATTATTTCAAGGGTTTTCAAAACTAAGGTAAAATGAATTAAGGCATTAGGGTTTTCAAAGTTAGGGTTTTTCAACTGATTATCCTCAAGACAAATCTTTGAGAAACTAATAACATTCTAACAAAACAAAGACCACGACATGAACTAGGCCAATCTAAGAAATCTAAGAAATACAACGAGCAGACCCTAAATTGCATATTATATAACATCTCAAGTGGTTTTTTCAATAAAACTTTCAAAAAAAATTAAGCACTGTGAAAATCAGACCAATAGTGGCTCTGTTTGGGGATGATAAACTATTTGAGTCTATGCAAGAATTTAGAATCTTTTGAACAGTAGACCACATACTTGACTTTAAATCACAACTTCTTCAGAGAGCATAGAGCAACACACCAAAACAAGAAACTAGACTATACAAGGATATTTACATGGATATACAAAATATACACAAGGAAACCTAAAACTAACTTTCATGGAAAAATAGATACCTTAAGAAAAGTATCTCTTCAAGAACTGTCCATGAACTGGCAATTGCAAAATATTGTCTGATAAATCCTTGATGATATAAGAATCTTCTCCCCATGAAATTTCAATTAAATAGGGACTTAGCCAGATAGGATCGAACTTACCATGTTTTCCTTTAACTTCAATTCTAGCATTCCACATTAGGACTAAATATCCATCTTGAAATTTATTGCTTATTGTCCTTTTTTCATACAGTGTCTTGATTTGTAACTGCAACTTTTGGTTTCTGACTGATGCCTCCTTTCTTGTTTCTGCTAACCCTAAAAGCTCATCAAGCCTTTCTTGTATATCATCTGTAATATCCTCATCATATAAATGGATATGATTGTACAGTCCCATTAAGTTATTTTGAGGCATCCTTGCCTGAATTCCATATACCAGATCAAAAGGAGCTACTCCAATGGCTTTCTTGATAGTCACTCTATCATCCCATATTGCAAGTTGCAACTTAGAGTCCCATGCCTTCTTGTTATCATCCAATTTCCTTTTAATATTTTTTAACAAGCTTTTATTTGTAGATTTAGCTTTTCCATTTCTTTGTGGATGATATGGGGAAGATGTTGACCTGGTTATTCCATACTTGTCACAGAACTTTATAAATTCCTCAGACTTAAAGCACATGGAATTATCTATCACAATTCTCTAAGGGCAACCAAATCTAGAAATAACATTACTTAGCAAGAAATTATTGACAACTTTACTTGTTGCATTCCTTGTAGGGATAGCTTCTACCCATTTTGTAAAGTAGTCAGTAGCAACTAAAATCCATGAATAGCCAGTATTAGATTTAGGAGAAATCTAACCTATGAAATCCATAGCCCACTGCTGAAATTGTGCTTGCACCTTAACTAGATTTAAAGGAGTATTGCCTGAAAATTTTAGTTTTCCAGAAAACCTTTGAGAAGAGTCACATTTCCTAACTAAAAGCTAAGCATCTTTAAAAAGGGATGGCCACCAGAATCTAGCTCTCATTACCTTGTGAGTAGTAGTCTTAGCCATATAATGTCCCCTACACACTCCAATATGTATCTCATTCAAAATTTGTTGGGATTTTTTTTTATCAACACATTTCACTAGTATCCCTTCAAAATTTCTCCACCATAAACTGCCTTTGACAATTATGTACCTAATGGCTTGCAATTTTGTGCTTCTTTTCTCATTTTTAGTTAAGTGAGATGGAACCTCTATGTGTTGCAGATAGTGAATAACATTTGTATACCACTCAAAATGGCTCATATCACATGAATCAGATCTAAGGTCATCTGTTACCATATTAATCTAGTTAGCATCCAAATTTGATTGAGCCATGAGTTTAGCTAAACCTTGAACTCTTACCAACTTTTTTATCTATATCTCAATATTAAATTCTTGGATCCTATTGGTCCATCTACATCTTCTTCCAGACACTTCTTGTTGAGAAAATATATCTTTCATAGCAACACTAGGCACAAATGCAATTACAATAGCACCTACCAAGTAGCATCTGAAAGCCTTTACAACTTTTACTAGGGCATATGATTTCTTTTCATTTATTTCATATTTCAACTCTTACTAAAGAATGCAATTGGTTGCTCATATCCTTCATTATTTTTTTGCGACAAGACTACAACTACAGTGTGAAAGGAAGAAAAAGAAAATATGTGTAGAGGCTTTGTGTAGTCTATAGTTCTCAGTACTGGAGCATTTTTTATTGCATTTTTAATATATTGGAATGCTTGTGAAGGCTCACCATTCCAATCTATAATAGCTCCTTTCTTGAGCATCTTTGAAATAGGTCTACTAATTTCAGAAAAGTTAGTAACAAACCTTCTCAAAAAATTAACTTGGCCAAAAAAGGATTGAATTCCTTTTACATTTTTGGGCTTAGAGACCTTATCAATAGATACTACTCTCTCAGGATCTATCTTCACCCCATCCTTTGATACTATATGTCCCAATAACTTACCTTCAATCACCCGAGTTCAATGATAATCCATATTCCAAGGCTTTGATAAAAAAAATTCTCCAAATACCTATAGTGATCTTCAGCCCTTTTAGAATAAGTTGTGAGGTCATCTTGGTATACAACCATTTATTTGTTAATATAATCATGAAATGCCACATCCATAGCTCTTTGGAAAGTAGCTCATGCATTAATCAAGCCAAATGGCATCCTCACATATACATAAGTCCCCCATGGGGTTGTGAAGGTTGTCTTAAATTGTTCATTTTCCTTTACCAAGACTTGATTGTACCCTAAAAATCATCCATCATTGACATAAGTTCAAATCCTGTTAACTTCTAGAACATAGCTTCCATATTGGGTAACCCATAATTATCTTTTAGGGAAGCAATGTTCAAATTTTTGAAATCTACACAGAGTCTGATGTCCCCATTCTTTTTCCTGACAGGTACTAAATTAGAGACCCAAGTGGAATGTCTGATAGGTTTAATTATTCCACCATCTCTTAACTTCATTAGTTCCTCTTGCATTTTAAGAGCTAGAGTAGGATTAACTGGTCTCTATTTCTACCTAAAGGGTTTGACATTATCCTTCAGACGTATGACATGTTGAAACAAATCTTCTCTGTAGGCCTTTAAATCATCATATGATCAGGAAAAGACATTTCTATACTTTCTCAACAAGTCAATCAAAGGCTTTTTAATTTTAGCTGACAAGTTCTGACCAATATAAACTTTCTTAGGGGCCTTATTAGTACCCAAATTTATCTCTTCTAGCTCTTGAGGTTTATAGTCTTTAGCACTAGGCTTTACCCTATCTTGGTTATCAAACATATTTTCTAAAACAACCAAACCTTTAGGTACTTTATTAGTTTTTAACTATATAAGCTCTTGACCAAAAATTATTTCCCTTCCATCTATGGTCTCAACCAAGTCATTGCAATCTAATTCTTGTCCATGGTATTTATTCTCATTTAGCAAGAAATTCACAATGTCTTTGTCATCCTCAAAGACTTGCCAATGGTCAATGTTGTCAAGTATTGATGACCTATTTTGAACTTCAATTTGTGATATTCCTGCAAATGATACTTCCTGTAGATTAATTGCTACATTTTCCAATAAGTCAGCCATCTTATTCTAAGTCCTATCCCTCCATGAGATACCAAATGCATCAAAGAATTCTATCTGATACCAAACAACATTTCTATTTTGCTTAGTCTTTTGTTTTTAGATGCATAGGTTTCTTTTATCTAGGAGATAATTAATTCAAAATCCCCTATTACATGCAATTTGTTAATTCCATGGTGGGTAGAAAATTTCAACCCTAACAATAAGGCTTCATACTCATCTATATTTTTAGTACATGGAAAATTCAAGGTAAAAGAATATCTGAAAGTGTTCATCTTTGGAGAAACAAAAACTACCCCTGCCCCTGCACCTTCTTTAGAACTAGCCCCATCAAAGAAAATTGTCCATAATATTGGTGAGTCCATACAAAATTCAACTTCATGTTCAATAACAACAGGCAAATTCTCAACTTCTTGAATAATCAATTCAGCTCTGAATGCATTCACACCAATATCTAAGAAGCAAGTGGCATCTTTGTCAATTTTTTCCCCTCAAATGTGACTAACCCTTGGCTCTCTATTTACCTTGATAGCTTTATCTCCAATGTGAAAAGTAGCATAGGTTAAGTCACATTGCAGACTACCTCCCATAACAGCACTCCATTTTCTAGAAAGCAACATTCCATAGTGTGGAGGTATATCCACTACAAGGACTTACATGGTCAAATCTACCTCGAGATATGCAACTAATTTGAATGGTAAAGAATTTATGGTACCTATGACTGGGACTTCCCTAGCATCCATACCTCTGCATCTGCCCTACTTGGTGTCCACTTTCAACCCTAAGGCTTTCGTTACTTTGAAAAGCATTATGGTGTTAGAGGCTCTTGAGTCTATCATGCAATCTTTTAGGGTCTTCCCTTTTATAATTAGGCTGAGAAAGAATGAGTCAATATCTTCTATGTATGCTATTGATGAGTCATCTAAGAACATTTGGGGAATTTGGGACATGATACCACTATCCTCTATTACTAAAGGAGTCTGTTGAATAACACTTTGTTCTTCATTGTTATTACTATTTCCCATCCCTCCCAACCATGACAAGGCTTTACTTTTATCTTCTTCAATTCTAAAAAGTTCAAAAAAAGGTACCTTAACAGTGATTTGGGACAACATGGATATCATATCAATTCACTAAGACATAGTGGTTTAACAATCATACCTAGAGTAGAAACCTTCTGAGCAATAGGGATTACTATTTGCTTGGAATTATTAGATCTTGATCCCTTCTCTTGCATAGTTTCTTTTTCTATCTCATGAGCTTGGAATTGTACTTTCTTCTTGGGTTCCCAGTTCTTAGTTTTAACATCTTTAGCCTTGATAGTTTCTGTATTAGCCTTCTTATCTTCATCTTTCATCTTATGTGTGATATCTTTTAAGAATATACAGAAGGCTTCCTAATTTCATTATTAACTATTATATTTCTCAAATTATAATCGCTATACACTTGGGAAATCATTTTTGTAGTGATCCTATCAATTTCTTCTTTGGAAGGCATTCTTAAACTTACATGGCTCACTTTAGAAGATGTAACACATACCTAATCTTCATCATAGCTTTCATTATCTAAGAAAACTTGTTAATAGTGTAATTGATAAGCAATTTTCTTATTCACAAAATCACTTTCTGTTTCTTCTAAATCAGAATCAACATAGTCACTACACATACTTACCATGTTACAACTTACATTATCATGACTCTTTTCTTCTTCCTCCTCCTCAGTTTGTAAACTGTGATCATAAGCAAATGACTGAGAAAATGCACAATGATCAGTAGAATGAGGTGATTGACATATGATGCACCATGGTACATTATCCATCATATTTACAGTGTTCCTTTGCAGAGGGTCTGGGGTACCCTTATCCTTCATATTTTGGGTTTGGTTAGGGATTGGCTTACCATCCTTCCACTGAGTTGTATAGGGGTAATTTTGCATTCTAGGTTGTCTATTGAAATTGGTATTATTCGCAGGGGTTTTCTCAACAAAATTTGGCTTATTGAAATTAGTGGGATTCATCTTCTTTAGCAATTCCAACACTTGGCCTATTGTAGGTTCTTCTAGCTTCTTTCCTATAGGAGTTTTATCACTCTCCCTTTTGTTATTATTCTTGGGATTGAAAAGCTTTGGGTAATCTCTCCTACCCGTTTTGCTAGATGCCTTCCTATTATTTTCTATATTTATGGCAACTTTATAGGCATCCCTTAAAGTTTTGGGATCCTTATCCCTCAATTGATAAGCCATTTTGCTATCAAAAGCATTAAAATATGTCATGAGACAAACATCCGCATTCAACCTCATAACTTGAAATAGTTTGTACATACCTTTCTAGAATCTCACATTGAAGTCGAATGTGGACTCATTAGGATTCTTCTTGATGTTATTGAATTCATTCAACATAAATCCTACATTAGTGTTGTCTCCATATTGGTCTCTGAACAATTTTTCTAGGTCACTCCAAGAGGTAATACTGTCATCAGGTAACATGCTAAACCAATCCCTTGCATCCTCATTTAGTGAATGAACAAATAGCTTCATGACCACATCTTCATGTTCAACTTCATAATCATTTAACATGTCTATGAAAACTCTCAAATGTTCTTCACCAATAACAACATTATTTCTAGAGAACTTAACCACTTTATCTCTTAAATCAAATGATATGGGATGTGGAGCACCATGAATACCTACAAATGAAATTTGTCTAAACTTTTCCATGTGTACAGGTTTCTTTTGTAAACCAAGAACATTTGAGGTACTTGCTATATTAGCTTAGTTTAGAGGAACACTTTGGGATTGTTGAGGTTGGACGACAGTGGTTTGAGTATAAGTGGTGGTTAATAAGGTAGGAGCAGACTAAGATATTCCTTGAAATAGGACTACTAGTCCACAAGGAGGTACATAAATTGAGGCTGGGGTGGATAAATTTGGCTGTGAGGCTAATGTAGAATTAGACTTAAGGAACTGAATTTTTCTCCTAGTTTCTGTAGTTTAGCTTCATTTTCCACCTTCTCTTTTCTAGCCTTCTCCAGATCTAGATCTAATTATGACATGGAAGGTTTCATGGGTTTTCTTGGTTGAGCTTGAGGTTCATTTATTTGGACTCCTATAGCTTTACCCTTTCCTCTTTTTGCAACTTTTGCAATGGATTCTATAGGATTTACTTGTACAGGTTTATAGTCTTGAACTTGAGAAATAACTGGTTCTTGCTTTTGATTGAGGCATTGTTCTTGTTCTTGAACTTTAGCTCTCAGACTATCTACGTCTCCAAAAACATCAGTATGGAGAGTCATATTTTTCTCTTCTAATTTTTTATTTTGTTCCTTCAAGGTAGCCATCCTTCTCAGCAGAGCATCTCTTTCTATTATGGCATCCAAGGTGGCTTACTCCTTCTCTTTTTCAAGACAAATGCACTTAGCTTCTTCCTCAGCAACACATTTCTTTAGAAATCCTATCTTTGATTGTAATTCTTTAGGATCTACAATAGTAGCTTCGGAATCAGCAGGGTCATCCAAATCTATTAGGTTAGGTTCCATGTATGAGGCTACCTTGGGGTTAAAAGGATCTCCAAATGAACTGTTGAGTCATAATTGTTGATTCATGTCAGCTATCAAACCTAGTTTGGGGGATATATTTCCTATTGGTGACATATCCTTATCTTGATATGTTCTTTCATCTAGAATTGGGGTACTGAAAATGCCTCCTAAGTGTCTTGTGGTTTTTGATATAGAGTTGAGTGAAGAAGAGTCTCTTCCTAATATTGGTTGATACTAGGAATTGATGGATACACTACCTTTGGGTTTCTAGATGGGATTTGGATCTGTCCTTTTCTTATTTAGGTTCTTCCTACCACCTTTTGGTAAATCAGTATACATTGGTTCATCAGGATAAGTTTTTGTGTAAGCTCTTGTGTTACTCCTTTTGTCAGCCATACTCACTTTATAAGATTGGCACTAGCTCCAAAACCTTGACTAAGTCGCCACCCTTTTCTTGCAAAAATACACAATTACAATTACTCTTGACTTTGAGGAAAAACACAAGTAGAGATAGAAATATCAAATACAAATGGACCAATTACTGATATTGTATGACTCCAACTCTTGCTTGTTAGATGAGACACCTGGAGAAGCTGAATATGTCAGTGTATCGCTGTGGTACTTTGGCTTTTCTTTCCTTCTTTTTAAATTATCAAGGTTTGTCACTAAAATATCCCCTTATAACCACGAGCAAAACTTAGACAACCTGACACACACGTGCATAACAGGACCAAAGAAACTGTAGTAATTTTCAAAGATGTGTTGGACAACTCCCCAACAGAGTCACCATTTTGTTGGAGTTTTAAAACTACTGAGCAATATAAAGCCTCACTACCAAAATGATAATACTTATGCAACCTAAGGATTAGCCATTTCCTATTCTTAGTTACACATGAAAACCATTTGGATCCAACATTAACAAAACCAAGAATGGTTTTCTTCTCTTTAGGCTCTACAAAACAAAGGTGGGTGTACCTAAGGGATGACTCAATCTAATGGTTGTTGCATGAAAACTATCTTAGTTTCATTCTAATTCTCATCCTCAATCCATAAACATACAGATAAATATGATATTTTAAATATAGTACATCCCATATAATAGATTTGGTCATAAAGTCTTCTATAGATCTACAAGTATTCTTTGCAACAGTGGCTAAGTAGAGATAGAATATTTCATGCAAACAAGTATTGACCAACTTTGAACATCTTCAAGAAATAAAAGTAAAATTGATTGTAATTTTTCATTTGATACCCATCTATGATCTATTTATCTTCCAATTGAATTAATTTGACCAGTGCCTAATCCATTAGGGTTCAGAGTCTACTACAAATCTCCAAATCTAATTTGTTGCCTTACAACAAAAATCATTAGCAATTCTTACTGGAACCCATCATTCACAACATCCTTCTCATTACTATAGCAACCTTATCAAATTCATCAAAGCATTTACTAAATTCATTGAACTAATAGCAGTGATGGAAAGATATACAACCTAAAGGATTGCATTCAATTGCACAAGTTTTACTCATACAACATCAAGATGACTAACCAAAAGAAGACAAAATTTAGAAAGAACTAATATGGGGATAGCCCATAATTTGTATTCATTTTCTTCAAAAATTGTATACACTTTGCAATAAACTCAGAATGACCTTAGGAAGAAAACACAGAGATCATTATGTATTAATGTATTCCCATAAACTTACAGAGAAAATACATCATAAAGCTTGTTCAAATTACTTGGACTAAAAACTAACTAAGTATGACAAAAAGCTTTGGAAATCAGACCCTCACATTGCCTTGAAAACTCATTTATATAGGCATGAGTTGCAACAAGAAAAGGGCAAATGTGATTGATAGGTGTCCTTCAAAAGATTCTTACATACACCTATCACAAGAAAACAAAACTGTGAATAAAAAAAAGACTGGTACATTGAAAATCCTTTTGTGGGTTTGCTTCTATTATTCCCCTTGGAAAGACAAAAACACTACAATCAGATTCTTTTATCATTCTGCTTCCTCAGGGTAGGTGGCCATCAAATGTGAAAGTAATGAGTCATCTCCTACTACCTGAGGATTCTCTTTATCTTTATCATCAATGGTAGGGGTACATTCTATTTTTCTACCTTCTTCTTCCTCATCATCCTCCACCTCATCATCTCCTATTGTTTTCGCTATAGACATAATTTTTTCTTTCCACTCTTTGTAGGCAGTGTCATCCGGCCAATCAAAACTCAGGACCTCTCTTTTTATAGTTATTGAGGAATTTGCAATTGCCTCCATATCCACAAGATCTTTTTTGATAGTGTTGTAGAACAACTACACCTTTATAGCTCTTCATTTGTCATTTCTCATAATAGATGGCCTAGTTCATTAATAACTTTATTCATTCTTTCACTAAATATTTCATCCAACTCCTTCTTCCATTCTTCCTTTTCCTTCACTTTCTCAATTGTCTTTAGAGCACAAGGGAATAAATCAAATTTCTCTGTAAAATACATGGAAAAATAAATAGCTAATATTATTTGGAAGGAATCTTGTTTATCATCAAAAGCTTTTAATTTATTTAATAGATAAAAAATCTTTTCTATTTGATGATAGATTAGCTAGATAATAGATATACACATAGCAACAATATCTTCATTTCTTTCTGTCCATTTTTGTACAATGAGTTTGAATGCAGCTTCATTTCCTTTTAACTCATCCCTAATAGCTACAATCCTTGCTATTAAATCAAAAAATGATGGCCATTCAATTCTATCCATTAAATACATGATACCTTGCCTCAATTTTTCTTCATATTGATTATTAAGTTCTACATGCAATGCATATAACTTATTTTTCTCCTCTTCAAAATCCTCTGCAGTATAGAACTGAGGCCTTTCTGGGGTATCTAGTATCTCAATAATTGGTGTTGATTTAAAAGGCTCAACAAGTGGCCATGGGGGGTATGTAATCCTAGGTTTACTGGACTCTCCTAATTTTTCTTTTCCCAAGAATCTTCTCCATTTGAGTCACTTTATTTTCTAATGATTGTATTTGCACCCCTCTCCTCATATGCTTTTAGAACTTCTTCAAACCTAGCATTGAGTCAGGAAAATTTGTCTTCCCCTTGGCCAGACTCCATGCTACCAAATTTTAGTATTTTTGATGCCATTCCCATTATTTGTTTACTACCTACTTCACTAGCCTTGAATACTGTCAATGCACTAGTATGCTCTACAGTAGAAATCTCATGCATTCTAGTATTGTTCCTTTTTTCCATAGACCAAATAACAAGGGCTTGGTGGTCATCACTAAACTTGACTCCTCTATGAACCTGTAATATCTCTTCCTCAGTCCTTAATTGAAAATCCTATTATTTTCTTATTGAGTAAAAAACAATGGCATTCACTATATCCCATTCTGGTAGAAGGAGGACTCCTGATTGTTTAACTATCTACCTTCCAACTTCAAGTATAAATTGAGCAAAGTAATTCAAAAATTTAGACTTTACCTTTCCTTAATATCAAAGTTAGGTTTATTTGGCTGTTCTGCCTCTATCTTTTCACAAGTTTTCTCAAAATTTCCCATGTTTAATCTCCACAAAAATTGAGCAAAAGCCCTAGATTTTACAAAATTATCATCATTAATAAATTTCTCTAAAGCCTAGGCAACTATGGGATCAATGTCTTTACCTTGATAATCCACCACAGTGAGATGCAATGAAGGTGCAGGTGGTTCTTGAGGCTCTCCAATCTCCAAATCTGTGGAAGTAACAATTACATCTCCTTCTCCACCAATTTGTCTAAGCTACTCCCTTAGAGATGTTTCATCATCAATTCTAATTAGGGATTGGCTTGGGGAATATTGCTCCACTTGGGAAGAAGACCCTTGTTCTAATCTTTGTCTTTTTGGAGCACTGGGTACAGATGGGCTTCCTAGGTCGGGTCTCTACTGAAGAGGAATCTATTGCACATTCTGGATCATCACATATCTTGCCCTTTTTTGTAATGTATATTGTCCAAGGTCCACTACATTTCTATTTTTGATCCTCCTTTGCACCTCTACAACCTTATTTGGATATGTCTCAACATGCATGGCCTTCTTCTCATTCATAGTTTGGATAATCATAGCAAAAATATTCATTAATGCTTGCATCTTGGCTCCCTAATATTTTTTATCTTTCAATGGGTCATACTAGGGGTCAAAAGCATAAATAAATTCTAGGATCTTGCTGAATACTATCCATTTCTTCTTTCTTAGTTCTTGTTCTTACAAAGTAAAAACATTTCTGATCACATCCTCTAGATAGTAAACTTGTTGCACCATGCGAGAAGCTTTCACCCTCTCTCTTAAAAGGTCATAGAATCCTTCAGGATCTATAAATTTGGCATGAGATTCTGCCATGTTATATGTATCTAAAAACACATTCAAGTTCTTCTATCCTTTTCTCACAAAGACAAAATCATGCACCATAGTAACAATTGGAAAAAAGGTACCCTTCTTAAGCAATTCCCTCTCATCTATAGTGCCTATTTGCCATAACAGCTCAACTATTCTGATCTTCAAGAGCACATGAAATGGCAACACATGTGGCTTCCCCAAAAAACCATATACTCTTATTACAATTGAAACATTATAAGGGATTATATCCCCCTAATTATGACTAACCAATAGTCCTTGTGCATGGTCCTTAGGTCTAACCAATTCTAATAGTGCTTGTGGAATTCTAGGGTTGTCCCCTTTAAAAAGTAACCTAAGCTTTGATGCAAAGTATTCTTCAAATCTCACATAACTAGCATTTGTAGCCTGTGAACTCATATCCACACTCGATAACTACAGTGGGTTCTTTTCTCCATCCTTGGTTGTTTCCAGCTCCATACCCTTGGATAAAAAGGTAAATCCCTTGTAGAAGCATATATGCATAACCAATGAATACCAAAAAAATGGTTTGTCCACTTTTCCCCATTCTATCCCCACCAAATCATTGTGAATTTCTTTCGCAAGAAAAGTAGCAAAATCCAAAATAGTGTTGATCCCAAATTGAAGAGTTTGAGCCATAACAAGGACAATTGAGCCTAGGATTTGGTTAGCTTCATCCATCCCAAAAATTTTACAAAGATAAAAATATAATGCTTGAGCCCTAAGGTTAAAATGCCTTCTTAGCAATGGCTCTGGGGTGCTGACTGTAATCATAGGCAAAGTACCAATTTAACAGCATGCTCCTGCAGTGGCCCTATTCTTAGGAAAATCCTTTGTGCATCATACCTTGCTTGAAGGTCATCCATATCAATGGTTTCATGCATAGCATAGTTAGGGTTGAGGTTGAAAACCTCACTAATTAATTAAGGGAAAACCCTAAAAAGATTCACTCCAGCATGGTTCTTTACCCACCTTGCAATTCGATCATATTTCTTGGCCAAATCCATCAACAAATCACTATTAAAGAAACTATGGGGACTACTAATTTACCAATGTCAAACTCCCATACATTGCTCATAGGAGTGTCTAGGATTCACTCTGAAAACCATTTCTTAAACAACTCCAAACCCCTCATGGAAACTTGGGCATCTCTTACCCAATTCGCTTTGTCATAAAAACCTTATGCTATAGCTACCCTAGGATGTTTTGGAATGAGTTTCCTCCCCTTAGTTATTTCATGCACTAATAAAGGGAATTGTTCAAGAAAATCATCATGCATAGAATGTTTGAGATAATCTATTTGTCTAGTGAACTCTTTTCGAGGAGGCATTTTGAATAAACCCTAGAAATTTTATAACAGTAGATACTTGAATTTTTGAAGAGTTAGAGAGTACTTACCCACTAAAATTTGCACTTCTACACTGTGTGATTTCCTCTGCAATTTACTAGATTGCCCTGGCTCTAAAAATTTTGTATGCTCTAATGTCCTTTCTACACTTTGGTGATTCATTAATGGTGAGATCGTGAGTTCTTTCCATGCATTGAAATTGCACAGATGAACTCTGAACCATATTTACTCTCAGTAACCATTACCTCCAAATTGCAACCAAATTTGAATCCTATCCATAGATTTTCACCAGATTGGACGGCTTTGATTAAAAAACAAGCTTTATGACTTTAAAAATAAGGCCACGTGTTGTAATACCACTTACCCATATTCCTTAAATTTCTTGCACCTTAGAATTGCAGGAAAGTACCATTCATTGATCAAGATAAGATCAACAGTCAGACAAATCTACAATTGAACAAAGTCCAATCAGCTACGTTGACCAATAGGAAGCCTTTATATGAGTTTGTGCCTCCTAACAAATTCCACGACAGCAGGTCCCATATCTTCTTCTGAGCAAGCAGGTGCTTGACATCATTCTTTCCATGTGTCAAGCTGGTGCATTCCTACTTTCCTTATTTTACAAGCATCTTCAAATTATAGGCTTGCGCCAGTAGTCAATCTTTGAAAGATCAATAGTGGCAATGCTAGAATTCTGTGAACCTTGCAAGATGGGAAAAGTGACAATACCATGGACACGTGTCTACATGGTGCATACCCGCTTTGTTTAAACTCCACTCAAGTTCTTTATGTGGGAAAATGCCCTTCATTGATCAAGACAGGATCAACACTATGAAAAATTTCTACACTTTATGATTACATCATCCACTTGGACCAATGAAGTGACTCTTCTCAACCCTCATACTCTAACCCATCTGACTACTGCATTAATTGTTGAGGTTTCTATGCCTATAGCATAAGTACTTCCATCTGAGCATAGGGGACAGACATCATGGCGTGACTCAGCGTTCTTCCATAATTTGGCCCCACTATGACACGTGGCGCAAAGGTGCATACCTACATTCCTTATTAAATGAGTAGCTTCATAATGTGGGCTTGTACTAACCCTCGATCTTTGAAAGATCTATGGCTGATAAGGCTTCACTTCCATTTGGTAGACAAAATTCTTTAGTGGCACATTTGGCAGTACATATCAGTGATCATTTTATAGCATGGCACACCGTAGCATGTACTAAAGATTCCCAACCCCACCTTGCTACGTGTCAAAAAACTACTTGCCCACTTTATGTATCTCTCGTGCAGCTTAAAAATGTAGGGATGCATTGGCCTTTGATCTCTGATAGATCAATGGTCATACAATCATGTGTCTTAAATACCATGTCAGCTGAATTGATGAATAAAATACTTCCATCCATTCCAACTCGTCTGACACTTGCCACAAAAGACATCTCAACATCATTCTTGGAAATGGCAGGCCCATTTTGTCATACTGTGCCATGTGTCCTATTTATGCTTCCTTGCATTATTTAATTCTCAATCATCTCCTTTTTGCAAGAAAGCACTAGCCCTTGATTTAAATAAAATCAATGGTTGAAAAATCTTGGTGATAAAGAAATACCTCTGTTAGATACTCGACCAATGATTTTGCAAGAATTCCAGAATGTGCACGAAAAGGACTGACATGTTTGCAAAAGGTTCTGACAGCTTATGATTCATCACAAACTTTACAGCTCACTGAGACTTAAAAAGGGGAAGGGCTATGTGTCATCAAAGCACATGCCTGCATTATTTAAAAACCTTGCATCTCGAAATTGTGGGAATGTGATACCCATTGATTTGAACAATATCAGTGATCAAAGGGCTATTTCTTAATAAAATGATCGAGCAATTTGTAGGCAAAGCATGGCCACGTAAGGTTTAAACAAGATTTTAATGAAGTCATGCTTGTGCAAGCCTCTCCTTATGGTAAAAGTAATATGCCTTAAGAGCATTTTTTGAACTATTATTTTGAGGGTTTTCAAAATTAAGGTAAAATGAAATAAGGCATTAGGGTTTTCATAGTTAGGGTTTTTCAACTAATTTCCCATAGGACAAATCTTTAAGAAACTGATAACATTCTAACAACACAAAGACTAGGACATGAACTAGGGCAATCTAAGAAATCTAATAAATATAACGAGTAGACCCTAAGTTGCATAATATAATGTCTCAAGTGGTTTTTTTAATAAAACTTTCAAAAAAAATTTAACATTGTGAAAATCAAACCAATAGTATGTATCACAATCAAGCTAAAAGGTTGGATCACCATGACCGCTGTTCTTAATTCCAAAATATAAAATCCACATATGAAAAGGCTTCTCGCATGGTCCCTAGATCCTCTCACTATGTTCAATGCTTGCTTGTGAACAATTGTCATCCATTGAAGTCGAAAGGGCATCATGGATCCCACATTTGGAAGATTGTAATGAGTCAAAACATTGAAAGTGATGTCATATGACTAGTGGTGAGGACACCGAATATGGAAGACTTGAGTAATATTGTATGTGATTGAAATAATAAGGATGTTTATACAAGTTTGATGTGGGAATGAGATGTACATGCAATGCCTTGGTCTTCTAGGTTTGTATTCTTTAGGAGTAAACAATTCTCTTCTCCATTATATTTTATTAAAGAAATGAATGTGTACAATGATCCTTCAGTAAATAAAAAATGGAATAAGAGTAATTGATGGGGGAGATATAAGATCCATATGAAGAAAATATGGACTTTCAAAGTGCATACTGTGATAAAAGCTAGATAGGCCAATTCTAATACTGTAAGTAAAAAACAAAGAACACAACTAAACAATTGAATTCATTTTGATATTATTTTAGGGGGACAAAGCTAGTTGACCAGCATGTCCTAGGACTAAGTCAATCAGTTGACTTGTTCCCTTCTTGTAGTTGAGACCCTATACTTCCTGGATCCAATCCTAGGATTGGTGCTACATGATCTTGCACACAAAAGAAGGAAATTATTGTGTGGAGAGGGGTTTCCTTTGTCAACCCCTAGTTTGATACACAACTAAACCACATGAATTCATTTTGATATTATTTTAGGGGGACAAAGTAAGTTGACCAGCTTGTCCTAGGACTAAGTCGATCGGTTGACTTGTTCCCTTCTTGTAGTTGAGACCCTATACTTCCTAGATCCAATCCTAGAATTGGTGCTACATGATCTTGCGCACAAAAGAAGGAAATTATTGCATGGAGAAGGGTTTCCTTTGTCAACCCTTAGTTTGATATAAACCATGAAATAAAATTGAAGTAAAAAAAAGTTTGCTGACATAGAGCAATTAGGCTAATTCTAAAAGATGAAGTGTAATATATATATATTGGCAACAAAAATGATTCTTCAATTGTGATCATGAATGTTAATGTAATAGCTTGACTCTAAATAGAAAAGTAAAGGGGGATCATTAAAGACATGTACTACATAATAATTATTTAGTTTTTCATAATTCTTGATATGAAGATAGAGGATGAAACAAATGCTTGAAGGATGTATGTTGATATTTTGTAGAGAAGTTAGTAATTTGACCTTGGTTGTTATTGATGTCAAAACTTGGGATATTGAATTTTGTTATGTAGATCAACATATATTATTGATCCATCATTTACAATATGTTATGATGTTGAGTTGTGTAGCATTCATTCTTATTCTAGATATTGCAGTATAGCTAATTGGGATTTTAATAGTTCATATAGTGAATAGAAAATAATGAAGATTAAATGTTTAATATTTATTTATTTATTTAGAAAATTACTTAAAGTATATCTTTGTTATTTGAACATTCATGCAATATGTTACAAGTTTCTAGTATGAGTAGATGGTACCAATCATGTCCCTTTAGATGGTAGTCAAAATCAAAGTGGAAACAGTTTGAATTATTTCCATAATAAGAATAATAGGGATCAAAGAGGTAGAGGATAAGGACTTGGAAGAGGCCATTCTTGTGGCAGAAGTTTTCACTATGTAGAAAAGGGTCACAAAAATTTTGAATGTCCTAAACACTAAGGAAGGATAGATAGGAGTACTAAATCACAAGACAACTTTGCACATGTGGATGAAGATGTCAAATCATCACATTCTTAAGATTCTAAAAGAGAAGTCCTAGCTGATGAAAGAGTCCTACTAAGTGGTGAGAGTGAACTTGATCAAAGGAGGACCTTGTTTCTCACCATGGAAAAATGTGAAGATAAGTGTTGTGATGTGATTATCCATAGTGGATGCACTCAATTTTATTAGAGGAGATGGTCACAAAGTTAAACTTCAAGAGGTAGAAATACCCACAACCATAACGTATTGCCTGGGTGTAGGATAACTAACTCAAAAGTATCCATTTGAAGAGGTTTTGTAAAGGTATCACCCAGTTTCTCCTTGGTTGGTACATATTCCAACCTTGCCTCTTTTTCTTGCATGTGTTTTGTCAAAAAATGGTAATTGATGGATATGTGCATTGTCTTTGAGTGCATAACTGGGTTTTTAGATATATAGATTGCACTAGTGTTTGTTGGAAATTTGGCTAGGTAGATAGTATGGAGTTGCCATTTATGGAAACATGGATTCAATATTAGTGAACAAATTATGAAGATGAAGTTTTGATAGAAGGACTTTGAAAATTGTCTAAGTCATATGAAGTTTAACTATCAACATAGATACAATTTTGGCTTGCAAAGTTGATTGGCAACATTTTGGCATGCGCACACTTGAGGAAAGAAAGAACATGATATAAGGAACCTACATGAAAGAGTGCAAGTTAATATGGTCAATACAAACAAAGTTATTAATGATTTGGTGATCCATGTATGCATAGGAAGAATAAGACAGAGATGAGGAATTGCATATTTTAAGTTTAGGAATTTTTTTTAAAGAAAAATAATTACTTGACTAATTAGGGACTACATCCTAGATGTTAACTCTAAGTGAGAAAAAGCCTTTTTTGCATTTTAGGACACACGTGAAGATATGAAGGCCAATAGAACAAAATAATATGGTATAAAGGACATAAATTTTGATGCGAAGTTGTGTGTGGTTATTGTGATAACTATGCTATCATTTTTTGATGCAAATTTTGTGTTGAGAGTAGTAAAAGGTAGTACATGTAGAGATTGTGTATTGAGCTACATAGATCAAATCAGATACTGAAGATACCACCATTTGCAAGAGATTTTTGTATCTATTCCTTTTGTATATAGAATATCATTATATATTATATATTTGGACAATGGATTTATCTTGCATAAATTTTGTAATTGTATTTACAACTCCTACAAAGGTTGAGGCTTCTAAGAAGGCTTAGTCCTCTATAAAGGACCGAACCACTATACAAATGTAATAGAATCCTAAAAAGGTCAATATCTAAATCATAAGATACTTTTGATTAGTGGGTGGGTACCATCTCCACCAAGGTTTTCCCTTCGCTAGGGTTTCCCTATTTTTTTTAAAAATGACATTATGAGTTGCATTGTGTTACTATTATGTTTACTTTTCAATTAATTCACATCTACATGCTTTAAGATTATAAAGAATATCCATAGTTGGGAAAAAGTTTGTGAAATATTGGAACACCCCACCTAGTGTTTCCTATTTTTATTCATTAGGTAACATGGAAAATTTACTTAGAGAAGGCCTAATAGCTTGAGTAAGATCTCTATGGATATGTATCTGTTACAGAAGAGCCTAGATGAAGCTCTTGAGTAACTTGAAGTACAATTAGATCAAGGACAGTGATGAAGTTTCAAGACTTAAAATGGAGAATGAGATCGTAAAGCATGAGCTATAGATTACAAATCTAAAATTGAGCTTAAAGGATGATGACAAGAAGATTGAATCAGATTTGAGATCTAAGAATATAGATCTGAGATCCAAGCTTACAAAAGTATCTCACAACAACTAGGCCAAATATTATGTATGTAGTGAGTGTAATTTCTAGATTTATGGATTCAACTAAGAACTCACATTGGCATGTAGGAAAGAGAATATTGAGTTAAATTTCAGGGACTATGAGTTATGACATATTGTATTCTTCTTTAGCTATATTTCAATTGGTTGGATATACTAATAGTGACTTTGTAGGAAGTATTGATGATAGAAAGAGTACATCTGGATATGTGTTTTATCTTGGAACAGGTGTTGTGGCATGGGCATTGAAGAAGCAACCTATTGTGGCAATCTCATCAACCAAAGTAGAATATGTAGTAGGTACATCAGCAACATGTCAAATAGTATGTATGCAAAGAGCCTTGAAAGATCTAATGCACACACAAGAGGAGTCTACTATAATCTATTGTGATAACAAGTCCACCATTGCACTATCAAAGAATCATTTTTTTCACAAGAGGACAAAGCATATTGATACCAGATATCACTTTTCATTCGAGAAGTGGTCAATAACATGGAGAATTCAGCTTGGAGAATTGCAGATGTGAAGATCAATTGATGGATATATTTACAAAGGCACTACCACAAGGTTTAAGAGATAAAATGAATATTGTGAATTGTGATATAATTAATGGTAGAAATTAGGGGAAAGTGTTGGTATATTATTATTTTCTATCGACCAACATGTCTATGGTCAAAGCAATGAATTAAAACATGTCTTTTCACCATCCAAGGTCTAGTAACCATCCATTGCCAACCACCATCAAATCACAGCTTTTTGTCATTTCAATCTATGGCTACATTTTCATAAAGTTGACCACATGAAATCATATTAAACACATGTTTTGAATGTCATAGAAGTGAGAGGTTCTAGATTTATCTAAGCCCTCTTTATAAAATAGGCATTTGTAATCAAATTCTCACAAGGCAATACAAGTTGAATTTATCATGTATCAATCTAAGTATGAGTTTGTTTATGCAAGTCGAATTTATCATGTATCAATCTAAGTATGAGTTTGTTTATGTTTTATCTTCTTCCTTGTCTTTACCCACCAAGATTTCAGCATCAGTATTCAGGTTCATGGTCACTGGTAGCTCAACTTGTGATGTACAGTACTGCATTATCAACCTCATATTTGCAGTGAGTATGTAATACCATTCATAATTACAGTGTAATTTGGTTATGTTAGTGTAAACCTCCAATCTCATGTTGCATTTCCATAGAGATATTCTTGTAGTTATCTACTGTATGAAATTGAGGGCTAGACCAGAACTGCACTTTGTTATTACTCGATGATACATCACATGAATTTATCCATAGATTCTTGTCAATTGTTGTCAAGCTATGGCTAGAGTTCCCTTAAAGAAAAATTTTTGGGGCTCTAGTATGTAGTATTGGTATCCCATAATATTAAGTAGGGGCAAACCATATTACTCGGGACCACAGACGAGCTGAAGCGCGGGATCACCACAGCCGCGATTCTTCTTTCCGAAAGGATAATGCAAACAATAAGTTTCACATGTGAAAGGTTCGTCACATACTCCATCACAGTAAGAGGACAACAATGATGTTAGAATTGTTAAGAAAGTGATCCCAAAGATAACAAAGCGCGGGAAATAGAGAAAATCACGAGGCGGGTAATAGAGAACTTCCATTGCAGCAACGTTAGCACGAGGAAGAATTTAGGATTAAATCAAAAGAGGACAATAAATAAAAAATAATTAGGGAGAAAATGTTGTTGGAAGAGAACGAAGGAAAATGTTATACTGACATAAATTGGAATGGAAAACTTTGACTATAGCGACCCCAAATTATCACGCGCTTCCTAGACATTTGAGAGCTACGAAAATGATTGCCTGCTGGGATGTAATTTTCTTAATGGGGACGTAAGCACAATAATGGAAATGCCATACTTGACTCTTAGACTTTAATCCTTCTTTTTTTTATATAAGCAATATAAATTAGTCATAGCACTTTCCATTGCTGTGGCGAGGCCGTTAAATGCATTAGGTAAACAGATCAATAAACCAAATGCCTCTACAGCATCAGACTGTTAGAGTGCCTTCTATGAAAGATGTGATTTTGGGTTTATTGTGTTATGTCTGTTTTTATTACTAGTAATCATATCTTGGTGTGCAATAGGGACGTCGAAGATATGTTGAAAATAAATTAAGAAGAAATTTGGTTTACTAATGCATACAATTGAGTAATATTTGACAAAGACATTCCCTATGAGGTTGCAAAAAATAAACTGTTCTTATCCAAGCAAAGACTGATTGATAGATTCAAGGGTTTTTGGTCGAGCTTGCCTCTACTTCACTAATGGATCACAAGCACTTGGGGTCCCCTCCTAAAAAATGGCAATTGAACAATTCTTTATGCAAGGGGATTTTTTGTGGTGGTCTTTGATGATATTCAAGACTAGCAAACAATTCTCTCTAATTACTAAATGGGCTTTGAGGAATACCTATTGATGTTGAAATCATAGAATCCATCCTTTGACCCTAATATTGAATCTATCTTTATTGTTCTAACCTCAGTAAGAGTCTTAAACCTTCTGTCTTAGTTCTTGTTTGATTCTTCTTTTGAGGCAATTGATAACTCTTTGGGGAAATTTTTTGGTGTTGCTGAGGGATCCTCAAATAATTCCACAAAACCTATGGTCGAATATTAGTGGATTTGGACATCACCAAAGGCGTGTCTGCAAAGATCTCACTTTAAAGTTCTAGAAACATTTGGACTCAAATGGTAGAAAATGAGGGCATTCCCTTCTAATGTCGAAGGTATTATGGTATTGACCATGTGGATGTCCAATGCTCCAAACAAAAGGAGGAGGATCAAGCCACTTGGTGGAGGAGAGTCTCTCTCTAACACTATTTTGTGGAAGAAGTGGTGTAGGTAAGAAAGACTAGGTCTAAGGGAGATCTCTTTGTACAAGCCATGGAGTGCAAAATGGTCGAAATGTTGCATTTTAAAATACTTGCTTGATACCCATTATGTTCATCCCCTTATAGTTGCTCACCAAAAATGCTAAAACCACCAGTACTTGTGGTAAAATGTCCTAGTAGTCATTATGGAATGTTCCAATAGTGGTGCACAAATGGGGAAATTGCCAACCAAAAAAAGCTTAAAAATGATCGATTATTAGTAAATGTATGATCGGTTATTTGGGGTATCTATGGCATCTACTCTACCATGGTCATTGGACCCCTAATGACTACTAAGTCTCTTCCCCTAACAAACTAAAACAATCACCTAAATTTATTAAACATCAAAGTTTCAATTTATATATTAGATCATATTACTTGAAATGGTTTTCCCTAGAACTTTAACCATATTATAACTAATCTTGTATTAATTAATGAGATCCATCTATATAAAAATTAAATAAATTCACTAAACACATAAATCACAAAAAGTGAACAATTGTAGAAGTGTAAAAGTTAAAGTTTTATTAACAATAAATATTGCAATATCTAATTAAGAAGAATTATGTAAATTGTCTTACAACATATATAATTTTCTGATCTTTTGACAACATGGCAAGATATTATTTCTATTTTTATGTTTTTCAAGTTGCTAAAAAAAATGTAATGATCTAATTTTCCCCCCTTATGTGACTAGCTTGGATTAACGATCTCAAACAATTCATAAGTTTGATAATGGTTTTTGTTCTTATCCTAAGAATAGGTTGTGTTGATAGGACAAAACATTTGCAATTGGGCTTCCAATTCACAATTATTGATGTGAACCACCCTAAGTAGGGGACTTGGTGAGACTAACTTCTTTGAAAGAAAATGATGCCAACACATACATTGTTATTTTTTTACTTAAACAAAGGACATACAAAGAAATGTATAACACAAATATATTGAAGGATTCTCATCATAATGTCTTCAATGGTGTAGGACCCAATACAACAATACTAAGCATTTTGTAAGAATGCAAAACAAATAGTGGGGATTAATTCTTTGGTTGTCCAACTACCCTGGACATAGCCAAATAATTGATTATCAAAAGCAAGTTAGACATGTCAATATAGGAAATGCCTTCAACATAATTAAACTATGCCACTTGATATACACAATGAAATAGCAAGATAAATAACTAGCTTATATATGCCTATATATATAATATGTTGAGCTTCTCAAGGCACCTATTTTAATTCAAATCCTATAGTTTTTTTGTGTGGGTTAGGATTAAAATAGGTGCCTCAAGAAGGATGACTCTTAGCATATTATATATATAGGTCTATATAAGCTAATAGTAGTCATTGCACACCATAGAAGACATTTTTTAAGAAATATGAATGGTTATGGTTATGAGAAAATAGTATAATATTTAAATTTTAAATTATTTTCCCTTTGAAGAAATTTGGATGATAATATTTTTATTTAAAATTTTAATTTATATATATATATATATATATATATATATATATTTTGATAAAATTAGTATCAAATTATTTATTTATTTTTAAATATAATTGTATAATTTAATACAAAAGTGTACTTTTATAAAGATAAAAGAAATTATTAAATAATTTTTAATTATAGTTGTATAAAGTTACTTAAAAATTATTCTTTAATATTTAATATTTTAATTCTATATATTGTCTTTAATTTGCATAAATTTAATTTGTTTTAATTTTAAGGATATTGTTATGTAAATTGTTATAGTCAGAAGTAGAGTTATGGTTAGGGTTAGAATTAAGGTTAGGGTTAGGGTTAGGGGTAGAGTCAAGGTTAAGGTTAGAGTTGAAGTTAGCATTACAATTAAAGCTAGAGTTAGAATTAGAGTTAGAGTTAGGGTTAGGGATAGAGTTAGAGATAGAGTTAGACTTAGAGTTAGGGTTAGGGTTAGAATTAGAGATAGGGTTAGGGTTAGAATTAGAGATAGAGTTAGAGTTAGAGTTAGAGTTAGAGATAGAGTTAGAGTTAGAGTTAGAGTTAGAGTGTTAGAGTTAGAGTTAGAGTTAGGGTTACCTTGTTAGGGTTAGGATTAGGGTAAGGGTTAGAGTTAGAGTTAGAGTCAAGGTTAGGTTTAGGGTTAGAGTTAGAGTTAAGGATAGAATTAGGGTTAAGGTTAGGGTTAGAGTTAGAGTTAGAGTTAGATTTAGGGTCAGAATTAGAGTTAGAGTTAAGGATAGAATTAGGGTTACAATTAGGGTTATGGTTAGAATTAGGGTTGGGGTTAGGGTAAGGGTTAGAATTAGAGTTGGAGTTAAGGTTTGAGTTAGAGTTAGAATTAGGATAAGAGTTAGAATCAGAAGTAGAGTTAGATTTAGGGTTACAATCAGAGCTAGGATTAGTGTTAGGGTGAGAGAAAAGGTAAGAATTAGGGTTAGGGTTAGAGTTAGGGTTAATGTTAGGGTTATGATTAGAGTTAGAGTTAGATAGGATTAGGATTAGGGTTAAGGCTAGGATTAGAGTTAGAGTTAGGGTTAGGGTTAGCATTAGGGTTAGAGTTAAAGTCAGGGTCAGGTTAAGGGTTATGGTTAGGGCTAGAATTAGAGATAGAGTTAAGATTAGGGTTAGGGTAAGGATTAGAGTTAGAGTTAGAGTTAGAGTTAGGGTTAAGGTTAGAATTAAGGTTAGGTATAGGGTTAGAATTAGGTCAGGGTTAGGGTTAGAATTAGGGTTGGATTTAGGGTTTGAGTTAGAGTTAGAGTTGGAATTAGAGCTACAGTTAGGGTTAGAATTAGAGTTAGTGTTAGAGATAGAATTAGAGTTAGGGTCAGAGTTAGGGTAGAATCAATGTCAGGGTTAAAATTAGGGTTAGCATTAGGGCTATAGTTAAAGTTTGGGTTAGCATTAGAGTTAGGGTTACAATTAGAGTTAGAGTAAAAACTAGAGTTACAATTAGATTCCAGGTTAGGATTAAGATTAGGGTTATAATTAGAGTTAGAGTTAGGGTTCAAGTTAGAGTTATAGCTAGTGTTAGAGTTAGAGTTAGAGTTAGAGTTAGGGTTAGGGTTAGGGTTAGATTTAGAGTTAGGTTTAGGGTTAGGGTGAAGGATAGGGTTAGAAATAGGGTTTGAGTAAGGGTTATATGCAGGGTTATGGGTAGGGGTAGAGTTAAAGCTAGAGTTAGGGTTAGAGTAAGGGTTACTGTTAGGGTTAGGTTTGGATTTAGAATCAAGGTTAGAGTTAGGGCTATATATATGGTTATGGTTAGGGTTAGTAGAATTAGAGTTAGGGTTAGAGCTAGAGTTATTTTTAGAGTTAGAGTTGGGGTTAGGGTTAGGGTTAGCATTAGGGTTAGGGTTATAGTTAGAGTTAGAGTTAGAGTTAGAGTTAGAGTTGAGGTTAGGATTAGATATTTAGTTTGGGTTTGTATTTTTATTGTCAGTAAGGTTATTTTCTGGGGTTACTACTCCTATCAAAGTTGACGTTAGTGTTATTATTACACTTTAAGTTAGTGTTATGGTAACTATTAGGTTAAACTATTATGTGGTTTAGTTCTATTAAAATGTTCATGATTAGTGTTATTGTGACACTTTTTTTAATAATGTACTTGCTCCTTCTCCCATCCCTTTCCCACTCTCTCTAGAGATTTCCTTTAATCACACACACACACACACATCTCTAAATGCATCTCTCTCTCTCTCTCTCTCTCTCTCTCTCTCTCTCTCTCTCTCTCTCTCTCTCTCTCTCTCTCTCACCCATGTTTCCCTCTACCCCCTCTCTATTAGAAACATAATATGAGACTCTCTCTATCCCCCTACCTAGTTCTCCCTCTATCTCCCCCTCTCTACTAAAAACATACTCTCTCTCTCTCTCTCTCTAGACAACATTACATATTCGTCACCCACCCACCATCCCCCCCCTCCTCTGGATATATCCTATAAATCACCTTTCCTCTCAGTTGGATCTCCCCTCCCTCATCTGACCATCATGACTCTCAATTTAGTTAGGTAAGTCTTAGCTAAAAGTGATGATATGATTTGAAATATCAATTCAAAAAATATTGTGTAGAAAAATTTTAAACATAACTAAAATAATTATATATGATATATTATGAATTAAATGTACATTCTTATAACTTTCAAAGAAGTCATTAAATATGATTAATAATATTTGATGTATCAAAAATGAATTCAAATTCAAATTAACTTTTTTATTAAAAGTCAAGCCTTGATATAAAATTATTTGTCTCTAATCTTAGCTTTTTATCCTTTCTAATAATATATGTGTTTACTTCAAAAGAATTCATAAAATATAATTAATAATATAACGTAAGATATAGTTTATAATAAATTCTAAAATAAAGCAATTAAAATAAATTTAATTTTCTAATTAAGTGATAGGAGAAATATTTTATAGGTTTTCTAATATTCTCATTAATAAGATGTTTCTAATTGATTTAAAATAAAAGTTAGACATTTCTATATTTTCTTTCTACCTTTTTAACTGAAAAAAAAGATGTTTCTAATTAGAAATTTGTAAAGAAAATATAGAAATATATTATCCATTAGAAAAATAAGATATTTCAATATTAATTTTCTTATATTATATTATATTATTATTATACATCTTTCATCTTATTAATTATATTTCCATATAGCTTTTACAAATTATTAATAAAATAATGACATAAATCATTGATTATAAATCTAATTTCTCATTTCTAAGCCAAAATGTTTATGTCCTAAAAGAAAGAAAGAAATATAATATTTCAATAAAAAACCTTATAACACCACATATTTGTGTTCTTCAATGGTGGGAAAATATATATAGAAATTTTCAAAACAACTTGAACTTAATAATAGATAATAAAGGATCATCTAAATAAAAGGACGAAAATTTATATTGAAAAGAAAACTTCCAAATAAACCATGCTAAATTCATTTTTGGAATAGAAAGTTGATATTTTACTATAATTATTTCTTATTTAATCAATCTGTTGGTCTTCATGCTCAAATGCCTCAAGATCTTGGTCGTCCCTGCGCTAGAATTGGAGAAAGCATGTCATTCACATAATAAATACTTTGAAAATGTAGGGCCATGCAATACCTCCATGGTTTTCAAAAAGATGTATGAGACATCTTCCACTTGCCAAAAACTTTTGTAACTTTCTTTCACTCTACATATGGAATGGGATAATAGATCTATTATGCTCTCCTTTTCCAAATACGATTCTATTCCATTATAATTCTCACTCCCTAATCCATTTGGATCTTGGTAATTTCCATTGTTGCCTTGTATTACAACTTGGTGATGATTTTTCAGCCTCTTTTCATAGGGTTTAAATTAGAGTTGGGGTTAAGGTTTGAGTTAGAGTTAGAATTAGGGTAAGAGTTAGAATCAGAAGTAGAGTCAGATTTAGGGTTAGAATCAAAGCTAGGGTTAAAGTTAGGTTGAGAGTTAAGGTAAGAATTAGGGTTATGGTTAGAGTTAGGGTTATGGTTATGGTTAGGATTAGAGTTAGAGTTAGAGTTACGGTTAGGGTTAGGATTAGGGTTAGAGTTAAAGTCAAGGTCAGAGTAAGGGTTATGGTTAGGGTTAGAATTAGAAATAGAGTTAGGATTAGGGTTAGGGTAAGGATTAGAGTTAGAGTTAGAGTTAGGGTTAGGGTTAGAATTAAGGTGAGGGTAGGGTTAGAATTAGGGTTAGGGTTAGCGTTAGAATTAGGGTTGGAGTTAGGGTTGGAGTTAGAGTTAGAGTTGTAATTAGAGCTAGAGTTAGGGTTAGAATTAGAGTTAGTGTTAGAGACAAAATTAGAGTTAGGGTAGAATCAATGTCAGGGTTAGAGTTAGGGCTATAGTTAAAGTTTGGGTTGGCATTAGAGTTAGGGTTACAATTAGAGTTAGAGTTAAAGCTAGAGTTACAATTAGATTCTAGGTTAGGGTTAGGATTAGGGTTATAATTAGAGTTATAGTAAGGCTTCAAGTTAGAGTTAGAGCTAGTGTTAGAGTTATAGTTAGAGTTAGAGTTAGGGTTAGAGTTAGAGTTAGGGTTAGGGTTAGGGTTAAGGTTAGGATTAGAAATAGGGTTTCAGTAAGGGTTATATAAAGGGTTAGGGGTAGGGGTAGAATTAGAGCTAGAGTTAGGATTGGAGTTAGGGTTAGAGTAAGGGTTAGTGTTAGGGTTAGGTTTGGGTTCAAAATTAGGGTTAGGGTTAGAATCAAGGTTAGAGTAAGGGCTATATATGGTTAGGGTGGATTTAGAGTTAGGGTTAGAGGTAGAGTTATTTTTAGAGTTAGAGTTAGGGTTAGGGTTAGGGTTAGCATTAGGGTTAGGGTTACAATTAGAGTTAGAGTTAGAGTTGAGGTTAGGATTAGATATTTCGTTAGGGTTTATATTTTTATTGTCAATAAGGTTATTTTCTAGGGTTACTACTTCTATCAGAGTTGACAAGTGTGTTATTATTACACTTTAAGTTAGTGTTATGGTAACTATTGGGTTAAACTTCTATGTGGGTTAGTTCTATTAAAATTTTCATGATTAGTGCTATTGTGACACTTTTTTAATAATGTACTCACTCCTTCTCCCATCCCTTCTCACTCTCTCTACAAATTTCTTTTAATCACACACACACACACCCCTCTAAATACACCCCCCCCCCCCTCTCTCTCTCTCTCTCTCTCTCTCTCTCTCTCTCTCTCTACCCATGTTTTCCCTCTATCCCCTCTCTATTAGAAACATAATATGAGACTCTCTCTATCCCCTTACCTAGTACTCTCTCTATCTCCCCCTCTCTACTAAAAACATAGTGCCTCTCTCTCTCTACACAACATTACATGTTCATCACCCCCCCTAGATATTTCGTATAAAACACCTTTCCTCTCACTCAGATCTCCCCTCCCTCATATGACCATCATGACTCTCAATTTAGTTAGGTAAGTCTTAGCTAAGGGTGATGCTATGATTTGAAATATCAAAATACTTGCAGAAAACTAAATTAAAAAGGACATCTCTGATCACCATCAAAAATTGGTCCCTGCCTATACATTCTACATTTCCCTTCCAATGCAATACATAGTCTACTTATTTCAAAAATAGTAGAACGATGTTACATCCGAGTCTTTTTAATAAATAATGCCTCTAGTTGGTTATAGAATCCATTTGTTGGAAGTTCTTTCCTGTGAAATCTCTTTCCACTTTTAATAATTCTTCCTTGGTGATTAACACCCATCTATAAAAGTTTGTAAAGTTTATTTTAGATCATTATACAGATGTATACAATACTAGCTTATATATATATATAAGCTAAGAGATATCCTTCTTGAGGTGCCTATTTCCATAATCCCATAATTTTCATCATTGCATATTTATGTGAGTCTAAGAGGCATGAGGAAATGATTGGAGTCTCTTGATCTACCTCATTTTTACTTCTATTTTCTCTCTATAATTGTCATGATTTTAATTATATTTAGTCTATTCCTATTTTGTTTTCATGACATGAAAATGAACCTCAATTTTTTTTCAAAATGGAAAATGTTTACATTGAAGATTGCTGTCACTGTAGAAAGCCGCTCAGCTTAATAATGTTTTTCCCCTTTAAATCAGACATTATTATAATCTATGAGACTCCATACGTGAGATGTGCTGCCATATCATTAGTGGGGAATATAAAGATTCCAACACGTGGAGGCCTTCATTGTTTTGATACAATCTGGTGACATGCTCGGCATGTTATTCTTTTCATCAGCAGAATTGATCGATTCCATTCTCCTCAACATTTCATTTGATGAAGAATAAATATGAAGTGCAAACTGAATACGATGTATGGAATGACCAGTTCAAGTAACGGTGCGTGATCCACAAAGGCAATCTATCAAACAAATCATATGGACATCTCTGTATTGTGACTTCGAAGAACCCCTCATGCTACGGACACATCCTTTCAAGCTTGGGCGTAAACTGGAATATAGACTTCATAGGTGCATAACCCGATGTCAGTGTCCCTCTGCATTTCATGGATGAGTTCAAACACTCGGTCTTGTCGATCATTTGGCTGACAGACTTATCTCTCAAGCCCCAAAGGTTAGCGAAACCTGTTATCTCTTTTCCGTGAATATCACTCTGCCTTCGTGAGTGAATTGGCGTCCATCGTGACAAGGATCTTTCCGGATCTTGCTCTGTTCATGAGCATTTCGTCATTCTCTTCGCACCGAACTTCTCCGATCTGATAATGGTCTCCGATCAAACTATGCTTCTTTACGAATACTCGTCACCTATATAGAAACTTTGGTCAGATAGTGAGTGCATCGTGGGCTGGGCAGGTCATGGTGGTGACGACATTCTTGCTATGTGTGGTACTCGGTGGCGTCGACCTTCAATATTTCTGTGTCTTCTATTAAGAAAACCTGATCTCATTCCAAGATGCAGAGCATAGATAATGAGGTGAAAGTCGGATTTCACCTGCACCAAACTCCATGTGTCCGAGCAGGACCGAGATGACAGTTTACATTGTTTTGTCAACAGTGATTCGTGAACATGGAGACGAATCGACTTTGGACTGCATTCTGTTAATGTGATATGATGAATTTTGAGCATTCTGTCAAACAGATGGGAACTTCTTTACCATATTTGATCATATGAATGGCTTAGTTATCGATCTCGACGCCCTTACATGGCGCATTTGGCTTTCTTTCCTCCTCAGCATTTAACTGGTCCCATCTTGGATGTAAAGGCATTATACGGTGGTGAAGAAAAAGCAAACAACAGACACTCATCGAGTATTCATGTTTTGATTTCCTTGTGCTTCTTTGAATTTGTGTTGGGATAAGGTGATTCAGCCTTACCACGATTTAATGCTTTATTTGTACTTTCTTGGAAAGTTGCTAAATGAAGCTGGATTCTTCCACAAGAAATGACTTGGAGCACAAAAACATAAAGCTTTTGTTTTTTGGTGATTTATTCTCTTATGTTTTGTTTTATGCAAGGGTTGTGCATAAGGAAGTTTCTAAAATAATTTGTAGATGTGTTGAATGTAAATGCTTTAGAAACGGTTTCCTCTTGTATGAAAACTCTATAAGTACAAGCATTGTTATAGAGAACTAAGAGAGAGATGAGAAGTTATTTGCATAGGGTTATATTGTTAGATTTTCTCTAGAATGGAGCAAGATGTAAATCTCCATGTGAAGGCCAGAAATGTATTGTAACTTGTTGTTAAATAATACATTAGCTTGATGGTTTGGAAGGTGGGGTTTTCACCTGAAAAGGTTTTCCCCATGTATATCTATGTTCTCTATTTTGTCTCATTCTTCTAGTTTTATGATTGTAGAATAATAATATGTATGTTGTAATGCTGCTGAAATTTATTTAGATCGATAAAGTGCAATCACTTTCTTTTAAGGTTTTAATTGTGGAAAATCAACTATGTCTATTTTTGCTTTTATGGCATAGTAGTTTGCACTTGTATTTTCTTATTAGAAGTTGTTCAAAGAACTATTGTATACAGGATGTGCATACTAATCTCAAATGTTGTTCATAGGGTGCTCTCATTTCCCTTCAATTGGTATCAGAGCCCATTTTGTGTGAATTGCATGTTGTTTGCGTGGGAGGATTCATAGAGTTTTTGGTTCTAGGTATTTCTTCTATTAAGATTTCCTAGCTTGCAGAGCTTGAAGAAGTTTGTTTTGAAGAAATTAACTCATAATTAATCCTTTGATGAGTTGAAGTCTTGCAGTTGATTTATTCTTTAAGGAGACAACAAACATTTTTTGAAGGATGGTAAAGACAGAGAAAATAGAGTTGGTCATGTTAAAATGACATTGATCTGGAGCTCTTGGTTGACAACAGAATAACTCTTGATGCATGGGTATTTGAAAGTCTCTCTTTTGTTACCTGGAATGCATAGAGCCTATGGAGTTGATCATTGGATGATCTGGAAGCTTTTGCATAGCCTATCTCTCTCAAATGCATGTACTAGTAGTGGTTGTGGGATTGATCTACAAGTGGGCCTAGAGTTCCAATACTATTTTCTCTTCTTGGATGTTTATACATGCATGGCTTGGATTCTTGTTTGTTGGATCTGAGGGGTTTATACATTTTCCTAAAAAATCTATGGTGATGTTCATCTATGATAATCCATTATTCTATATTCAATTTTTTGATATTTTATTGAGGCTTTGAGTCTTCTAAATGAGAAGTGGGTGTGGATGTGCATGGGTGTTCTTAAACACAATTTTTTTTGTAGGTTTTGCATGCTGAAATAAAAACTTGTAGTTTTTTGTGGATCTACTGAAGAGCTATTTTCTAGACTCTTGTTCTTTCAAAGTGGTACCAGATGAGATAGTTATAGTTCTACATGCATGCATTCTTTGTGTATGGTGAGAGGAGGTATTTTTCTTTCTCTGCATGGAGATGTTGGTACGTGATCAATCACTCAACATTTCTATGGTGATGCTTTGTTGGATTCCTAGACTATGGTGCTTGATGTGAACATAATTGGCAAATCAGATCTATGCTTGATCTGGTGTTTGAGTCATATTGTCTACATGATTATTCTATTTGATCTCATTTGTATATGTCACTAATGTGATAGTAGGTTTGCATGTTGCAATGATTGGATCTAAAAGTTATGTAGCTAGGTGGGTAGGCCACCCATTTAATTACAGTGGGATAACTTGGATGTGGACTGTCTATATCCACTAGATTTGATTTAGTGTTGGTGCAAACTTGTTAGCTAGCCTTTTTTGTGGCCACTTGTGCATTTGTGTGGCTGCTTTGGGATGAGAGGATGGATGATATTTGAGTACTTGGATAGTCAGTTATGGAGTCCTAAAGCATGGTGAATTTCTTTAGTTAGGAGATCTTGGTTTCACCCAGTGTGATGTGTGGGCCTAGATGATTTTTAGATTTGGAAGATGGTGTGTCATATGCTTGGAGAGCTTAGTATCATGCTTTAGTGGGAGCTTTATCAATGGCTATATTTTTTCATAATATGGTGATGGATGATCTTCTTTAGTGTTGCAGATGTTGGAGGATGCCTTAGATCCTATTGTTGCAGAAGGGTCTTTCATATTTGTTAGTTCACTAGTTGGAGATGGTATCTTCATGTGATTGGAGATGTTGACATCTTTAGGATTCAAGAAGTCCTTGGTAGAGATGTTGTTTATGCTTTTATTTATCATGTTATCATGGTGGCTTTTATGTCATGATTCTCTCTTTATTACCAGTTTAGAGTTGTGACATGATACAATTATTTGATATAATCACATGAAGTATGTTATCTCTTTGGAGGAGATGGTTTAGACCATGATGTCATGTTTATGTTTCTAATTCTATGGTTGGAGCTTTGACATTGATCTTGTTTTAGCTTTTTGGGATTGAGTACTTTGATCATCTGCTTGATACTTCATGACAGTGCTATGTTGCAATAAAGTTTTGCATGGAGTGATTGATTACAGGTGCTTGTGGATACTTGGAGACTTAGGTGAGCCTAGAGTTCTCTTGAGATGAGAGACATGTTGTTGAGATGTATACTCTTGATGAGATTTCAACAGAAAGTTTGAGGAACCTACAGCTTTGTTGGATGTGAGTTCAATAGAGATCTATGAGGAGATTTTTCTTGGATAAGTCACGGGGTGACTTGCATATCTTGAAGGAGCATTGTCATTCCCTACTTTTGGTCTACTTGGTAATTTATCACTTGAGAGGTATTGCCCAATGTTACTTTCAAGTGCTTTATCTTTTCTTTCATATTCATGATTCTTGAGCTATAGTCAGATGGTTTCGGAGGATTCATTATGAGAGATGGATAACATGGTTATCTCCTTGAGGTGTACTTTCATTTATAATGAAAATAGGAGATGGTAGTGGGCTGATTTCCTGAAATGGGAAATGGAGTTGTTTGATCTTCTTTGAGAGGCTTACATCCATGTAGATTGATGATATCATATTATGCTTGATCTCTTGAGGTTGAATAGTTTCAGATGTTGTTGTGGATTTTCTCTTTGGGTTGTGAAGAAGATCATACTTGGCACAGTTGACATTTAGAAGTGTTTGTAGAAGGACATGCTACATGCTTATGATTTGCACTTTCTCTCTTTGGCCTTGGTTATCCTCTTGGATGTTTGGGTACACATAACATTATTTTTTGAGATTTGTTGGAGCTATGTGGTCACTCTTTTGTGGTCATTTGTTATCACTTCTACTTCATTGTTTTTTGGTGATAAGATGTGGAGAACATGGGAAAGTTCTGAAGACTGGGCGAGAGAGATATTTCTTGCAGTATTTTTGCTACAAGATTTTCATATCTTTGTGGATTGTCCTTGGTACTACATGGTTTCACTTTCTTTGTGTTGTTATCAGTAGACTCAATATGTCATTGATTTTTCAGATTTGACATTACCCATGCAGTGGGAGTTCTTATATGTGTTTGGTCTTCATCGATTGGTTTGCACATAGAGCTTGAGGTTGTAGTTTATGGGTTGGTTATGTTGTTGGCATGAGTTTTCTGGTGTTCAATACTTTTGAGGTATGGGTGATTGGATGAGTTAGAATTTACTGTGGATGCTATTTTCAATCTTGTGGGTTTATCAGTTGGATTGGACGAATCAGTTTGATTGTTGTTCTAGCTAATGTTTTATCTTATTTTCTAGAGGATGACTTTACAATTTTGTTGGGCTAAGAAGTTCATGTTTTTTATGCTTCTGTGTAGCTCATGAACACAATGGAGTGGTGGTAGCGTGTGTAGCCTTTGTTATCACATGGATCTTATGCTTGTATTATTTGGACAGGTTTCTAGTTGGAGCACAAGAGCATATGTTATGGTTTATGTTGTTTCATAGATGGTTGTGATGATATAGTTTCATCAGTTTGAATCTTGTAAGATCTTTGTCAAGTGGGAGATTTTTGGGATTAGCCTTACCATGATTTAATGCTTTATTTTTGCTTTCTTGGAAAGTTTCTAAATGAATTTGGATTTTTCCACAAGAAATGAGTTGGAGCAGAAAATAGAAAGCTTCTATTTTTTGGTGATTTATTCTCTTATGTTTTGTTTTATGCAAGGGTTGTGTATATGGAAGTTTCTAAAATAATTTGTAGATGCATTGAATGTCGATGCTTTAAAAACTGTTTCCTCTTGTATGAAAACTCTATAAGTACAAGTATTGTTGTAGAGAATTAAGAGAGAGATGAGAAGTTATTTGCACAAGGTTATGTTGCCAGATTTTCTCTAGAATGGAGCAAGATGTCACTAATACATTTGGCATTGATTTGCGATGGCTATGTGTCGTAATTACGACAAAAATGTGTCACCACTGCGACAGTAATAGACATCATTATTTTTTAGTTGTAAATTACGATGTCTATCCTATACCATCACAATTATGATGCCTATCCATCACTGTGCAACCACTTTATTATGACATCAACATCGTCACAATTCTTTTGGCCAACATTGCAATTGCGATGGAAACCCCAAAAATTGTGACAGTAGTTGTCGTCATAGCTACAACAACCCCATTGCAATTCTTGTGACAGACGTCGCAATTGCGATAGACACCCAGGCAATTGCGACGACAGATGGCGTCGCCACTACAGCAACCCCATCGCAATGCTTGTTGTTGACATCGCAATTATGATGGATACAAAGTAAAACAAAAAAAAAAAAAAAAATTCCTCAGTTATATTCAGTTGTCAATACTTGCCCATACTGATCACCCCTGTGAATCAGTTGTCAATATAGTTATTTTTCCATATAGGCAAGGATTGCTAGGCTAGATTGAATTGAGAAAGAAGGCACTAAAAACACATTAAAAGAAGAGTTGGAGTGCAAGATTGATAACATAAGAAAAAAAGTGGAGTTATTTGTAGTCTTATCCAACTCACGACTTAGAGCTATTACAATTAGATCCTTCTTCTTCCTCACACACTTCTCACTCATCTCATCATAGTTTTATCCCTTGGGATAGAATCCTTCATCATCATCCTTTGTATTACCACATGTTCATTCCTTTGCATTTTTCAAAAGTCTTTAGATCTCAATAAATACTTTGCATCATAGATTATATGTTATCTCATCTTTAAAAGGTCTTAGAACTCATCTTGCACTTTGCAATTCTTATCACATCATCTTGCATACCACCCTTATGTGCATCATCATTTCATGCCACCCACCACACATCAAAACAAAAATAAAATGAAGAAGAAAGGAATCGATCTAAATCCTAGTATTGGTGTGGAAAGCACAAAACGCAGTCCATAGAGCGTCCTAGTGATATCTGAGCCACCTCCCTAATAGATGAATGAATTGAGACCTATTGCATCAATCTTAGAGGTTTTCATGAAGCAACTGAGAAAAAAATCCTTATCAATGTCATTATTTCCACTTGGCCCATGGGGATTACCACAACCAAAAAGGAAGGCGACAACCCTCCCAAGTAGAAATCCTTTCATGCTAATATTATAAGCACAACAGCAGCCCCCAACCCTTCCATAACAAATCATTTTTCACCCATTACTGGTTATTTTTCCATGCCTCGCCTGGAAAGTAACCAACACATGCTACCATAGGAAAAACCACAAATGGGGGAAGTCCCTTGTATGAATTACTTTGTGCCATTTAACACCCAAGTACCATCTTATGTAGGAGCACATTCATTCTATGTTGGGTAGAATGTGGCTTCCTAAACCATTTCACTGACATATCAACCCGCACAACCATAATAAATGTAATCACAACATCAACATATACAAGCACAATCAAAAGGTCACCCACTTATAAAATAATCAAACAACTATCCTCCATAGAAACATCCACAATACTAGAAGAAATTCACCCTACAAGTGCAACATTATGTCCACCCACCACTTCAATAACTTCCAACCCCTATCTAGGTAACAAGGAAATCAACATTTCACCTACTGCAATACTCACATCCATACTCACCTACTGCATCAAATACATACCATGCATTGAGGGCACCAATATTGGGGGCACCATCTATAACACTTGTAAACCTAGAGTGGCAAGAGATGAAGAGCATCCTCAAAGCACTAAAGGATAGAATAGATTCTAAAGCCTTCAAGTTTGAAAGTGTATACCCATATCCATTCAACAAGGCTATAACAATGACATGCTTCCCCAAATAATTTTAAATCCAAAAATTTGACAATTTCAAGGGGAAGGGGGATCTAGTCACACATGAAGAATTTAACATGCATTTCTAGAGGTGGTCTACAATGGCATTTTTCTTATATGCCTCTTCCCAAAAAGCCTTGGGGACCTTACCCTTAAGTGATTCTATTAGATACCTTATGGGATTGTGAATACATTCACATAACTTTTAAAAGTCTGTGTTGCACAATATGCTCACCATGTTGAAACATAACTAACAATAATAGATTTAGCCTACACAAAATAGAAAAGAGGTGAAAGAACCATTAACTTCTTACATAGATGTAAAACCCTCACAACATGAATATCTTACACCATACCAAAATGACACCTCATCAAGATGTTCATTAGCAACACACACCCTAAGCTCATACATCATATGTACATTAGCTACTTGTAAATGTAAAAAGACATCAAAGAGAAAGGCATGGGCCTAGATCGAGGACTTATTGACAATGGAGTCATAAATATATATAAGGAAAACACATAAGAGTGGGGTCACTCAAATGATAAAACATGATACTGGAAAAACGAGAGTAATTGATGGATCCATAGATAAATGACATGTCAATGTGGTTATCGTAATGCTTAACACATCAAACCCACCTTATCAACAAACATTCTAGCAAAAAAAACCTATAAAAAATAAACCATGATTTATCAACAACCATATCAAGAACCTCAACAACAACAATATCAAAAGAGGTGCATATATCATTCCACCAAGAACCAACATATTAAATGAATTCCATAATATTTGTACTTGGGTAAAGGCCATGTATCCATAATAAGCCAAATAGAGTCTATACTCCCTTAGAGGAACCACTTGATGTCATTTTTTACAAATTCATCAAAGAAAATCTCATTATCTATCCATAGACCCAAACATTAGACATTAGTCAACCTAAGGCCACATGGTACAATGAAAATGACTTTTGTGGTTTTCACTGTGTTAAAGGACATCACACCATCAAGTGTATAAAAGTTAGGAAATATGTGAAAAAACCTCATAGATTGCAAATAAATAATAGCGGGGGATTAGAAATTTTGTCAACAGATTATAATAAATTAAATCAAATATAAGATTCCTAAATGGGTCAATACCTGCCCATACTGAGCCAATAGTAGCAGATCAGAAATGCAATCCCATGTTAGTTTTCCTTTTTCAATTTCTTCAATTTTTGATGTTTTACATTTCTAGAGAGATTTTAAATGTATGTTAATTAGATATTCAGTCATAACGTTTTTGAAAGAGAAATGTCATTCTAAATACTAGATTTTCAATATTTGGTTTACATGTATCTAACCAGACTCCTACTAAATATCATTGATAATGTCAACCTCTTTATGGACTCTTTTGATTTTTCATTTCTTCCTAATCAATTGGCAATTTGGGTACTTATTATCTTCAATCCATCTTCATACCAAATTTATCTTCAACCTCCTTTCGAAATATAGAACTATGCATCATGAGTGATCAAACCTTTAATTAGATTTTGGTACTCCCGTGTAACCTCTCTAATCACTTTCAAATGGGCTATTCTAGATGTTGGTATAAAAAAATAGCATGGATAGACTAATCCAATGCCCAAATATTACCAATTAACACTACTCAAATAAGAATGAGATTCAATTAAGTCTTACATAGATTTGAAATTACTTGTGAAGAAACTCTGAAGCCCCCCTTTTGAAGAAATTAATTGCTGCCCATCTTTGACTCGCTATGGTAAAATGATCTACGCAATACATCCTACAGTGCAATGAAAACCCACGAGTGAAATTAAAATTCTTAGTTAGGCACAAGAAAATGAGTTACAATGATTACCCAATGCCTACAATCATCAATCCCTTCACCTTAGCTAACATGTCAATTCTTACCCCAAACTCTTTCTCGCCAATGTCTATTTATGCACAAATGGGTATGCCACGACAGTATATGCTTCCTCAAGAGGCAAGATTTATTCCACATGGAAAGCCAACCAACCAAGTTCTATGAAGGGAGCCCTGAAAAACAAATAATCTAAGTGTTCCTTTCAAAAGCTCACCATCCCTTCCAAAAGCCACCCCCTCTAGATTTTGACCTCCCTGTACCTAGCTGGAGAACCACTCTATGGGTGGACAACCCTATTTACATTTATAAAAATTAATTATAAATTTGTTAAGATTGGAAAAACATATAATCATTTTCCTGTATGGGCTGAATATGATGATATCAACATATTCTAATACTAAAGTTGTTTGTCAACAACTATA
Organism: Cupressus sempervirens; assembly: GCA_028749045.1. NCBI lineage: Eukaryota > Viridiplantae > Streptophyta > Pinopsida > Cupressales > Cupressaceae > Cupressus > Cupressus sempervirens. Next base: position 173,882,511 of record CM053784.1, read on the forward strand.
TAGCTAACCTAAAAACCTACATGAATACTAAATAACCTGAATTCATGCATTGTTGCAACTTACATCATATAAGACAAAGGATCTATTATATGGTAGGACTCAACCTATGCATCATGGAAAAAATTATGCTACTTCATAAACAAGATGATGTGAAGCATTTGCATGACATAACATGTCCAATTGCTTGTGCTAGTTATTTACCACTAGTTTATGTGTGCAAGGCCTTTCATACCAATGGTACAAAAGGTTTAAATCTATAATTCTAACTTCTCATATATTAATCACCATTGAACTTGGCATTAATGTAATGCATATGAAAATTTCCATGCTTAAAACTGTATGAAATATATCCAAAATAAAAATAGAAATAGTAATAAGCTAAAAATATAATGAAAACATTGATATTTATGTATATATCCACATTTGATTTTTTATGTAGATAAATGCTGACATCATGCAAGGTCAGCTTGGATGATGGGCAAGCCTCTCTCTGACATGAACTACACTATAAATGCATGTATATTCATGGACATATGTTTCCCTCTAGTTAGGGAGTCAGAGACCCCAAAGAGAAGCATCATGCATCCCATAAAATTATAGTATTGTTATGCTGGAAGTAAGCCAATGCTAGTCGGAGAATGATAATAACCATCAGGTGTTAACTATAAGAATAGGGAGCTCTTCTAGGAGGTTTCCAATAGTCACATTCTTATCCTCATAATTCTTAAGGAAAATAATCTTAGTAAATGAATTCAATGTAGAGTTTCTATTGGGCTTGAGTAGTCCCATTACATTCAACATTATATATAAATTATAATCCCATAGTATCTCTTTTGCCAAAGTACCTTAAGTGTAGAAAAAGTGATCCTTTAAGACAACTTTATTTCTAAGCTAAAATTATATTTAATCAAGGTAAAGCTTTAACAATTCAATTTTTTATTGGTTTTTCCATATCCTATAATATTGTCAAAACAAAAAAAGACAACATAATCAAAGACGTTAAAAATTATGTAAAAATTATTAGATCATAAATCCACATAGCTTGGAAGTTCTATAGATTTTTAAGTATATGGATGATTTTATTGGTATAGCTTTGAAACATACTCATCCTATGGCCATGACAAGATCAGAATACTTGCACACCCAACAGACCATCACAGTTCCTATAGCCATGCTTTGAGCTGTGAGAAGCATCCACCACTCTCCACTACGCCAAAGAGATGAGATATTTTTCTCAAAAACTACATTTTGAGATGTCGCTGTTTCAAAAATATCAATACCATGAAGTGTGGGAACTTGCCAATAAAATAAGTTAAAAATTGGATGGATCTGAATAAGTACAGATAGAAGTTAAATGGTCTACATAGTTTATGCTTTTAGATCTATTGTTATGTTCTTTAAGGTTCATCAATTTGTGTGATGATATTAACTACCTTGCTAAATAACTAATTGCCATGACTCCTAAAATATTGTGTAAAGCAACAATGTGAAAAACCAGATATAGTGGATTGATACCATCATTTTATTTCAGAATCAGCTCATTATTGCAAAATGATGTCTTACTAAAGAATGCATAGAATGAACCACCTTTTGTGCTTCAAGCATGATAAATAGCTTCACTATTCTATAGCCTTTTTAACATTTCTAACTCCCTAACAATCCCTGTAGAATAGTTGAGAATGTTAACAACTACCTTCTTTTATATAGTGCATGAGAAAAATATTAGATGATGACACATGGAACAGTTTTCTTGCTATCTATCTGTATCCTCTACTACTAAATTAATTCATAGTCTGAAACAGAGTTTAACAACAATGTCACTAACCTAATTAAAGTTGGGTAGCTATCATCAAGTTTCTAAATATGATATTGCTATTTGCATTTCTCAGAATTCCTTTTCAGCCTAATGATATTGGATGGAGAGCTCATAGCTGACATCAGATCCAGTGACACTCAAATAAGGCTTCTCACATATTGCAAAAACTGTTGGAGAATATTAAAGTAATGTAGGCTAATTTTTAGTTTACAGTTTAGATTAATAAAAAAATGAATAAATTGTTAGTTGTTGGGAAGTTAATTTCCTGTAAGGGAGTTTTGGTAGTCATATGACAAATAATGGCTTTATATAGCCAATGCACATCATTGTAAAATCAATCCATTTGAATCAATGGTTTGACCACATTCTATCTATCTTGACTCTACCATTTTTAAGATGGTATTAGAGCTTTTATGGTATAAGATTTGTGAAGAAGAAATGAAGACTCCTCGCAAAGAAGTGTGGTATGCTATACATTCTTTCTTTTCAAATGGCATTTGGTTATATCATTATACAGTCGCAGTAAAACTACCACCTATTTTTCATTTGTCAAAAAAAATTTAAACTTCAAAATGTCTCAAAAAAAGGATGAAGAGTAAATTATAAATGCACAAATGGTTTAGAAAAGTAATCAGAAGTTTGTGAGTAGACTGAATAGAAGTTCAACGTGAATTGGCATTTGTTGACATTGAGAAAGATTTGGAGGACCAGTTTAAAATAAAATAGAACTTTAATTATCCTTTATCTTGCATTTAAAGAGCAATAATTACTCTTATGTGCCAGTGAATGTGAGACCAGGTAGATTCGATTGATACATTTTGGTTTGATTAGCATCATTATTGATTTTTTCTCTAAAGGAAATAATATGATAGATACATTTATATATGAATGTGGAGGATATTCTTGAAGCACAGACCAACATTGAATAGGCATGAAGATTGTGCTCAAAAAGGAGGAAACAATAACATCAAAATGCGCTAGATTTTTCTTCATCATATCGTGTAACTTTCAACTTTTCATTTGCATAATTTATTGCCATCTGTTTCAAAGAAATAAATATATTGAAGATAGTATGAGATACAAGTGGTTTGAAATAAAGAATTATAAAATCAAGTGGTTTTATATTGAAAAGGTAAGAATTTATGGTAGGGTTGCAGTCTTTTATAGAAACAAAATTGTGAATGGCTTTAAAAAGATTATGTTAAAGATATACCTAAAGTAACTAGATGAAAATATTTTTATAAAGGTAATGGTATATGATCATTTTTGAAGTCGTGGAAGGGAGTTATCAAAAATTTAAATAATACTATACCAGCTAATGGAGGTTTATTCACTTTTGAGGTCTCTTATTGGATCTTTTGTCAAAATCCAGAATTTCAATATAAAATTTTTTAAATGGGTGCATTCTCATTATTGTTGCACAAGGAAGGATAATAGATGCTGAAGTTAACTAAAACCATGATATCAAATAATTATATGAAAGGTTGTGATTTTGTTTTGAGTTGCAACCTCTCATATTCATGTCTCTTCAACACTATTAAAGGTATATCATCCACTCCTTCAAATGCATCGATCAAGATCATTTTATATACATCATAGACTAAGCACTCCAAGAGCCTTATAGCTGCCAAAAAGGTGGAATTATTCAACCATTGGCAAGAGACAAAGATCACATGTGCATCTAGCATCAACAAGAGATGGCATCATAATAAGTTATCACATGAACAGGAGAGACAAGGATCAAGAACAACAACACATTATATCAATTGTAGATCATTACAATAGCGGCTATACTTGAAATTCATCCAATCCATGAAAGACTGACTCACAGACTCATCAAGCAATGATATTACAAAATCAGATTGTAAATTCTAATTTTCTATTTGTTAAGTGTTATAAATTTCAGCCACAATTTTACTATCGTCCCTAAGTAGTTTAAATTCCTTCTCGAATGCCTTATATAAATTTTACTATTTATCTATGTGCATTTGATGTTTTGATACAATGAACTAAATGTGATGACACTAAATACAAATTTATGTCAATTAGTATTTTATTATTTTACAAATATCCATGACTTGATATCTTGTTAGTCTAAATCTTTTCCATAGGTCCTCCTATTCGAATAATTTATCAATAAGATTGGTAAAATTGATTGTGTTTTGCAAATCATATACAGGAAATATTTTAATTATATCTATTGACTTGAATTGTGATCTTTTGATTCTGACATTTTCTAACTACAATCTATTGGCATGAGGTGGATGATGGTCAGTCTTTTTCCCCTCTCGCTTGTTGAGTTAGGCATCATCTGGAAAAGGGAGGCTGATCATGATAGTGAGGAAATTGTACTGTAAATTTTAAGAACTTGTACACGTGCATCAATCATAAGTTGATTTTATGATAATGCAGGGTAGACACGCAAAGGTTTTCTCAAGTGTCATCACAAGTATCTGTACTCTCATTGCCTTTCTATCATTGCATGAGATCCAATGAAACATAGGGACTCACTGTTTCCCTAGTTAATTATGATAATCGTATCATTGGTGATAACCTAGTCCCAAGACAGTGTTGAGATCCAAGGATGCAATAAAAAAGCTACAAGTTTAGAACTTCATGATAGTTCAAAGCATGAAGCCTTAGATGCATAGGACAATAGTCTAAACATAGGGAAAAATAGAGAAATATTGAGCTTTACTTTGTTTCGAGAATAGTTTAATATTCTCTACTAAACAGGGCCAACCAGGTGAAGGTGGAAGCTCATTTGGCCCCAGCCCCCTCCCCCTAACATCACTCTACATCTAACATTGATTCATTCTTTCAACCATTAATAAAATGTAACATTCAATCAATATCACATGATAACATTCATTAACACATTAGATTCATTAACATGCAACATTCATCAATATTCTGCATTAACACATAATTCATGAACATTCATTAGCACATAATTAAATTCATTGAGACATAAAATTTAGTCATTATCAATTAAGGTATGTAGATGAAAATCATTTCTTTTTTTTCTTTCTGTTTCTTTTTTCTATGTAAGATCTAAGAGGAGCATCAATGTCATCAATTCCCCCCTCATCAGTTGTTTTGTTCTTTGTTCTTGATGATCTCAAATTCCTATGCTATTGCAAAGGGGGGTCCTCTGCAATAAAAAATAAAAGAGTTAAATTAAAAAAAAATTATTATGATTGTCACAAGTATTTAATTATTTTGAATAACATAACTGTGGCGCTCTTTACCTGATTTGACCACATCATTCTTTCTGGACTGAACGTCAACATGCTCATGAACATTGACCCCTTGATCCTCTACAACTACTATACAAAATGTTACGTTAATCCAAACACCAATTGAAATTACATATAAAAAATTTAATAGAAAATGTATACCTCCACCACTGGGATGCACATCATGCAAACCTTCAACATCCATAAATTGTGTAGAAGGATTGTCAGGCTGCATTCCAACATCCTATGCATTGTTATCATTGCTTGCTTAAAATAGATATACTCACTTTATATTGGAACTTAACATCAAATAGACTAATTGGTAAAGTATTCAATTTGAAATAAATCTCATTTAGCTTATTTACCTGTGGCTCAAATGCAACATTATTAGAACCTTCTACACTGATTTCAGCTCGTAACCATTCATCCATGGCTCTATAGCCTTATTGGAAGCCAATTCTCTTATCCTCTTCTATGAGGCATCTCTTAAACTCTGAGCCCTGCATTTTTGCATGGTATGGTGAATTTTACTTGTATTGTTTCATCAACCAATGGAGGGTAGTTAAAATATCAAAAGGAAATGGTAAATAGTTAGTAGGGTTTCCAACCCTTGTTATGCCTTATTATGGTCATGTTGGAGTTGTTCTAAACTGTCTTTGGTATTTGGGAGTTCTAGAGGATCCAATTGCACTCTTGGTTGGGTGTGTAGAATAAAGGTCAAGTGTTGCAATCTGTCCTGTAACTAGTAATAGCAAGTTTTCCTTAGACTTGATTTGTTTTGGGTTGTGTTGATCTTTTTTTTGGTTTCCATTTATGTTAGAGGGTTGGAGTTGTCCAAAACACTTGGTGTCAAGGTTGGGTGTATGAGGCCTTGAATGGAATAAGGGAGAAGTAACTAGTATGCAACCTTATGTGATGAGTTGGGTCCATGAATTAAAGGAACAGTTGTAATAGTAGATTAGTTCCTTGTTTGAAGGTGAATCAAGCCTTGAATGTTCTTCTAGAGAACAAAGGATTGGGGTGATAACTTGAATTGCTTAGTTTTTCCAAGGTGCTAGGAGTTTGTTGGTGCTTCCGAAGTGTGTTACTCTGCATCGTATATTGGTGTGGAGGAACACTGAGATCCAAGTTGAGGATCAAGAGCATAGACAAGCTAGTCTATCCTAGCATTTCCCATCACATTATATAAAAAAATTGATACAATTTTTCATTTACGAATACCTACAACTCATGCTTGAAGTTTCAAAAAACCATCAGAGCTGAGTTTGTGTGTCCCATGCTTTTCTAATCTTGCCTTTGTTCCCTTTAATGTGTCAAGCAATCTATGAAAATTTTGAAATATGTTAGACAGTATAAATATAGAGGTTAATTAGTACATAATTACATTCTCAATAGTATCACATACCTTGTTGTACTCTCTACTAGTGTAATATTATTTTTCTTGTTAGCTTCATACTTTCCATCCAAAATCAGAGCCTGCCACTCATCCTTAGGAACATTAGGCGGATGCTTATACCTGGGGTTATCCCATATTTTTTCTGTACTGGTCCCTAATATACTTCAAACATAAACTAGCATTTTCAAAGAGCTTGTTTCTCTTGAATGCACGAGGTCCAAAGAGTTGGGTCATGCTCTCTATAAGATCATCCTTCAATGGTTTGTCTTGGTTATTCCACCTTTTAAGTAAAAAAAAATATGTTAGACTCATAAATGAAGTGAAGCTACCTTTAATATAGTTCAAGAAATGGATGAAAAGGAAAACTATTCTAGCAATTATATGAAATCAAAATAGTGGTTTGGGGTTTTAGTTAGGATATGAAGTTCCACCAAGTACACAGGGTGGGCCTGAATATTTGCAAACACTCATCACCAAGTTTTCTCCAAAAAACATCATTCCCTACAAAACAATCATGGGATCATTAGTCGATGAAGAGTGATCAAAAACTAGATTACTATTATATCACTGTAGAATAATAATAACTTTAAAGTACCTAGAACTTTGACTACTTTTAATGGAATGCCTTCATCGTCTCTGACGATCAATATGACATCCTTCACCGTTCCTATACTAGGAACATAGGAACATCTAAAAAATGATTCTTTAGCTCCTTTTGCAAAAAGTTTCATAAGTTTCATAAGTCTTTGTCACAAAGTATAAAAGAACAAATGATAATTGATGTTAAAAAGTTGTAAAAAGAAAACTATTTCTTGCTATCATAAGAGAGAAAAAGAGGGATTTGTGTACCAGTAGATGGTGCAATAGTCGATGCTTGTAAGTTGTGTGTTGTGGACTCAGTAGTTGGAAAGATATTTGTGGTTTTCTTGGATGGAGGCGGCATCATCATAGAATACAATTGATTTGAAGCTGAAGAATAAAATTGTCAGAGAATGCATAAATATAGAATGCGTGGACTAGCATGGACAATATTGTTAGAGCATAAAAAAAAGGATTGTTCGAGCATGTATTGTCAATGATTATGATCATTCCTATATATGTTCAGTGGAAAACACAAGTGGGGAATGGAACATGCAATCTACCTGAACCACCTGCAGCACCCTCATCATGGGAATGGGGCTCGAAATCATGCAAAATACTTTGTAAAGACAACACATCCATATTTTAATAATGCCATAAAAGAGCATAACATAAAAACCATTATTGAACTCTTGTTATAGTTAAAAATTTCATTAATACTTACTTTTAAGGTTTCAGAGGTGTGCAACAATTCAGATCCCCTATCTTTTATTTCTTGAGTAGTAGGCTTTATGGTTGCCAAATGTATAATTTCTCTGCCAATTTTCTTTAGCACCTTTTTAAACAAACTGATTAGGTCACCGGTCTCTACTAAATCAATATAGAAAGGGTCCTCCTCAAGGGGGGTTGCTGATCAAGGACTGCAGGTTCCTTTCTCTCCCTCTGACCACTGGCCCTCTATGACAATAATAGTATTATTATTATCAAAATTAGTCCAAAATAATGAAGAAAACAACATTAAAAAAATAACATTTTTCTTCTATCTAGTTTACACAATTACAATGAGTTTTACTTGGTCATGTGTAGATGAGCCAAGAACTTCACCGGCATCCCCTCTCGACGGTTGCTCGATATTGTGCCCCTATATCAAAGATCAAGTGTAAAAATGTTAGCCAAAAATTGATTGACTAAATGGTATGTTGGAGTCATTGATTAGAAGTTGGTTTAATAGTATGTACCACCCCCATGATAGTAACCTTGTTTGTATCTATGCAGTTCAAATTGTAATCAATAAGAAGCTCTTCCCCTACACATATTGATTTTATCACACAGATGAATACACAATTTCCCTTGCGGGCCTCAAATATGCAATTGTGTTGCTTTATAGTTGACCCAGGTTGTGTACTATTTATAAAAACCGCAATATTCCTTGTTGCTTTTAGCCTTCCATCAATTTATATAGCCACACTTTTACTTTGATTATTGTCTTGCTGTTGTATATAATTTGTTGATAGGGCATACCTACGCATACTTCTTTTATATTGAACAATATGAATCCAAATTTTGTAATCGTAACATGATCCAACATACCCCATCAATTTACAAACTTTGTTGTAAGACACATTTATGCCATCCATAGAACATAGGCTCAAACCATGTAATGATGATGGTGCTATGCGGTATATCCTCTCGTTAACACAAAAATTAGTGTTTATTGGAGGAAGTTCCTTGGATACCCAATGTTTTTGTAGATGTTGGTACCTCAAGGGCACCTCGATGTCACCTTCCATCTCATCATCATAAGAACATGACCCCCCTTGAGAAAGGAAAAATTTCATGCGTTTATTGAATTTCCTTCTAGTCCTTTGACCTCTAGTTAATCTCCCTATTCTAGATAAACTGCATGTCTCACTTTCCTCTTCTATTCCTATATTTCGCTCACTCAAGGAAGACACTTCTGAAAAATACCTATTCGCTGGTACCTGCAAATGGGAGAGATCTTAGAAGACATCAATCTTACTATTGATAAGTGTATTAAATAGACTGTCTATAAGGAGTATTGACTTATACCTATCGATCCATGAGACTGTGGGGGATGCTCCTGAAAGGGGTTCAGTTTCCTACAAATGTAATTCAATTATCGTGAGCATAATCACATCATAATCATAATCACATCCATCATAAGCATCACATAAAAATTAAAAATATTGAAAGCTACACAATATAACTCTTAAATCAAGCTCACATTATAAGCCTACTAGGGAAGTAGGCCTAATGAAGGGCTAAGACTGGGTTTTTGTATTAGCTGATGAGTTGAGGGATTAGTCACCTTGGGGAAATTCTATTTGAAGTTGTTTGATGTGTGTGGAGGTGGAGGAAACATCTGGTTCAGGTGAAGTCAAGTTTGGCGCCTATTGAGCCATTATGAGCATTTGATAGTTTGTTGATTAGATTTCTTGGATGAATCCATTGGATGGATTAAGGGACATTCATGGGATTATTCCAAAGATGTAGAATCTAAGGTGGCATAAGGATTTGGTGTGCACTGTGATAGGTTATGGAGTTGGCTTGGATCAAGGAGAGGGATCTTATGAAGATGCTTGGTTGGTGTTGTAAGAATACTATGGAAGTCCCTCTTGTTATGAATGATTGCAAGTCCACCTAGGGTCTCTGCATCACCTATAGAGGCAGAATTATTAACCAAAAAATTGGGTAAGCACTTATATTATGTTTTCCTTATGAATTTTATTCTAGGTACAACTCTCTTTTATAGATATTTAATGAATTCTCTTTTCTAAACTAAACACTTACAAATGCTTTTGACCTAAAAGAAAATAAGGCTCAATAAATTCACGCATGAATATGTGTTTTAAATAGTTTTATTTAATTAATTTATATTAATAGTTAATTTAGATTAGCAATATTCTATTTGTAGTTGAAACTTGTAGCTTTTAAATAGATAATGAATAAACTATGTAACCATAAAAGACAAATATATTTCTATCAAGAAATGAATATTAAAAAGATTAAGGATTGATGGCATACCTCTAAATTTCATCATCATCATCCTCGTCGTCATCATCATTATCATCATCATCATCATCATCATCATCATCATCATCATCATCATCATCGTCATCGTCATCGTCATCATCATCCTCGCCATCATCATCGTCGTCATTGTCATCATCATCATCAACATCAACATCATCTTCATCATCATCATCAGTAGCAACATCATCATCATCATCATCTTCTTCTTCTTCATGAAAATTTGTGTCAGGAACATCATCCAATAATTGTCGATCATGATGACCATCTACATCATCTTCTACTTCTTCGGTATCTTCTTCTTCCATCACATTATACTTTATTGGCCTTCCTCTCGGTTCATGTCTAACAATAAATGACCAACCTGGTTTATGTGGAACCTCTGAGTAAAATACCTGCTCACATTGGCTTGGAAGAACATAGGGCTCATCCCCAACTAGCTCAAACGACCTTGTATTAACCATTTTAAATCCATTATCATATTCAATAACAGTTCTATCAGGATCATTTGGATTAATTTGTATCCTATACCATTTGACAATGAAGAGTACTAATTTGAGGGAACTAAAGTCACACTCAAGTATATCATCCAAAATGTCATAGTATCAATTTTTAGACTCTCAAGGATGTAAGTCATTTCTAGATGAAATATTAGTCACTTGAAAGACTGCAATTATTCCTAAATCACAAGTTTTCTTCGTGTCATCTAACACTTTGATGTAAAATTTCTAACCATTACAGAACATAGGCTTGTGGTGTTTAACCTGCAATAATATGTGAAACATGTCAAAATTATTGTATCGTGAGTTGATAAACATACGGGTGATTAATAAATTTGTATGTACCTAAAAATCTCTTGAACCACATGCTAAATCTATTTCCCTTTGCATAACATTAGAATCTCCATTATGGTGAGCTTCTTTAACCAATGAAGATACACCTTCCCATGTTAATGTGCAACCAGAATGTTGACATCATTCAATCGATACTGTCATCCAATAAAAAGATTGTTTGCAATATACAAATGTAGTGCATCCCACTCTCGAGCACCTGTACAAAAAAAAAATAGATAACTTACAACTGATTTATTTTGAAGATTAAGAAATAATTTATTACAATAACATCTTATAATTTATTTCCTCTCACTTTCCTCAATGTACCTATCCCCATCAAGTACTTCCCTTCTAATTTTTTAAAAGGCTCGAGATCCCAAATGCGATCTACATGGATATTTGATGCAAACTTAGGAAGATATTTAGTAATGTACACCATAGTCTAGTATACCATATATCCCTCTACCATAGAACCCTTAGTATGTGCTCTTTGTCGAACCAAAGCCTTCAAAGATTTCAAGTACCTCTCAACCATCCACATTGACCTAGTGTGTACAAGTCCACACAATTCAATCTCCTCAACTAGGTGTATGAGGTAGTGTTCCTGTGCATTGAAAAAAGTTAGAGGTAGACATTTCACATAGTAAATGAAGAATTCTTCTCTTCCAATGGTTTATATCTTCTTTATGGATTTTTTTAGATGACAACCACCTACATTAAGAGATTCAAGTCACAAAAAATATATAGATACGAGACTTTACAAAATAATATACAATAGATTACATAGCAAAAAAAAAACTAAATCGTGAATATAATAAATATATACAAAAAATTGAACAGATATTACTGCTTACCTCATGTATTTTCCAAGATCGTATATCACTTGTTTGATGTTATTGTTGAAGTGCTCTGGGAGAGATAGAGGAAGCACATACTGCAATAATTATAAACCAATCATTTCATCGTTTTCTAACATAACATAATGAACAATACACATAGTTTATGAATATATTGTAAATACAGAAGAACATAACTTACCTTGATGAAAGTATGCCAATCATGCGTTTTGAGCCCTAGCCCAAATTCACTTTTTTTTTTATATATTAGATTGTTCATGTTCATAGAAAATCCTGTGGGAAATCAAATTTTTCGTATGACTTCTTTTATGGCATCACTTTGATGCTCCATTAATAACCAAGGAAGGGCAATTATATTAATCTGATCTCTGTTGCTATTTGAGTGAATGAAATTCTTCAATGCATGATTGGATTCATGAATGTCATTACAAATTTTGATAATTTTTTCTTTGTCATGCCTCCCATCCAATATTTTCCACAATGTCTCTGTTATATTCTTTCCAATATGCATAGTATCAAACAAATGCACAATTTGTAAGTGCTCGTAGTAGGGCAACCTACTAAATTGTCTAGGATAGCTTTTTAGTCCCTTTGGAAGGTTGACAGTACTGCCGTGACAACCTTCATGATCATCAATTACACAATTAGTAAACAAAAATCACAATAGAAATATATAAATTACAAACATAAACCATTAGGTGGAATGACATTACCTCGACGATTAATTCTATTATATTCCAACTTCCATAGGCGAGGTGTCATTCTTCGTGGCTTTGATGTAGTCTCTTCTTTCCCATTGAAAAGATGTTTTTTCATACTTTGATACTCATGATTCCTGTGGAGGAAGTGTCTACACTCATCAAACACCTACTTTCCTAAACTTTTTGAATGACAAGATTTCATCTTTGGACCACAAACTGGACATGCAAATTTTCCCTTTATTTGAAGACCTACAAGATAATGATATAATTGGATTATTAAATATGTTGATTTTTATAATTAGAATTATCGTGCACAATTTGAATTCACTATAACATACCACAAAAATGTGTTAGCCCTGGGGCATCATGTATTGTCCATGCAAGTATTGCATGGAATTGAAATTGTCTTTGTCCTATTGGTCTAGACATGTCATACATAGTGAAACTATTCCATAACTCCACCAACTCGTTGATAAAAGGATCAATATATACATTCATATCTTTTACTTGATATTTACCTACTTGAATGAATAGTAACATTACATAATTATTGTGGTTGTTTTACTAGAATATTTGTAAGTACATGTAAATTAATAACTATCAAATGATAAGATACCTGGAACAATCATTGCCAACATAATGTTCTCCCTCTTTATTGATATCCATGAATGAATGTTATTGTTGAAACAAAAATAGTCCACACCGAGTAAACAGATCTCATCTCTCCAAATGGATTGACACCATTTGCTGCCAATGAAAGCTTGAGATTACAAGGTTCTTCTTTGAAGTGTTGCCACTTTTCCTCTATGTGCATAAATGTCAAACCATCCATAGGGATTCAAATAATGTCATCTCAACTTCTATTGCGTGCATGATAATCCATAGATTAAGCCAAGCTACTACATCTGAATAATTGTCGCATCTGTGGAATAATGGCTATGTAACGAAGAACTTTTTGAGGTGCCTTTTTGTTAGTCAATTTTTTTGATATCTACTCATATGACATACAGGGCATTGTGTTGCAAATTCATGTTCTTTATAATATATAATATGATCATTGGGACAAGCATGTATTGCTTCATACTTCATTCCAATATCTTTCATAACAACAGATAATTCTCAATATGAGCAAGGTAGAATATTTGATGGTGGTAACAGAAACTCACCTATCAATCTACAGTAAAAAATATAAGTTGTTAATATAAACAATATTAGTGGTACATTATTCACCCTTTGTTAACTATAAAGACATATATGACATACCTTAACATACGTGACATTGTTATGTTGGATAAACCATTCATAACCTTCAAGTTTAACAAAAACAATATGGTAGAGAGAAGAGTTGTTTCGGAGTCTTTGTATAGGGGCTCGTATGCCTTGTCAAGTAGAGGTACATCGAGGCTATCATCATCATCATGATCAGATAGCTTGGACTAAATGTGTCATGGATCAATGTATTTACACCATCATCTTCAATTGTGTTTTCTGGCACATGATCATCATCTTCCATGGGATCATTATCTTCGCCTTGGATATTCGCACCTCCATGTTCCTCCACTTCAAAAACCATATTCTTTGATTTTTGTGGTTCATATCATGTACTTCCCTGGGGAGATCAACCTATATAAAATTGATTAACATAAATAAACCATGATAATCAACTCGTCATCAAGTGATTTCATATGTATATAAATTGTTAAAATGATATAATGAACAACTTACCAATGGATGATAGTCATGCCCCCCTTCAATGTGACCATTCTCCCTACAATGTCTCTTAACTATTTTGTAGTCTTCTATAGTTTAAGCCCTTACAAATTTTGCAAGGACAATAACATTTTCCATCACCCTTTTTTTTTCAAGTTAGACCACAATCTAGCAATTGTCTCCCTATTTTGTTCTTCACTTATATTATCTGACATGATTGTTCTTCGTAGGAAGCAAAAATTGGGCTATGAAAACTTTGGTCTACAACTTTCACAAACTAAGCAAAACTGTCAAAAGTACACAAATCTTCTTAGACCTAGCTAAATACTTTAATATTTTAAAAATACTTTCTTTGACTTTATTCCTAAGACATTTAACCCAATCACCTTTTATAACATTCAGTCAATTGCTCTAGGCAAATTTGTGGATAAGATTATTTGTAAAACTTTGACCAACCGCCTGAAGGTCTTATTTCAAGAGACCTTACAATATTAAGCCACTAAAGGAAATTTCAAAACATATAAGCTAAAAGTCTAGTTAAAATATACATTAGATTAAAAAATATACAATTTTCATACTTGGGCGCATGGCTATAACTCGTGCAATGACCTTCTTGCTTAGCTGTAGAAGCACTCCAACAATCAAATTATACAAGCTACAAGGCCTAACAAAAATTTCAAAACATATAAGCTACAAGGCAAGACATATTACATGACATGGAAAAAGGAACAAAATTTACAAGCTTTAGCAAGACATATTAAATGACATCATAGTGCTAGAGAGATCACAATTATATGAGTGAAACATAGTCATGAAAAAGAACATAAATTAGTTATTATATGCAATTAAAAGATATATAGTTAGATAGGGGCATCCATAGGGCATATTGAAGAAATGAAATAGTTAGATAGGGACAGCTAGAATTTGTCTTGCCCTCTGAAGAAATGATAGAAAATTTAAATCAAACGTCCACAAACTTGGATCAAAATTCTTAGAAGGCATCTGTAGTTAATATTTTCGATGAACCAATGCCAGAAAAAAGTTCTCAGCAGGCTCGGGGAGTTAACATCACTGATGCTCAACTAGATAATGATTCACAATAGACATTAATAACTACTGCTTGAGATGTAATTGTTAAAGATAAAAACAAGGCTGATGTAGGAAGCACATCTAGTGAAGTGGTACAATGGTGCAGGGGCACCCAAGGGACACATGAACCTATAGCGTACACCAAGAGTCATGAAGGAGACCATGAAGGTACCAAGGGAAATCAATGCCTAATGAAGACATGTCAAGTCAGTTGATTATGGATTATGGATATTGAAGCCATCAAAATGTAAGGAATTTCATAAAGTTGTCAAATTGTAATGTATTGCCAAGAACATGCAATGTGATGTAAGGGGTCATTGTGAAGTCATTTGAAGTCCTAGAGTGTCCTAGGAAGAGTTATAGGTTGATGGAAATGAATAATATTGTTTACATAATGTAATAAGGCTCTAACTGGTGTAAAATGCACTAAAAGTGCAAGATCTTGTAAATTGCCAATGTTGGCAACATAAGCCAAATAAGGCTTGAATGGGTTAGTTGAGATTATAGGGGTATGAAGGTTGTTTTAGAAGTCTTTTAGAAGTCCCTAGGAATGAAAAACAAGGTTATATAAGTCCTTGTCACGAAGGATAACAAAACAAATAATGAGTGCTCTTAAAAAAGTGTTTGTTACTTTCATGTGATAGTTATGAGGGACAACTGGCGACCAAGGGGTCTCTGGTTCAATTTTATGAGTCAGTTAGATGGGAAAAAGTCTAAAAAAAAAGGTCTTTATAAGACACAAGAGTAGTAGTCAAGGGAGTAGAAAATGTATCAAGAAAAGAAATAAATAAAGGAATTCTACTATTCACTATCGCAGTGACATTTTTTCTGGTTTTTTAAGATTCAGTATGGTATCAAATAAGGTTCTTTCTTATGTTTCTTATATTCTAACATCTATGTCCAGGCTTTAATGATTTCATGCCTTTTGCATTATGCAATACTCTACATAAATTGATGACAAAATATATAATTGCAAATAGACTCAAGAAGCTTTTCATTCCCTCCAAAAAAATTATAATCTAGGGATGCTTGTTAAGCTTGACATAAGTAAAGTTCATGATGTAAAGTAGATCAATATTTTCTCTATCAATTTTGAAATCTTATGGGTTCTCTCATTATTGGAGCAATTTAATCTTCAAATGCATTTATACCACTAAGGTCTCAATCATGTTTTAATGGGTCTCTATAAATTGTTTTTTCCCTAGTGGACTTAAATAGGGGGACCAATTTCTCCCTTCCTTTTGATAATAATGGTGGAAGCCTTATGAATATTTCTAACTAACCTCATAAATATGGGCTCTCTGACACAAATAAGAATAACTAATAATATTGATTCCACAAATTATCATCAATTTATTGAGAATTTTAATGAGTGAATATCACTATGATTTGTGAAATTTCACATTTTCACTAATGTGACATGTCACCTTAACATAACATCTTCCTAGAAATTTCATCACATTTTCACTAGTATGTCGTGCCACCTTAACATAACCTCTTCCTTGAAATTTCATTATTTAATTAAAATGCTTCGATAGCTATACATAACCTCTTCCTCAATAAAGATGGTGATATTTGAAAAGTTGTATTCTCAAAAAAATAGAAATTTTACATTTTAACTACCATGATCTAACACGAAATGTAGATGATTAAAAGTCATTATGATTTGTAAATAGATCATTTTTTTAAAATGGCCTATTGTTGTTACATAACTTGTTTACTATAAAGAGCACTTTGTATTCGTTGGTTAAAACTTGTCACTTATCATTTCAACATAACATATTCTCTATAAATCCCACTTGGTATCTTGGATCCATTTTGAAGAAGTGTTTTTTCAAGACACTTTGTGCAAAAAATAAAATGAACAAATACTACTTATCACTTTAACATAACAACTTTATTGCTCATTCCTTATATTAAGATGATGAGATTCAACAATAATAACATTACTGATGAAGAAAACGAAGGGAACAAATTCGTAAAAACTTTATATCAACTAGCTCACTCTTGGTATTGAGTCATGGGAAGAGGATCTGTTGGGAATATATAATTTTTTCTTAACATGTATAAAAATAAAAATGTTAAACTAGAGGATAGTAGAATATTCCAGAGGCCTCCACTTGGATTAGTGATTAGAGATTAGGGATTAGTAAATATTACTATTATTTTATTTTTGGAAAGTGTTATTATAGAATAATGTCAACCAAGTTATATGTTTCTAGATTTTTAGAACATATCCAAAAGAACTCTATAAAAGAGACATGATGTAATAGTAATTTTTTATGTTGTGGATCACTTTGATTTGATACAACAATACTTTTTTGATGTATGGGTATTTTTCATGATTTCATGAGTATGTGTTTCAATATTTTGTTGGTGATCAAGTCCATATAGAAAAGAAAGGACACATGGAAAGCATAGAGGGATCACTATTAGAAAAGGAAGTTGAATCTGAAAGATGACAATTGACTAGGGTAGCATTATTAGTGAAGAGAAAGAAAGGGATGAAGACATGAAGAAGGATGCAGCAAGGGAACAAGATCAAGTGAAGACACACATGGAAAGGGTAAAGTAGTTGTTGAGGAGAAGATGTGTGATTTTGAATGCCAATAAGCTAGACCAACGATAGGTAATGCATAATATCCTTGCCTTATAGTTTTGGAAAGTGATTGAGTAGTCAAATCGAGCACTCAAAAATGCATAATTTATTAAAATGAAATAAATAAATAAAGAACTGTATGTGGAAGCTTATTCAAGCAGCAAGGCAAATCTGTAGGCCAGACATAATGGGGTTTTCCCCTCACAGCAAAAGTTCAAAAGTTCAAACCATCTTGAGCTCTCACGGATAAACACTCTACCTTAATAAACTTCCATTTAAGCTAAGATATTTAATCTCTACCTAGATTTACACATGCTACAATCATAAGCCGATCATCGGCCACCATTATTCTATGAAGGGAGGGTGGCTTCTTCGGTAGGAACTACCCTTTTCCATGCTGCACAAATGAAGTTCTATGTAATTTATCTCCAAATATCATCTCACAGGGGCCATGAATCGGAGCATCTATTGTTTGTTATCCTTGGTCTATGGGATAGGAGAAAGTGGTTTTATCATCTATGTGCATGAGTATCTCTATTTTTTGCAAATACAAGAACTTTGTTGGGGAGACACACAGATGTTACAAACAACTTTAACTTCTTAGTAATAGAACTTAAACTAGAGGGTAACCAAAACATTTATAGTATGGTGAATGCAATCTTTTCATTCCACATTTGTATTAACAAAAAATCAGAACTTAAGTTCAGTTTGTAAACCCCTATACTTAAATAGACAAAATTATAATGAAGGTTTCTCTAGACCATGATAATAATCAACGACATACATAAGGGAAGAATGTTTTCTATAAAGTTTAGTAGCAGATCGAAAACCCAAATGACCATGCAGATTTACATTGCAGTAGTAACCCCACTAGTCTTATAGATAACAAAATATGAGCTCGGCATGCAGCTAAAACATTGAACCAAACAACATTGACCCTAATTTCCATTTTCCTCATAATTCAAATAACACCCAAAAAAAATGACATAAATTTCCATCAACATGCCAACATACCTATATTTTACTCCAGTCTCGACCGATGATTTGGGTAGATCTGATCCCAAATGAGCAACATTTTTTTTTTCTTATATCTTGTTAGCATCGCAATTGCAACGTTTTTAGGTTATAATTGAAAAAAAAAAAGCCAAAAAGACATAACATTTGCCCGCCATCGCAAATTGCCGTCGCAATTTCACTCCAAATGTATTAGTGTAAATCCCCATGCGAAGGCTGGAAATGTATTGTAACTTGTTGCTAAATAATACATTAGCTTGATGGTTTGGAGGGTGGTGTTTTCACCTGGAAAGGTTTTCCCCACATACATATATTTGTGTTCTCTATTATGTCTCATTCTTCTAGTTCTATGATTGTAGAATAATAATCTGTATGTCGTAATGATGCTAAAATTTATTTAGATCAGTAAATTGTAATCACTTTCCTTTAAGGTTTTAATTGTGGGAAATCAACTATGTCTGTTTCTGCTTTTATGGCATAGTAGTTTGCACTTGTATTTGCTTATTAGAAGTTGTTCAAGGAACTACTATATAGAGGATGTACATACTAATCTCAGATGTTGTTCATAGGGTGCTCTCATTTCCCTTCAATTTGCATTCTCATAAGTATCTAAGGACATAGAAATCTGCACTCTCAATCTTTGAAAACTAGTATCTTTCATAAATTCGTTACTATTTTCCAAATCTGAACTTTGAGTCACAATTGGATTTGGTTCTTAGTGCTCCATGATGATAGGGATGTCTTTAAGACTCCAATGTTACTCATTTCTCAGTCTGCATTATTGCCAAAAACATAATAATAATTTCAAATAAGATTTTCAACAAAGAAGGTTTCCAAATCTTGCAACATCTTTTTGACCATGAATTATTGTACTGCCCATAACTGAGCAACTAGACCTGCACCTTTAGATCAGTGAATATAGGCTTACAAAGTCTTTGATTTTGAGCAGAGCCTTATACCCAAATTTGCATTGTTGAACCATGAACTACGTTGAACTTGAACCCTGCACTTCATACTTCTACCTTTGGGTCTGCAAATCTGAGCTATGGGACTACACCTCTGAACATGTGGACTTGACCTTTGAACTTCAAACTTATTAAGAAATTGACAATGGTCTTGTACATTCTAGAAACCATCACATGAACGCATCTATTCTGTCCCATCAAACTAGTGAATCTGTTGGAAATGCAAATTGAGTTTCATACATGTTGAACCACTCGAACATTTGAACTGTTGAATAATTTCAAATGGTATGAAGTTTACTATAGAAAGCCTTGAACCTTGAGCTTTTGAGAATTTTGATTCTTTATTATGAAACTTCATCTAAAATTTGCTTTACACAGCATTTTCAACATAGACTAGAGAGGATTTCAAGATAAGCTATGAAAAGGTCATCAGGAGGATGAGATTTTCAAGTTTAAAATTGGAGTTCAAAATGTTAACTAACAATTCTAAATTTTCACCCCCTATCCTTGCACATAGAAAGAGAAAGAATAATTTACTCCCCAATTTTATTTTTGTTATTTGTCTTACTGATAATTCAAAAGCAAGATGAATATTTCAACAATGCAAAACAACAACTTGGGAACTATAGAGAATAGGACACAAACATAATAGAATGACTGGCTTACATGGTTCTCATTAAACGCTAGAGTAGGGCAATCTCTTATTTATATTCTCCATTGCCACAATTATGACCCATTCTCTTCATTTATATAAGTGTCTTAATTATTTGAATATGAAGAGTCAAGAAGTAGATAAAGAGGCCAGGAAGAGAAATAATCAGGTGACTATTAGACTTCATATATTTAATAATCTATTAAAAAAATCAAACCAATACATATTACATGCAAGAAAATGGTGTCTATGCCCATTATACAAGAGTTAGTTGTGATTGGCAATTCTTTAGTATTTCCACTGTTAAATGGCGTTTGGTATACTAAAATATCATCTGATTTTTTATTAGTATTGATAATTTATAATTGTGAAATGTTAAGTGGCAATTCGTATTTTTATTTTTATTTTAATATTCAATTTCATTTATAACTGTCACCTTATATTATTTTTTCTTTACACGACATATTCTCTTGCTATGCCTCTCGACATAAAAACCAAAAATAAATTAAACTAACGTTATGAAAGCAAGACTCCTTACCTCCCTGCAAGTTGATATCACTAATCTAACACACATAAGGTTTATACTTGTGTATTCGTCTACCGTATGATATTGAGGGATTGTTCAGAATTACACCTGGTAATTACTCGAGATGAGTCACACAGTTCTATTTGTTGTAACTTGTCACTATTATCATGATATGGCTAGAATATCCAAAGCAAAAGAACTGTGGTTGTCGTATGCGATATGGCTAGAATACTAAGTAGGTTCAGACGGCAGCGTAGGATCAAAATGGGAGGAGAGCCCTAACATTAAAATTATAAATAAAACAAATATTAAATGGCCGCAGCTCGAAGCAGCAAAATGAGGAATGTGAGAAGTTATAGAAGACAGAGATTCCATCCCAAGGTAATAAACAAAGAAACATTCAACAAAGCATTAAGCAGGGAGAATCTTGTTTCAAAGTCCCCAGTGGATAATTCATTTCCAGGACTTTATCAACATTTCAGAATTAAAAAAATAAAAATAAATCTTAAGCGAGGATGCATCCACGACGATATCACAGGGCTCAACAATCACATATGAGAACCCTAAGAAATTTCATGGCTTCATTCAAAACCAATAAAAAAAAATGGATTGCGTAAGGTGTGGGCTTTAATGTCGCTATCCCTCCTAATGGCACTCGCACTTGACAAGAGGAATGGAAAAAAAATGTCATAATGTGATATAAATTTTGGAAAGATCCGGGGAAATCTGAGCTACATATGCCCAAGTCAATTCGGGATCGTCTCGACTGCCCATACAAAAATGAAGTCAAGTCAAGCTGCAAGAATCCGTGCAAATTATTGTAAATGTTTGCCGCCCATAGCGACACAAAGTCATTGTTATTTTGGAAATTTATGCTGGACTTTGACCATAAAAGTTCCCGATAGCAATGACACGTCAGTCGAGAATATCCACTTTCATGGTGCCTTTCGAGGAAGGAAGCTTCCTCGGTCAGGTTTCGAGGAACTCGTTACTCTGCGGCAGAATTGCCGGAAGATCCCTTCGTCAGGTTTTCGAGAAACTCATCAACAAGGTTAGCAGGGCCGGCTAAATTTTTTTAAAATTTTGTAATCTCTATTCTATTAATATAACCATTACACTTAAAATTAAAGCTTTCTAATTTCTTTTTAATTTTCTGATATATTAAATATTGACATTTTTTATTGTGTAGAATTTTTTTATTAATGTTTTCAATCAAACTACATGGTCTATTATAGAATAGAAGAGAGCAGAAACAACATAAGATAATAAATTGCAAACCTAGCAAACAATAAGAAGGAAAAAGGGCAAGTGGGAGGGAAGAACATAAGATGATCCTTCTTATTGTTTGCTAGGTCTGCAATCTATTATCTTATGTTCATTTTACTATCTTGCATTCTAATGATAGATCATGTAATTTGATCTAAAATGTTGATGAATTCTACATAATAAAATCTAGAAATTGAGAATACATTAGCATGAATAGTGAAAATTTAATAGATTTGAGATATTGACATTGTTAGCATTGGTTAAAATATTAAAAACAATTATGTTATTTTAAGGGAAATGACCTAGTAGCCGCCTAGGCTAACTTCATGCTATTAGTTTTGGTAGTTTGGACAACCGTTCGTCCATATGCTATTATTTAGTATATAATTGTTTTTGCTAACAAATTGGTTAGAGTAAGGACAATTATTTATTAAATAATTGACTTATTTTAAAAGCAACTAGAAACCATTTTTGTTAGGGTTGGTAAGTTGTTCTATATCTTAGCCATCGATTGTAAATCGATCTTGGCCATTGGTTTACCGAGAGTAGTATAAAAGGGGGTCAAGGGGCATTTGGAGAACAAGAAGTTTGGAGTAACATTTGCAATGCTAGCAAATGAGTTTGTAAGTTTGCAGTGTTAGCAAACAGTCTTGCAGTGTTAGCAAGGGCGTAGTGTTAAGCATGGGTATAGTAGTGGAGAATATTAGCAGGATAAATTAGAAGGTTGTCGGAGTTCTACCAGTGAGAGGCAAGGAATTTTGTATCTCTTGGTTTGCTGAAGTTTAATATAATTTCTCATTTGTAGAACTAGTTTTCCCTTCGGAATTTTTTCAGGGACAATTTGTCTAAAAATATTATATTCATTGCATTGCGCATTTCTTTCCATATTTTATAAGTGAAGATGCAGATGTGTTATTTTTCAATATTAACTAGGAATTTTTTTTGGTAGTTTAAAAATCATTTATGATAGGAGATTAATAATTAGTGACTACAATAGTAAATTTTTTACATGTTATCAGAGCATTGTCAAGGGTAGAAGAGTTTTGCCCTAGGAAAGAAATTTTGATCTCTTTAGATTTATTATTGCTTTAATCCCTTGAGATGGCTTCAGCTAGTTTGAGAGATCAGGATACATTCAATGGGGCCTAAAATTTTTGTGTCTGGAAGGCCAAAATTTCTTTGCTGTTGGAAGAGAATGGTATCAAGAATTATGCTACTAGTGATGTACCTATACCAACGGATGCAACATAGCTTGCAACATATAAGAAGGATGATGCCAAGGCAAGGAAGATTATCCTTGATGGTGTTAAGGATCATATTGTTCCACATATCATAGAGCTAAATATGGTGAAGAAGATATGGGATGTTATTTTGAATCTATAATAGAATGCTACCACCAATAGGAAGTTGATTCTTAGAGAGAAGCTAAAGAATACTTGGATGAACTAAGGAGAAGATGTCACAAGTTACCTCACCAGGCTCAGACTTGTCAAGGATGAATTAGCAACTATTGGAGATAGCCCTAGTGATGATGACCTCGTGAGAATAGCCCTAAATGGGTTTACTAAATAATGGAGTGTCTTTGTTCAAGTTTCCAGTGGACGAGATACTTTACCGAGTTGGGATCAACTGGACTAATTTTACTCAGAAGGAGTTTAGACTAAGTCTTGTCAATGGGACCAACAAGAGTCAGAAAAATGAGGTGGAACAAGAGAGTGTTTCCCTAGCAAGTAAAGGGAAAGAAAAGAAGGGATCTAGCAAAGGATCAAATTCACAAAGTAAGAAGAAGAAGAAGGACCTCTATAAGGTCAAGTGCTTTGAATGACATGATTTTGGCCACTATGTCAGTGATTACGCAGAGAGGAAGAAGGGTAAGAAGCAAGTGGCAGCTTCATGAAGTGCAAAAGAACTCTCCAATAGAATGGAAGATGAATTTTTACTCATAGCTTGTATGGTTAGCTCAACCTCATAGTGTGTTTGGTATATAGATAGTGGGGCCTCATTTCATGTGATAGGAGTTAGAGAGTACTTCTCCAGTTACAAGGAGGAGGACACCAACATCCAGATATCTATAGGAAGCTTGTCCAAACTCAACCTAATTGGGAAAGGGACTATTCAATTTCAGAGGGAAAATTGAAAGATAATTCCACTTCATAATGTGTTGTATGTGCCAGGCTTAGGTATGAATTTGATTTATGTATATATTCTTTAGGATAGGGGGTATAATGTACTCTTTAGAGGGACAAATGTGTTGATTAAGCACAAGGATTGGAAATCACCCATAACTATTGGAGTTAGGAGTGGTCACTTCTATAGATTGTAGTTTGATACTCCTAAGGCACTCATGAGCAATAGTAATCATGGAGATCTTGGAGAGCTATGGCATAGGAGGATGGGCCATATTCATTATGGAGCACTTAGATTGCTTTGTGAGATGGTGATAGGTGTTTGAGAGCTAAACATAGAGCATGATGATGTATGTAAGGGATGTGTGTTGGGAAAGTTTGCAAAAGCATCTTTTCCAAGAATGACACCAAATCTAAGGGTGTTCTTGATCTAGTACATTCAGATGTTTGTGGACCAATGTCGAAAAAATCTCTTAGAGGATATGAGTACTATGTTACTTTTATTTATGATTTCTTCAAAAAGATCTGGATATACTTCTTAAAGACTAAGGATGAGGTTTTTAGTCAATTCCAAGAGTTCAAGGCTCTTGTGGAGAATTCGATAGGAAGGAAGATAAAGGTTCTTGGGTTAGACAATGGAGGTGAGTACAAAGGAAATGTCTTCCAGGAGTTCTATACTAGAGAATGAATCAAGTGAGAATGGATTGTTCCTTACAATGCACTACAAAATGCAGTTGTTGAGAGGAAGAACCATTCTATATTGGAGGCTAGAGTTCCACACAAGGTGCTACGAAGATGACACCAAAGGAGGCTTTCACAAGGAGGAAGCCAAATTTTGGTCACTTCAAGATATTCAGGAGTCTGGCATATTGTCATATTCCTAGAGATACATGTACAAAGTTAGATCAGACTACAGAGAGGGGGTACTTTTTTGGGTACAATGAGACCTAAAAAGCATATAAGATTTTCATTCCAGGGACTAAAAGAATTATTGTCAAACATGATGTCAAGTTCATAGAGGACAAGGCATTTAGGAGATCCTAAGATTTTCTAGTAGATTATCAGAGTGAGCAGCCAATAGAAGCTCCAAGACCAAGTCAAGGGCAACAAAGCTCAAGTATAGTTAGTAGTAAAAATGTAGACTTAGATAGTGAAGATTCACAAAGTATGGAGAAATAGGTGCAATATAAAATGTATCTAGAGGACTTAGAGATTGACTTTTCATCCTCTACAACTGGCAGCAAGAACCATGAGGTTCCAGATACACGAAGGGATACTCAAGAGTTTGTGGGAGCTCCTAGGAAGAGTACTAGATAGTGGAGACAACTAGCCAATTTCAATGACTATGTGACATTAGTTAGTCAATTGGTAGATAGCGAGCCTTCTAGCTATCAAGAAGCTATAGAAAATCAAGTATGGTGAGATGTTATGGTTGAGAAATATTCCTCAATAATGCAAAATGATGTGTGGGAGGTAGTGTCTAGACCAACAAATAGGGTAGTAGTTGGATCATGCTGGATCTATAAGAGAAAGCATAGTGTAGATGGTAGCATCGAGAAATACAAGGCAAGGTTCATGGAAAAGGGGTTATCTCAAAAGGAGGGAATAGCAATGAGGAGACATTTGCTCCAGTTGCTAGGTATACATGTATACGAGATATAATCTCACTTGTAGCACAGATGGGATGGAAGATCGATCAAATGGATGTCAAGACATCATTCCTTAATGGTGAGTTGAAGGAGGAGGTATATATAAAACAACCAGAAGGCTTTGTAGCACACAAAAAAGAGACCCATGTGTGTAGATTGAAGAAAGCATTGTACAAACTCAAATAGGCTCCTAGAGCATGGTATGAGCACATTGATACATACTTGCAAAAAATGGGCTTTATGAAGAGTGAAGTGAATGCTAACCTCTACTACTTGGTGGTTGGGGGTGAGATTCTTATTCTTGTTCTTTATGTGGATGACCTACTTCTTACACATTCATTAGGGCTCATAGTGGATTGCAAGAGGAACCTTGCAAAAGAGTTCAAGATGAAGGATTTGGGACTTATGCACTACTTTCTAGGCATGAAAGGGTGGTAGACAAATGGGGAGATTTTCCTTGGTCAAGGAAAATATTCCATTGAAATCTTGAAGAGATTCAAGATGGAGGCTTGCAAAGCCATGTCTACACCTATGATCACAAATTGGAGGAAGGTAGATACATTCAAGGAGAAGGATGTAGATCTCACTTTATACAAACAATTGATTGGTTCACTTATGTATTTGGTCAATACTAGGTTAGATATAACATTTGCAGTTAACTCTCTTAGTTAGTTCATGGTTGAACCAAAGAGAATGCATTGGATAATGGCTAAGCATGTGTTGCGTTACTTACATGGTATAGTTGAGTATGGGATTAGATATATTCGAGGTGAAGGTATCAGGTTGATAGGCTATAGTGACATAGATTGGGCAAGAAGTAAAATAGACAAAAAGAGCACTTCAAGGTGTTGTTTTAGCTTGGGATCAAGAGTTGTTTCTTGGTTCAGTAGGAAGCAGAAGTCTGTGGCTCTGAGTTTAGCAAAAGTAGAATACATAGCAGCTAGCATGGCAACATGTGAAGCTATATGGCTTCTGAAGTTGTTAATAGCTTTGTTTGGTCAAAAGGTTGAGACTACTGTGATACATTGTGATAATTAGAGTTGCATCAAGTTGTCTGAGAATCTAGTGTTTCATGATAGGTCTAAACATATAGATATCAAATATCACTTCATCAGATATTGTGTACAACAGGGAGTTTCTCAGCTACAGTACATACTTGTAGAGGAGTAGGTAGCAAATATTTTGGTTAAGGCATTAGGGAAGACAAAATTCATCTTCTTTAGAGATAAGTTGGGTGTTATGTAGAATAGCTTCCTTACTAAGAGGGAGTGTTAGTTTTGGTAGCTTGGACAATTGTTCATCCATATGCTATTATTTAGTATATAATTATTTTTGCTAACAAATTAGTTACAGTAAGGACAATTATTTATTAAATAATTGACTTCTTTTAGAAGCAACTAGAAACCAATTTTGTTAGGGTTGGTAAGTTCTTTTATATCTTAGTCATTGGTTTACCAATGAGAGTAGTATAAAAGGGGGTCTCGGGGGCATTTGGAGAACAAGAAGTTTGGAGAAACATTTTTAGTGCTAGCAAATGAGTTTGTAAGTTTGCAGTGTTAGCAAATAGTCTTGCAGTGTTAGCAAGGGTGTAGTGTTAAGCATGGTAATAGTAGTGGGGAATATTAGCGGGAGAAATTAGGAGGTTGTCAGAGTTTTGCCAGTGAGAGGCAAGGAATTTTTGTATCTCTTGATTTGATGAAGTTTAATATAATTCCTCATCTGTAAAACTGGTTTTCCCTTAGGGGTTTTTATAGAGACAATTTGTCCAAAAATATTGTATTCATTGTGTTGCACATTTCTTTCTATATTTTATAAGTGAAGTTGTAGTTGTGTTATTTTTTGATATTACTTAGGAATTTATTTTTGGTAGTTTAATAATCATTTACAATAGGAGATTAATAATCAGTGACTACAATAGTTGATTTTTCACACATGCACCTATAGTTCCTAATATGTATGTTAAAATTTATCATTTTTTTTATCAACCTTCCTAGGTGAGTGAAGAGGTTAAAGCTAAGATTTTGGTGTTCCTACATTTACAGAGCTCTATATCGAACCATAGTTTGAGATGATCTAAAAGTGTCATTTTACAACATTCGCTCAAAACTCGCCACTAAGACGCACCTCAACTCACCTAAAAACCAGTATTTTCTTGCACAAATGCACCTATCAGCAACCAAGAAAACTAAAAAATGATTGGTTATAAATACATGTGCAGTAATTTTTTGAAGCTTTTATGAATAGTAATTGAGGGGAAAGGTAGTGCTAGACATGGCTGTAATACAAACATAAGCTGCAACTCACTCATTTCCCCTACTAAAAATAATTAAGCTTCTCATAGTTGTAAAAAATAATTGAAACTTTTGTTAAAAATATTACAAAAAGATGAAATAATAAAATTGTTCAAGTAATAAAGAAATGTGCCAAAATTAAAACTATGCAAATGCAAAAAAATGATTTTAAATTGTTCAATATGATTAGCAAAAATAAAATTAATTGTAGCAAATTAATGCATTGATTGTTGTTTATAAAAAGAACTAGCAATATTCTAAAATTTAACACACACATATTACGTAGTAAACAAGTGCCATATAATGGCCTAGTACTTGCCTTTAATTTTAATATAAATCTAGTTTTAATTTAGTAAATTTATTATAGTATATTAAATACTTTAATTAATAAAATGTAATATAGCTATAGTTTTCTATAATGATATTGCTTTAAATTTTATTTCTAAATATAATTATTGATATATGTTCTATTGCATATATATAGTATTATATTATAAAGAAATTATAATATTATATATATAAATAATAGCATTATTATAATAATAATAATAATATATAATAATATTTGTTAAATGATAATATAATATAAGTAATAACATTTTTAAAATATTTTTAATTGAATGAGAAAAATTATATTATAAAAAATTATAAAATTAAAATATAAAAATCTAAATTAAGGCACTTACATTGAAAAATGATAATAAACATTAATACATTTAGCTTAATAAAAAATAACTCTTGTATTCATTTTACAATCATCTAACTAGCGAATATAAGAGCTAAATGAATCCGCCCAATCAAATCTTAGAAAGCTATTTTTTTGCAATTGTTAAGTTAAAAAATTTGCATCTATGCGATGGACAAGGTATTAGTTTGTTAGGAAAATTTTAAAATGATTAATTCTAAATCATACAAACTAAAAACTTTAATCACTAATTCAAGCATAAAAATAAAAAAGTGTCACAATAGTGCTTAGCCTATCAACAAGTACTGATAAGAGATGATTGTAACTTTCTTAGTTCCTTTTAATTTAGTGATATCAAATATTGACATTGTTAGCATTGGTTATAATATTGATTGGCTATTAGTAAAATAAAAATAATTGATAATAAAAAAATTTAAAAGATAATTGTAATTTTATTTTGAGGAATAATGTTGAATAATTTGTTATGATATCAAATTAAAATATGTCCTAAGATTAAAAATAAATTTCAATAGGTGACAAATATTAAAATGCTATTATAGTATTTAGTCTCTATGTATGACAATCTCAAAATTATAAATTACTTTTTTCTTACTTTAGATCTACCAGGCAATTTATATGCAATCTAGTGAAATGCTTATTTTTTCTTTTTAGTTTATTATGATTACTTCATTTTACTAATTTCCAAATAATAAATAGAATATATATTCCTTGGAAGGTCAATTATTAAATTATGATATTGTTACACACTTGAATCTAGATAGCAATATCATTAATTGTTAAACCTTTAAATGATTTCATTCAAAAAAAATTCAAGAGTAATCATCATTGTGGAAGGGAGTTCAATATAAATGATGCAATGGTATTCATAAATGAGATGTGGGGCTATTATATTTTTTGAAGTCACAATAATGTTCCTTCTTCTCAAATGCTTATAGACTATATATTCGTGTAAGCATTAATAGGATGATAGGGGAGGTAACTACTATCATCTATGGTAGTGTATTGAGGCACATATCATTTCCAATTGTTATCATGACAGTGAAGGAGATCTGCATTAACAAATTCCATTATAATTACTTAAACTTTTGTGTCATATTATTTTCATTTTGATTGCTAAGGTCTCTAGTTGTAGTGACAACTTAATTTTTATTTCAATAAATAGCTATAGTTCTTCATTATACTTTGTTTCTGAAATTAAGAAGTGTCCAAAATGGGGTTTGACCCCAAAAAAAAAGCAAAAACCTAACTATAGATCAACTGGAAGTCATTTCCATGAGATTACCCAACCCCCTTTCTAAATATCAAAAACCCACCCATAAGCATGATAGTAAAATAAGTACTACTAAAAACTATGAAATATTAACACTACACATAATCTTGGTCATCATATATAAGTTGGCCATTACACCAGTCTAGCATAAAAACCTAAAAGGAGCCCAAAGGACAAGCAAGTAACTAACTACCATAAGAAGAGAACTAAATTGAAAGCACACTAGCAAGAGGTAATGAATCACTGGTTCCTCAGGTTCTCCAAGAGTAGGAAAAACAAGTCATTGACTTTGAAGCTGTATAGAGAGTGAGTAGTCTCCACCTCCTTGTCATTGGTTGCACCATCCTTGTTAGTTTGCATGAGATAGAGGGTAGTGGTTGTTGAGTGCATAACATGGACCAAGACATTGCTAACCCTATCGAACTTATCCTCCAAGTCCACATTCATTTTTACCAGGTTGACAATGGACCTCTTGAACTTCTCCATGTCCAAATTTCCCTATATTTTGTCATCTTTTTTCACCACACAACATATTTCTGTTGAGTATGATCTCCCCCTTTTGTCCCATCCTCCCATAGTGACCTCTTCCTAGCTATAGTTGCCCAAGTTACCCATTCTAATTGGCAAAGTCATTGATCCCTTTTCTTCAACATTCTCAACTTTCCCAAAATCTGGGGTTTGGGTACTAGGTTTGAAGTTACCTAAAACCTTAGAGGACAAGGGGCTATTTTGAGTCTTCTCCATGTCATCCTCATTCTTACCCTTGCTATTAGATTCTTCCTCTTTCTTCTCCCAAGAATTCCTTCTAGTGGTTGTCTGTTTAGTTTAGAGCCAGATTTATTTCTAGAGTTGTCTAGTTTATACATTTTGGGTGTTTTCATGAGTTTTTATCTCTCAGCCTTTTGCTCACCCAGTTGATTCACACTAGTAAATTTAGCCCTAAATTTTGATGAGAAAGGGTCAAAATTATGACCAAAATTGGTCGAATAGATGACTAAACATGTCGTCAATCTTTTTTAATCAATTTTTCATCAAAGTAACTATGCATCAAAATTTCAACTCAAAAAACGTCCACTTACCCATGCGAGTTTTGTCGATTTCCTTAGTCCAGCCTAAACTCTTATTTCCTCATTTGCGTCCATCTTTGGTCAAAATTTCAATGTACACCCCTTGACTTTTATGATGGTAAAGCCAAATTTTCGATGACAAAAAAGACCAACCATCGTCAAAATTGCAACCAAGATCCCTTTCAACTTGCATCGAAATTTTGACCAAGACCTCTTAATTTTCTATAGTGGTACCATACATGCGACAACAAAGGGAAGACATGTTGGTTAAAATTGAGACCAATGCTTGGCAGAAATTTAGACGACCTATGCCAATTATTGGAAAAGCTTTTCTCTCATATGAGCCTTCTAAACTACACAAAATTAGATTCTAAAGCATAATTGCTCAGTGTGAGACTTAGGGTATCATGCACATTTCTACCTCCACAAATTTTTTTTGTTCATATCACATGATTTATTTCATACAAAATAATGAGAAGGAGGAAGAAATGTGCATGATATCCAGAGTCTCCACCAAGAAATTGTGCTTTAGAATCAAATTTTGTACAGTTTAAAAGGCTCCTATGAGAGCAAAGCCTTTGCAATAATTGGCATAGCCCATCTAAATTTTGGTTCTTGAGACACTGTTTCTTGTGAAGACTACAGGGAAAAATAAAATTAGGAAAGAATTATTTATCAGGAATGAAAGCCAATAACATTAACAAATCTATATTTTTAAAACAAATAAACATGACAAAAAAACTTACAGTCCCAATCACTCCATCATAAGAGAACATATATAACTATAACCCCTTATTTGGTTGCTTTTTTATCAATTCCTTGGCAAGAGCATCCAAGACATAATATTAAAATGCAATCAATCACTAAGCCTATTTCTAGCAATTGAACTATACTATAGAAATGAAATTTGCCTTAAAATTGACATCTCACCAGTTATAGTTCATTTGCATATGTAATGGCTTCACAAAAGTTGAAAACTTACCATTTGTCAAGAACACAAAAGGCAATCGTAGTTCAGCTACATCAATAAAAGTAAAGTTATTTGAATGTTCAAAAAATATGGAACTTCAACTTAATAGCTAGAAAAGCCATAATTCCTTAGTATACATCATCATTGATGGAATGTTCATAATTCCTTAGAATCTATAATCTAGACAATGAATTAGTGAAAAAGAGAACTGTTATGATGTATCATTTATTATAGTGAGCTTGAAAAGAAACAAATATTCATTCTAGAACATAAATATAATTTTGGAGATACCTGCAATCAAGTCTACAAGCTTTCCAATTTAAGATACAAAATAAGACTTTTTCATATGAGTATGGTCAGGTTTATAATGGATCGAACAAGGTAATGACCTAGAAAAGAGAAAAGTACTGATGATAGATAAAGCTATGATTTCTAATTCTGAGTTTACAAAAATACACAATCAACTCAAAAAATGAAAATTTAGAATGAATAAAGATTCTATTTATAAGTAGTTTAGTTAGTGTACACTATTTTTCTTAGAATTTAAAGAATTTCAAAGATTTTAATATGACTTCATAAATCTCTTTTGCATCAATATTTATGAGTTATTAACAAGAAGTTATGGAAATGGCACATATCCATTACCTACATGATCAAGATAGGAAGTTAGAGAACATGAAAGTTGTGATGGTAGATCATAGAACATGATCTAAAATATTGATAGGAAAAAATTATAAAAATAACTCAATCTAAAAACAAATTAGGAAATCTTACTTTCTTGGTCTATAATAAAGGTTTTCAAAGAGTTCAAACACCCATCAATATAATGAATTAAAAAAAAAAAATCCTAACGATGGATTGTAAGAACATGGATCATACTCTATAATACATTATTGAAACAATGATCTAGAAAAGACAAGGTGATAATAGATCATAGAAAATATTGACATGCAAGGAAGGAGGAGTGTGATATCATGTATATCTCTTGAAGAAGGGACTACGACTATCTCCCCTCATCCAAAAGTCATGCCAAATAAAATAAGCATACAGATATGTACATAAGCATAATCTTTTAGTTGGGTTGGCTTAACACCAAATCATACTTATTCATAAGAAATATATAAAACATGATCCAAGGTATTGAAAACATGATATTGAATAAATATTAATCAAGGTACACTTTTAATGATGCATTTAAACAACATACTATGATCAATGTACGATGCAAAATAAGTTCTAAGCATCATAAGAAATCCCAACTAGTACATTAATGATAGAGATAATTCTAACTATTAATAATTTAGTTGATGTATTAATTAAATCAAGACCCTGTTGGATACAATTGGTTAATTGAGTGTTGTCTTTGATGTTACACAAATGTCATATCAGTCATCAGACAGAGTCTACCGAGCTCAGAAGGTAAGCATAGTAGTTTACAGAGTCTACCGAGCATTGTTGTATATTACACTGTAAAGATAGCTTCTACCGAGCTAACTTGGTTAACGAAAGAAGTTCAGTACTTACTGAGCTCACTCGGTGATCGAAAGAAATTGTGACAGAGTATTTACCGAGCTGAGAAGGTAAAAGAAAAAAAGTTAGTGTTTACAGAGCTGGGAAGGTAAGTGAAGAAAAGTTAGTATTTATCGGGCTGGGAAGGTAAACGAAGGATTTAGTATTTACTGAGTCAGGAAGGTAAACGAAGGATTTAGTATTTACCGAGTCAAGAAGGTAAACGAAGGATTTAGTATTTATCGAGTCAGGAAGGTAAATGAAGGATTTAGTGTTTACCAAGTCAGGAAGGTAAATGAAGGTTTCAGTGATTACCAAGACAGTTTCCACCGAGCTCACTCGGTCATCTATGGAAACTCAGTACTTATCGAGTTCTCTCGGCGATTGAAGGGTTGTCACGGAGTTGCTGTATTAACCGAGCTCAGTCGGTTAACACAGGAATTATTTTCTAAACAATATTAACCGAGCAGGGTTGGCCAGTAAAGGGATTTGTTAGTTTGTAATTTTAATTATTTCTAGCCGACTATTGTATATTGTTTGATTATTGGTCAGTGATTTGAGCTGACTAAGATAATCTGGAACGTATATATGGTCACTCAAGTTGCAAATCAAAAACAGAGAAGTGTGATTATGAAAAATTTATGAATGCAAGTTATAGTATGAAGAGGTGAATGTTGAGAAAAGTCTGATGGAGGATCAGATGTGTTAAAGGAGTTGCAAAGTTGTATTTGATCAGTAAGGATCCAGTCAAGCATAACAGAGATCTGCAATCAGAAAAGATAAGTTGCACACTATATCAAGTCATTTCATTGTTGCTTTCTAACCATTGTAATAGTGAACTCAAAATCTCTTAACAGAGTTGGTTTAACAACCATTCTATAAATCCTCTAACAAGGTGACAGTTCAGTTGAATTGTTCTAAAGACCTCTAGCAAGGCCACTCCTAACAGGGTGATTAAATCCTCTAACAGGGTCATACCTAACAATGTGTTTTGTAACCTTTAACAGGGTTGGCTCCTAATAGGGCTCACTTCAGAAGAGTGAAAAACAGTAACTAGTTACATTGGTGGTTTTTCCCATATTGGGTTTCCATGTTAAATCTGGTGTCTCTAGTGTTCATGATTGCTGAATTGTTTTGGTTATCAGTATTTGTTGCATTATCAAGTTTCAGTGATCTGTAACTAAGATCAAGATTTTAGACATCTAAGGGACTGTGAAATGTTTTTGTGGTAACTGATTCACCCCCTCCCCCTCTCAATTACTCCATTCTCATTTCCAACAATTGGTATCAGAGCTTTTTGGTGCTTGCAGGAAAGGATTTCAAGGTTCTAAGCCAAAGATCAAGATGTCTTACAAAAGAGAAATTCCAAAACTTAACAGAGATAACTTCTCAGCATGGCAAGAATTGATGAAACTTCATCTAGCTACTGTTGGTGATACTGGACTGAAATACCTTGAAGAAAAATATGAAGAACCTTCTGGCACATTGTCAGTTAATGATATTGCTGAAAAGAAGACTCACAACAATATGATGATAGACATAGCATCTGCTCTCATCTATGAAGAATTTGATGACATTAAGGACTCCAAAACTACCTTTGACATGTGGAACAAGCTAAAGGAGATCTATGGAGGGGATGATAATGTGAGAAGAGCAAAAGCAGAAAGTCTAAGAGGACAATTTGATCAAATGAGGATGAGAGAGGATGAAAACATTGCAAAGTATGTTGAAAGAGTTAAAGCATGTGTAAGTGCAATCAGGGCAGCTGGAGGTGACATCAAAGGAGAAATAGTTGTAAGAAAAGTTCTCAGAACCTTGCTTCCCGTTTATGCAATCAGAGTCTCTGCAATACAGGAAAGAAGGTGTGAAGCAAATCATAAGATAAATCTTGAGGCCGTAGTCGGAAGACTAACTACATTTGAACTAGATAACTTTGAAAACTATGTTCCAGCCTCCAAAAACATTGAATAAGCATTTCAAGCCAAGCTCTCACTCAAAGAGAAAAGCAAAAAGAAGATAGAATCACAGTCAGAAAGTGAAAATGAATCAAGCCAAAGTTCAGACAGTGATCTCGAAGTGATTGAAGCTCTACTAGACAAGAAATATTCTAGAGGCAGAGGAAAATACAAAGGTAAATTTCCTCTAATCTATTTTTCTTGTGATGAAATTGGTCATATTGCAGTAAGGTGCCCAAACAAGAAAAACAATGATGAAAAGAAAGATCACAAATGGAATGGAAAGAAAGACTTTAAATCATCCAAGAACAAAGGTAAGAAATCATGTTTCATGGCTGAAAATTCTAAGGATTCTGATAATAGTGAGGATGAAATTGTTTAGATTGTTGTTAAAGATGACTTTGATAGTGACAAAGATAAAATGGCTCTTATCTCTCATGTAAGTAAGAATGATACATGGATTATAGACAGCAGTTGCTCACATCATATGACTGGTGATAAAACTAAGTTTGATCAGTTTGAAGACTATGATGGTGGCAGTGTGAGGTTTGGTAATAATGAACCTCATTTCATAAAAGGAAGAGGAAGAATATGTCTATCCAAAGAACTTATATGTAATAATGCCTACTAGGTTGAAGGTCTCAAACATAATTTGCTAAGTGTTGCACAATTACTAAATACTGGATTCAAGGTAGAATTCATGCATGGAAAGGCGAGACTGTTGAATGAGCAAAGAAAACTGATAGGATCTGGCACCCAAACTAAAGGTAACTTGTTCTATCTAGAACTTGGTGAATGCTCATGTTTTATTGCTCAAATTGAAGAGAGTTGGTTATGGCATAAAAGGTTGTGTCATGTCAATTTTGATAATTTGGTAAAAATAAGCAAATTCAAGAAAGTAAGAGGCATTCCTAACATTAAGAAACCTGAGGTTGGTCTATGCAAGAATTGTAAGATTGGTAAAATGGGAAAAACTAGTTTTAAAGGTAAAAACTATCAGTCTCAAGATATATTAGAAATTGTGCATACTGATTTATGTGGACCCATTGGAATAGAAAGCTATACTGGAGAAAAGTTTTTCATTCTTTTTGTTGATGACTATTTAAGAATGATGACTATCATGTATCTAAGGAATAAATCAGAAGCATTTGAGAAATTCAAATGGTATTTGGAAAGAGTTGAAAAAGAAACAGGGAAAAGGCTGAAATGTTTAAGGTCAGACAGAGGTGGTGAATTCATTTCACATGAATTCAATAACTTCTGCATTGAAAGAGGTATTAAAAGACAAGTTTCAGCACCAGGAACTCCAGAACAAAATGGAATAGCTAAAAGAAGAAACAGATCCATTATGGATTGTGCAAGAACCCTGATGATAGAAAAAAACATTGCTATCAAATACTGGAAGGAAGCCATCAACACTGCAGTTCATACTATAAATCGAGTACAGTTGAAGGACTCATTCAAGACTCCCTATGAATTATGGTATGGCTACAAACCCAATGTAAGTTATCTAAAAGTATTTGGAAGCAAATGTTATATTTTGAAAGAATCTAGAAAAGGAAAATTTGATGTAAAACGTGATGAAGGAATATTTTTGGGTTATTCCTGAAAAAGCAAAGCATATAGATGTTTAAATCTATCCACTCACAAAGTCATAGAAAGTGCACATGTGAAAGTTGATGAGTTTGCAAACAAATCAAAAGAAGAAAGCAAAATGGTGCCTGAAGACTACAAGAGATTTTTTTACATTGAACCTAATACTATACCAAGTATACCATTCACTCAAGAATCCTCAACTCCTGAGTCTTCAGTAACCGAGCTGCAAATAGTTCAAACTGAGCCATAGCAACATTCAGACACTACCGAGCAAGTGTCTACCGAGTCTGAAGCAACCAAGCCAGAACAGCCTGAATATGAAATTGAAGCACAAGCAGATATCAATGAAACTCATTCAAGAGGTAAAGAACATGTATTAGCTAAATATGTCAGAAGACATCATACACCAGATCAGATCATTGGAGACAAATATGAAGGAACCCTGACAAGAAGTAAGTTGAAAAATACTTGTTTACTTGCTGATTTTGAGCCTAGAAGTACTAAAGACGCATTGGCAAATGATAGTTGGATTGAGGCAATGAATTAGGAAATAGAATAGATAGACAAGAACAAGACATGGACTCTTGTACCCAGGCCTAAAGATAAGAATATAATAGGAACCAAGTTGGTATTTAGAAACAAGTTGACTGAAGATGGTAAAGTATCCAAAAACAAAGCTAGATTGGTATGCAAAGGATACTCTCAAGAAGAAGCCATAGATTATGGGGAAACTTTTGCTCTTGTTGCAAGATTGGAAGGAGTCTGAACCTTACTTGCATATGCTTCTCACAAAGGATTCAAAGTTTATCAGATGGATATCAAGTCAGCATTCCTCAATGGAATACTGGATGAAGAGGTTTACATTGAACAACCTGAAGGTTTTGTTGATCCAGATAAAAGGAACATGGTCTGCAAATTACACAAGGCACTGTATGGTCTGAAATAAGCCCCTAGAGCATGGTATGAAAGATTGCATAACTATCTTATTCAGATTGGTTTTCAAAGAACTAATGATAATAGTAGCTTGTATATAAAGGAAGGACCAGATAATAAGATTGTTTTGGCAGAAATATTTGTAGATGATACTATTTTCATAGGGAATGATGATCTTTGCAAAGAATTTTCAGAACAAATGAACAAAGAATTTGAAATGTCTATGTTTGGTGAAATAAAAATCTTTGTTGGTCTTCAAATTCAACAAAATAAGAATGGCATCTTCATTACTCAATCAAAATACATCAAGGAGATATTGAAAAAGTTTGGTATGGAGGACTGCAAACCTATTGGAACTCCTATGTGTACTAGATTGAAACTTACCAAAGATGATGAATCCAAAGAAGTAGACCAAACATTGTATAGATCTATGATTAGAAAGTTGCAGTATGTAGTTCATACCAAGCCAGATATTGCTCTTGCAGTTGGTATTGTTGCAAGATTTTCAGAAAAACCAAGAGAAACTCACCTAATGGCAATTAAAAGAATAATGAGATATTTGAAAGGAACTGAAGATTATGGACTATGGTACAAATTTGGAGGTAATTTGGATCTGAAAGTTTTTACTGATGCTGATTGGGCAGGGAATCTTGATGACAGAAAAAGCACAAGTGGAGGAGCATTCTTTCTTGGAAAGAGATTGGTTTCTTGTACAAGCAAAAAGCAGAATTGTACATCCCAATCTACAGCAGAGGCAGAGTATGTTGCTGCAGCAGTAAACTGTTCCAACATTGTTTGGTTTAAGTAGTTATTACAAGGAATGAAGATGGAAACAAAAGAACTAGTTGTTATGTTTTGTGACAATACTAGTGCAATCAATATATCTAAGAATCTAGTGATGCATTCCAAAACCAAGCACATAGCAATAAAATATCATTTTGTCAGAGAATTGGTGCAGGACAAGGAGATCAGACTGGAATATGTGCATACAAAGGAACAAATTGCTGACATATTCACAAAGACACTACCTAAAGATACATTCTTGTATCTCAGAGGTAAGTTAGGGGTCACTCCCCTATCTAAAGTTCACTAAAATAAAGTTTTAAGTGATGCATCAACCTATGACAAGTTGAAAATCTATCAAGTTGATGGAGCAGAGTATTAAAGTCATTGCATATGAATCTGTACATAAGGTACATTGTAATCTAGTTGAGAGTACTTTCAGCATACGAAGAAGAGCTTTTACTGTGTTGTATTGTCTTTGGCATGTGTTGTCAAAGAGGGAGAGTAAAACTTTAATATCTATTTTGAAATTGTAAGCATTTGTAGAGGGAGAATAAAACTGTCATATCTTTCTGTTATACAATTCCTTCACAGAGGGAGATTACTAAAAGAGGGAGAAGTTTCTATCTAAGAGGGAGAAGTATTATGTTGACATATTGTGCTGCACTATAAGAGAAAGACTTGTTTTCAAATTTCATTCTACTACGACATGTTGTGTTGCCATCAATGCCAAAGAGGGAGATTGTTGGATACAATTGGTTAATTGAGTGTTGTCTTTGATGTTACACAAATGTCATATCAGTCATCAGACAAAGTCTACTGAGCTCAGAAGGTAAGCATAGTAGTTTATAGAGTCTACTAAGCGTTGCTGTATATTACACTGTAAAGATAGCTTCTACCGAGCTAACTTGGTTAACGAAGGAAGTTCAGTACTTATTGAGCTCACTCGATGATCGAAGGGAACTGTGACAGAGTATTTATTGAGCTGGGAAGGTAAGCGAAGAAAAGTTAGTGTTTACCGAGCTAGGAAGGTAAGCGAAGAAAAGTTAGTGTTTACCAGGCTGGGAAGGTAAACGAAGGATTTAGTATTTACCGAGTCAGGAAGGTAAATGAAGGATTTAGTATTTATCAAGTCAAGAAGGTAAATGAAGGATTTAGTATTTACTGAGTCAGGAAGGTAAACGAAGGATTTAGTGTTTACTGAGTCAAGAAGGTAAATGAAGGTTTCAGTGATTACCAAGATAGTTTCCACCGAGCTCACTCGGTCATCTATGGAAACTCAGTACTTATCGAGTTCTCCCGGCAATTGAAGGGTTGTCACAGAGTTCGTTGTATTAACCAAGCTCAATCGGTTAACACAGGAATTATTTTCTGAACAATATT
The DNA here is from genome assembly GCA_028749045.1 of Cupressus sempervirens. NCBI lineage: Eukaryota > Viridiplantae > Streptophyta > Pinopsida > Cupressales > Cupressaceae > Cupressus > Cupressus sempervirens. The sequence continues at coordinate 173,923,042 of CM053784.1, forward strand.
AACTGAGCAGGGTCGGCCAGTAAAGGGATTTGTTAGTTTGTAATTTTAATTATTTCTAGCCGACTATTGTATATTGTTTGATTATTGGTCAGTGATTTGAGCTGACTAAGATAATCTGGAAGGTATATATGGTCACTCAAGTTGCAAATCAAAAATAGAGAAGTGTGATTATGAAAAAGTTATCAATGCGAGTTATAGTATGAAGAGGTGAATGTTGAGAAAAGTCTGATGGAGGATCAAATGTGTTAAAGGAGCTACGAAGTTGTATTTGATCAGTAAGGATCCAGTCAAGCATAACAGAGATCTAAAATCAGCAAAGATAAGTTGCACACTATATCAGGTCATTTCATTGTTGCTTTCTAACCATTGTAACAGTGAACTTAAAATCTCTTAATAGAGTTGGTTTAACAGCCATTCTATAAATCCTCTAACAAGGTGACAGTTCAGTTGAATTGTTCTAAAGACCTCTAGCAAGGCCACTCCTAACAAGGTGATTAAATCCTCTAACAGGGTCACACCTAACAGTGTGTTTTGTAACCTTTGACAGGGTTGGCTCCTAATAGGGCTCACTTCAGAAGAGTGAAAAACAGTAACTAGTTACATTGGTGGTTTTTCCCATATTGGGTTTCCACATTAAATCTAGTGTCTCTAGTGTTCATGATTGCTGAATTGTTTTGGTTATCAGTTCTTAATAATTATTAGTATTGCTGCATTATCAAGTTCCAGTAATCTGTAACTAAGATCAAGATTTTAGACATCTAAGGGACTATGAAATGTTTTTGTGGTAACTGATTCACCCCCTCCCCCTCTCAGTTACTCCATTCTCATTTCCAACAGACCCTATAGAATCTTATAGGAGCTTGTCAAATAGATAGATGTCATATAGATTGAAATTCTTAAAGCTAAACATATAATTAAATATACCCTTACAATAACTTTTTTGATTCAATCTCATGTGTTATTTGTTAAGATAAATCTTATATTCCAAAATGTCCCAAATTACTTGTAATAATATAGGGGCATTACAGGTCATTCTACATTTCCTCACATTCTAGTTGACATTGGCATCTCCAATCCTCTCCTTTGGGAGCAAGTTCTCATGGTAGGGGATAGGTCATGGACTCAATTGCTAGATTATGAGGACCTCCCCTTTTGGAGTCATCAATGCTTCTCCATTGGATATTTAGTTATAGATTATCTATTTGCATGTCAAAGAGGCATTTTCACTTTTTGGAGGGACACAAATGATAATTATTTGACTATTTGTGCATCTAACTCTTCCTCTAATGACTCTCCATAGGGTAATGATGACTCCTCCCAATGTTATGGTTCTATTGAACTAGCCCTTTGTGACCTAATGGATCTGACCCCACCTCTTGTTGTTGATGTGGTCCACTCTAGCCATGTGTAACCTTCTCTAAATGTTGTTGCTCTTGATTCACATCAAGGCTTGACTATTGAGATAAAACATTGTCAATATCTAGAAATTGTTGTTGTTGATTCTCTCTCAAAATGGGCTCTTCCACATTCCTCTTGTAGTTGGGACCCTACTGAAATTAAGGCTTGAAATTGTTCGAAGGTGGAAAAAATCAATATGTAGACTCTCACTCACCTCCCCAAATGGTGGGTATGTTGTCTACCTATTATTGATGTGGACTAGAAGTTGTGTACTAGTTTGTTTCTAATGATCTTTCTCAACTTTGTTGTACATGTTGGAATATTTAGGAAATGAAAGATGTTGAGGTAGGAGGTAAATTTGTATCCAATCAAAATGTGGAGAGCCAATCATATAGGTGGGGTTGTTCATGCATTCCCCAGTAGTAGCCCACTTAGCACAATCATCATTTTCATCAATGCATTCATCAAAAGTGCCCATTTTAATGAAGTCATATGCCTTCACATGTATGCATTTTGTAGCAGACCACTTCTCTCCTTTTATAATAGGATAGCTTCCATGCAAATTGTTTTCATTAGCTGTCCCATTTGGCAAAACACTAAAGAATAGAATAGCATCACCTTTTCTTGGCTTCACTGTATTAAAAAAACAACATGAATTTCATTTTTCACTTGTACTACAATCATCTCATAGATCATTTTAGTTTTGACTATGAATTAGAAAATAAATTATACTAATAAAAATAAAGAATATAAGCTTCACTTCATCTTTCACCCTTTAGATTATTAAATGTAAACATGAATTCTTAGTCAGTGTTAATTTGGAGAACGAAAAAAATTCCAAAGTATTTATATCTGAATATACACCTTTGGCACATTCTGACCAAGAATTGTCTTTTAATTGGTCATCACTTTCCTGACTACCTAACAAAGATAATTGATTAATATTTGTAAGAGCTCACTTACATTTTATGATATGGATTAACCACATAAAGTGGGTGTTTGATGCAAAGAAACTAACCTCTAAATAGGGAAAACTAGTCTCACCCCCCTTGATCACATCTGATAAATGCATGAGCACTATGGTAGTTATATGACCAACCACCTCTTTGTTAAACTTATCATGGAAAATATCAACATAAGTTTCATATTTCTAGCCATTTTCATAATGTAAAATCTGTATTGCCTTGCCATTCTCTAAAAACACCCATTAAAGGAATATTAATGAAAGAAACTTACAAACAAGATCTTTTATAGTATTGGAAAAACTAGGGCTTGCATTTTAATGAGATCATTTCATGATTGAAATCTTGGTTAAATAAAGTGGGAAGGGCCTAGCCTAAATTAGTAAAATTACATTCAATGAAAGTAGTTAATGAATTTCTTTTTTCATAAGAAGTTGTACAAGAATTTACAATGTTATAAAAATGGAACAGCATTTTGTAATCATCATCAGAATGATACAAGTTATTTAAGAGAATCTTTACTAATACATCATGAATTAGACTTAGGTACAATGTCATCCTAATAAAAATGTACAAGCAATGCCAATAAATAGCCTTTGTAGAGGAGTAAACGTAAGCTAGGAAAGATCTACTTATTACATGATCTTAATCAATATAATCTATAATATGGATGTCTAGTAAAGCCCAAGTGCCTGCTTAAAATTTCATCCAACTAATTTATAATGAATAGTCACATATGTTTCTACATTTTAAAATTAGGCTTTGATTGATGGATAACCCCAACATACCTGAGATTTACTTAAGAACATTCCTAAGCTTGTTCTAATCTCACTCATACTACTCTTCCCTTATTCATTATCTGCCACCATTGATTTCTCTAACTTGTCTCTTGCCTAAAGTTAACATTCCTAACTGTAAGGAAATATTTAATAGTGTAAAGTTCAGCCCTTAGACCCCTTACGAGACTACTTAACTAATGAAAAGTATAAAATTAACTAAAACAAACCAATGTCAAAATAAACAAAAACAATTAACCAACTCACATATTCTGATTCATACCAAACAAGAGGCTACTTCTAAGTCTTTGGAATTTGGTGGGGTCTCTAGTAAGCTAGGGGTTGATTCTTTGTTAATGTAGTAGTGCTTAATACTAGATTTTGCTAGTATAATTATTTTATTTAATCACACTTACAATTTTAATTCTAATTGGTCCTCCATACATGTATGACACTTGTTCATTCAAGTAATCACCATTTAGGAGTTTTTTTAAGTAGATTTTTTCATTTCATTTTGATAGCTCATCTTAGGTTCATGGGAGTGAACTCACGACCACTCATTGAGTATTGGGTTTGACTTTTGATTAGATCCAATTACTCTTGTCATATGCACTCTCCTCCTTTAATTCTTTAATCCATGGATGTCTTTTAGGCTCATTTCATTATTGTGCTTCTTATTATCTCTTTACATCTTGCAAGGTTTTATAGATTTTGTGTTCTTTATGATCATAGTTCAGGTCTAATTTTGTTTCCATACTTTGTAAAAGATGGGATCTTTACTTTAGTTTCTTATGTTTCTTTTATTTCAATAATAGATATGAAATATAATTAGGATAAATAAACTTCATACAATTAAATTCACTAAAAAATTAATCAGAGTGGGTTTAAACATGGACAAAATTCTATAGTTAAGTGAGTTCTAAGTTGAAATTGTACTGGGATGAGTGTCCTCGGCCAAAGTTCTAGTGTTTTACTAGATAGATTAGTGCCAATCACTACTCATGAAACATAGATCAATGAATTTGACTCAAAAACTACACAATTAAATCATTATAGCAACATCACAAAAAAATTAGCCTCTAAATAGAGACCCCCTCTCAATTTCAAACCCCTATAGAAATAAGACAATCTTAAAGATTTATACTATCCTCCTCTACAAGGGTTTTAACAAAATGACAAGAAATTAATTTGTAAAAAAAAATGAGCTAAACTAAACCCTTATTCAAAACTCTAAAATTTTCTTTTAAACAAATTCACACAACAATGGCATTCCCTTTATAGTGTTAGATGATTTAACAAGAGAAATGGCTACTTTCTTTTGCATGAGCATTAGGTAAATGAAATTAAATTCCATTAAATTGAGTTAGTGGACATAAAGTTTTATAATGATAGGAAAGTGTAATTACCAGTACGTAGAATGACAATCCAATAATAAGGAAACTAATACTCATTCCTTCTGCAGCAATCTGAAGAAAGTTTTCTTTATTATTGTTCAAATTAATAGATAGTAAATGGGTCAGTGCAAGAAGTTGGGTCTCACTTTTGGCCAAAAAGTGGAAGTGTTTTTCCTATTTTTGAAATTTTTTGTCAATTGATGTCAAAATTTGAGGCATTTAGAGATTGAATATAAAAAACTTCAGATATAAAAATTTTACTATTCGGAATCTAGTTTTTGAAAATGTAATTTATTTGTGTACCCATGTGATAGATTTTTTTTTGGTATGGATCTTTAAAAACCACTTTTTCAAAATTCTTGTTTAAGGACCATACCACGCTCATGTACAGACACCATAATTTGACACAAATAAATGATTTTTCACAAATCCTTTGAAAGGGAGTTACATAATACACCTAAGATTGATGGCAATATTTTTTTTAAATTTTTTATTGAATAATTTTTTTTATTAATTATTAATTAGCTGTAACAGTATTTAGATTGATGACATATAAATTAATTTAAGAAAAATTATAAAATAAAAAAGTTATTAGAGTTTTAGCGAACTTCACTATTTTACATTTAGTTACCAGCTTTCATTAAAAAATAATGCAAAAATAGTAAATAACATCATAGCACTATAAAATTTATATATCTAAAATCAAGACAGTAAGAGCTCTAATGGGTTTTTGTTTCATAAAAAAAATTTGATCGAGAAGACCCTCTAAAAATTATGGCAAGGCGTAAATTTGTTATTTCAATGCCTTAGCCAAATCTTGAGAGGTCAAGGCATAGACTTGGTCTCATGAAGCCTATCCCAAACCAAAATCTAAGGTAGGAGAAAAAAATCCCACCCAATGTTGTAAGAAATGGGTACCCGTTAATAAATTCAAAAGATAGGTACCCATTTTGAAAAAGTCAAATTGGCATACCAAATCTCCCCCAAAAAATAAAATTTTAAATTTTCAGAAACAGGTACCCATTTCTAAAAAATACAAATTTTTTATATTTTCAAAAATGGGTACCTAATTTTTAAAAAACAAGTGCCCATTTTTAAAATTTCAGATCGGGCGCCTGAGCCTAAAATGGGTGCCCGATTTTTTAAAATGGGTACCCGTTTCTAAAAGAGCATGATCTCAATCCGTGGACTTCTGCAAAATTGAAACCCAACTCCTTGCTTCTACCCAAATGTCCTTATAATAGTCTATATGTAGGACCTAACTCATACCATTAGAAGTGGTCTCCTACCAAATTTGTCCATAAAAAATGCACTTACTGTTGTCTTTGGCACCTACCAAGCACCACTTTCTAATTAATAAGTAAGACAAATGTGTTTGATCATTAAGAGGAACTAAATAAGATATTCTTATCTAGAATTAACCATTGTTGGCACCTGAACTATAGCAATTGCAACTAATGTTGTCTGACCCGAAGAATAGCCTACAATGAAGTCAAAATTAATTATATTACATTAAAGTCCAAAAATCTTTTGACCTCTTATGAATTTTGTCTGCCTATAATTTCTACTTGATATTACGTTTTATGATCTTGTTGATTCTTTATTGTACGGGTTTGAATCCTATCCCACTTTATCTAATTAGAACAATTATATTACATCTAAAACAAAAAAGAACACATTTATATCAATAGAAATGAAAGCGAAACATCTAATATCCTAACGTAGCTTCTCACCAATAGCCTCAAATATTACACTCATGTAAAATATAACACCATTGATTCCACCAATTTGTTGGCATACCACTAGGCCAACACCAACCTAATACAGAAAATACAATTGTTAAGTTGTAAAGGATGACTCGATAAATAATTAAGATTCAACAAACAAAATTTCATCAAGTACAATACATATTATGAAGTTGTAAATGATGAATGGATTATTGGAAGGAATTGTGGATGAGTAGATAAATTATGGAGAAAAAAAAAATCATTGAGTATATTGCTTACAATGATAGTAGGAGCATAGTTTCTATGAAACAAATCAAGTATTTTGGTCTTGGACAGATTTTCCAACTCCTCTATATATTACTGTATAATATATTCAATAGATTGATAACCTAATATCAATAGCAATCAACTATTTTTTTAACGTCTTCATTGGAACTGATTAGCTCCAAAGTTTTACTCAAATTTTAGCTTAAATTGAAACTGGATGTTGACCTAGTTGATACTAGTGAATGAAATACATACATACATACATACATACATACATACATACATACATACATACATATATATATATATATATTTATTTGTAGAACAAACAAAGATACGCACCAAGATTTCAGTTGCTTCATATGACACATCACATTAGCTTGCATTAACAACAAATGTATTAGAAAGAGCACCACATTTTGAACATGTAGGGTTTTTTAAATTAGATATTGTATACTTCTTAGATGGTCATTTTAAACAATCTCACATTAATATGAAAATTGAGTGTGGAAAATTAGATAATTTTGACTATTTAATACTTTTAGTTTAGAAAACAAGTCATAAATTATGTTCTTATAGTAAAAGAATACTTTGACTTAAGAAAAAAACTACACAATATTAAAACATGACATTTTTCTTTAAAAACTAAAAAGGTACCTATAATGAAGAACTTCATTTGGACTTGCTAATTGGTTGTCACTATTAACTATAAGCTTATCTTTAAAGTTTGAGCTTCACTTGGTTTCAAGAATAGTTTAATATTCTCTACTAAACAAGGCCAACCACATGAAGGTAGAAGCTCATTTGGCCCCTCCCATGCCCCCGCCCTAACATCACTCTAAATTCCCCATTAACATTTAATAATATTCATTCATTCATCCATTTTTGAAATATAACATTCAATCATTATAATTACATGATAACATTCATTAACACATAAAATTCATTAACAAACAAAATTCATTAACACACAACATTCAAAAGTAATTCATTCATGAATAATTCATTAACACCCAACATTCATCAATAAGTCATTAACACATAAAATTCATTAAGACACAAAAATCATTTCTTTTTGGCATTCTTGCTTCTTCTTTTTCATGAAATTTCTAAGAGGAATATCAATGTCCTTGTCATCCCCCTCCTCTACTAGTTTAAATGCATGTCTCTTGCTCATCCATTCAAGAACATCATGAGGCCGATGCACCAAAGGGGGGTCTTCTGTAATAACAAGCACTTTATGAGTTAAATTCACACCAATTTATATTAGTGAATTATGAGTTTTTATTTAAGTAAAAGAACTATAAATCAAAAAAATAATTTAAAACAACAAAACATAGATTTTCTTTACTTGAATGTGCGAAATGAGCTACCTACTAATCAGTCTGAACATCCTCTAGCACTCGTTCAATATGACATGATTCTAATCCTCTAAAATATACACAAAAGGGTTACACCAAGTTCAATTAAAGATGTTAAATTGTATTAATAATTACATAATTATTTAAATAGAAAATGAGCACCTCCATGGATAGTACGATGCACATCAAGGGCTTCATGATGTGGCATATGATCTATGTCATAATTAATAAGCTGCATTGCAATGTCATGTACATTATTATGAAATAGATTTTTGCTCAAGTATTTAGTTTCTAATATATTTTTTGGCATAATTACCTATGCACATGATGTAGGAGACTATTCAGTTGGGGCAATGGAAGCTTGCCGTAGGCATTCAGCCACGGCTACATAGCCTTGCTTGAAGGCAATTCTTTTGTGTTCTTCCATGGCCTCCAGATTAAAATCGGCACCCTGCATTTTATTTAAATTTTTTATTAATCAAAAAAATTATTTACTTTTTATAAATATTTTTTTCCGCAATTCATTTATTGCTACTTACAACTCATGCTTTGATTTTAGAATATCCCCCAGAGCCAAGTTTGTGCTACCCAACCTTTTCCAGCCTAGCCTTTGTTGCCTTTGATGTGTCCTACAACCTATGAAAAGTTTGAAATATGTTAGATGATATAGATATAAAGATCAATACTAATTAGTGCCTTATTACATTAATGTACTAGTAGTTAACACTATTGCATACCTTCTCGCACTTGTTGGTGTAGTTTCTCTTCGATCATCTGCCCCTTTCTCCTTTGCATCAAAAATAAACTCATTCCATTCCCTCACTATAATAAAGGGAGGATGCTCGTACTTCAGGTTTAGGATGAGACTCTTTCTATACAAGTCCCTCACAACCTTAATATTTTTGCAAGCTTTTTGTAACATCTTCTTATGATCAAAAATATTATTACCAAACTCATCCTCTAAATCTTTAATGAGCTGATCTTTTCATTTTTGATCTTGAAAGTTTCACCTTTTAAGAAAAAACACAAAATTGTTAGATATAGCTAATAAAAGAAAAGACCTGAATGAAAGGAAAAATGTTGCACCACTTACTGATATGAAAAAAAAAATAGTGGGATAAAATTAGTTCACTTATGATGTTCCACCTTGTATTTATGGTGGGCTCGAATATTTGTAGTGTGGGGTCATAAAGCTTCCTATAAATTGTATCATTTCCTGCAAAAAATGTCATGGGATAATCAATCCAAAGCTTCCCATGAATAGGGAAATGCATATTACAATATAAAAATTAATTATTTAAAGTACCTAGAATCTTAGGACATTTTAAAAGCATCGGTTCATCATTGTCAATCAACAACGACATCTACATAGCTCTAATGTTAGAAACATAGGTAGCTCTAGGAAATGATGGTGAATTATCACCAATACTTGCACTATGATCTATCTCTGGCATAGCAGATGGTGCATCTCCTACCACACAAAAAAAACACACTATGTGATGCACCCAAGATAAAAGTACAAATTATCAACTCATAATTAACACAAAACCAAATATAGCAAAACAAGGATTTACCAGATGGACATCCCCTTGTTGCCAACATTACAGTTAGCAATCTTGTATGGATGTTCGTTGACCTCCTAGGAGTCTCTTGCACTTGATGACCTAAACAATACATCGTTAGCAAAGACATTCTGAAATAATAAAACTAAGAGTTAACTTAAGAATTTTTTGAATGTTTGAAATAAAAAATTCCTTGTAACTTGTCAACTAAAAGATTATTTTACCAGTGGCAGTTGGAGCTCTACTACTACCACCCTCACTATGTTGTCATTGAGTAGGTTCTGGATTAGTTGCCAAAAAATCCTATAACAAGAACACATATTACATATTTTACTTCACAACATAAAATATTATAAAATATAAATCTTTATTGAACTTTTGTTATAACTAAAGATTCATTACTACTTACTTCATAATGACAAGCTTACACTCTCAAATCAAATAGCCTCTTCATCATATGCTCGAATGGAATATTTGCTTCATCCAAAGTCCTCATTATTTCTAAATTAATTCTTTTTTTTTTTGCTTCAACATTATTGTTACATTGGGAGTTTCTGCAATATCATCATTAGAAGGGGTAGCTAGTGGCTTTGTAGTTACTATAGTTGCTTTTCCCTTATCCTAAACATCAGATTGTGAGAGGAATATCAGTAAAACTATCATAAAAACTCAAAAATCATAAATAAAATAATGTAATAATATAACATTTTTTAACTATCTAATTTGTACAATTTTAATAAGCTTTACCCTTGTTGAAGAATGGGTGGGAGTAGCATCCTCATGGCCTCTATCATCTGTTGAATCCATATCATTCTATCACAAAGATTAAACATAAAAACTTCAGCTAACTAAAAGCAATAGACACCAAAAGAAAACTTATTAACAAAAATTGTATATAGTACTTACAACCCTCATGATATTAACTTTATTTTTATCTATGCAATTTAAATGGTAATCTATTAGCAGTTCTTCCCCTGTACTTATTGATTTTATTGCACAAACAAAAATTCCATTCCCCTCACGTGCCTCAAATATGCAATTGGGTTTCTTACTAGTTGAGGGAGGTCGCGTACTATTTATAAAACCCACAATATTACTTGTTGCTTTTGGTCTCCCATCAATGTACATAGAAAATCTTTTACTTTGATCATTTTCTTTCTATTGTATATAATTAGCTGATAGTGCATACCTATGCATACTTTTTTTATATCAAACAATCTGCATCCAATCACTGTAATTGTAACATGGACCGACATACTTGAACAATTTGACAACTTTGTTGTAACATACCTTTATCCCATCCATGGAAAATAAGCCCAAACCATGTAATGAGGATGGAGCAATGTGATATATCCTCTCATTAACACAAAAATCTATGTTAGTTGGAGGTAGCTCATTAGGTACCCATTCTTTCTCAATGTGTGTGTGCACCGAAAGGGCACCTTGATGTCGCCTTTGGTCTCATCATCATAAGAACATGACCCCCCATTAGCAAAGAAAAATTGCATTTTTTATCAAATTTTTTTCTAATCTTTTGACCTCTAGTTGATCTCCCTATTTTAGTCATACTACATGTAGAGCTTTCATCTACCATTTCCTCATTTCCCTCATTCGATGTAGATAGATCTAACAAGTACCTATTTGGTGGCACATATAATCCATCAAATAGAAATTTAATAATATTTAAATAATATTTATATATAATAATCAAGTCATGACTCATACGTGCAATTCTTCCTTGTCTATATGTGAGAGATATAAAATGTAGTACGTTGAAAGTGATTATACAATTATATTTCTATACGGACCTTCTTTGTCTATATATACATTATATGATTACATAACATGTCTATTTATAACATATGTGGTCAATGATAAACAAGAATAATATAAGAAAATTATGTTTATTTATTGACTTATTCTTGTTGATCCATGTCACTGTGCACGATCCTGGCCAAAGGGGTGACGATGTCTGTAATCAATTGACTATTTGCAAAACGGGTGATAATCAAACACAATATAAACAATGGTAATTATAAATAACATATGTTATAATCATTATAATTGAACACAATAAATATGTAATCGTATTTCTTGCACATGTTAATCATTTATCTTAAGTTAGCTAAAAATTACATGATACGCATATGCTACAAATAACTTAGAAGACAACATGAACAATATGCAACATCATAAACATGAAAACATTTACTTTATATATGGAAAGCAAGATTGTCAACAGAAGGGGTGACGATGTCTATAGTCAATTGACTATTTGCAAAAAGGGTGATAATCAGACACAATATAAACAATGATAATTATAAATAACATATGTTGTAATCATTAGAATTGAACACAATAAATATGTAATCATATTTCTTGCATATGTTAATCATTTATCTTAAGTTAACTAAGAATTACATGATACGCGTATGCTACAAATAACTTAGAAGACAACATGAACAATATGCAACATCATAAACGTTAACAAATTTACCTTATATATGGAATGCAAGATCGTCAACAGAAGGGGTGATGATTTCTATAGTTTTTTGTTATCTTCTTTTTCATCATCCTCATCATCATCATCATCATCATCATCATCATTGCCATCATCATCGCCATCATCACCATCATCATCGCCATCATTATTGCCATCATCACCATCATCATCACCATCATCACCATCACCATCATCATCATCATCATCACCATCATCATCATCATCATCACCATCATCGTCATCACCATCATCTTGATCTTCATCATCTGCTTCTTCGTCATCTTCAATATCTTCTTCTTCCATAACATTATACTTTATCGGCCTTCCTCTTGGATCATGTCCAACAAAAAATGACTAACCCTATTTATGTGGAACCTCTGAGTAAAACACTTGCTCACATTGGCTTGGAAGAACATAGGGCTCATCTCTAACTGGCTCAAACAACCTTGTATTATTCATTGTTAATCCATTATCATGTTGAATAACCATTCTATTTGGATCATTTTGATTTAGTCATAACATGTACCATTTGACGATAAATAGAACTACTTTGAAGGAGTTAAAGTCACACTCAATTATATCATCCAAGATGCCATAGTATTAATTTTGACATTGTTGAGGATGTATGTTGTTTCTAGATGATATATTTGTGGCCATGATAGTACATAGCTTTGTAGTGCTTGACCTAAAATTTTTGAAGTGTGTGTAAATTATTTGCATTGTGAGTTGATACAAAACATACGTCAACTTATGATCATTAATAAATTTCTACATACCTCTCCACCTCTTAATCCCTTTACTAGATCAACTACCGTCAATGTAACATTGGAATCTCCATTACGATGAGCTTCTATAACCAATGAAGCAACACCTTCCCATGTTAATGAGCAACCATTTTTTTGACATCGCTCAATCCATATCATCATCCAATCAGGATTGTTTGCAATATAAAAATGTATTGCATCCCACTCTCAACCACCTGTATCAAAAAAAATACACCAATTATAAATAACTTATATTGAAGATTTATAAGAATTAATTAACTAAAATATCATCTTAGATTTACCTCTCACTTTCCTTGTTCTACCTTTTCTTATCAAGTACTCCCCTTCGAATTTGTTAATTGAGTTGGGATCCCAAATACGATCTACATGAATTTTTGCTGCAAACTTAGGAAGATATTCACTAATGTACACAATGGTCTAGTATAGATATTCACTAATTTACACTATGGTCTGGTATACCATATATCCCTCCACCATAGAACCCTCAAGATGTTCTCTCTATCGAACCAAGGCTTTCAAAAATTTCAAGTTCCTCTCAACCATCCATATTGACCTAGTTGGTATAGGTCCACACAATTCAATGTCCTCAACTTGATGTATGAGGTAGTGTTTTTGTGCATTGAAAAAACTTGGAGGTAGACACTTTTTCATTTCACACATAAGAAGAGGAATTTTACTCTTCCAATATTTTATATCTTCTTTATTGATTTGTTTAGATGACAACCACCTCATGTATTTTCCAAAATCATATATAACATGTTTGACATTGTTGGCAAAGTGGTGTGGGAGAGATAGAGGTAGAATGTAATGCAATATTTGTAAAATGATCTTGTTAATATTTTATAAAAGAATGCAATTAAAACTACATGTAGTATACAAATATATAGTGAATACAAAATAACTAAAATTACCTTAATAAATGTATGTCAATCGTGTCTTTTCAACCTTAGCCCAAGCTCACTTTTCTTTGATATGAGATTGTTTATGTTCGTAGCAAATCTTATGGGAAATCACATTTTTTTAATGACTTCTTTTATGGCATTTCTTTGCTACTCTGGCAATAAGCAACTAAGGGCACTTGTATCAATCTAATCTCCATTTTTATTTGATCGAATGCCATTTTTCATTGCATGGTTGGATTCTTCAATGTTATTGCAAGTTTTGACAATTTGGTCTTTTTCATGCCTTCCATCCAAGATTTTCCATAATGTCTCTGTTAGATTCTTTCCAATATGCATAGGATCAAACAAATGCACAATTGGGAGCTGCTAGTAGTACAACAACCTAGTAAATTGTGTAGGATAAATTTTTAGTCCTTTTGGAAGTTGGTCATTGATGCCTTGACAACCTTCACAAGCATCAATTACATCATCAATAAACAAAACACAATATCAAAATATAAATTTGAAACAAAAACCATCAGATGGAATGACATTACCTCAACTATTTATTTTATTGTATGCCAACTTCCATAGATGAGGTGTCATTCTCTATGGCTTTGATGTAGTCTCTTCTTTCCTATTGAAAAGATGTTTCTCGATAATTTGGTACTTATGATTTCTATGTAGAAAGTGTCCATTCTCATCGAACACTTGCTTTCTTAAACTTTTTGAATGATGAGATTTCATCCTTCGACCACAAACTAGACATGCAAATTTTCCTTTTGTTTGAAGACCTACAAGATAATGTATAATTGGATTAAATGTGTTAACTTTGTGTTGTCACTATAACATACCAAAAAAGAGGTGTTAAGAAGAGAACATACAACAAAAATGTGTTAGCCCAAGGGCATCATGTATTGTCCATACAAGCATTGTATGAAATTGAAATTGTCTTTGTTCTATTATTCTACAGATGTCATACATAGTAACCCCATTCCATAATACCATCAACTCGTCAATAAGGGGTTCAATACATACATTGATATTTTGAACTTGGTACTTACCTAGTTGAATGAACAAAAACATTACATAATTATTATGACCATTTTGATGGATTAGTAATAATAAATTAATTTAGATCGCCATTAAATCAAAAGATACTTGGAACAATCAGTGTCAACATTATGTGCTCTCTCTTTATGGACAACCAAGGAGGTATGTTATTATTGATAACAAAAACAAGCCGCACCGAGTAAGTAGATCTCATCTCTCCAAAAGGATTGACACCATCTGCTACCAATGAAAGCTTGAGATTATGAGGTTCTTCTTTAAAGTTCGGTCATTTTTTCTCTATTTCCTTAAATTCTAAACCATCTGTAGGCATTTGCATAATGTCCTAAATAATCATTGTAGACGTGGAATAATGTGAATATGATGAAGAACCTTGCAAAGCACCTTTTTTGTTAATAAATTTAATTGATATCTACTAGTATGACAAATAGGGCATTTTGTTGCAAATTCATCCAATTTATGATATATTATATGATCGTTCAGACATGCATGTATTGTTTAATACTCCATTCCAATATCTTTCATGATGGCAGATAATTCTCAGTACGAGCGAGGTAGAATGTTTGATGGTGGTAACAAACTCTCACCTATCAACTTACAACCAAAAATAGAATTTGTTAATTTCAAGAATATTCATTGCTACACAAACCCAACGTTAATTGTAAGGGAAGTACGAGTAAAATAATGAAAGAAGATGACATACCTTAACATACATGTCATTGCTACTCTGGATAAACCATTCATAACCTTCAAGTTCACCAACAATGATACAATGGCAAGAAGAGTTGTTTCGGAGCCTTCATATAGGGACTCATGTGCCTTCTCAAGTATAGGTACATCAAGCTCTATGTTGACACAATCATCATCATCTTGATCATTGTGATCATCTCGATCATCGTGATCTTCATCATCATGGTCTTCTTCCATGGTATCATTACCTTCTACCTCAACATTCACACCTCCATGTTCCCTCATTTGGAAATCTGTACTCTCTGAATTGTCATAGTCCATAACATGAAACTTAGGGACATTGACCTATATGAAAATGATGACCTTATATTAGCCATGACCATGGTGTCATCATCAAATCATGTCTTATGTAATTTGTAAATTATTAAAATACATACCAATGGACGATATTCGTTTCCCCCTTCAATGTGACCATGTTGCCTACAATGTTCCTCAACTATTTTGATTAGATATCTTCGAGTCTTTTAGCCCTTACAATTTTTGCAAGGACAATAACACTTTCCATCACCTTTTCTTTTTAAGTTAGACCACAGTTTAGCAATTGTCTCCCTATTTTTTTGTGCGTTGATATCGTCAGACATGGTCTTTCTTGAATGGAATGACTCATTGGCAGAAGAAGGATGATTTGTTTGCAACCTACAAATGGATTAGTAAGAGAAAGACACATATAGAAATGAATACTAAAGTGAGACAGATAGAAAGAGGTATAGATAGAGAAATAGATTGATAAAGAGATAAAGAAATATAAAAAATGAAAAGAAACAAATACTTAGTTGACCTTCCATAACTCTACCTCTACATATTGCACTTGCTATATACAAGCACTTCCTAAGAAAGTGATGGGAACACAACCCATGCACAGAATGGACACAACAAGAAAAGGGAAATTGTATTAACTGTGAAAATAAGCTAGTACATTCAGTACAGAGAAAATAGACTTCAAAACATGCCCTAAGGGCTTACAATAACATAAATCTGAAGATAATTTCCCCTTTCAGTACATCCTCTCAAACTTCACTTTCAACTGCATTTTACAATGCCAGAAATGTCCTTAAATAGACCCCAGAGGGTTAAGGACTAGGAATACATTCTAGAAAGTGCTAGTAGGCATCCACCGACCAAATAGAAGTCTCCAGAAGCTGCGTTAGAAGTCGACGCAAATTTAGAAGAATCCAAAAATGGTAACCAAACTTTCGGGAGGCATAACTTTTGAACCGTAGCTCCGATTGACGAACCATTTACATTTTTGGAAAGCTCTTGAAGCGCTCTATAGCCCTGTGGACTAGCTCCACTCGTCCCCCATTTTTCAGCCCTTTTCAAGGTCATGTAATGCCCCTAACCTGATTTTGAAGCATTCTTAGCAGGTCTCCAAAACTCGAAAAATTGTGATAACTTTCAAACCGTGGGGCCTTTTGACCTGATTCTTTTTCTGGAATGTTCTAAATTACAATTACATTCATCTGGCCAATTTACACCTCCTAGTTCACAAAAATTATGGCTCAATTACATACTCCTATTTTTTTTGCATTTACATGTATACCAAGGTGTTCAAATACTCTATCCTTGAACACTGATAGTGGAACTATGAGAGTTGGAACCTTTATTTGACTCAAATAGGTATCCAAAAATGAAAATGCATGAAACAAAAACTAAGTGTAAGTACATTTTTTTGGGTGACACAGGATTGCCCTTATACCTCTGGATGCCTTTGCATTAGACACCTAGGGTAGATTGAAAAGTGACCCTATCACTTTATGAATGGTAGAGGAAATCCCAAATGGGAAACCTCAGCTGCTAAAATCCAAGTTGAGTCCTCGATCTGTCATCCTTTCCACTTGACCAAGTACTCTTCATACTGCCTATTTCTGGTACTTCTACCCACATGATGATCTAGAATGTCTTCTATCTCCTCCTTCTTAGAAGCAGGAATTGGACATTGCTCTAACACTAGCTCCTCATCTGCACCATCATCATGATACTCTGTTAAGTCTACAATGTTGAAGATAGGAGAAATGTGAACACCATCTAGCAGCTCCACCTCATATGCATTTCCTAAGTCATGTTTCTTCAGAATTTTGTAGGGGCCAAATTTCTTCATTTTCAGCTTGTTGTAAGTACCAGCTGGAAATCTTTCTTTTCATAAATGCACCATGACTAGATCCCCTACTTGAATTTTCTTATGTCTTCTCCTTTGATCAGCCCTAGCTTTAGACTCTTGATTCATCTTGGTAATGTGTGCTTGAACCTCCTCATGTAGACGCTTGATATGTTCAGCAAATTCTTCAGCTTCAACACTTGTCCTTTCCCCTTGCTTTATCTTCCTCAATTCTGGTACAGCCCTTGGGCTACTTCCATATACAATTTGGAATGGTGATTTTTCAGTAATCCTATTTATAGAGTTATTGTAAGCAAACTCTGCTTGTGGTAGAATCAAATCCCATCCCTTGGGCTTATCCCCAACTAAACATCTCAACAAATTACCTAGACTTCTATTTACCACTTTTTTTTGGCCGTCAATTGTGGGTGATGCATGGAACTGAATTTCAAGTCTATTCTCAACTTCTTCCACAATGTCCTCTAGAAATACCCCACAAATTTAGTATCTCTGTCAGAAACTATACTCCTTGGAAGACCATGTAGTCTTACCACCTCTCTGAAAAAGTCTGCAATATGGACAGCATCATGAGTCTTGTGGCATGGAATGAAATGTGCCATTTTGGAGAACCTATCAACCACCACAAATACTGAGTCATTACCCCTTTATGTCCTTGGCAATCTGAGAAAAAAATCCATACTTATGTCCTCCAATGGCCTTGATGGAATAGGCAATGGCTAATATAGTCCAGTATTGTGACTAAATCCCTTGGCAACTTGACAAACCTGGCAACTCTGTACAAACTTCTTCACATATTGTGAAATCTAAGGCCAAAAATAATGTTCTCTAAGAATGGAAATGGTCTTATCTTGACCAAAATGTCCTACCATCCCTCCGTTGTGTTTCTCCTTAATCAATTTTTCCCTCATGGAACTCCTTGGAATGCACAATTGACTACCCTTGAACAACATGCCATCCTAAATCAAATAGTCTAACCACTTGGTTCTATCTATAGCAACGGGCTCTTTACAAGCTTTCCATGCTTCAGAAAAATTAGGATCCTTAGGGTACAAATTCTTGAGTTCATCAAACCCAACTACTTCAACCTGCATTACTGTAAGCAACAACTTCTCCTTCTTAGTGCATCTGCAACCCTGTTAGATTTTCCACTTCTATGTTTCAACACAAATGTATAGCTCTGCAAGAACTCTACCCACTTCATATGCCTCTGATTCAATTTACCTTGGCTATTTAGGTATTGTAATGCCTGATGATCAGTATACAAAACAAATTCCTTTGGCAACAAATAATGCCTCCATTTCATTAAGGCCTGAACTATTGCATAGAACTCTTGATCATAAACAGAATACTTCTTCTTTGCATCATTCAATTTTTCACTAAAATATGCAATAGGCTTACCTTCTTGGCTCAATACAGCCCCAATAGTGCTACCACTAGCATCACAATCCACCTGGAACACCTTTATAAAATTTGGAAGTGCCAACATGGGTTGTTCTGTTACCTTCTTCTTTAGCAATTCAAAACTTCTCGCAGTTGTTGTAGTCCATTTGAACTCTTTTCTATCCCCTCTTATTGTGTCAGTTAGGGGTGCACATATGCCACTAAAATTCTTAATAAACTTCCTATAAAAACTAACCAGACCATGAAATGATCTTACCTCAGTAGCAGACCTTGGAGTAGGTCATTCCAAGATGGCTTTTACCTTCTCTAGATCCATTTTGAGACCTTCAGGTGATATAACAAACAACAAATAGACTAACTCCCTTTTTGCAAAGATACACTTCTTCAAACTAATTAACAGTTTCTCTTCCCTTAACCTTTCAAGGATGCTATGAATATGCAATAAATGTTCTTCCAAAGTCTTGCTGAAAATTAAAATATCATCCAAATAGATAATAAAAAATTTTCCCAAGAACTTCTTAAGTACCTCATTCATAAGCCGCATGAAGGTGCTTGGGGCGTTTGTCAATCCAAAGGGCATGACTAACCACTCATAAAGACCCTCCTTGGTCTTAAAGGCCATTTTCCACTCATCTCCTTCTTGAATCTGTATCTGGTGATAACCACTCTTGAGATCTGTCTTTGTGAAGTACTGAGCTCCACTCAAGCAGTTCATAAGATCATCCATTCTTGGCAAAGGAAATCGGTACTTGATGGTTATCCTATTTATAGCTCGAGAGTCTATACACATCCTCCACTCTCCATCCTTCTTTGGTGCCAATACTGGTGGTACTGCACATGGATTTAGGCTCTCCTAAATCAAGCCCTTCCTTAACAGCTCCTGAACCTATCTGTTTAGCTCCTCTGTTTCAGTAGGAGTCATCCTATGAGCAGGCTTGTTAGGCAAACTTGCTCCTGGAATTAGATCTATCTGATGACTGATTTTCCTTACTGGTGGCAATCCTTTTGGAACATTATTAGAGATAATATCTCCAAATTCACCTAGTAAATCTAAAACTTCAAGTGGTATTTCACTACTAACCTCTTTATCTTTCCTAAGAATCAAAGCATAGCACATACGTTGATGCTTCATTCCATCTAAAAACTTCCTTCCATCAACAAGAAAAATCCTAGCACTGCTACATACCTTTTCACCTTCCTGTTTCATGGGCTTCAGTTTGTGGCAAATTCCATCCTTAGTTAGAGAGTATGTGTTTGCATGACCATCATGTACTGCATGTCTATCAAACTACCATGGTCTACCCAACAATAGATGGCAAACATCCATCGAAATAACATCACAGAGAACTTCATCATGGTAACTCTCAATTTTGAATTTCACTAAACATTGTTCACTTACCAGGACCTTATGATCATCTTTTACCCAAGCAATCTAATAGGGCTGAGGATGTTTCTCCCTCTTGAGCTTCACCTTAGAGACCATCTCCTCTGACACCAAGTTGTCAGTGCTACCACCATCAATGATCACATCGCAACATTTTTCCTCACATTTGCACCTGGTACGAAACAAACTCCTCCTTTATCCTAGTTCAATCTCACCACTTAATAGGACCCTTTCATTTACCAAGGTCTCTCCTCTTTCTGCATCC
Organism: Cupressus sempervirens; assembly: GCA_028749045.1. Taxonomy (NCBI): domain Eukaryota; kingdom Viridiplantae; phylum Streptophyta; class Pinopsida; order Cupressales; family Cupressaceae; genus Cupressus; species Cupressus sempervirens. The sequence continues at coordinate 173,943,645 of CM053784.1, forward strand.
TCTGAATGTGATGACTGTACATTCTCATCCACATGAGCAACCCTAGCTTGACCCTCAGCTCTCCTATCTATCCTTCCTTGTCATTGAGGGCATTCAAAGGCACGATGACCTTCTTCATTGCAATGGAAATAGGTACTATGGAAGCCTCCTCTTCCTTGTCCACATCCTCTACTTCTTCCTCTCTGATTTCCAAAGTCTTGATCACGGGAGCAGTTGAAACCCTCATTCCTCTGGTTCCTGCTAGTACCCACATCTTCATTTTTCTTTTGGGTTTCATTTCAACCTCCAGATGACCTATTGCTTCTCCTTCCTCCTTGACCATGCCCTCTTTGTCTCCCTTCAAATCTCTTATTCATCTTCTCTTCAACTCGTAGGGCAAAGTGGTATGCCTCTTCAACGCTGGTCATTCTTACTAGACTTAATTCCTCCTGAATGCTAGGTCGCAACCCACTGATATAACAAGAAACCTTCTCCCTATTTGCTTCAACATGCCCTGCTCTAAAAAAAAGTCGATAAAAATCCTCTATATATTCTTGGATTGATCTTCCTGCTTGCTTTAGCCCATGCATCTTCTTAAACAAATCAAGCTCGTAGTCCACAGGAATGAACTGCTTCTTTAATTTGTCCACAATGTGATCCCACCTTGTGATCTTCTCCTTTCCTCTTCTATTTCTTTCCAATTGAACCTCTTGCCACCAAATTTTGACATGGCCTTTCAGTTTGGCCTTTGCAAAATTAACCCTATCTAGGTCCCTAATATCCTCATACTCAAAGTATTCTTCCAGTTCATTGATCTAGTCGATCAACTCATCTAGTTTCAGATTTCCTAAAAATACACCCACATCAATTGTAGGTCTTTTCCCAAATTCAGTAATGGCCCTAAAAAGCCTTTCCTCTACCTGATTCAAAACTTCCCCGTTAAATTCCCCTTCTAGTCCAATTGCTTCTTCTTCATTTTCATCCTCACTATTGTCACCTGCGGCAACATTTGTTCCTCTACGGAGCTCCTCCTTCAATGCTTGTACCTACCTTTGGAGGGCTCTAACCTCCTTAGGATTAATAGCTCTGACCCTTCCACCACGTTCTCTTTGTGGAGGCATCTTCTTAACTCAAACCTACAACCACACAGTCCTGGTGCAAACTACCTCACAGTCGGCACTCTGTCTACACACTCAAGAAAACTAGCTCTGATACCACTTGATGGGAACACAACCCACGCACAGAATGGACACAATAGGAAAAGGGAAATTGTATTAATTGTGAAAATAAGCTAGTACATTCAGTTTAGAGAAAATAGTCTTCAAAACATGCCCTAAGGGATTACAATAACATAAATCTGGAGATAATTTCTCGTTTCAGTACCTCCTCTCAAACTCCACTCCGAACTGCCTTTTACAATGCCAGAAATGTCCTTAAATAGACCCCAGAGGGTTAAGGACTAGGAGTACATTCTAGAAAGTGCTAGTAGGCATCTACTGACCAAATAGAAGGCTCTAGAAGCTACGTTAGAAGTCAACCCAAATCTATAAGAATCCAAAAATGGTAATCGAACTTTCGGGAGGCATAACTTTTGAACCGTAGCTTTGATTGACGAACCGTTTACATTTTTGAAAAGCTCTCAAAGCGCTCTATAGCCCTATGGACCAGCTTTTCTTGTCCCCCATTTTTTAGCCCTTTTTCAGGTCATTTAAAGTGCCTAACCTAACTTTGAAGCATTCTTAGGAGGTCTCCAAAACTGAAAAAACTGCGATAACTTTCAAACCGTGGGGCCTTTTTTGGAATGTTCTAAATTACAATTGCATTCATCTGGCCAATTTACACCTCATAGTTCACCAAAATGATGGCTCAATTACATACTCCTATTTTTTTGGCATTTACATGTATCCCAAGGTGTTCAAATACTCTATCCTTGAACACTGATAATGGAACTGTGAGAGTTGGAACCTTTATTTGACCCAAATGGGTATCCAGAAATGAAAACACGTGAAACAAAAACTAAGTATAAGTACATTTTTTTGGGTGACACAAGATTGCCCTTATACCTCTAGATGCTCCTGCATCAAAAAGTGGGCAACAGAAACCAAGAAGGGAATAGGAGAGTCCATTTGGCTCAAGAGGAAGATCAAAAAAGTGACCAAGGGGCAAGAGGAAATGCTAATCCAAAGAGAGGAGAGTCTCTAATGTTCAATAGAACCCTACTAAAGACTATCATAAAGCAAGAACCTCCCCAAAGAAAGACATTATTCAGAACTTGCTACAAGGTAAGAGGTAAGGTCTACAAAGTTATTGTAGATTTTAGTTCAATTGGTAATATAGCCTCAGTAGAAATGGTAGAGAAGCTTGGATTGAAGAAGTTTCCTCGTCCTAACACTTATAAGGTTTCATGGCTAAATAAGGAGCAACAGGTCATAGCAAATGAACAAGTTCATGTTCAATTTCAAATAGGGGAGTACAAAGACAAGATTGTTTATGATGTTGCAAAAATGGATGCTTGTCACCTATTGTTAGGTAAGCCTTGGCAATTTGATGTCAATTCTAAGCATGATGGAAGGAGCAATGTTTACATCATCTCTAAAAATGGGAAGGAATACACCATGAGACCATTGCTAGAAGATAGGAAGGAGATCCAACATGCATCTAGTGTGATGATGGTTGGAGAGAAGGAGTTTTGGAAGACCCTCAAGGTGAAAAACACCCCTTGCTTTGCCATAGTAGTAAAGCCAAAACTTGGAGAAAAAGGAAAGGAGTTAGGTCTATGAACCAAGTAGGAGTTAAGACATATTTCATTGTCTTACCAAACTAATAAACCTCCAGGGTGAACTAGAAGGGAATTCAAGCCCTACAACTCTATGCCCTTAGCAATCTAGATAGTTTAGCTCGGGGGCGCCCATTTCTTTATAGACAAATGCAAAGGTGGTCCAAGAACAAAGGATTGTCCAGCTAAGAAACTTGCCTACATGTTGGAGTGGGGTCAGCCCAAGATATTTTGGAATCTTTAAGAACCTAGTAAAGGGTGTTTAGAAAGGTGAAAATAAACAAGTATCTTTTCAACTACAAAGGGTGAATCAAGAGCATTATAAATAATAAAGAAGAAATTTAAATCCATACAGCTTCACCTCTATTTACAATTTGACCTTTATGCATTGTGAAATATGGCAATATACAAAATTTCCAGTCACATTTCCACTTTAAAAAGAACACCAAATATGCCTTTGGTACAATATCTTCTTCAAATTCTTTAGAACTGCAAGCTCCTATACAAAAAAAAGATGAGATGTACTAATTAATTTTTGATGGGAAATATTTAAACAAATCAACTATCAAGAACAAAATTTATGAAATTTAGTTGCTTTATTATGTACTAAAGACTTGGCTTAACCATGGAGTACCTCATCAAAAGACTCCTCCTCACTTGATTCTTCTTTACCATTTTTTAAAGCTACAACTGACCTATTCTTCACTACAACTAAGTTATTCTTTCCCAAAGCACTTGGTCTTTTATGTTTTTCCTATAATGCACTTTGAATAATATTAAACACAAATTTCTTATCTCTCTTTCAAAAATTACAAAATAAATTTATAAAATGAAAAATGTCATGATAGTATAGCAATATTCAAAGATAAAAAATAAATATCTATTAATGTTATGCTAGAAAAGTACAATGAATTCCTTCATCATTTAGAGAACACCAATTTTTTTGTTTTATTTTCAATTTGAAATAAGACATTTCAATTAACCATTTTTTCACTATTGAAAATCAAAATTCCATAAGCTTGTGATTCCACTGAAACATGATTATGTTCTATAGATAATTATCCACAACAAAATGACTAACCTCCTCAAAAGAAGAATCCTCATGCTAGAATCTTTTTCTAGTAGCTTCTTTGCAATGGCAAGATTTTTTCTTACAGGATGCTTGACCTTTATCTATTGAGCATTAACACAAAAATGAGTACCATAAAGTCAAAACATATGTTATATTATCAATATGATCCCAGAAAGCAACAAAATAACTGGCATTCTTCAAATCTGGTATTTTTTTCAACATAAATAGTTATATCTGTTATTGAAACCAAACTCAACCCTTTAGGAGTGATCATGACTTTCCAAGTCATCAAAGGTTAATTAGTATCTGCTTACCATTATGACAAGTTCACAACTATAAACTTCTGACAACATTCCATACATTTTATTGGCCCTAATTCATAGTTGTCAAATTATTTTTGTAAAAAGAGAAGCAGTCAATCTATTCAGCAAGAGAATAGAGTTAACTAATTTACTTCATTTCTTTACATTATTTATAAATATAGTAACTTCCAAATATATATGAGATTGTTAATTTCTTAAGCTTTAATTTTGTGTCTTTATGTGAACTCTACTTTGCAGATTCTCAAGTATGATAATAAAAGCATTCAAATTTGATATGTGCTTCAATCTTTTAGTGAAGCTTTTAATACTTACCTCATAGTTACTGGAGGCTTTGGAGGTCTTTAAGCTCCCATTTCTATCTTTTGCTAGTTTAAACCTTACAAATATAGTGCAAATGTCATCTGAATTATCAAATTCCTATTAAAATGGAGTTCAATTTATTATGATATAAGGTAGTCGACTTCATGTGAAAAATGCATCTATGATGAAAATAAAATACTTAAGAAGAATTTATTACAAGCATTAATATAAGAAAGACAATAAACTTATAAAGTATAAATCTCATTTCAAGTACAAATTATACTTACTAAATAGTGCAGAGACAATTCTTTTATAAATTGGGCTTTACACAGAGCAAGCTTTTGAATAAAAGAAATCACTTCATATATAGGCTTAAGGATTGAGGTTTGTGTGAATTATTGGTGCAGGGGAACCAAAGTCATTCTATGAAGACACACAAACACACCATGAAGATCAGGGGAGTGAGTAGGACAAGGAGATATCCAAGCAATTCAAATAGATAGGAATTAAAAGTTATAATGGTTTTCATGAACAAACAATGTAATCAAATGTGTTTATTTTGTAATGTCCTCAAAGGACTAAAAGTCATTTGTAATGTCCTTAAAGGACCAAGAGTTTGTTTGTATTGGATTAATGTTGTCCAAACCTAAGTCATGTTTACAAGAAGTTTAGGTTGAGCATGAGATAGGTCTAGGACCTTAAGGAACATTTAGATAAGGGTTGATTATTCAAATAAAGCTATTTTTGACATTTGAAATTCAAATATTCAAAACAAACAACAACTATTTAGAAATTTGGAGGGAAAGAGTGGTTTACTAGTTTTTAGCCTTAAAAAAAGTTGGTCAATATAGTTATAGGTTATTTTATTTTATCAAGAGAAATGTATTATGTAGGCAGAGAAGCTTGGGAAATGCACAGACTAATAAAAGACAATAATAGAGCATATCTTTTTTCTGCAAAACCAGCACTGGATCTCTACAAATTAATGTGATTGTCCATTTTGGGAAAGAGGAAGATGTATTAGAAGTTTATTTTCATTCTTTGCTTACCCTGAATGTATTTGATATACTCTGTGCTGAGAGTTTAGACGTTTTCTATGACTCATACTCTTCGTTTTTGGCGTATCTCTGCAATAGTCCTAGTTTCCTTTAAGATGCAACCATCCCATGAAATCTAAAGGGCCCTGACTTCATGGGATGTGCCAATCTAACATCTATAATAGCCTTCTAAATTTTATATGCAGATAGGAGTTTAGATGTTGATTGTTCTCCATGGAACAGTGATGAGAAACCAGTTAATTGATAGGTACAGTATAACAGTGAGCATTTGGCTTGAATGAGAGGGGTTTCTAAGTATTTGGATCATCTTATGTTGCTCCATCTATGGTGAATCAACAATATTTTATACTAGGAAGTGAGTAGAAACAAGACATTGAAGAAACGCCAAGGAATAAGGGTTTGAAGCCTCAAATTGGAGGTTTCGGGGTTGCAGAGTCTTTGAGGCTAATTGCTCATAGAGTTATTCATTTTTTGTCATTTCATTAATCTCTTGATGATTTGGAGTGATAAGGATACAAATAGAGTGTAGTTGCTTTGTAAGCTCATGGTTTTTAAGTCATTTTGAAAGTCACCATGTTGGAACAATCAGACCTGAACCAGAGGAGTGTCTGGTAGGGTTGGAATATGTTTTAGTACTTCAAAAAGGGTGTCCATAAATGCTATTACCTTGTCAAGTGATGTGGGAAAATGTCAAGTTATTTAGCCTTTTATGCTACTGCAAGGTTGCTAGTTTTGCACCATCAATTATGTACAAATAAATATAAGCCTGAGATTTAATATAAAATATATACAAAAGCTAATATAACTCATATTAATTTAATAAATATACTTACCCATTAGTGATATATTCCACACTCTAGATCATTCCATGGAAATCATACTTCATAGGCAATATTAATATGGACTTCCATTTAAGCTATGTTAAATATTTGATAAATGACTTGGCATTAGTAATGCCTACCCAAAAATGGTGAAATTCTAAAATTCAATCATAGGCCTACCCCTGCTAGCCATATGGAGGGGAAAATGGAGGAAAGCATTAAATCACTTTAAATGAAAAAGGAAGTGGAAATGTTTTGAATTGTTTTTATAAAATTCATATATGTATTTCTTTACTTCCCTCTTCTAGTTCCCAAGGACTAAAGCCAAAATGTGTGTAGGGTCCTAAATGTAATCTGTTAATAGAGATCAGAATTTAGATCTATAATATATATCCCTTATGTGCAAAGTGGTTGAAAAAATTCTTAGGCTAAGGAATTGGAAAACTTAATTTAGAATTCAAAGAAATATTACAAGAATCCATATGAATTATGCTATGGACATACTCCTAGTGTTAAGCATTCCAATTTTTTTGGTAGAAGATGTTATATCAAGGGAGTTGAATTCACATGTAAATTTGATCCTAAGAGTGATGAAGGCATTTTCTTAGGATAATCCACTAAGAATAAGGTGTAAAAATGTCTCAATAAAAGAACCAACATGATGATAGACAATGCAAGTGTGAAGGTTGATGAATAACCAGAGAAATCGGATAAGCCTGATGAATCTAGTAACCAAGAACTTGATTATGTTTGAGAGATAGTTTATATTTAATTGAAGATGTAGGAAACTCCCAATTTAAGTGGGAAATTCCATGGTATGTGTAGCTAAATCATGTGATGAATTAGATCATTGGAGATAAAAATGCAATACAAACTAGAAGGGAAATCAACGAGAGTACTTGTTTGATTTTTTAATTTGAGCCTAGAACATTTTATAAAGTATCAAAGAGTGACCAATGGATTAAGGATATGGAGGAAGAACTTGACTAGACTTAGAAGAATGATACATGGACATTAGTTCCTGAACCAACAAACAAGAATGTGATTAGCACAAAGTGGGTTTCTAGAAACACATTAAAAAACATTGGTGATGCAATCAAGAACAAAGAAAGATTAGCATGCAAAATTTATTCACAAGGTCTAGACTATTGAAAGAATTTTGCAACAATTGCAATACTTGAAGGAGTGAGAATGCCAGACACTCTCATAAATAATCTTGAAGAGTATACCAAAAGTTAGAAATTACTTTAGCAAGTGAGCTTTAAGTAATATATGAGATCTAAAATCACTTGTAACATCAAACAACCACTTTGATATGGCTTAGAGAACCTAAAAATCCAAACATTATAGGGAAGCATCCAGCACAAACAAAGTATTTTTCAAATACTTCGCATGGATGATAATTTCACAAACTTTGAGACAAATAAAGCTCACTTAACCTTGAACAAAACTAATATTTGTTCTTCAAAAGTAATGAAGATAGTAGAATACCCAAAAAACTTAACTTAGATTTGGTTGAATTTAACATGAAGGTTCTAAATACCATTCATTAGAGAAATCAATTCAAAGGTGATGTCTTCTTGCATATGGTAAGAGAATTTCACTTTCTAAAAGAAATAGAATGCTTACTAGCTCTATGACACATTTTGATACAAAGAATTATAGTGACTAGTCAAAATATCAATATGCTCAATTTGGTATTATATTTCAAATTTTATAGTGCAACTTGACTTCGAAAGGCATAGGTACTATCTTCAATTTCTTGGCTCCTATTATTTAAGTAGACTTTGATGCATTGAAGCTTGAACTCTATTTTGGAAAAAAAAGAGTTGTTGATTATTTAACTTCCACTAGTGCCACTTATCCAATTTCTATAAAAACAATACCATCAATATTTGATAATAATTTCCACAATAAGTTGATGTAAAAAGAAGTAGAATGAAAGTATAGTAATAGTCCAGATTGAGTTGAAGACAAATTTATGGTATTCATTGATTGTGAAGGATATCAAAATCATAGATTATAGTTTGAAATTTTGAAATAGACAAAGATGTGAATGTTAATTTTAGTTCTAATCCAAGATATAGTTCTAGATATTTTTAATGGTTATATACATACTCTTGTCAAGAAATAAAGTTATTATTTTTAAAATAACATTTAATCTTCAAAGCCACCCAAATGAAAACACACAATATTTTGGTCTTTTTGTTTCAATAATCCACTTATCCAATGAGAAATCATATCATTAAAAGATTCATTATAATATTTATAAAGGTCTTAAATATTTTCAATTATAATCTTCCATAGAAAGAAAAGAAGTTACCAATTGCCCAGCCTAGATAATTTTGTTGAAGGAGATCTATGTTGCGGAACACTTCCAAGAAATGCAAGTTACACTTCAAAACAAAAAAAGAAACACAAATTTAGATGGTACCTTTTGCTTCTATAAATTCCATTTAATCATAATATTAACATAAAATAGAATGAGTTTAAATGACCATAAAGAAATTGGCTTTAGAAACTTTCATTAATTCTTGGAAATTTTTGAAACATTTAAATTGAAACCCAAAGTAACATGAATATTTGAACTTAGTTATCAAACCTTATTTTACTATGTACTAGAAAGACAAACTAAAACAATTTGCAGAATGGGTTGTTGCATATATGCACTAGTTACAAATTATAAGAAGACAGAAAAAAAAAAATAATGGAAAGTGAACTGAAAAAATCTACAAATGAGCATAGAACCAATGGGACAAGGATCTACAACATAGAGACTGGTGATAAAAGAAGCTAATTTTATAATGAAGTTCATCATAATACTGTAACTGGAAGTAGAATGTACATCCCTAGTACATCATAAGTAAAAAGTCACAAACTATAAAATGAAAGCAGAGAAAAATTCTTAACACCATAAAATCCCTTACAATATCTAGAGACATTAGTGTGCAAGGAAAAACACTAAGCGTTAGTCATTCATTTACCTAAAAGTAAAATACTGAATGTTAGCCAAGTGTATCACTGCATAAAAACAAGCCCAAAAGTTAATGGCTAGTCCTATGATCTTGTTACTAGACCCTTATCATTTTATGATTAGGTGTATGAGAAAAGGGCAACCAAAACTATACACTCTAAACCAGTCAGATAAACACTATCAATCATGTGCACACACTCAAATTATGATCCAAAATTTTTGATCTACAAATATTAGTGCTAATATTCCATCCCAAAAACACCAGTTATAATTCAACTTTCACACCTTCTAAACATTATTGCGAGAATAAATGAAATCTAACATATTGTAGGCAGTTACCTCTTAACTTAAGTTACTCCATTAATCTTTCTTGTTTTCAACTTGACTTACAAACCCTTGTATTTACACCCTCATAACTAGGGCTTCCTCAAACTACGCCTTTCACCAACAATGATTTTTTAAACAAAAACGTATCAACTCACCTATTTGTGTATGCTCGTGTATGCTTGAATGATGGCTAGAAAGCTCGTGTATGCTTGAATGGTAGCTAGCAGTTCAAGTTTAGGGTTGCAGTAGATTTTCAGAAGGGGTCAAAATGCTCTAATTAAATGCCTCCAATCGATGAAGAATGTTGGAAAGCTTCAAATTCTCCATGAATGATGACTTGTATAGCGCTCAAGTGAAATTTCCTCCACTGACTTGCCACTCAAGTGAAATGTCAATTATTCCACATGACTATTTTTTTTAATCTTTATACTGCTATGTGCATCGCAATTGAGGGCAATACAAAATACAAAGAATTGATTGCAATTGTGACCAACATGCGCATGTATTAAAAATAAATAAAAGTTTCCTTTATAATGACAACCAACCAAGCCATTTAAAAGAGTTGGTCAAAATTTAGGGTTAAATGCACTAGTGTTACTTCCTAGAGGTGGTACCACTATTCTCAACATCTAGCATTTCAATTTTTTCCTTCTTGACTTTCCTAGCCAAGGTAGTGGGGCCCTCATCAACCTTAGGTTTGGTGTAGGGAGAAGGGGAGAACTTTGACAAATAATTCTCAGGGGAAAACAGATCAAGCTCAGGATTTGAGGATGAAGACCTTTGCAAAATTTAAAGATACATAAAATCAAAGATTGATAAAGAGAAATTTTTTCCTTCCTCCCATTTCTTACTAATATTCCATATGTAGTCTTCTATAAAATATAATAGGAGAAAAGGGAAGGAAATAAAATCCTTGTTCCAAAAATGGTTAAGAATAGGAAATTGGTAGTAATAACAAACCTTGACTCTATCCTCCATGGTAACATATCACATTATGACATAGTAAACCATATTCCATAGTTCAAGAAGCTTTTCCCACACAAAACCACTAGGAAAATGGACATGGGCTTCATCTAAGTGAATAATTTTAGGAGGCTCATCACATCTACCACTCTAGCTTGCTTCCTCCATAATTTTCCTTCCATAGACATGCCAGTTGTCTTAGCTATTAGATCTTCAGTGACCTCAAAACAAATCCCATTAATAGTAACCCAATACTTTTTACATGAGTCCACAAACTGCTAGGTGACCATCTCATCACATGGTCCTCCCATGAAAGGGATGAATCTATCTTCCTTCAAATGTGACCATACAACTTTGTCTTCTCTAACATATCTCTCAATTCTCAATGGTTCAATTATCAAGTTTTCTCCCTCCATCACCTTCATCTTCATCTAGGTCCATAGCAAGATCTTCTCCTTCCTTAAGGTTGACCACCATATCCTTCACTCGCTTCAACAAAGTTTTTAGTAAAACTAAGGCCAACTCCTCACACACCACATAATAAAGTTTAAAATTATGAAAGTCCCAAGTGAAAAAATGTCACTTGGGTTTAGTAGTTTGTAAGTTAGGATAATAATTTTCCTTAAGTTGCCAGATCATAATATTTTCATGATTTTCTTTTGAAGCCTAGTTTCAAGATTTGTAAATCCATTTTGGATAATGTAAAATATCGTCCCAAATATTGCATTGAACATTAGTTTTCCAATTCCCATCACAAGTAATGATTACCAAATTTTCTCTTGATGTAGCACCACATTTATTTACCAACATAAAAGCCTCCTCTAAATTTAGTGTCATCATGACACAACCCACCAAACCAACCAAATAATTAGTAGTCATACAAATATCCATCACCAAGTCCATCAAGATGAGACTATCCTTGTTGTAAATCAGAAAATTATACATCATTAAAAGGTCTCTTTTTTAAGAAATGATTTAATCATCATCGAAAGATCTTGCTCATTTTGCCAAGCTTGAGCAATCATGACTTTGTATCTATATCCTAGTAGCTTTTCTACCACTTGATTTCTTTTCCTATAGGCATGTTGTTTCTTTAATTCATTAAGAGCATTGAAGATACTTTGGGCATCTCTAATAATCGGCATGGCATTCAAGTTCATTATACTTTGTTATGAATATGAATAAATTAGATTTCATTTATTTTTTTAAAGAGTTGAAGTAATTAATTCTAATATGTATATTTTGGTCGATAATTAATTCTAATATATTGTTGCATAGTGAATTACAAAATCTATTACAAAAATGATGATATGACATGGAAAGTATGTGTTTGTGTAACTTGGATTGAAATTCTGAATATCAAGCTTCATGTGTATATTTGTTCATAAATATACTTATCTTATATCTCAAAAGATAGTCATGACTTTTGACTTTTATTTCTCCACTAACTAATTCAAATAGTTTATTCTACTTATTATCCTTGAAAGTATACACCATTGCCATATATTTTGTAAAAAATTCTAATTCATTTTTTCTCATATGTCGAAATTGTTTATACTTTCACAATTTTTGAGATGTTGCTAACTATTAGAGTTGTCACATATTGTACCTAAAATATTAAAAAAATATATCCTTATTTTCTCTCAAGAAAATTTTAGAAATGAAATCTCTTATTAATATATTTTGAGCTTTTATAATACACCTATATAAAATATAATTAGAAATTTAAAAAAGATACTATTTGAAATAGTGACCAAACTCTTAAGAACTTCTTATTTACCTATGTGCATAGTAGAATTCCAATAATTCTTTCTAGTACATCATTTTATTAAGCCCAAACACATACTAAAATATTTTATATTAACTTAGTTAAGCCTAATTTACTAATAAATTATTATGTCATCCAAAGGTATTTAAAGACCAAATTGCAAACATGAGGTCTAGATTCTAAAAATTTAAAATTCTCATATTTTAGTGATCTTAAATCTTTAATGATATATAATATCACATTTCTATCTTGGATAATTTCATAACAGCATCTCATTATTAATATTTAATAACAAATCACAACCCAAATAAACTCATATTCTAATCAACCATTTCATACATTTTTATCTTGAATTACTTAGTTTTTCAATCTGAATAAGTCCACATCAATAAATTATGTTTTTAGGGTTAATACATTAAACTAACCATCTTAATTAAATGTGAAGCACACAAGAAGGAAATCTAATGAATTATTCTTCTACCCACATGGACCTCAAGATTTTTTTCTAAATAGAACATATTCCCAAAGAGAATTGTTAAAGAAATGGGAATATAAACATATATGAGCAACTTAATGTGTGTATGCTCCATTAAAGCCAACTTATATGGATCCTATGTACTCACATTTAGTCACATGAGAATAACTCTAATTATTGGACTATAGAATGCTACCAAACAATTAAGATACATCATAAGAAGGAAGTGATTCTCAACTAGAATAATAGTGGAGACAGATTCTCTAGTAGGAACATTTGAACTAAAAAATCCTAATTAAATATACATTGAATGAATTTTTTTCCCACATGTTTATAAGTAATTATTATGCCAAAAAGATTTTTAAAAAATTTAAAAATTCATTTGGACTCTTATGTCATTGAAACAAAATTTGCAATAGTAATGAAATTGGAAGAAAGATAATAGAGGCTCTTAGTAGGATGCATTAGCGTGAAAAATGACCTCATGGTTATAATGTCATAAAAATAGGAAGTGTTTCTTTACAAGAAACCCTTATAACCTATGCTTAAATTCCACATTATTTAAAACCCTTTTATATATGCAAGGTAAGTGCAAGAAGTTGAGTCTCACTTTTGGGCAAAAAGTGCAAGTGTTATCATGTTTTTGAAATTTCTTGTTGATTGTTGTCAAAATTTGAGGCATTTAGAAATTGAATATTTGAAAACTTCAGAAATAAAAATTGTAGTGTTCAAAATCTATTTTTTGAATATGTAATTTATTTGTATACCCATATGATAGATTTTTTTTGTATGGATTAAAAAGTACTTTTTCAAAATGAATGTTTTAGGACCATACCATGCTCTTATATAGACACCATAATTTGACACAAATAAATGAATTTTTACAAATCCTTTTAAAGGAAGTTACCTAACACACCAAAGATTGATGAAAATATTTTTCCCTTTTTTTTATTTAATAATTTTTGTATTATTAATTTTAATTGGCTATAAAGGTAAATTGTAAAACCTCTCATGTATGGACACCATAATTTGATCAAGATTCCACCATTTTTAAAAATTCTTTTCTTTTGACTTCAAAAAATATTATGTAGATTGATGACATATAAATTAATTTAAGAAAAATCATAAAAGAAAAAGGTTATTAAAGTTTTAGTGAACCTCATTATTTTACATTTAGGTACAACTATTAAAAAAAATGCAAAAATAGTAAATAAAATCATAACACTATAAAACTTATATTTATGAAATTAGGATAGTGATAATTCTAATGGGTTTTTGTTTCATAAAAATTTCAATTGGGAAGACTCCCCAAAAATTATCGCAAGGCCTAAATTTTTTAGTTCAATGCCTTGGTCAAATCTTTAGAGGTCAAGGCATAGGCTTCGTCTCACCATGGCTATCTCAAACCAAAATATGAGGTAGGAGAATAAAATCTTGCTCCATGTTTTAAGAAATGGGAACCCATTATTTGAAATTCAAACACTAGGTACTTATCTTGGAAAAGTAAAATTGACTTTTAAAATGCATTTTAAATCCCAAAAAAAATTGGGAAAAACAAGCACTTGATTTTTGAAAAATAGGTACACATTTTTTTTTAAAAAAAATGGGTACAAGTTTTCTAATTTTAAAAATAGGTAAGGGTATGTGTAGGATCATGGTAAACCAAACTATGCCTTAAATGGCAATGAAAAAGCAACAAATCAGGGTTATGTCAACTTGACATGCAATTTTCAACTAGTTATGATCTTTCTATGAAAAAGTTGATAGAGAAGAATATCTAAGAAATTGAATTTAGTTTCTAAACTACTAGGCCTTAGCTGAAAATAAAAATAAAAATTGATTGATCAAATTTTTTGATTTTAATGCAATAGTATAGAAAATTCATGAAAAAAATAAGAAGTAGATATATGTATGACCACCTTAATCAAAATCAAATGATAATTTTTTTAATAAGATTCTAGCTACAACAATTAGACTTGTTCATGGATGTAAGACATGTCTTTGAGTATTTTCATTTCAAATAAATAAATCATTATTAATTTTCTACTATTATTTTTATGTAATAAGAAAACTCCCATGTCTAACCACCTTAACTAATTCAAATCTCTACAAAATTTAAATTTTCTTTTCTTTTCCTTATAATAGAAGAAGCATAGAATGTGGTGCATTTTTTGGATTTTAAAAATGTTGTACTATTTGAAAGTTATAGTTGTTTTTATATCAGTGCATCAATCAACACTTTATATGTAACTCATTAGCAAATAAGTAATAATTACTTGCTAAACTCATAATTTGATAGATAATACATTTATGAAAATATAAGAACACTCTTAAGAAACCCTTTTCATTTCATCAAATTTGGGCAAAAAAAAAGTTGTCATCTACATGTTTGAAGTAAAAAAACACACAAGAACATACCAAAAACACATTTTTGGGACATTTTTTAAGTTGATTGGGTAGGGTTGCTATCCAAATATATAATAGGCCTTATAAAGGTATTATTTTGGGGGTTTGTTATTAGTATGGGTGGGAAAAAAGTTGAAATAGATTTTGAAATACTTTGAGGCATTTTAGGACAACATAATTTCTAGGTCACCACATTTTGGCACACCGTGATCCAGCATGTACCCATAACCATTTTTTTTTAGATTGAATTTTTCAATTTTTCAAAAATGGCCACCCATTTTTTGAAAATAAAAAAATGGCCACCCAATTTTAAAAAAAAATAGGTGCCCATTTTTAAAATTTGAATCAAGAAACCAAGCCTAATACGGGTGTCCATTTTTTTTAAATGGGCACTCATTTCTAAAAAAGTATGATCACAATCTATAGACTTCATTAGATTTGAGACCCAACTTCTTGCTTCTACCCTACATTTAAAATCTTTATTTCAACACTAGCCTTCAAGTTCATCCTCACTAGTAGATGAAATTGTGATTGTTAAATATGAATGGATAAAAAAATGAACAGAGGGTCAACATCAATTAAGACAATATGAAACCAAATTTATAATGGTTCACTATAGCTTGACTATGTCTACTTTTAAAGAAGATCAATAATATTGTTAGTCAACATTTTTGAGATACATCTCTCAATTCAATGCAATGCAACAATTAACATTTTTTTAAACATCCATAAAATTATCTGCAATATAAAGAACTAAAAGACTTAGAGGGAAAATATGAATAAGTTTTATGATTTACCTTCAACAATATCCCATGTGTAAAATTTTGTACTTTGGTAGCACATAAAACTTTAGCTAACTTGCAAACACTAGATATAGAGCTACGAGAAAAAAACTTTTAGATACATATAGAAGAAATGAGATTAAAAAATAATTTCTCAATAATTACAAATGAGTAATATTGGTGCACTTAATTGTTGGTTGACTTCCTACAAGCTTTCCTACTCAATTCTAGGAAACTCAACACAATTCTAGCCAACTAAGAAGATTGAGTCTCAACTTTGTTCAATATCCACACTTCAAGCTCTACAAAACCTAGGTGGTTATACCTTGACTTGCAATAAGATAAATATTGTGATTGTAGATTTAGTGATACTCTTGAGGTTGCAATGGCTCTCAAGGAGAAATCAAAGTGTTTTCTTTTTTTTCTAAGAAAATAATATATTGAGAGATAAGTTGTGCAAAAATTATGGATTGAACCTCACTAACCTACAACTATACATATGCACTTGCAAGAAAAATAAAATGATTAGTCCTTAGTCCTTTTGAAAAAATAGAGTCAACCCTCACATAATCTTATCATTGAATATTTAGACATAGTGTCAGCCCCATCAACCACTAGATAGAAAGACAATAAATACAATCATGAGCCTAAATGAATTTAATTCCAACTAAAGGAAATCAATGTAGATCAAGTGCATGCATTATTTCCATCCATCAATACAGTGGTACTAATCCAAAGTAAGACAATGAAGAACATGAACAATTTAATACACCATAAGCCTAAAGAGATGTAAAGGAACTACATTATTTCCATTTCTTTACAAGGAAGTGTAGCAAAGGAGTTTGGACTTGAGAGCCATCAAACAATTGCATAGAAAGAGTGTTTACTCTATATTGAATTTGAAAATTTCTATAACCAATATTGTTTGCTATATCTATTGCAAATGGTCCTGGTATCCTTTATATAACATGAAAGGATATGTACAAGGTTAAGACCATTGTGACTATTCATAACTATGATTGAGCACATTTATAAAATAATCAATCAAAAGTGTGGTGATCTTCAATATTCATGTACAATACTTAAATCTCCGAAGCTTATTTAATCTTTCTAATTGTGTTTGTACTTAGGAATTATTGAATCAACAAGTCCTACACAAAATGCCCAAATAAGGTACCTTTTTTTAATCGTAAACCTTGTACATTTCAATTGGATTTATTTTTCATGACTTTTCCTTGCGCATAATCATATTGTCAAGTATTCCATATTTAATAGAAATACTCTTTTTTAATTTAAACAATTACTAAGAAAGTATTGGAAATATATTATCAAATATTAACCCTAATATAATGCAAAGATTAATTTCTATCCAATCACACCTGCAAATATAATAATTTATTTTAGAATTTTCTTAAAATAATATTTCCAAGAAGTCTCTCTAATATTTAAAGGTAAAGAATCTTATAAGGAAATAATAATTTCTTGATCTTTTGCAATAAATACTTCAAACTTTATTCTAAATATCACTCACCTTTATTTTAACCCTTTTTCACATTTTTAGAAGTGCCAACAAACTTACCTTACGAAATTGTGCTTTTCAAAAATTCTTTAGGACAAGCCAATTGATTTGCAAAAATAAGTTAATATTAGGGTTTTCTTTAAACATTCGAATATATGTGCAAAATCACAAGATAAAGCTCTAATAATTTCCCATCTTAATGTATTGACATAATAGGATAATCTTAAAAACTCTCTTTATTTGCAAATATTTTGAAAACTAAATTTTATCCAATAGTTTGCATGCATTATGAAAACACATATAAATATGAAATATGTAAATATTTTATCATACTAACGCATCAATAAAATAATATTAAAATGAAAAATACTTACCTCTCTCCAAGCTTTACCTCTTTTCATACCAAAATATTTCTTTCATGGTCTCGGGGGATAGATCTATTACCCTTTGCGATTACAAAATTTTGTACATCTCTTAAAATTGATTACCCAACTTCCCAAGATTACAGTTAAGGATCTTTATTCCCTTTTTATAATACAATTTTGATCAAGTAGAAAATAGATTGATACAAGTATGAGAATTTGTTTAAATCATTGTTTTTTCACTGATGTCAAACTTTCTACTTGCTGGTAAGACAATTGCTTAAATGATTTGAGTACTATCATTTGTTTGATTGATGAGGAGGTTTTGATCAAATCAAATAACAATAGCACCTAGAGAAAAGGTTGAATTATGGTATCAAAAAGGAGTACAAAGATAAGTTAAGAAAGTGATGTTATAGTGTATTAATTATCTACTTAAGGTTGCAAAGGATGGATACACTGTCAAGGTCTAGAAGAACAAGCAAGAAGAATTGAGTCTACCAAGCTTGACTGAGTGGACAATAGGTGCTGAGAAAAGTTAGTGCAAGCCAAGCATAAAATTAGTTGGAGCCAAGAAGAGTCAAATTTTAGTGTATAATATTGATTGGTAGAATGTAAATAGAGTAAAATTTAGTTGATGTCGAGCACCAATAACCTTTAATATTTTCCAAGTGATCTAGTTGATGTTGAGTGGAAGAACAATATGGAAGTAGAGTGACAACATATTCATGTAGAGTGCTAGTATTCATGTTAAATCTTAGATTTGATGAATTTGAGCCAAATATTTTATTTTCTTGAATTTTGTAAAGCATTTGGAAGATAACTATGATGAGATGGTGACACAAAATTCATGGTGAACTGTCTTAAGGAAAATTCAAAGAGGATTGAAGGAGAAGTTTACAGAAGGGAATAAAATAAAAAGATGGGTAGATTCATTGAATCTCGTCTAATCTTGTCTAACACTAAAATGGATGATAGAGTTTGAATGACAAAATATCTTAATTTTCTATTTATAGAGTTGTCTAGTCAGAAGCAAAGGTTGGCATGTGCGAGAACCTAAGGAAGATAAGGAGTCTAAGGTATTGCTTCATTAGTGACCAAATAGAAGAGACTCCTATTGAAAAGAAAAGAAAGAAGGCTTAAGGGTATGGATGCTTGAAGGGTGAAAAAGATATTAGAAATGAAGTATGTGAAAGCCAAGTAGAATGGAGGATTGAAACATAGATCTATAATCTGCAAAGTATGTTGTAAGTTGTTATCAAATCAAGCCTTGCTAAACTACTTTCTAATCATTGTATCAGTCCAGAGTAAATCCTTTGGATTAAGGTTGACTTAATATTCATTTTTAAATCCTTTAACTAGGTGATATTCCAAGTGAATGATCTAAAGTCCTCTAACAAGGCTCACTCCTAATAGGGTGATTGAAATCCTCTAACCAGGTCACATTTAACAGTTTGTAATGTAACCTTTAACAAGGTTGGCCTTTCATAGGACATCACTTTAGAAGAGTGAGAATGAGTAGCATGTTACTAGTGGTTTTTCCCAAATTGGGTTTCCACATAAAATTATTGTGTGAAATGTGTTATTGAATCTGTTATGTTTCATGCTTACATTTTTGCAAAGTTCATTTAATAGTAACTTACAAGTTTAAGTGATTGTATGATCTAATGGATGCATGCATGATGAATATGTTTTATGGATATGGGTTCACTAAGCTATTAAAAGTTTTAGTTATACATCTAGACCTGATAATTGATTCACCCCCCTCTTAGTTATTCTAAAGAATTTCAACATTTGATTTCTCGGGAATCAATACATATTGGTTCTTTGAATTTACGATTTTAAAAGGTAAGTTGAAACCATTGTGTGAATTCACAACTTTGAGATTGCCTTCAAAAGACCACTCTGAGATGTTGAAATTAGGTTTAGGGCTTAGCATTGGATTAAAAAAATAATGTGTTCTACTAAAAGTTAAATATAGTATCCTTGCTTGACACAACACATATCTAAGAATGTCACTTGTGGGCAATAGATAATCATCAATAGTGATCTTATCTTCAATGTATTCTGGCATAAAAATGACCTCTGTATAATGATTCTTCCATAGGGGTGACTTGCTGAAAAACAATAGCACTTGATGAAGGTTTTCTGATGAGTTAATGCAAAATAATCCTAATCATATTTATAAGGCAAGCTTCAGAGATTAAGATAAACTTTTTAGAGCTAAGTGTTAATCTAATTTAATTTATTAAATTACCTTTACCCCCTTCTTAATATTTCACTTGATATACTTTGCATCTCCATTTAATAAATAATTAGTAATTATTAAATATCATTTACCTCTTAGGATTTCCCTTTTAGATTTTTTATCTCCTTCTACAAGGATTGATTTTTTATAATTATCTCACATCTTTTTAGTCTAAAAATATAGTTCTCATATTTTCAAAGAAAAAACCCTTGCCTTGTCTTTCCTTTTTCTTCTTTATAATAGGTTCTTGCATGCAGGTGTTCTTCAAGTTTTGTGAATTTTTATTTCTTAAACCCTTCATGGTTTTAGAGCTTGATTTTATGAACCTTGTTTAGTATTTAGAGGGAAAAAAAAGAATGAGGGTTTGGTAGAAAAGATCTAGCAATTTTTGGGTATTTTCTATGAAAATAGGGGGTCTCTAATTTCTTGAGCACTTTGAGACCAAACAGACCCCATAGTTGGATTTAGAAGCCATCAAAACCCCTATTTTCATATAAAATTCATTGAATTTGGACATAGTTTAAATCTGAGGCGAAATAGTATTGCTACCAGATTAGGCACATTTCCCAAGGTGGTATTTTCTAATTTTTGGTGTTCAAATCAAAAATTTTCATCTCAAAATTGAGATTTTTTGGCACACAAATCAACATTTTTGGCACATGGATCAATTTTTTTGGCACACATTTTGAGATTTTTAAGATTCCAAGTCAATATTTTTGCACATAAATCAAGATTTTTTGTACACAATTTGACGTACTTTTGCACAAAAATCAATATGTTTGGCACCAATCTCGAGGCATTTGGTACCTATTTTCATTTGAAGTCAAATGATCCTTTTTATCTTCTAGAGGGGCATAACTTGCTCATTTCAACTCCATTTTTTAATTCAAAAGAAGCATTAGAAAGCCCTTCTTAGGCCCTATCTAGATTCTCTATTATTTTTATCAATATTTCTCAAAGGTACATTTATTTCATAAACTGAATCCTTTTTTCTCTCTTCATGTTTATGCATTTCTACTAGTGGCTAGGGTTCAGTTTTTTGCTTTGTGGGGGGGTGTTTGGTATTATTTTCAATTTTATTTGCTTCAATATTCTAGAACTTTTTCAAAAAATAATTCAACACCTTCTAAAAAAAGGGTTGAGACCTCTTCTTGTCTAGAACTTCTGACCCCTAATAACTATTACACATGGAAGACCTTGATGACACAATTTCTCTGATCAAAATGGTTGTGGTCTTGTTTACATGTAGTTAGCCAGTTTTAGAGAGGCCTTTTGAGGTCATGCAACATAGGAACAAGATGAACTAGGCAATGGGGTTAATTTCTTTACATGTATCCAATAGTCTACAGTTTCATTTTTATGGGTGCAATACCCCTCTAGATATATGGACCAAGTTTCATGGCTTGTTTGGTATAGTGAATGACTCCAAGGCACTTCAAATTGAGGAAGATCTTACCTCTCTTGTACCAGATTATTTTCCTTCCATTGAGGAATTCTTAATGAAGTTCAAAAAATGGAGAAATTTTTTGTAGAGTTGTGAGAAAACCAAGACTGACATTGAGTGCATTTACCTGATTCTTTCTAAGCTTCATGGAAACTTTCAAATTTTTGTTCCTACTTTCTATTCCACCAAAGATGCTATGCGTAATAGAGTTACCATCTCATCCTTTGAGGTTTTCTATGATCATTTGACTCAACAGAAAGCTAAGCTCTCTCAGTTGGATTCTCTCGTATGCTCATAGTTTTTGCACTAGACTAGCTAGGCCATCTTCTGGGATGAAGGAGAAGACATAGAAATCACATTCTACAGAGTCTTTGATTAACTCTAGCCCTCATAGTTCATCAGGGCCACCTCCTCCTAAAGGGGATAAACTAAAGCTAGAAAGATCAAAGTGTGCTTATTTTAATAAGCCTAATCATGATGAGTCACATTTCTATGAGAAGAAGTTAGATGGCTTTGCCAAATAGGTTTTAGATTTGATAGCTCTCCTTTAGAAGAGAAACATTGATATTCCTTTTACTTCTCACAGATTGTCTTCATCATCATCCTTTCAGTTAGATGGTAAAGATATAGGAAAGGATCATGTACTATGCACAATTGCTACCCCACATTCTTCTATATGGTTAGTGGATTCAAGTGATTCACACTATATGGCATCTTCTTAGGATTTTTATTTTTTCTTTTGAGGCTTCTCCTACTCCACACATTTTGATGGGCAACAACACTATTATGACTTTATGTAGGAAAGGTGTTGTTGGTAATAATGATGGTACATTTAATGATGTACTTTTTGTTCCATCTTTTTCCTCTAACCTTCTCTCTATTTAATAGATTACACATAGTGGGACAAGGAAGACAGTTAATTTTATACAAGATTGCATTGGCAGCTTGAGGATTTCTATGTTTTCTAATGTTTTCTAAAAGTTTTTTTGATGAATAGTTGATTTCTAGGCTGTGGCCGTATGAACTCACGAGGTGATCCTATTTCCCCTTACCCCTTTTTTTGTGAATATGTAACTTTATTGTATTTTTTTTAATATAAGGAAGGGACTATTCATCAAAAAAAAGTAAGGTACAAAATGCAACAAGAGATCCAACAAGAGCATGTGCTAGGGAAGGAACAAGCACCATGGAGGTTGTGCTAGTGATTGGAGATGGACTAGGTGCCTTTGCGTCCCTCGTGCCAAATGCTGATGAAATCATCACCATTATCATTATCAAGGCCAAATTTAGCTAATAAATTTTATTCAACAATACTTCAGTTAGTAGATGTTAGACATGATGGGAGAGCCTTCTTGTAAAAAGAAAGCCTTCACCATACATTTATAGAGATTTTATTATTGTTATTTCTAAATTTTTTTTAAAATTATTTTTTTTTTAAAAACCTCTAGGAACATTAAGATTAGTCAATTAAAAAGAAGAATTAATAATTTAAAAATAAAATATTAATTAGAATTTCAATAATTTTAGTCCAAACAATAATTTAACTAGCGATTGCACCTAACATTGCAATAAGGAGGCTAAAGATAAATATGTTGAGTTATAATTTATGGTAATAAATAACATTTTTTTTAAAAAATTGATTGCTTATATTTAAACAAATAGAAGTAGAAAAGTTTATGTAGCATACAAACATTTTTAAATGGACCCATTGAATTCAAGTTTTGTATTGCTTATTTCTTGATAAAGAGACTCATAACATATGCAAGAATCAAAATGTGTATCTAAATCATTTCAAGGAAACGGATTGTGAAGTGTACAGAAACAAATATATTTTAAGCTTAGAAGCATTTTATATTTCCTTCATCCTTTTAAAATTGTTTTAGCAAAGAAATAGTAACGTATAAAAACCTTCAATTGATTTTATGGCATGACTAGGAAATAGTTGGTTCCAAAATAAAATAGAGATAGGGTTTCTAATAAACTTACCATTAAGGGAAAAAAAAATTATTATGTGAATGGCATAAATAGGAAGAGGGTAGAGCATGATGTGGGACTTGGGAAATGCAATGTAAAAAGTAAATAGAAACCTTAATGAGCATCTATAAAGCATAAGTAGTGAAAGGGCCGAAAATGAAAACAACATACATTAAGTACATTACTAAAATATAAACGATGAGCTTGCATTCCACGATGAAGGAATTAAATTAAAGAAGAAGAAATTAACACTTTTGAAGAGTACATTAATAAATTTATTGAACTTTAATAAGATATCTCACGTGCTGATTTTTTTTTTTTTTGAGAAATCAATAAACTCTAAATTCATTGAAATTTGAATAGTAAATACATTGCATAGAATAACTTGAGGAAGCCTAATTTACTTGATAAAAGAAAATTAAAATTTAGGAAAATGTCTGACTAAAATCTACATATATAGTTTAAATCTTCAATTTGTCTATGTTGGTTCCAATGTGAACTATTTGAAGACTTTCTTTTAACCTATATGTAAGATTTAGAAGAAGGAAATAGAATTAGATGATAGTGCATCATATAAAACATGTTGAAGAAAAATCATAATAACCTGTCAAATATAGAAGCTGATGTTCATATATAGTAAAAGTGGATGAAGGCAATTTGAATATAGATACCTCATTTATTATAATTATGATGAATATTATGTCATTGTGGAGAGTTGAATTAAATGTGCCTCCTGATTTATTCAACGACCAACACGTGGATTTGTTTGCATATGTGCATATCTGTTAAATGTGAAATTGGGTTGTATACACAAGGAAGAAAGCTCTTTGACTCTTAAAATTGTTGTGAAAGTTAGTCCTTGGTGATCGATGTTGCCAATGTCAATTGTGGCATGTTGCAATATAAGTCCTTGTGCTTTGTGTATGGTCAATTCCCATGCCATTTCAAGTGGAATTTGTTGACAAAGTCCACAACTCAATGGTATTATTGGCACATCCATTGGGTGATTTTGGTCTCATGGTGGTCCTATGTAATTTCTAAATAAAACAACAATGAAGAGTGGGAGTTGTGGTGGTTTCTTAGTGGTTGCATAAACATTTTTTTGTAATTATCCAAGAGCGTCATTAACTTGAGGCTTGTTTCTACTCACAAATTGGAGGCTTAATATGACTTTTTTCCTAATACATAGAAGTATCTTTGACTCTATTTGTTCATCATCCTCATCTAAAATTGTAGAACCTCTAATTTTTTCTACAATGCATAGGGAAACTAGCATTGTTGAAGATATTAACATTTGTTTATTATGTAATTGTTGGATATGTGCAAGATCGTGTTGTGCAAAAGTGGAAATCTAAAAAATATGTAGTCATGAAATGCCTCAAAGAATTTCAAAATCTATTCCAACTTTCTTCCCTCCCATCCTAACACTAAATGAAAATAATTAATACTTTTATAAGGCCTACTATATCTTTTGATACCAACCCTATATGGTCAACTTTTAAAAGTCTCAAAAATGTGTTTGTGGTCTGTTCTTGTGTGTTTTTTTACTTCAAACATGTAGCTGACAACTTTTTTTCACCAAAATTTGATGAAATCAAAAGGGTTTCTTAAGAATGTTCTTAGCTTTCCATAAATGTAAGGTTTTTCAAATTATGAGTTTAGTAAGTAATTATTACTTATTTTGTAATGGGTTTATGTATAAAGTGTTTATTGACATAGTTCTTGAAAAACAACTATAACTTTCAAATAGTAAAACATTTTTTTAAATTCAAAACATGAATCATATTCTATGCTTCCTCTACTATAAGGTAAAAAAAATTAAATTAAATTTTGTAGAGTTTTGAATTAGTTAAGGTGGTTAAACATGAGCACTTTTTTATTCCAAAAATAATAAAGTAGAAAAATAATAATAATTTATTTATTTAGAATAAAAATATGCAAAATTATATGTCACATCTAGGCATGACTCTACTTCTTCTATCTAGAATATTATTTAAAAATATTATCATTTGATTTTGATTAAGGTGATTAGACATACATCTACTTTTTGTTTTTGTACTATTGCATTAAAATTCAAAATTTTGACCAAACATTTTTTTTATTCAGATAAGGCCTAGTAGTTTAGAAACTAAAATAAATATTCTAGAGATTCTTTTCTCTCAACTTTTTGATATAAAGTTTATAACAAGTAGAAAATTGCACCTCAATTTGACATAACCTTGATTTGCTGATTTTTTATTGCCACTTAAGATCATAGTTTGGTTGACCATGATCCTACACATACCCTGTTGACACAAAAGTATACACCCTTGCTTAAGATATGACCCTCAAGAAACCTTGTGTAACATGGAAATGACCTCCAAGTGTGGGACTTGCACTCTAAGGTTGAATATACAGAGAAGGTTGGATTCCTCACCATCAAGATGCACCTAAACTACTACTTGAGAAGAAAAGGGAGATGGAGAATAGGAAATAAATGTAGAAAGGGAAAGGGGGTTAATACATCGAGACAAAACTAGGGTTACAACTCTTCCCACAACTGCACAAAACATCAATGAAACACTGGAATACACAGATCTTGGCTCTAATCTTCCTTCAAAGAACTTACATACATGTTTGGAATTGATTAAATATTGAAAGGAAGGATATTTCACAATACAAAATTATCACTATATTAAACACAACATATAACTCTAAGAAACTAGGAAAGAAACATTCAAACAAGGTAAGATACATGCACAAATAATGAATGACAAGATGTAAGAAATATAGCTATTTCTTTAATGGAAGGAAAAATTTGTAGAGCATAATGCTACTACAAAATACATACAAAGAACCCTTAACAAGTATTTACAACTCCCTTGTTAAAGAGTTCAGACATAACTCTAATATTTACATTGAAGTTCAAACCCCAACCAGATGGGTTTGGATTCTAGATGAGAGCAATAATTGAGAATTAGGAGGGAAATCCAATCATGAAGTGCAATCACTACTAGAAGTGATAGGATGACATGAAAATAAGTGCACTTAGTGATGTAGTGTAAGGTAGGAGAATCCCCAAAGGAGATTTCCTAGCCCCTAGCTATATAACCACACAATGTAAACACAACAAAAAGAATCAACAAGAATCAATAATACAAGATCTAATACCAAATTACAATAATATATTCATAAAATATAACTATTTACATGTAATGTGCTAGGCTATAAGGCCCTCCTGGTTACAACCAAATACAAAGCAAGTAATAGTTCTACAAGATCCCTCAAGATCCAATCCAAACACTAGCTAGTCCAGATCCACACTCTAGTAGAAATCCCCAAGGAAGATCTCAACTTGTGCTTGCAAGCGCACCAAGCAATCCCCTTGTTTTCCAAGCTACAACTACTAGCTCTTCTCCAAATTTTCTCTTCAAGCTCCTCCTCTTCTCCATGATGGATGAATAATGACTAAAGACTTCCCCACAACCACTACTTATACCAATCTAAGCCACAAGTCAGCCCAGAACATAAATTAAATACAAATACATAAATTAAATGTCACAAGTCGGCACGGCCTGCAACAAGCACCTAATTCCTAAGCAATGTTGAGCTCCACAAATCATGCCAAGCAACCAAAGACCATCTTGAGCAACCAATACTATGTCGAGCTCCATAGAACATGTTGAGCTCCAAGACCATGCTGAGCTCCATAGAACATTCCAAACTCTAAGACCATGTTGAGCTCCATAGAACATGCCAAGCTCCATAGAACATGCCAAGCTCCATAGAACATGTCAAGCTCCCAAAGTATGCCAAGCACCAATCCTTCTTTGACCGAATACCAGTCCAAGCATCATCCAAAGAAACTATTGAGCATCCTCCCATGAACTCCAAAGTAGTCACTAAGGAAACCCAAGATGCTCCTGCATCAAACTCCCTAGGTAAATAGAAAATTCTATCCCACACTTTGATGCTTAAAGAAAGAGCAACAACCAACTTCATCTTTACCAAAGGCTTCCACTCCAACAGGGACAAAAAAACCAATCTACACATCATGCACATCTATATTATTCTGTCAAACACCAAAATCTCAACCACCCAATCAGCATGCTCACTCCCAAGAACAAATTGAACATAATGCTTCAATAGAAAAACCTCATCCACATTAGCAACTAGTGAATCCATACCAACAGCAACAAACCCCACATCAATAGCAACATGTAGATCTCTATCAACACATGCAAAACTCATAACACCAGCAATCTCATTGCTCACAACAAGATGCTCTGCAACACACAACTCATCACCAACAATAATTGGATCATCAATGACCAAGTGCTTTGTAATTTCCATGTCAGACTCACCAACTGATTATGAAAACCAATCTCTATCCCAACATCAACAAGGTTAGGAATATCTTCAGCAACAACATCTAGCTACTCTGCAAGTTTTGTATCAAACTCCACAATTTGATCAACAAAACTAATCGCTTCCACCTTGACCTTGTCATGCCATCTTCTCTCATGTACAACTCTCCTAACTAGCCAAACAACCCTCTTTCAGATTGGTAGACTCCAACTCCACAAACATTCATGAAATTTCTTCCTCACCTCATCCTTAACTCAATCAACCAAGCTAGCTTCAAATTGAGCAACCACCTTCTTAGTTCAATCAACCAAACTAGCTTCAATCTAAGTAGACATCTTAGAAAAATTCCTCTCCACCACATCATGGAGATTCGCAATCATCTCAGGGTCCAATCCTCTTGGAGCCACCTTCCAAGATCTTTGTAAACCCTCTACAATAAATGCTTCCCGCACTCCTTGTGACAACCTCAATTTTTTTGCAAGCTAGATCACAACTTGCCACCTCACATGAACAATTAGGAACTGCATCACAAGTCTAGGACCATAGATCTGTAATCCACAAACTCTCTACGATCATGCCTCAACAAGATTAGTCTTCCATCTTAGCATCCATCAATCCATCTACAAGCCCTCTTCAATTGCAAGCTAGAACCACAATCTACCACCTCAAAACCAAGAGATCTAAGACTCCAAAAAGAAAATCCAGCACTAGATCAAGATCAACTCAGATCTACTTCTCCAACCCAAGTCTTAGTGTAAACTACCTCAACTTCAGTGATTTAAAAAAATTGTGCTTTGACACCACCTGACACAACACAAGGCAAGAGTATCCCCAAAGGAGATGTCCTAGCCCCTAGCTATATAACCACATAGTAGAAACACAACAACAAGAAGCAATAATGCAAGATTTGATACCAAATTACAATAATATATTCATAAAATATAAATGATTGCATACAATGTGCCAAGCTATAAGGCCCTCCCAGTTACGACCAGTTACGACCAAATACAAAGAAAGTAATAGTCCTACAAGATCCTTCAAAATCTAATCCAACCACTAGCTAGTCCAGATCGACACTCTAGTAGAAACCCCCAAGGAAGATCTCAACTTGTGCTCACAAGCCCACCAAGCAATCCCCTTGTTTTCCAAGCTGCAGCTACTAGCTCTTCTTGAAATTCACTCTTCAAGCTCCTCCTCTTCTCCACGATGGATGAATAATGACTAAAGACTTCCCCACAACCCCTACTTATACCATTTTAAGCCACAAGTCAGCCTAGAACATAAATTAAATACAAATGCATAAATTAAATGCCACAAGTCAACACGACCTGCAATAGGCACAAAATTCCTAAGCAATGTCGAGCTCCACAAATCATGTCAAGCAACCAAAGACCATGCTGAGAAACCAAGACCATGGTGAGCTCCAAGACTATGCTAAGCTCCATAGAACATGCCAAGCTCCCAAACCATACTGAGCTCCATAGAACATGTCGAGCTCCAAGACCGTGTCAAGCTCCATAGAACATACCAAGCTCCATGACCATGCCAAGCTCCATAGAACATGCTAATCTCCCAGAGCATGCTAAGCACCAGTCCTTCTTTGACCAAGTACCATTCCAAGCACCCTCCAAAGAAACTATTGAGCCTCCTCCCATGAACTCCAAAGTAGTCACCAAGAAAACCCAAGATGCTCCTACATCACTCAGCCACAAAAAATTAAATCAATCAAATTTGATCATGGCATACATTTAAAGAAACATAGAGTGCAACAATGTTGTGCTAATCGAGGCTCAAGAAGTCATTAGGCATTGAAGAACTAGCTCTGATAGCATGAAATAACCAAAAAATATGAGGGATAACAAGACATGTTATCTACACAGAACATATAGGGTTGACCAGAAGGAATAAATCTAATTTTCCCAAAAATATGTTGGTCATCGATGAAAATCTCCCCTTGAGAGGGATGACCATGATGCCATGAGAATCTCCCAAGATGTTCCATATCCAATAGCTGAGATGCAATTTTGGGCCTTGGAAACTCATGAAGATTCCACAACATGAAGAAATGCTAGAAAAGAGACACCTGGCGGCATCCTATGCCCTACTGCTTAACAAATTAGATGATGACATTTTAATCTTTCATTAAATCCCCCTCATCGATCTATGCATATGTATATTGGGTGGACTTGAGTACCAGAGATGGGACCCTCCACCACATGGCACAATTTTGGATCATGGAGCCTCGCAAAGACATTGTGGTATGAAGAAATACTGAGATGAAGACACATGGCAATATCTTATGTAATTTAAGGCTTTTGAGATTTGAGAAAGCATTGTGGTAGAGGAAGTACCTAAATGGTGACATTTTGTATCATCTTGCACCTAAGAAAATAACCCATTAAAGATCTCTCAGATCAAATATCAGTGATGGGCTAAATGCGGGGGTGGAAATGACCAACAATAACAATACCATTTCATTTGTGGAAAATTAATGTGTATATTGTAGGAAAATGGATTGTTGTTTAGAAGTTAGTGAGGAGCTTGATCTTATCATTAGAAGTTTCTAGTCAGCAATTGTTGGTTTTGCATTCCTCCGTAAGTTTGAAAAAAGAAATCAAAAGCTTACTTGAGCATACTCTTTCTCATTTTAGCAAAAAAAATTTTGCAAAGTAATAATTGTGTTGGAGTTGCGCCTTAGTGTTCCCCCATAAGATTTTGAGGCATACATTTGTATTGGCCCAAATCAACAAATAGAATCATTGAATGCCCTCCAAATGGGATGTTTTTTTGGCATGGAAATGCTTCACACAACCATTTGTCAATTCTTTCCATTAGTTTTGGCCCTATGAAACTCATTTCATCAATTAGAATGTATTGAATGAAGTGCATAGCTTGTTGGAAAGATGCAAGTGATTGACCTTGTATTGTTGTCATTTCTCTAATTGGAATTCAAAGTGCTAAATGAATTGTGGACACTTGAATATTGAATGTTGCTAACCCCTATTGGTGCAAGGAGAAGAAGTGGTGATGACCCATTTGGTGCTGATTTGATTACTATTTTTTTGATGCATTTAATCAAGATTTTCATGTTCCTATTGTCCCTTGAACAATAATTTTTTAGTGAAGATTACATCATGGTTTCTTGTGCATGGGAAGCAACTATATCATTACCCATTTTTTGCTCTAGTGATAGAGTGTTTTCCAAATTTTTGTAAGTATCACGGGCTACATCAAATGTTTATCGCTTGGAGTCAATGAAGGAAGTCACTATAACTTCTTCAAAGGTATTTTTATGAGATTCTCCCCAATCATGGTTGATATCTATGCTGCTTTGACCAAGTATATTTAGTTCATCAACATGAATAGGCTCTCCTAGTTGTAATTTGGAAAGGACCTATCATTCATCATGAATATCTTCTCCCATAAGTTGTGTCTCCATATCTGGGCTCTCTAGAACATCTTCTTCTATTATTTTTTCATTTGATTTGTGTACATGGCATGGACTATACGTGGTCTTGAAGCTTTTTCAATGTTGTATGATGTCTTCTTTTGTATTTCCTAAATCTTGTTGAATGTTTGTAAAAGTGTAGTATAACATTAGTTCCATCCAATAGAACATATAGAATGATGTGTCATTCTTTGTAGGGATAGTGGTGAATCTTGGAGAAACTTGAACTATTGTCTTCTTAGATCATTGTTTCTATTGATTATTTTTGTGAGTAGCTCTATAAGACTATTTCTGAGTTGCATCAAAAGTGATAGTTTTTCTAGGTGTGGAGGTTGAGACATGTATATGTCAATATGACTTGGCTATGTATTTGAGAACTACAATTATTAATAGAACTAGTTGACAATTTGCATTGGCTCTCCAAATAGGCAGAATTGATGGGTTATGTAGGTTGAGGTGGTCATCATTTCTAGAAGCATTTTATTTTGGTTGATCATTTTCTACTAAAGAGATGTTCAATTTGTCTTGTATTGACCAAGGGGCTTTATATTGACAAACCATACTTGTTTGCTTCCTTCAAATACAAGTTTTTGATGTGCATTGTGTATGTCATTGGACGATTAACTAGTTCAATGTAATCATCAAGAGGGTTTCTTGTCAAAATCTCTTGTTTGTTGTAAGCAAGGATCATCTATTGGTGAATAGTGAATTACTTGATTCCTACTTTCAGAGGTCTATGGGTTCCATGCAAAGACATATTTATCAATGTATTTGATTGCATTTTCAACATATTGTTGATTATGCCAATCCAATTTGTCAAGATTCGGTGCATTAGGAAGCCAAATGAACCCATGGATATATGTGGAACCTTTATACTATCATTCATACCTATAGGGGAAAAAAATTAGTACATAATATATAAATAGATATAAAAACACATGTGCAAAGGTAATTTTCTATGTACCAATTCCCTTGCCCCTAGAAGTTTTTCAAGAGCCTCTTCTCAAAATGTAGTGAATCTATGGTGCATCTAAAGTATTGTAAGGTTGGTGTTTTCAATTATATTTTGTAGTCTCATTTTTGTTATTGCATCTTGTTTTAAAGGAGTTGTTGAAGGCATGACATTTTTTAGATCTGGTCATTTAGTATCTACTACACTAAGGGTGAAGAATAGTGTCGGGCAACCAAATTGGATCACCATATCAAATAGTTCCCCTCTTATTTCATTCTAGAAAGGTTTTGCTCCATGTATCTTAGATGTGAACCACATTAATTGATCTGCGAGCTTATCATTAGGTCTATCCTGTAGTCTTTTTTGTAGGGCATCAATAGTTGGGGGTAATGAATCAACAACTTTTCATTGTACAAAAATGGACGTTGTTGCTTTTCTTTGATGCCGCAAGAGTAGGTTTAGTAAAAAGTATATGAAACATGGATGTTACCCAAATCTATTATCATTGAATCATACGAGGTGGAGTTCATATTCATGCTTGTGTACATCCTTCAATCATTGTTGCTTGAAATTTGTGTTGCCCATGGGAAAGAGTGTTGGAAAAGTTGTTACAAATAAGCCTTCATTGTTGTACTCATTAATGGGAAAAAGAGAAATTGTTGTTCATTGTACTTTATGTGTTGGGAAGCCACTTCCTGTTTCAAGAAAATATTGAACCTCAACAGCCTCTATAAATGTTGGTTGAAGAATTTCCATAAAAGAAGATTGTATTCCTTCAAGGCTTTGTAGAAGGTCATCTTTTGTAGCTTCTATTTCTAAAAAACCTTATTTTTTATTTTATGCTATTTCATAGAGAAGGTTTGATATATTAGTAGAACTAGTAGGAAAAGATGATAATGCAATATCATCTACTTGTACATCTTTATAATTTATGGATCATTTTGTATTTTTTACATGAGTGCTTCATAGACTCGATATCTACTAACATAAAAATTATACTATTGTTGGCCAATGCTTTTCCTATTGACAATAATTAAGTCTAATTCACATGTGCATCTTGGCATGTGAAATGAAATTGATGAAATATCTTGAGGGAACGAATTAGTGTGACCATTATATTTGAGTTGTCTACCTTTTTCATAAGTAACTTGAAGTATTGGAGTGACTAGATAGTAATCAACATCTCTTCTATTTGAGCTAGTATTTTTAAACAAGTAGGTTGTATGTTGTTGCAGTTAGAGTATCGATGGAATTTTTTTCTATTGCAAATCTACAACATCAATTTTTCCCATCAAATAGCTTTCTTTCAATACCTGGATGACTTTCCATGCATATCAAGCATGTTGGAATGTTTCAAAGGGTGTCTAACTTTGAACAAAAAAAATCTAGTTGTGCAGTAATCAGGACTGAATTGTGGTATCCTTTCAATTGATTCAAGAGGGATGGTATTTAGGATTGAATTTTCAAAGTGGGTTGCAACTATTGGTGAGATGGTTGCAATATCTAATGATGTTATTGATGGTTAACATCTTGTAGATTGTAAGTTTTTTTGTTCTTGATGTTTCTTGTTGATAACGTTTTCTCATTGATGGTATCTTTTACGTTGCATATCATTTTGTCAAGTCCTTTTGTCTTCATTTATGTCATTTGAGAATCTCATTGCTTACTTCAATACTCAATCTTTTTCAACTAAATCAATTTGTAGATGATGATTTTTTTAAATAATTGTGTTCTTAAGAGTTTAAGAATAGTAAATCAAATTATTGAATTAATAACAAAAAATTTAAAGTATGCTACATTTGAAAAGTATATGGAAAAATTGACTGAAAAGGTGAAAATTAATGTAATGTAGCAAAATTTCAAAATGTAGTACAAAAAAAATAGATATAATATCAAGTTACATTAGGAATAAAACATTGGTTTAAATTTTTGTGCAATATTATGTACATTAGATCATACATAGGAAGTCCTAGAACTACAATATATACATAACATCTTAAAGAAAATTTGAAAGTAGTGATAGCATATATCAAAGTATCTTAAAGGTAGACATAATGATACTTTGTGTATCATGTCCATCAAATGTTGATGCTCTAATTTTGAGATTAAAAAGGAACTAACAATTGATGATTTTTCCTAAAATGTGTTCACCACCATCTGGCTCTACAAACAGTAGTTGAAAATCTTCGACAAGGACCCCCAACAAGGCATTTGTTGGTCCTTCAAATGTTGTAACTTTTTGTAGTTCTGTTATTTGATCTTGCAAATCCATTTTCAGCATGTAGCTAAAATCATAGTTAGGAACATTAATTAAACATTTTGGGCATTCAAATGTACTTTCTAAGGTTTGACTGAGTTTTGTTTTGCATTTTTTTTCTCAAAAACATTTGGACACAAGAGATAGTAAAATTTGTCAAGATGAACTTTTGTAATTTTGGCTTGTATGCATGCAAGTTCTTCCTTAAAAAAGGTTATATTCATCAATGATGAAATAGGTATCAAATTATCGAAGTTGGGGATAGATAAGATTGTTTTTTATAATTTTTTTGATGGATTAGCTATGGCTTTTGTGGAAAACCACATTTGAAGTGTTCTTGCTTCCAATAAATATGGATTTATTGTAATTAAGGTTGGAGATATACTATCTAAATCCTTTGATCACCATGATATAATGTGAGTAGATTGGATCAAGATTATTGGTGGGGTTGTTTGTTGAAACATTGCTGAAATTTCTCTTCCTCGAGCTTGGCAAAGCCCTCCCCCCCCCCCCCCCAATAGTACAATTACATATATCTATGGTGGTAATTTTACATTTGTTTCTTTCAATTCCATCTACTTTGTGGATGGCTAATGTAGGACTGATGGATAGGATGATGCCAATGACATCTACTACATGGCTAATGGGTGAAAATTGCAATGATTCTATGCCCTTAATGTTTAAACACTACATAGGTATGGTGGAATTTATAGTTGTTGAAATAGTAATATTAGATGAGCTATGTAGAACAATCTCAAATAGGTTAGTAGAGCTACTATATTTCAAATTAACAATTTTGACTCTCTCATTAGAGATGGCATAAATCCCACCTGATTGGATAACATTATCAAATTCTTCAACTACATTACTAAATCATGTGACATGTATCATAGTATTCTCTTTATCAATATAGTCAAAGCTAAATACTTTTCCATCATGTCCACCATTTTTAAATCTATGAATAGGAGTTTTACTTAGTACCCTCCCTTCAATAGTCTAAATTTTATGGTATAGGGTCAATGCTTTAATGGGGGTTATTGTTGGTGTTAGGAAAAAAATTTCTACTATAGAGCTTGCTTCTTTGTTGCTAGAATTTATTTCTTTTGGACTAGTCTCAAATGGACTATGTTTGCTCACTAACAAGGTGGTTGCTCTCAAAAGAGGAGTTAGTGTTCCAATAGTTATTGCAGTAGCTAATATTACTTTAATACTCTACTAAAATCATACAACCATAAAAATTATACAAAATTTAGCTAAAAGACATGAGGAAAAACAACTTAAGCCATAGAATTTTTTTTTTAAATGTACGTGAAATTTAGAATTTTTTCTCATTTGTAATTTATAAGGCTGATGATCAATCCTCCTTATAAAGTGTTGTCTTCAACAAAATTCTTTAGTTGTTGAGAAATTAGGCAAGGATGCATGCGTATGCCATCAAGGAGATGTAGATGGTAATTAAGAGTTGTGGAACATTGTTTCTTCATTGGTTGTATACTTGTAACTTGTAAAAGAGGGTCGTTAATTGAGATTTATGCTAAGAATTCTACAATTGCATTTACAAATATTGATGTCATTATGTCTAGTTTATTTCACTTATAAAAATGCGTAATAAGTATATTTTACTCTAGCTTATTTTGAGATTATTAAACATTTGTAAAAGCAGAAAACAATTGAAGTATTGACAAGCATAGTAATAAGTAAAATGGAACTAAATTGATATATTATTCTCAAATGCATAATTGTCTTTAAGCTACATCATTATTGACAAGGATATGCTCCATGTGCATCTAAGCTTAAGGGGGGTAGCTAGTTATTTGATAGTTACTGTTTTTGAGATTTTTTACATTATACAAAAACATTATTCTTGTATCATTTTCAATGTATTTTGTCTTCTAGGTATAGCAACATTTGCATTTACATGCTCTATTGAGAGCTACAATCACTCCCTATTATGGGCTCTTCTTTTCCCTCTAGGTTTGATGGTATAAGCATGTATCCCGGACTAGCTATGCGATGTTGTAGTTGTTTGTCTACAATTATTGTAGTTGTTGTTTTTGGTGGAATAGAAGCTTGTTCATTTCGTTTGCATGCATCAATTTGAGGTACATTCATGAGTGGTGAAATTATTGGCTTTGATAAGAAGCAAGATAGAAGTGATGCACTAATAACTATTTTCCTATAGGTTACAATCCATATCTTCCTTTGTTTCTTTATGCACAACATTGCTTCTAGCAAATTTTCATTGTCACAAGGCATATCACACTCGGGAAAATCATATTTATGTGTCATTTCTCTCCCAATTTTAATGTAGGTTAGGTCTCGAGGCCTTTATCTTTTTGTAGTTATACTTATCAGCATCTAAACTTGAATGAAAAGTTGAATTGTAATATTTATAATTTTAAAGGAAACTAAGCAATGTAATAATCAATGCAATATAAAATGAAAAAGAACCATAGTACTTAATAATTGTAATGATCAATGTCAAAATACAACAATCTTTGCAATGGTGTATATCAATTTTTATTCTCTAAGTCTGATATTTTGATCAAAGTACATCATAGTAAAAATAAAATAATAATATGGATAATTTCTATCCAGTTTATAAACCTTTGTAATCTAGCAGCTATGTAAATAGGTGTAGTTTTTATGTACCTTGAAGTGATTGGAATTCAAAATTCGGAATATAAAAAGCTTTGTTTGTTGACAATTATGTGTGTTTGAACTTCTATAAAAAAATGTCATATCACAAAATATTTGTTTAATCTTCATGAATAATGAGATTAGCTAAACTTAATATCACATATTACAAACATGTCTTTTTTAGAATATGTGGTATTGATGGCATGACATATGTAAGCATGTGTGGCAAAAAAACATAGCATATAGTTCCAAAAAAAATTCAAAATTGTTAACATGATTTTACAAAATAATTGTTCCCACAAATATATATGTATGTATGTATGTATAATTTAACTATAATAAAAAAAAAAACTCAAATATGTAACAATAAAAGAAAATCCAACTCCATAAAATAAACCTTCAATCCAACTATAATCATAATTACAAACTCTAATCTAATCAATAACAATAAGATAAACCTAATAAAAATATCTCTACTACTTATTTCTATTAAATATTACAAATAATAAATTCTAATTACATCA
Organism: Cupressus sempervirens; assembly: GCA_028749045.1. Taxonomy (NCBI): domain Eukaryota; kingdom Viridiplantae; phylum Streptophyta; class Pinopsida; order Cupressales; family Cupressaceae; genus Cupressus; species Cupressus sempervirens. The sequence goes on from CM053784.1 coordinate 173,981,384, forward strand.
TTTATATATAGTAATGTAACTTACGAAATAAATTTAATCTACTTATCAATTTTATTATAAAAAATTATATACATGTATATCTAGTTAAATCTTTTAGAAATAATTTTTTTAATTGCTAAATAATTTCACTTTGGTATCTAAATAAAATATTCCTAATATTTATAATTTAACTCGCAATTAATAATAAACATAATAAATTATAAATATTACATATTATTCTCATATTATGACATTTTTATTAAATAATTTTAATTTTATAAAAAAACCAAATACTATACATTACTTATATACTGTTCATATATTATAATACTATATAATAAATTAAATGTAAATTATGTAAAACAATAATACATAACATTAGTAATTAAAATCAATACAAATCTACCTATTTTAATATCAAATCCACCAAATAAAAGATAAAAATAAGTAAGTTATTAAATTTTTGAAAAATTGAGCATTAAAAAGATAGTTGAAGTAAAATATTAAAATAAAAATTAACCATATAAAAATTGGAACTAATAAAATTTTAATTTTAATATTAAATTGAAAAATAACATTATTTAATATACTAAGTAATTGTAATTTAATTAATTCAAATTAATATAAGATTCAAATATTGTTTAAACAACAAAATCAAATTTAAAAGTTAAACATATACAGCTACGTCATTTCAAAAGAAGTGTCCACATACTCAGAATCCATGTGTCTATTTATAATCTAATCCAATCACACAGACAGAAGAAAATGTTAAAAATGTTGGTAGGAGATATCAAAGGTCTAGTCCATTTTTTGTTTCAATTTCTACATGGAGGAATGAAAAGTAAACAATGTAGATGGTAGAGATGGTTTCCATCGTCTTGCATTCTGTATTGATTATTTTAAACATTCTGTATTGATTATTTTAAACCATGGATGCATTAACTCAATCATTCAATAACTTGATGGTATTTCCAGTTCAGAAATGTTATTTAAATGACTATCTACTAAACAATTTGCAAAGAGAGACAAGTAAAATATAACCAAGTTACTTTCACATGATACATTTTACATTTTCTTTCACCTTTGATGCCAGTGCCATATTAATGTATTTCAAAACTATGCAACCCTAAAGTAAAAATTATTCACCTTTGATGCCAGTGCCATATTAATGTATTTCAAAACTATGCAACCCTAAAGTGAAAATTAAGAAATCGTACATATTAGCGCCTATTTATAACGATTATATTGATATTATTTAGAGTATAATCGGTAGGATTTTCCTCAAATGTCATGTTATATCTACGTAAAAAAAATATTCATTGCAGGATGACTACATGATGATAGCAAGATGGTTGACTAATTTAAAATTTAATACAGGAGAACTGGACAAAGAAACTTAACAACCTTAATTGAATGGTGTACCTACAAAGATAGATGCCAAGAGAAATAATAAAACTACTTAAAAAGGTTTTCACCATTACTGAAGGATAGGGAGACCAAGCTATAGTCACTTCTTACATATGTAGAAGCCTTTTGTAAGGTATTGAATCTTCATAATAAAAGCTACATGCTACACCAATCATACAAGAAGATCCACCTATAATGAATACAAAAGAACGAGTGGTAGAAGCATGAAATGTGGAATTACTAAAAATGATGTTGTATCACAAAAGAAGGGTCAAACTATTCAAAAATACAAAAAAAATTAGATGGTCTGTGTGTTTGAACTATAACCTATGGATGGTCATTTATACGTTTGGCTCATGTCAACCGCATGTACTTCTAGTACCTAATAGTCCCCATGCAAAAGGCATAAAATGTTGAAGTGGGAATTTTACTATACATAGATTCTTGACCTGAATTTTACTATACATAGATTCTTGACCTTAACATTGCATAGAAGCATTTTTCAACAAAGAAGTTGTTATGAGAAGGTCGATATCATTATATCAAAAGTTAAAAACTTGTTTATTGCCAGACAAGTTGTCTTGGACATGGCCTAAGAATTAAAATAAAATCAATTATTGGAAAATGCTCAGGATAAATACCCCAAATAACCTTCTCACCCCACTAATAATTTCTTGCAAGCACATTTATTGATTTTCTTTCAAATGGGCAATTTATTAGTTCCTACCGACGGCAGGATACTATTGCAATCGTTGAGAGCCACATTAACGAATTAGTTCCTGCCGACTGGCCAATAGAAATCGAGAATTTTTGTATGTCTCAACTATTTTACAAAGTTCAATATTTGTTTATTTATTGAAATATAAAAATGCTATTTATTTCGAAGCGCATTGGTCATTGCGAAAAATGGTAGGGAGAAAAATAATTATTATCAATCAAAAATTAGAAAAAATCTGGCACACAAGCGCTCGCGAGCACCGCTTCCAAATCCTCTTCCGCTTCCTCCACTTCGACTTCCATGGAAGGCAAATGCAAATAGGAAAAGTGGCCTTACGAACTACTCTGCATCGGATTTGGGAAGCAGATTCGGGAGGGAGCGGAGGGCTTAGAATCCAACTGGGAAAGAATGGCAGAAGCGGCGGAGGTCTTTGAAGGAGGGAAGGGAGGCAGAGGAATTCGACTCCAACCACACACTTTTCCCCGACATTCTTCACACAATTCTTCACCGGAGCACCCAAATTCCAAACCCTAGCCTCCTCGATTCTCCACCGTGCTCTGGTATGAATACATTTGGGCGCGCCATTGAAGCCGCTGGTGGTATGGTGAATACTAATGCAAATGTCAGAATGCAGTCGCCCAATATTTTCTTTATTCTAACGCAGCAAACTGTAAAAATCGCTACCAGAGAAACAACAAACACAGAGCACAGAAAAATGCTAAACTATATCACAATGTTACCACGGTCGCATCTTCGCTGGATCTCGATGGTGCGTTTGCCCAAGATGTACGCACAAAATACAAAATACAGCAAGTAAATTGTTCATTGAAATCAAATTTCCCCTTAAGACATTATAATTGCAAATTAGATTGTCATTAAACACAAATGGAGCTGAGGACGCTTTTTATATAGTATATCTTTTCCACTCCCCTTTTCAGTCTCTGCTTGTGCGTGTGCGCTTTGTTCTTTCTGAGGAGAAGAAAGAGGGAAAACAAGTCCGAAGAAGGAGAAAGAAGACGAAGAACAGTATCACAATGATGAGTAGGATTATCCCCTAGTAAGATTTGCCTAAAACCCCCGCGTTGCTGTGTATCTGACGACCAGACGATCGAAATTTAGCGGTGGTTTAGGGAAAGTGTGAGATTGGACGCCATGTCTGGAAAGAATAAGCTACTTAGCGCGGACAAATCCAAGAGCATCGAGCTTCAGGGCAAGCGGAAAGTAGATAATGCCTGGCATGACTGCGAGGTTTCGTTGAGGTATGCCGGAGAAGCTCTGTTAATGCTGGATATGTTAAACTTTGCTGTCTCAGATATTGACTTACTTGATGCCTGCTTGCGCTTAGATTTTGTTCAATGTAGTGCATCCAGCTTTAAAAGTGACACGATTTTCGTCGCTTGTAAGTACTCCGTGCGTCGTAATAGTGAAACTGAAACGTGTCCAGTGAAGTCGCTGCAAACGCCTCACAGAACGCACACGTTGACAGATACCGTGTCTTTTCCCAATTTTCCCACTAAAAACCCCCTCTAACTTTAGCGGCAGGAACTATGACGCCACGCGTCTCTTGTTGAAACTGGAATAAATTTGCATCAACAGAGATTCTTAAAATACGCAATTCTATTGAGGTAATTGAGTTTTGCATGAATAATATCTCCTCTACTTACGAGTGAATTCCCTAAAATTTATATTTCTTTGCAACTTTTAGAGATGATCTTTGAGGATTATCATGCTTCCATGCATTTGCAACTGTTAATAAATTTCACCTGTAGGGTCAAAAAAGCTCCTAGCTCATGTCCCTCAATATGTTTCACGTATTGGAATAGGAAAATGTCTCCTCAAGTTCTCTCTATAGAAGGGAGCTATCATACTAGTCTGCATGCTAATAAGATTTCAAGCCTTGGGCTCGCCATATCATTTAAATGGAACTAGCTTAAATGAATCCGACTAATCTTACCTCTTGGATGCAATTAATACGAATCACTTAATGCGGCATATTTTGGTATTTAAGCTTACTATAATTCAAACAATGCATCCACAAGAAACTGATTAAAAACTGGAAGAGTGACTAATCAAACTCTTGTATGTGATGGAGCATAAAACTGATGCCTTGCTCACAAACAATTTACAGGAAATTAAATCAAATTGTGTTCTTCAAGTTTTGTAAACAAAAAAAAATTGCATGAAATTCTAAACATTATTTAGAGTAGGCATATCGAGCTTGTGATTAAACAAGCCCAGCATCTAATTAAAAAAACCTTGGATGAAGAGCACAGATGGGCAGATGTATAAGATAACATTTGTGTTGGGTGGGCAGCATGAAAAATAACAAAAACATAGAACAATACAAAATACCAAACACAGAACATAATGTGCTACCACACAATAAAATATATTGTATTTCATTCATCGTTTGCCCATTGCCAATTGCATTACATGATGCCTCTATTTATAGAGGTCTTAATTTATTTCTGGAAACATCTATATTAGTCGACAAAACACAAAGACTTTTATAGATTTATCTATTCCAGAACTTTACCTAACCCTATTCAGCAATTTCTAGAATTGTGTATTGCACTTTTACATTTCATTTGAGGGGAAATTACACATTCCAACACTCCCCCCTAATTTCAACCTCAAATGATGTTGAATACAAATTCCAAATCCTTTCTTTTGCCTAATGCTATTTTTGATAATCTTCATATCTATTAATGTCTTCATTAATAGTGTCTTCCAATGCTGCGGCCTTTAATTTCTACAAACGATTCACTGCCAACAAATTCCTCTTTTCATAGGATCCACTGATAATGCTGCCTCATCTGTCACAAATGCCAATAACTTTTTGCCTCTTTGATGCCTTGCTTGGATCTGTTTCCTACTGGTACTGAAGACTTCCTTATGCTTGAACATTTATACTTGAATAACCCTCTGATCATTCCTACAATTTTCTGCCAATTTGATTCATAGTTCCATCCACAATCCATTTTGATACAACCAGCCATAAAATCTTTATTGCACTCTTTATTCCAACATCTCTTATCAGTATGATTTTTCAAGCCACAAATATTACATGGATTTAAATCCCAACATCTATCCTTCGTATGCCCTTTCCTGTTATAGTGTGAACATTGTACAATCTTTATGCTTTCAATTGATTCTCTTGAACATTTATTCATCTTTCCACTACTTGCATCATAGTCAAGACCTGCATATTTTGACCTGACTGTAGTCTCAATTGGATGCCTTAATCCTTGTTCATCCTTTCCTAAACCTTTACCTTTGAAACCCATTCTTTTTATAATCTTCAAGCCAATACTATTATTATCATAACAAACATAATCTGCAAACTTCTTGTCATTTACTTTCTTACACTTTTCATCACAAACACTTTCAGTTTCAAAAAAATCACATTCACTCAAATCATCTGTGTCACAAGATACATCACATACAAATGGTTTTACACTCAAACATTCTTTCTCTTGTTTCAAAGTAGATTGATCCTTCTTTAGCATACTATTTTTCTCTTCCAATTTCTTCACATTTTCTTCTAAATCTTTATTCATTTTCTCAACATCATCAAACAAATTTAACTTTTCTTCTAATTCTTTATTTTTCTCTCTAAGCTTGCATGTTTCCTTCACCTGCCAATTATATACTTCTTCCACAAATTTTAACCTATCCTCTAGCTCTTCAATTGCCTCTATATGGATACTAATTTCATTTAACAATTTAGATTTTTCTTCTCCCATTTCATTTCTTACTTTTTCCAATTCCTTCTACAAAATATCTTTTTCACACAATAATTTGGCATTTTTCTTTTTTCACCATCACTAGTTCTTCTTCTAACTTATTTGTTTTATCCTTTTGAATTCTACTAGCTTTTCCCATTGAAATCAACAATTTAACACACTTTATTCTTTCTTTTAGAAAATTTTAAACACTTTTTTACTTCCAGAATTAAATCTTCAAACAACTTGAACAAATCTTTAGATAGCTAAAATCCTCACAATATTCTTCTGCTGTTATAATTTCTCAAATATAATTATAAAAATTCAAATCATACCTTTTTTTGTTGACTTTCCCTCTTTCTTGCTCAACACTTCTTGTGTGGTCTTCTTCAAAATGATTATCCTTCTCATAACACAAACATTCCCCCGCCATTTAGTAGCACCAACACACCACTTGCTATTTTATCATAATCTGAAATTTGTCCAACCTTCTATCCGACCTAGCTCTGATACCAATATGTTGGGTGGGTAGCATGAAAAATAACAAAAACATAGAACAATACAAAATACCAAACACAAAACACAATGTGTTGCCACACAATAAAATATATTATATTTCATTCATCATTTGCCCATTGCCAATTGCATTACATGATGCCTCTATTTATAGAGGTCTTAATTTATTTTTGGAAACATCTACATTAGCCGACAAAACACAAAGACTTTTCTAGATTTATCTATTCCAAGTGAAGGAAACATGTATGTTTAGAGAGAAATTACACATTCCAATAATTTTTTCAAAGAAATTCTTACCATCTAATTGATTTAGTGAAACAAGACTTTTGCCAAAATCAGTGAATTTCTTCCGAGGAAGGTGCATGAACTCAATGTACACCCTGTTGGCTTCATCAATCTTGTGTAACTGCAGAACAAGTGGATGCCTTGTCACAATACCTATTCATTCTGCATACAAGTAAGGTCGGTTAATGTGGTTTAATTCACCAATTGCTACTATAGTCAGATACTCAAAAAAAAAAAACAAAGCCAAGAAGCTAAATCTATGGGCAACAATTAGACTAAACAATCTAAAGCAGAAACCAATTGTAAGCTTGCAGAAAATAAACCAAAGCAGAAATAATGAGCGAAAAGAGAAAAATAATTAGTAAAATCAAACCGAATGAAATTTGTTGAATCAAAGAAAAGCAATGAAGTTTTCGTAATTACAAACATTCAAAAGAAGGCAATTTAACATATGGGAAGCAACTGTTAATTGGAGTATGGTGGAAAGATGTCCCATATGCAGGAAAATGCTGGTTGTTTATATCAGAATTCAACTGAGTCATAATGTGGAGAGACTGAAAAATAAAAGCAACTCAGAAAACTTGTCACAGATGCAGGAAGATGTGGGTCGTTTAATGAAGAAACCCGATTTAAGCTTCACGCAATGGAAAACAACGACACTAAAAAATGTACACAAATATTGGAAAGGGAGACACTTGTCATGGATGGTGAAAAGAAGTTCAAATTAAAAAGTATGCTATTAATATCGCTTTTCATGGGAAGCATAACCAAAATTGGAGAAAAGTTTTAAAATCATCTAAAGACATAAAAGGGACGACCAACATAGATGGTTACGAGACATTGTGTCATATGTAAATACACATCTCCTTCATTCCTCTACATGTAATACTTGTCATGATGTGGCAGAATAATTGTGAATTGTATACACTCATTAACAAGACAAATTATACGGTTAAGATGATTTTAATCATCTTGCACACCATTTTAACAAGAGACACAATGTGTCATAGCTCCTGCCTAACGCATAATGGTTGTAGAGGTGTAGATGAGTGAGAATGTAAATTAATACTATGAATGCATTAATTTTTTCCTAGAAATGCACTTGTGATCTGATAGGATTGCTCATATTTTGTTGTTAAATTCTCGTCCTAGAAATGTGCTTGTGATCTGATAGGATGGCTCATATTTTGTTGTTAAGTTCTCGTGCTATATTGTTATATCTTTGGGCATTTAAGACCAAGAATAAAAGGCCAAAGTCCCCAATATGGCACTATGTACTTAATATCATACTACGATCAATACATATGCTCTAGACAAATTTGCACCTTTTACAATGACAACTTAAATTATGTGCAATAAGGAAAGATATATATACCAATATTTGAATTATAGAACTCGAAGAATTGATGAAGCATTTGGAGTATCACATTATATGTTTAAGGATACCATGCATGCTACTAGACAACCATGGGTAGTTGGAATAACTCCCCCAACTATGTATTATTCTCATCTTGATTATTAAATGGAACTCACACTATTTTTAATCATTAGCACTGGACAAAAACTAAGATAGAGATAAATAATAATATACAACAATAACAACATAAACATATATGGAGAGGAAAAAATGATAGATAATATACAAGAGGAAGAGGAAGAGACATAAAATAGTAAGATAGAGTGATACCAACATAAGTTGTGTGTGTGAGAGAGAGAGAATTAAATATAATTATTTTTCTTAATCATGGTTATAATAAAGAATTAAAATATATTATATTTTAATTAATGAAACTAAGAATTTAATTTTTATATTAAAACTCACATTTCTATAAGAAAAAATGAAATGTATTAAAATATAAAAATATTTTATAAGTAAAACTAATTGTTTAATTTTACACGATTAGAGAAGGTTTACTATTTAATATTTTGTATTTCTAGTTTTTTTCATAAAATTAAGTAATTTTTAACTATTAAATAATATCTATATAATTTAATATGTACATTTGTAAATAATAAATAGATGTAATACATATAAATTTGATGTTGATGAATAAATATGATGTAATAAATAAGAAATAAAATATAACTATTTAATTTTAATACATTGTTTATAAAAACTTAATAATAATTTATATATCTTTTAGAATTGAATTATTTCTATTTCGTAGTTATTTCTTTAGTATTTTTTTAATATAAAATAAAATTATTAATTTAATATTAAAATATATATTTAAGTTTTAAATGTATTTAAACTAAATGATAAATTGTTTAAATAAAAAATATTAATAATAATAAAATATAATTTAAAAATTGTAACACTTATCAATTATACATATTACAAACACTATTATTAAATATAATTTTAAAAAATATTGTTTAATTTTTTTTTTTTAAAGTAAAATAATAGTGATAATTTAACTATTTTTATTAAAAAAGTAAAGTTTTAAAAGAAAAAAATTCAAATACAAAAATATAACATATTAAAATTATATTAAAAAGACATATTTATTAGTTAGTTTTATATATATATATATATATATATATATATATATATATAAAATTAAGCCGAGAGGCTTCTACAATGGGAGCACATTTCACTGTAAACAATCTAACATTTTTAAAAAATTTGACGAGTAATTGAACAGTTATACCACGTCCTTTATTGAAATTCTATTCAGACTTGACCAGCAATGCTTAACATTGACGCTTCCCATTCCCTCATTAACCACACTGTATTTTTGGTTTGAAGGATTTGATATTTCCAAACACTAAACACATGTCCTGTGAGTACGTAATTGCAAACGTTAGGTGAAGCCAGGTCGTCATCAAATAACAGTTTATTGTGGACAGTATGAAGACACATTCAAATGTTTCTACATATATTTCTTCATCATTCACTCCAGCAAGAAGAAAGCCAATAATCTGTTATGACAAGAAAACCAAACGTTTTGCCTTATGCTCCATTTTTACGCGTTACATGTTTTCAATTCTTTAAAGTTGAACCATCACACATCAACATTATATATGACAAGAGATTTTTTTTTTTCTATTCAACATTATATTGAACGATAGGATAGATATTCTAATTTCTATTCAACATTGGATTGAGTAACAGGATCAATATTCTGATTTCTATTCAACATTGGATTGAGCAACAAGATCATTATTCTGAATATGTATGTTTATGTGTTTTGATTTCTTCTATTTAAGAAACTTTTATTGTGTTTTTTTTCTTATTTTCAAAGCTCTATAATTTCCTTAGTTTTTCTTAGAAACTTTGATAGAATAGAAATTATTCTCAATTAGAAACATTGCATATTTGTATTTCTTCCATTTTAGAAACTTTAATTGTGTAGTTTTTTCCTATTTTGATATTTGCATAGTTTCCTTAAATTTTCTTAGAAACTTTCATAGAATAGAAATTCTTCTCAATTAGAAACATTGTATATTTGTATTTCTTCCATTTTAGAAACTTTTTTTGTGTAGTTTTTTCCTATTCTGAAATTTGCATAGTTTCCTTAAATTTTCTTAGAAACTTTGTTATATTATAAATTCTACTCAATTGGAAAATTTCAGATTTCTTTCTATTTATTTCTCTTCATTCAAAACATTAGATTTTTAGAATTTAGATATTATAGTATTAAAGTATTAATTAATCTGACTTTTTCATTAGATTATTTGAATCAATGATTATATTCCTCTATCTATTATTAAAATAACATTATAAAGCTATTTGAAAATGGAAAATGAATGATAGATGATTTGGACACAAAGCTTTCAAAGTTTAAGGTTTTAACCATGGGATATATAATTAAGTTTCTAACATCCTTCTTTCAGAGCTGAAAATAGCAGGATTAATAATCTAGTTTAAGAATCTAGGAAGTGGATTAACACTGGTAATTGTTTGCAATTTTTTATAATTATATGTTTTACAATTTTTTAAATTTTTTTAAATGAATAATTTTTTGTCAAGAAATATATTAGTATAAAATTATCATTTAGTTAAATTAATATTCAAAATATTTTAACAAGAATAAAAAATGTAGTAGTAGATGGGTTCAATGTTGTTTTTAGATTTTAAATCTTTATATAAGTGTTGCATTCTATGAACTATCATCATCATGTTGAAGAGTAGTAGATAGATTTTAGATCAACTAATTATATAGTATGGGTCATGCGAACTATTATCATGATGTTAAATAAAAGTAGATTAGATTTATATCAGTTATAGCTCCTACAAACTATTATTAAGATTTTCAACAAAAGTAGGAGAATTTTTAATCAACTAATTATATGCTATAGGTCCTATGAACTATTATTGTACTATTAAATAAAAGTAGATGGATTTGAGATTAGCTAATTATACTATTATAGGTTTTATCAACTACTATTATGATATTAAATAGTAGTAGAATAATTTAGATAAGCTCATTATACATCATGAAGCAATTTAAATCTAATACTTTAAAGAAACTCTTTAATAAAAATAGAAGTTATTTTTTTTTAAAAATAGAAAATTGATTTGAAACCAATCCATTATATAGTTTATCAAGCATCCAAGTTTAGATAAATAGAAATAGATACACATGTACAATTATAATTAATTTATATATTTATAATGCATGATACATTAATTTTTATTAATGAGTAGTAATCTTTTTAATAGATAGATCATTTTTAATATATAAAATTTTAGATTATATTATTTTTCATGTTATATTGTTAAAATTTAGATATGCTCTCAAATTATTGATATTAGAAAACCTTTTAATTTGTTTAGATTTATTTACTATATGGAGTAGGAAGAGGTGGGGTAATTTAATTTTTAGGGAATTCTACTATTATTTGTCATTTTGATACTAACCATTTTAAATCCTTACATTATAGATATCAGAAAAAAAATTACCTATGGATGCTCAACAAAATAATTCTGAAAACACTATCACAAGCCCACTTCTTGCAGATGACTTAGTGCAATCAAATCAAATTGTTCAAAATTATTTGGATAGATTGGGAACAATCATTTCTGAGTCTTGTAAAAAAATTACGGATGAAATTCATATTGCGAGCTTTCATATTCGAGGTGTCCAAGATTCTCAAATCTTACAGATGGGACAATATACAAAGGAAATTCATGACACATGGAAGAAATCAGTTGGGTTCTTTGAATTTATGAAAGACATCCACTATGATGAAGAGCACATGGATGGCAAAAACAACCTTTTCCTCACTGATGAATTCCACATGTTTTTGCATCACTATAATGAAATCTAGGAGTCATATTATTTGACATTAGCATTTTTTTTTTATAAATTTGTATGTTCAACTTATTAGTTTTGATGAATGCATGTTTTTTTTTCCTTTCTCTTAAATAAATTTAGTATTATACATACAGGACTATTTGGTATTTAGTATATTTGTAGATCTTCTTCTCTTACACACACAAAAAGTTCTTTCTATATGTATGTGTGAATTGTTCAAATATTAATTAAAAATGAATAAATATCTATCTTATCTGAAACACAATGCCACTAGATTTATGTGATATTTTAAACCAATTTTATAAAAAATAGTTTACTAGATCTACTATTTTTTTAATGTTTGGTTACAAATTGATTTCATAGAATTGAATATATCAAGTATGAATTTCCAATCGGATCAAGAAAGAAGACAATACCAAATGGAGCAACGAAGAGCATACCAGAGAGAATACCAAAGAGAGTATCGCAGACAACGATGAGAACAAATGACACAAGTTGAAAGAGAAGAAGAAAGAAGAAGGAACAATGAAGTCCGATGACTAAATTATGCTAGAAGAAGGGCAGAATTGCCATTATAAGAATTGGAATTACATAATAGAGATAGAATTACTCATCAGTGAACATCTGATGAAGTATCTCATTTTGAAACACAAGGGAGACATGAAGTTGATTTTGAATCAAGTGAGAGCTACAATCAAGCATTACCTGCATTTGTGGAAATGAGTCACCATAATGAAAATTCAAGAATAATAGAGTGTGTTCCTGAAATGCCTCATCCTACAAGCCAAAATAGGATAAATTTAGGTGGACAAGGCAATAGAGAAAACATACAAAACCCAACTGAATTTCTTCAAGATAATTTCTATACATTCCAAATGTAGTTTCAACAACAACTAGATAGCTTGAGAATGCCACATATGTGTTATATTTGTTAGGAAAGCTATCTACAGATTTGGGCCAGTTGCCCCCTATCAATGATAAAGCAGCATATGATAGTAATAAGTGCACAAAGTTGCTATGGAAATAATTCAACACTGTTGTCACATTAGATGAGATATTTAGACAAGATGGGGAAGATATTGAGCAACAAAGATTTTGACAACTTTTGACGAATCTGAGAGATGCAAACCCACAAATTGATGATTGGAGGTTGCTAATGTCAAGGACCTTTATCAGCATAGATGTTGCAACAAATTTTAAATTTGATAATGATGTTCATTTGTTCTCAACAAATGAAAATGTTCATGCTCATAATAATAAAATGCTACATTCATTAAAGCATCTTGTTGCACATTGTGTTGCATCAAAAGCAAGTACTATGAATACAATAGATGACTGTTCAAATGATGAGCTTGATCTGGAGTTGTTAATCTATAAGGATTCAAGGGTCATGCTAACTTCAAATCTATTGATAGAGGTTGGTCTTGTAAATGGGGCTCTTGGATACATTCGAAAAATTGTCTACAAGCAAGGTAGTGCTCCGCCTAAGCCTCCAACATATGTGATGGTTGAGTTTGATGGTTATTCAGGACTACCATTCGAAGATCATAATCCAAAGATAATTCCAATACCACCTATACAAAAGGGTAGAACACTTCAACTGCCATTGAGGTTGGCATGGGCATTGACTATTCACAAATCTCAGGGATTGACTCTTCCCAAAGAAACAATTGACATAGGACCAAGAGAAAGAGCAGGATTGACATTTGTGGTTGTTTCACGTGTAAAATCTGTCTAATGTTTGAGAATAATGCCTCCTTTCACATATGATCGTTATGAGAAAATGAAAAAGGGTAGACAAATTTTTGAGCGCAAGGATGAAGAAAATAGACTTAAGCACCTTGAAGATAGTTAATGTGATATGTTATTCTTAAATGTTATGTCTGTACAAGTCTTTTTGGACACATCAATATTTTGTTTGTAACATTTCCTACTATATTCCATGTTTTAAAAATGTCTCCATCATACAATGATAAATGATAAAGAAAACTTTCTTCATTTTAATTTATTCTATTTTGAGAAACCCTATCTTTTTTTCATGATATTTTATTTTTATAGATCTTAATTAATTGTAATGATTCATTTAGTGATATCACTTTATGTTTACAAATTATATTTACTTTTGCTTCAATGTCTCTTAATATTTGATGGCAATATTATGGATAACTTTTCTTTATTTTAACTATTAAATAGAAGATTCATTATATAATTTGAAAGAAAAAAAATTAATAAATATAATTTACTTATTCTAATTATCATCCAATATTAATTTGATTTTGTTTCATACTTTTAAAATTAGTAAACTAATCTATCTCGATATATTTCACTGGGAGGGAACCGAAAAGTAAGTCTAAAATTTTTGATTTAAATTGAGATAATATACGTAAAATCAAGCAGTAGTTATGGAAGAACCAAGACACAAGAAGCGTGCTAGGTAAACAAAAACACGAATGGTATTGTCTTTAAAAAGATGTTTGGCAGGTACACAAATCGATGGTCAGTGAACTAAACTTTATTTCTATTGACTTTATTTGGTCTATATTTAAGTATAAAAATATAAAATTGATACTAACCCTTTAAAAAATCAACATTTTATCAAATCGTTCAAAATTAATTATTCAAATGCATTATGCTATATTTTATTTATATTTATTAATAATTATAATTATTAATTTTAATAATTAAATAACCTTAACAAATTAAAATAATATTTATAAAAATAAAAAATAATAATAGAAAAATAAATATAATATATTTAAATAAATAACATTATTAATTGTGTGTCGTGTCTGCTACCAGCTTATATATACTTTTATATATATATAAAACCCGAGAGTTATCCTTCTCTGAGGCGCCTATTTTTATAATCTAACTAAGTGCAATAGGCGCCTCCAGAAGGATAACTCTCGACTTTTTTATATATATAAAAGTATATATAAGCTAGTAATTTGAACTTATGCATTACATGAAATTTTAGGAACAAGTTATATCAAATAGTAAAAAAATAAACATCAATGTAAAAGTAATAATAAATATATTTAAAATAAGAAATTAAAAATATTTAATAGATTGTGATAATTAATATTGATTAGACATGTTGTGTGAGGTGGAAGATTAAATGATTGAAAAAAAAAATCTTATCAACTTATCACAAATGTGAAAAAGATAAAGTTATAATTAATACATTCATTAATGCAAAATGAAGTTGTTAGAAAATATTTGTATTTTTTGTTGAAGAAAAATAATTTTAGCCCTCATCAAAAATAGTATGGACCAATAGAATAGATGAAAAATGTGATTTATAAAATAATGAAAAATTAGAAAAAGATATAAATATTTGAAATCTCATATAATCTTTTAAATTTTTAGATTTGATTGATCAGTGTTAATGTTATATTTGAATTGACATGAATGCATAAGTATTCTGCCTTGGCAGGAACTAATAAATATTGAATTTTGATTTTGAAATGACGTTTTGATACTTTAGTAAAGAGATGCCTTTGGCATAAATATATAGACAAATCAAAACATTAGTTTATGAGAGACCCAAAGTTTTAAACAAATTGATGCCATAACCATGACTACAATGTACACTATGAATACATAATTAAATTTAACGCCGGCTATGCTCAAAAGTCAAAGTATATCTTGAGATTACCGTGTTTTAGCGAGCCTTTATCCTCAACATCTAGAGAATAATAAGTATTAATTATAGCAACGAACGGGTCAAGTACGTTTCGAATAGAATAGAATAGAGAAAATACATTTTTTTATGGGTAGGAAATGGAAGGGAGTCGGCCATCGCGGATGGCCATGCTTTGCCACGGTTTGACATCGTTTTTCTCGCTTCTATTATTTGAAACTGCAACTAAACTCCGACGTATACAATACACTGCAGCTATGACACTGCCTCAAATCCCACATTTCTGCCCTTTCTCAATCGTATGTCGAGGCCGTGTCTTTGTATTATTCACACTCTTAATGGCACAGCTCACTCGACTCTCTGGGCTATTCATCTGTGGTGAATACGAGCTTCATCACCCTTTCGGATTTAAGAATAGCGGCCGCGGGGACTTAAGCCTTCAGCTCGACTGTAATTATGGTCACCGAGGGCCGAAACCTGTGCTTCATATCAGTGGTAAGAAATACTACATACTCTTTCCCAAATTCTATCGCAACTCTACGGCCATGGGAGGCACCATGACAATAATCGACAAAAAGCTAAGAGATAAGTGCGATCCATCTTCCAATAACTACACAGAATTAAGGTCTAGCTCTCAATTTCATATTGCCAATACACATACTGATATAGGTCTAGGGGGCCATTGTAAACGTGAATGGATAGATTTGCCCAATCAAACGGCTACGTTAAATTGTAACCCTGATTGGCACTACAATTTGACAGTGGCCGTTAACTGGGCTAAAATATGCAAATCGCAAATTGTTTTGCCGATCAATAACTCAGGAGGACCTGTAGATGAACATCAAATTAGACATGCCGGTTTCCCTATAAAATGGAATGTCAGCGAACGTTGCAGAGATTGCATGGTAAGTGGTGGGTATTGTGGTTATGGCATCTCAATGCAGTTTCATTGCAAGTGCGGGCGCGGGCACATCCCATATCCCGACATATGCCCCGCAGGTAAACATATTAATTGCTTTCTGTTTCTCCAATATAACATATAAATCGTGAAATGTTGAACTTTGTGAGTGTAGAATCTGGAAAACAGGAGGAAACAGGGCAAAACAGAGAGATATAAAAAATCACTGAGAACCCAGATTTTAATTCAGAATTTTTTATATCTCTCTGTTTTGCCCTGTTTTCAAGAATCTACTGCAAGATGAACAGAATGAAAGAGTTAAATCTCCGAATTGTATTTCTTGAACTCAGTATTGTGATAGGATTTTCTATAATCTATTACTTATGGAATTTGTGAATGAATCATTGCAGAGAATAAGAGTTCCACTGTTCTAATTCTAGGTGAGTATACATATGCGTTCTCTTTAGCTCGCTAAGTTTTATACAAATTTCTATTGTACCCAACGATTACTTGCATTTCTCCTCCAAAATCAATCACAAAATAAATTAGTAAGAAATCACTGATTTCTGCAATTGTTGTACAGGTTTTTCCATTGGAGGCGTTGCCCTGGTAGCAGCGGCAGTAATACTGCTAGTTTATATAAAGAGGAGGCATTATCCAAGGCGGGGCCTTCCTGGAGATCTCGGAGATTATGAAAGAAATGAATTGGCAGTATACCAGCAGCAGTATGTTAATTTGACCCTATTTTCTTATGAGGAACTTCAATGGGCGACGAATTGCTTCGATGAGAGAAACAAAGTTGGAGATGGAGGATTTGGGTCGGTGTATTTTGGGAAGCTTGGAGGCGGACGAAATGTGGCAGTAAAGAAGCTTTATCAGCAAAATTGTAAAAGCGTGGAGCAATTTATTAACGAGGTACAGATCTTGTCAAGTCTGAAACATCCAAATATTGTGGATCTTTACGGCTGCAGCGATCCAAGGAGTCCAGTTTTACTGCTGGTTTACGAATTCATGGCGAATGGGACCTTGGCCGATCATCTTCACGGGAGCCGAAGAACTCCGAAAGGTTTGCCTTGGGAAACTCGTTTGAACATTGCCGTAGAAACTGCTCAGGCTTTGGCGTTCCTGCATGATTTAAATCCGCCCATATTACACAGAGATGTCAAATCCACCAACATTCTTCTGGATGAAAACTTCGGGGTGAAAGTAGCAGATATGGGGCTTTCCAGGCTCTTGCCTACGAATGCATCGCATATCACAACTACGCCGCAAGGTACGCCAGGGTATATAGACCCAAATTATCATGAATGCTTTCAACTCACAGATAAGTCTGATGTTTATAGCTTTGGGGTTGTCTTGGTCGAAATCATCTCGGCTAAAGTTGCTGTTGATACGAGCCGAAAGAGAGATGAAATAATCCTCGCTGTATTGGCATCTGACAAAATCAGAAGAGGAGCTCTGGATGAAATTTTGGATCCAGAGTTGAAGGTTGAAATGGGGGAGGAGTTCAAAATCGCAGTTTCTGCAGTTGCGGAATTGGCGTTCAGGTGCCTGTCACCAGACACCGATGTTCGACCAGACATGATGGAAGTTTCTACTTGTCTCGAGGAAATAAGTCAGCTTCAACTAAGTTTGGAAGTTTCTACTTGTCTCGGGGAAATAAATCAGCTTCAACGAAGTTTGGCTTAATCGCTAATCCTAGTTCAGGAGTACTATGGGAAACGCACAACACAAGGGAAGGGAAATTTCTCAGCACTGATTAAGGGGTCTTATGTTAGTTCCTTAGAAGGGGTCTTTATGTTTTCTTAGACTGTTAGTCTCGTGGACCATGGACATCATTAAAAATCTTTCATTTCATTTCATTATTAGTGAAAAAGAAAGACCAGCTTGCTGCAAAGTGACCGATCTTCTTCATTTTCAGCTATCCCCAATCTTTTTGAAAAGAATCTAATGATTATATGCATATTGAAGGGGTACATTTTTGTAATTTTCGGATGTAGAAAAGATGTTAAGTTACTTCAATTTTTTTAATTTATAAGATATTTTATGTTTGTTAATATTATGTCTACAATTTTGCTAATAAGGTTAATATTTTAAGTTTTGATTAGTCAATTTTATTTTTATTTAAGTGATATTTATATTTTTTATGTTGTAAACTATTAAAATATGTAATTTTTGAAGTATAATGAGAATTTTAAATCTATTAGAAAAGATATCGTAAGTTAAATTGAGTAGAGAGAAGATGTACTACTTTTGAGCATTAACTATTGAATATTAATTCTGCATCTCATGCATATTAAAATGTAACTATATAATTGTTCTTTTTTTTTTTGGTACAAAATTTATCTTTGATTGTCAAATCAATTTATATTAAAGAACAGACAACAAATTGATAATATGATTTAATGTTTATAGCATATTATATTGTGTGAAGTTGAGCTTATTTCTTGAATCGTCACCCTACTCAAGCTTTATTTATTTCCATATGTTAGAACTTATCTTACTTGTATTAAATATTTCCACATATAAATAATTTATTATGCATATACTTTAATTTATTCGACCTTCATGAAAAATACTAGCTCTTTTATATGTTCTGTTGTTTATGTCATGGGCTTTGGGACCGAGCTTGTGCACCACTTGTGAATTGACTTGTGCATGTGAGATTTGACAACATAGATAGAAAATCTCTAGTATTTTTCTCGCCATATAAGAAACAAAGGACTTATTTGATATGATGTCCTAGTATGTTGAAAACATAAATGATGCAAAGAATGGGGAAACAATGCAACACAAACCAGGCTATATGTGGGCACAACTCGAATTATTTCATGATTTGATTCCTTATAAAAATGAAGACTAGTTCAACTATGTGTTAAAAAACACAAATCTTCCAAAGAATAAACTTGTCAAAAACACTTTTGTTTGGTTGCTAGAGTAGGAATAGAAAGTTAGGAATATGTTTTCAATTTTCTATTTGGTATGTCAATTGGAATAGGGAATAGGAATACATATTCCCATTTTGCCTCTAAATGAGCTTATGACCATTCCAAAGAATAGTTGTTATTGGAATAGTCATTCTTATTCCCAATATGCATTCTTACTCTCCATTCCTATGCCTGCAACCAAATGGGCCCTTAGCAATTTGTATTACAATGCATTGTAATGCAAGCTTCCAACTCTTACAAATGAAAGCAATAAGATTTATATAGCACAAAGGAATCTTCTTTGCTCCCACCCTAAAGTCATTGTCATTGAAATACTCCTTCCCTTCCTTCTGATGTGAATGAATGAGCTAATGCCTCAAATATATAGAAGTGCCTTGGGAAAATCATCAAGTTTTGACTTTTATCTAGGATAGGTTAGGACCCAACCTAAATCAATACAAACACACTACATTAATTAAGTTTCTCCAATGGTAACATTGAAGTCAATCCCAATGCAATAATTAAGTTACATGTTTCATGAAGTTGACCATGGAACTCAATCTCCTATGCAATTCTTAAATAACCCCACCATGGGACCCAAATTACCTTTAGCTCATTTCTTAACGCTTAGTCAAAATATGAAAATTCCCAAGTTGGCTTTACCAAAGCTTCACTCAATTTGGTTGCACCACTATCAAACAATTCAAGTCATCTCTCCTACAAAATACGTCACAAAAAAAATTAAAGTCCTTGAAATTATTCAAGTCCGGACCTGTTACAATTTACATTTTAGGGTAAGTGTACCAAGTTCTGGTGCCAAAAGGGGGGATATAAGTGGACACTTTTTTCCTGAAATCAGCAAATTCTAAACTTGAACAAGAATTTGAAGATAGTTACGCTCAAAATTTTAAGATATGACAAAAACAAAAGATGTATTCTTTTGAATCTAGTTTCTAAACTACTTTTTTTTTCAAAATGGTTTAGTTTTAGGTCCTCAAAAAAGGGGGCCACAAAAAGTGGTAATATTTATTCCAAAAAAACATAACATGGTACAAAGTGTGGCCCCCCTAAAATTTTAACTTTTTTTTTGAAATTCTTTAATCACTCTAGTCAAAAGTTACTTAACACTATGTAGTTTATCCTAGACTTTTTGAATCATTTTATAATGTGTTTTTTTTTAAATTAATTTTTTAACTAGACACATTCCAAAAACATGAAATATCTATGTGCTCCCCTTAGAAATAATTGAAAACTAATCTAAAATCAAAACCTTTTTTTTTCAAAGTGTGTAGAATGGAGTCTAGTTTCTAAAAAACTAAGTTGTTAAAAAATTTGATGAACAAGCTAAAATCTATAGCCCAATTAGTACATGGTGGTTTTTCACAAAAAATGAACATACATTCAAAAGAAATTATAGATGAAAGGCTTGAAATAGTTCAAATTAAAAATAAATTATATGGTTATATAGCTAACACAGAGACCTACAATGTCATGTAACCTGATCTTATTGATGCCCAACCATGAGGAATATTGAAGGAGAGCACACAAGAAAAATTAATCATTTTTGTATGTTTGCTGGAAAACACGTCTCAAACCTGTTTATAAACTCCAAACCTTTGGGTTGGATCTCCAAGGCAGAACCAAGCCTTAGGCTTGGTTTTAATGCAAAGCTTTCAATAGAGTGTATGCCCTATAGTGTGTATGCGTTATAGTGTGCATGTGCTATTTAAAGCATTTGAATTTTGGTCTCAATAGCTCGTGTGTGCTATAGTGCGCACACACTATTGAGACCTAAATAGTGCATAGAAGAGATGCAAAGCAAGAGCAAGAGAAGAGGGGGGGGGAATGGCTATGTGTGTGTGTGCGAGAGAGAGAGAGAGAGAGAGAGAGAGAGAGAGAGAGAGAGAGAGAGAGAGAGTAGGGGATGGGAGAGAGAGGAGGTGAGAAAGAGTAGGGATGGCAAAGTGAGTACAAGATGGGAGAGAGGAAGTGAGAAAGAGTAGGGGTGGTAGAGAGAGTATGGGGTGGGAGAGAGAGGAAGTGTCAGAGAGAGTAGGGGTGGTAGAGAGAGTATGGGATGGGAGAGAGAGGAAGTGTGAGAGAGAGTAGGGGTGGCAAAGAGAGAGTATGGGATGGGGGAGAGAGATTGAAAGTAGGGGATGGGGGAGAGAGGAAGTGAGAGAGAGAGAGTAGGGGTGGTAGAGAGAGAGTACAGGGTGGGAGAGAGAGATTGAGAGTAAGGGGTGAGGAGAGAGAGATTGAGAGTAGGGGATGGGGGAGAGAGAGCAGGCAATGAGAGACAGAGTAGGAGAGGGAGAGTGAGAGAGAGGAGGATGAGAGTGCATGTGTGTGAAAGAGAGAGAGTAGGGAATGGGAGAGGGGAGAGATAGAGTAGCTTGAGAGAGATTAGGGGATGGGAGAGAGAGTAGATGATGGGAGAGGGAGAAAGAGGGGGATGGAAATGTGTGTGTGTGTGTGTGTGTGTGTGTGTGTGTGTGTGAGAGAGAGAGAGAGAGAGAGAGAGAGAGAGAGAGAGTAGGGGTAGTAGAGAGAGTAGAGAGAGAGAGAGAGAGAGAGAGAGTAGGTGGTGGGAGAGGGAGAGCGAGTGAGAGACAAAGTACGGGATGGAAGAAGAGGGGGGGATGGATGTGTGTGTGAAAGAGAGAGAGTAGGAGATGGGAGAGGGGAGAGAGAGATAGAGAGAGAGTAGGGGATGGGAGAGAAAGAGAGTAGGCAATGGGAGAGGGATTGGGAGAGGGAGAGAAAGGGGGGATGGGAGTGTGTGTAAGAGAGAGTAGGGGATGGGAGAGAGTGTGAGAGTGTGAGAGAGAGAGTAGGGGATGGGAGAGAGTGTGAGAGTGTGTGTGTGTGTGTGAGAGAGAGAGAGAGTACGGGTGGCACAGAGAGAGTGAGAGTAGGGGATGGGAGAGAGAGAGTAGAGAGGGAGAGAGGGAGAGAGGGAGAGAGGGAGAGAGAGAGTAGGTGGTGGGAGAGGGAGTGGGAGAGGGGTAGAGGGGGAATGGGAGTGTGTAAGAGAGACAGAGTAGGGGATGGGAGAGAGTATGAGGTGGGAGAGGGAGTGCAAGAGAGAGAGAGGGGGGGGCGAATGGGAATGAGTGTAAGAGAGACAGAGTAGGGGATGGGAGAGAGTGTGAGAGTTTGAGAGAGAGGAGGGGGTGGCAGAGAGAGTACGTATGGGATGAAAGAGAGAGAGAGAGAGTAGAAAATGGGAGAGAGAGACTAGGTGGTGGGAGAGGGAGTAGGAGAGGGAGAGAGAGGGGGGGATGGGAGTGTGTGTAAGAGAGAGTAGGGGATGGGAGAGAGAAAGTAGAGAGGGAGAGAGAGTATGAGAGAGAGAGAGAGAAAGAGAGATATAGTAGGCGATGCAAGAGGGAGTGGGAGTGTGTGTGTGACAAATGTAGAGAGTAGGGGATGGGAGAAGAGAGAGAGAGGGGGATGGGAGTGTGTGTGTCTATGAAAGAAAGAGAGAGTGGGAGATGGGAGAGGGAAGAGAGAGAGTAGGGGATGGGGGAGAGAGTAAGCGGTGGGAGAGGGAGTGGGAGAGGGAGAGAGGGGGGGAATGGGAATGTGTGTAAGAGAGATAGAGTAGGGGATGGGAGAGAATGTGAGAGTGTGAGAGAGAGTAGGTGGTGGTAGAGAGAGCTCGTACGGGATGGGAGAGAGAGAGTGGGAGTAGGAGATGGGAGAGTGTGAGAGAGAGTAGGGGATGGGGGAGAGAGAGTGAGAGTAAGGGATGGGGGAGAGAGAGTAGAGAGGGAGAGAAAGATAGTAGGTGGTAGGAGAGGGAGTGGGAGAGGGAGAGGGAGAGAGATAGGGGGATGGGAGTGTGTGTGACAGATCTAGAGAGTAGGGGATGGGAGAGAAGAGAGTGGGGGCATAAGAGTGTGTGTGTGTGTGTGTGTGTGTGTGTGTGAAAGAGAGAGAGTAGGGGATGGAGGATAGAGAGTAGGTGGTGGAAGAGGGAGAGAGTGAGAGTTAAGAATGGGAGAGAGTGTGAGAGAGAGTAGGGAGAAGGAGATAGAGAGAGGGGGATGGGAGAGAAGAGAGGGGGGATGGAGTGTTTGTGTCTATGAAAGAGAGAGAGTAGGGGATGGGAGAGAGTATGAGAGTGTGAGAGAGAGCAGGGGTGAAAGAGAGAGAGTACGAGATGGGAGAGATAGAGTGAAAGGATGGGAGAGAGTGAGAGAGAGAGAGAGAGAGTAGAGGGTGGCAAAGAGAGAGTATGGGATGGGAGAGAGTGAGAAAGAGAGTAGGGGGTGGCAGGGAGAGAGAGTACGAGATGGGAGAGACAAAGTGAAAGGATGGGAGAGTGTGAGAGAGAGTAGGGGATGGGAGAGAGTTGGGGATGGGGAGAGAGAGAGAGAGAGAGAGAGAGAGAGAGAGAGAGAGAGAGAGAGAGAGAGAGAGAGAGAGAGAGTAGGTGGTGGGAGAGGGAGTGGGAGAGGAGGAGAGAGAGGGGGGATGGGAGTGTGTTTGAGAGATCTAGAGAGTAGGGGATGGGAGAGGAGAGAGAAGGGGGGGATGGTAGTGTGTATCTATAAAAGAGAGAGTTTAGGGGATGGGAGAGGGGAGAGAGAGAGAGAGAGTAGCCCGAGAGAAAGAGAGTAGCAGATGGGAGAGAGAGACTAGGTGGTGGGAGAGGGAGTGGGAGAGGGAGAGAGAGAGGGGGATGGGAGTGTGTGTAAGAGAGAGTAGGGGATGGGAGAGAGTGTGAGAGAGAGTAGGGGATGGGAGAGAGTGTGAGAGAGAGTGGGGAGAAGGAGATAGAGAGAGGGGGATGGAAGTGTGTGTGACAGATCTAGAGAGTAGGGGATAGGAGAGAAGAGAGAGGGGGGATGGGAGTGTGTCTGTGTCTATGAAAGAGAGTAAGGGATGGGAGAGAATGTGAGAGTGTGAGAGAGAGTAGGGGGTAGCAGAGAGAGATTATGAGATGGGAGAGATAGAGTGAAAGGATGGGAGAGAGTATGAGAGAGAGTAGGGGGAGGTAGAGAGAGAGTATGGGATGGGAGAGATAGAGTGAAACGATGGGAGAGAGTGTGAGAGAGGGTAGGGGATGGGAGAGAGTATGAGACAGAGTTGAGGATGGGAGAGAGAGAGAGAGTAAGAGTAGGGGATGGGAGAGAGAGAGAGATTAGAGAGGGAGAGAGAGATAGTAGGTGGTGGGAGAGGGAGTGGGATAGGGGAGAGAGAGGGGGGATGGGAGTGTGTGTGAGAGATCTAGAGAGTAGGGGATGGGAGAGGAGAGAGAGAGGGGGATGGGAGTGTGTATTTTTAAAAGAGAGAGTTTAAGGGATGGAAGAGGGGGGGGAGAGTAGCCACAAAGAGAGAGAGAGAGAGAGAGAGAGAGAGAGAGAGAGTAGCAGATGGGAGAGAGAGACTAGGTGGTGGGAGAGGGAGAGAGAGAGGGGGGATGGGAGTGTGTGTAAGAGAGATTAGGGGATGGGAGAGAGTGTGAGAGAGAGTAAGGGGATGGGGGAGAGAGAGAGAGATAGTAGGCATTAGGAGAGGGAGGATGGGAGTGTGTGTGATAGATCTAAAGAGTAGGGGATGGGAGAGGAGAGAGGGTGAGAGAGGGAGAGAGAGGGAGTAGGCAGTGGGAGAGGGAGAGCGAGAGAGAGAGAGAGAGAGAGTAGGGGATGGGAGAGGAGAGAGAGAGAGAGAGAGTAGAGGATGGGAGAGGGGAGAGAGAGTAGGGGATGGGACAAAGTAGGCAATGGGAGAGGGAGTACGAGAGGGAGAGTGAGAGAGAGTAGGTGATGGGATAGGGAGAGTGAGAGAGAGAGTAGGGAGAGAGAGAGAGAGAGAGAGAGAGAGAGAGAGAGTAGGGGATGGGAGAGAGTAGGTGATGGGAGAGGGAGTAGGAGAGGGAGAATGAGAGAGAGTAGGTGATGGGAGAGGGAGAGTGAGAGAGAGTAGGGGACGGGAGAGGAGAGAGAGATTGAGAGAGAGTAGAGTATGGGAGAGGAGAGAGAGTATAGGGAGAGAGAGAGAGGGGGGGGAGGATAGAGAGTAAGGAGGATAGGGAGTGATGTGTTTTGACATAGTGCATACGTGCTTTATAGGGCGTACGCGCTATGTGAAATCACCCAAAAATGGCCAAAAAGAAACTTTGGGGCCCATTTCATCCATTCTCTACTTTTGGTATGTTGTGCTTTCTGTTATTCTAATAGAAATCATGGGTTTCAACATAGCAAACACTATTTCAAGACTTTTTGAAGCTAGCAAACACCAAATTCAATCATTGGATATGCGATTTGAAGACTTTTTGAACATTCCTTGTTTAGAAAAGGCTAGTGCAATCCATTTTAAATATTGTTTGTTCATATATAGATACAAATTCGATTATAATTTGACATGCTGTTTAATATATAGTGAATTCATTGAAATTTGTATGTTTGAATGAAATGTTGTTTCGAAATGGTTAGAAATTTGACAAGTTGTTCGATATATTGTGTATTCATTCAAATAATTATAAATTTTATATGTATTTGAATAATTTTTAATTTACACATTGTAAGTAATTCAGATGTTACTTTGACATGTAGAAATCATCATCATGCCAAGGAAGAAACCAAAAACTCAAACAAATGAAGATAGGGAGAGAGATTTGGCAATTAAAAGAGATAAAATGAAACCACTACATGAACAAAGAAAATTGCAAAGCAATAATGAAGAATTGACTTTTAAAGAGGATCAAGAACCACTGATACAAAGAAACAAAGAGGAAGAATTGGAAAGACAAAGACAACGAATGAGACTATTACGCTCAACAAGACAATTGAATTGTGAAGCTACACCATCTTCCAATGTTGGAGTCATATCATCCTCTCATGTTGAAGAGACACTAATTTTTGGATCTGATGATGTAGACGCTCCATCATGTCATGTTGAAGGCACAACATCAACACATCAAGTAGGTGATATTTCATCTTTTGCATCTTATTGCCAAGGCACATCATCTTCGGTTCAAGGTATGCAATACACTCAACCTTATGTTGATGTTCAAAATGTTGAGGCAATTGAAGAGATTATAACACCTTCTAGAATTCATTTTAGAAGAGCAAAATATTTTACTGATATTGATATTAACATTTTGAAATCAATGTCTGACAAGATTAGCAAGCGTACTTGTTAAAGAAAAGTTAATCGTATGTGGAGATTAGTTTTTGAAAAAATAAATACTATAGGTCAATGCTAATTATTTGTTGAAATGATGAGGAATTTGAAATTTAGGCCTATTGTGAAGATTCTTGGGCTAAGAATGATGGATGATTCAAACGAAAAAAACATTGTAAAGAATCTAATGAGTGCTTATGACAAAGTGGGTTCTAAATCACACACCAAAGATAGTAAGTATCCAAATGAAGAAAGCTTGACTCATGAGAAAGACAAGTAAAACATTAAAAATTGGTAGAGGTACTCTAAGGAGAGCCATGCTAAGGTGTGAGAGATTGAAAGATCCAACAAAAAATGTGTTATGGACATTTAGTGGTAGACTACCGCAAAAGGATAAAGAAATTAGTGAAGATTTGAAATCATTGATCGAAGATTTTTGGAAAAATAACACACCTGTTTCCTCTAATTAAAGAGATGTTGTAAGAATGAGGACTGGTAACCAAAATCATGAACCACATGCAAAACAGTTTTTGGACTCAACTTAGACACAATTTTAGCAAAATTTATTGGTATGTATCCTCAAATTTGAATAAGTGAAAGATTTTTTGAGATGGGTAAATCTTTTTATGTGAAGATAAATCACACGCACACAACTTGTTGTTGTAGGACACATATTGAATTTTCTAATCATTTTGATATTTTTAGGCATATATGTGTGTTTTTGCATTCTAAGTTTGTTTTCTAGGATTGTGACATGAATGAGCCACCAAGATCTTCAAGGGAATTCATATCCAACATCTTATGTGAAATAGGGGATGGCCAACAATTTTACAAGACATCATGCTTGGATGGTACATGCTTATTTTGTGGTTCTTTGCAACTTTTATCAACATGTGAACATAAGGATAGTACACATGCAACTGGAAATGAAATAGTAGATTACATAAAATTTCAGATAGTGACATATGCTCTAAAAGATGGGAAACATGGTAAAAGATGTGATTTAGTCATTGAAAAGATTCTGGTGTATGAGTTCATGAAGATTTTTTGTGAAAAGATTATTTGCGAGTATGCAAAGCATACACATAGAGCTCAATAGGTGGATTTTCAATTCAAGTTGTGCAAGGATACGTTTCCATTAGATACCATTGTTTTGGTTGTAAAATTCATAGAGAAATACACACTACAAGCACAAAATGAGGTGCAAGCAAAGTATTATACTTCTCAACAGGTTTCCATATTTGTTCACATAACATTCATGCATTCACCTACAAGTACAGAGGATGACAGGAAGATTTTGAGGGAGTACCTATTGTGACTGCCAGTCACCATCACCCCAACCTAGGACACTCTTTATTTTAAGTAATAAGCCAGTTGTTCCTAAAAATGTGGAGCGCAGGTCAGCAGGACTCAAGGAATGGTCAAATCCCTGACTGCATTAAAACTACGCCTTCCACAATCTTAGTGAGGGATTTGGCGTTGGTGGGAAATATCTCACTAAGGATAAAATCCTTTGTTCCATCAAAAGCCCGCTTCTTGCCTATTATGGAGCGCAAATTTGAGTTGATGGTGGAATGTTTCCTATAGATGAAATCCCCAACTCCTTGAAAACTATGATGTTAACAGTCCGTTTAGCACAAATCAGCAGGAGTCGTGGAGTGTTTTACAAAGGATAAAATCATCCAATTTTGAAAAAGCCCTTTCCCTAAAATTCGGAGTGTAGTTTTGAGGAAATGGAGGAATATTTTGATGAAGGAGAATCCTTCATTCCTTGAAATTCCTCTTTCATAAAGTGATGAGCGCAAGTCAATAGGAGTGAAGGAAATATTATGCAAAGAAAAATCTACCAGTTCAAAAAAAAAACACCGACCTCCTAAAAGCGTGGAATGCAGTTTTCAATCAATGAGGGAAAAAGATAAAATCTTTCATTCCATGAAATCCTCGACTTCTTAAAGCATGGAGTGCAATTTTTAGAAGGAAATATCATGAAAGAAAAATCCTCCATTCTGGTAAAAGTTTGGTCCCGCGAATTGTGGAGCATTTATGCACCAGCTGAGGAAAGTTTATGTCAAGTGTGGCTCAGAAAGCTGAAGAAAACATTTTCAAATCCATTTTCAAGAAACATTAAATGTTTGTCATCACTCCCAATTAAATTGGAGGAGTTAGAAACCTAATGCATTTAAAATCTACCATGGTGCACAAATTTGGAAGAGTTGCCTAATTCATTTACTCAATTATTGAAACTTCAATATTTATCATTGTGAGATTCCAAGAAGCTTGTTTTTAGAGATCTGGGAGAAATTTCCACCCTAGAGCACTTAGACCTGCAAGGATGCATTTTTCTAAGTGGATTGCTAAGTGGAACCACACATAAACATGTTTAACTCTGTTTTTAGAGTAACTTTACCAGACAATACACTCGTAGCCATGAAGAAATTGGAGGGTTCAGTACAAGCAGAAAAATAGTTGTGTATAAAAATAAGTACCATTGGAAACATCCATCATGTTAATTTGGTGAGGTTCCAGGGATTTTGTGTAGAAGGGTCTCATAGAATGCTTGTTTATGAGTACATGCAAAATAGGTCTCTCAACACTTTCTTGTCCCGTAAATCCAAAGAGGAAGACTACAAAACCAGATTTGGGATCACTTTGGGCACTGCAAGAGGGCTGTTATATCTCCATGAAGCGTGCAGAGATCATATCAAAAACTTGAGAACATTCTCCCAGATGCAGATTTTTATCCAAAAGTTTGCAGATTTTGGGCTAGCAAAGCTTGTTGGCAGAGATTTCAGCAAAGTGCTGACGACAACAAAAAGAACGAGAGGGTATTCAACTTTCCTAAATGGCTATGTGAGCTGCCAATAACAGTGAAGGTAGACATGTATAGCTTTGGCATGACACTACTAGAAATAATCTCAGGGTGAAGGAATAGTCACTTGAGTGTCCAGGACTCTCAGCACTACTTTCCAACATGGGTAGCAACTCAAATTAACAAGGGAAACACGACTAGCATTGTGGATAAAAGAATTGCTAACAAGGCAGATTTTGAAGAGGTGAGAAGAGTAGTTGTGGAAAGTTTTTGTGCATTCAAATGGATGAGAATGAAAGGCCACGCATGGCTCAAGTTGTGAGGATATTGGAAGGCAAGTCAGCGGGAATGAAGGAAACATTATGCAAAGAAAAATCTGCCAATTCATAAAAAGCCCAACCTCAAGAAATGTGGAGTGCAAGTCTGAAGGAGTCATGGAAAAGACGAATTCCTTCACCCCATGAAAATCCCACTTTCCTTAAAGCGTAGAGCGCAATTTTAAGATAGTGAAGGAAATATTTTGCAAAGGATAGAATCTTTCGTTTAGAAAAAGCTTGCTTCCTAAAATTTCGGGGTGCAGATTTAGGTTGGTAACAAAATATTTTGATGAAGGATTTTATCCTTCATTTTTCAAAAAACCCGTCCTGTAAATTGATTGGAGCACAACAATTTGTTTTTAAAAAAATCGTGAAAAGCAGGAAAATTGAAAATTTTGAGAAAAATCCAAAATTTAGAGGAAGAAAGTGAAATTCCTTGAGAAGTGAAAAAATTGGGTTAAGAAAAAAAAAAGCGAAAAAATGATTTTCCTTCAAAAAGTTTTTTTTTTTGGATTTACATTAAAAAATTAAATATTGGTAAAACTAATATTTAATTTGATTTTTTTTAATAATAATCCAAAAAAATAAAAGATTGCAAATAAATTTGAGTTTTTTTCATTTAAATATGGAAATTAATTAAATATTGATTTTTTAATTGATATTTAATTAATAAAACTAAAAAAAATCAAAATAGAAATACTTAGCTTCATCATGAAGTTAAGAGCATAAAATAGAAACTTATTTGAATCAAATAGCAAAAAGGTGACAAGTGGCAAAAAAAATGGAAACCTTGATGGTTAAGTAAAGCAACTGCCTAATTTTAGTCTGTAGCTTTAAAGGCATCTTTTTGAAGATAAATTTATATAAGATATCCTCTCATTCATTCAGGCTCACACAGAAAAAATGAAGAGCAAATTGAGAATAGGAGTAAGATTCGAGGAGTTCAAGGAAGCAGTTTTTTGAAAAAAAAAAATTGAAATTGTCGAGGAGTTTTTTGAGAATTCATGACAGATGATTTTGAATCCTATCAGAAAGGAATTTTCTTTGCAGTGAGTTGTGGAATTTCATATTTTTTGCAGAAGTGTTGAAAAGTGAATCTTGAAAGGAGTTTGAAAATTTTGGGGAAAATCCAAAAATCTTCGTCTTATGGACAAGTTGTATTTGTTATTTTTAAAAAACTTTCCTTGCATAGTCTTATGTGAGTACATTTTCTATTTTGAAAGAGAGGAGAATGGCAGAGCCCAGGGGAATAGGAGAAACGCGAGGACAACTGATAAAGAATGAAAGGAAAGGATTCTATCCTAAATCCAAAATTGTGTCAAAGTAGGCAAAAATTGGAGATACAAGTCTTGGCGGCCTTGATTTGAAAGATTTTAATCGGAAGATGCTCGGATATAATGACTATCACCCAACACACTTGGCTACAAAAATTGTGAGAAGTGGAATTTTTGCTACAGCTGGTTTTTCTCCTTCTTTTCAGCATCCAGAGCTAATCGTGGAATTACCAAGCACTACAGTCCTAGAGACAAAACCATCCAGGATTCTAAACAAAATATTCTCTCATATTTTTCTTCAGTATCTATTTTTGAAGCGTTTGGAATTCCTTCAAATCCAAGGATGGTCACAAAAACACAAGACCAAGCACTGAGAATCTATACATCTGGAATCAATTTTTGTGAAGGAATAATCAACAAAAGATGGTTGAAAAAGAATAGACCGCATCACTCCAAGATTCCTAAAGAAATAGTATGGCTCGACTTGCAAAGTGAATATAGTGGGGTAAGTGCACAAAGTTGTGGTGCCAAAAGGGGGGTATAAGTGGACACCTTTTTCCTGAAATCAGCAAATTTCGGACTTCAACAAGAATTTGAAGATAGTTACAAAATTTTAAGATATGACAAAAACAAAAGTCGTAGTCCTTTGAATCTAGTTTCTAAACTACTAATTTTTTTTCAAAATGGTTTAGTTTTAGGTCCTCAAAAAAGGGGGCCACAGAAAGTGGTACTGTTTATTCCAAAAAAACATAACATAGTACAAAGTGTGGCCCCCCTAAAATTTTAACTTTTTTTTTGAAATTCTTTAATCACTCTGGTCAAAAGTTACCTAACACTATGTAGTTTATCCCGGATTTTTCGAGTAATTTTATAATGTGTATTTTTTTTTTAATGAATTTTTAAATTATAACCATCCCAAAAATGTGAAATATCTGTGTGCTTCCCCTAGAAATGATTGAAAACTAATCTAAAATCAAAACTTCTTTTTTTCAAAGTGTGTAGAATGGAGTCTAGTTTCTAAAAAACTAAGTTGTTACAAAATTCGATGAATGAGCTAAAATCTACAGCCCAATTAGTACATGGTGGTTTTTGACAAAAAATGAATATACATTCAAAAGAAATTATAGATGAAAGACTTAAAATAGTTCAAATTAAAAAATAAATTATATGGTTAGATAGCTAACACAGAGACCTATAATGTTATGTAACCTGATCTTATCGATACCCAACCACGAAGAATCTTGAAGGGGAGCACACAAGAAAAATCAATCATTTTTTGTATGTTTGCTGGAAAACACGTCTCAGACCTGTTTATAAACTCCAAACCTTTGAGTTGGATCTCCAAGGCAAAACCAAGCCTTAGGCTTGGTTTTAATGCAAAGCTTTGAATAAAGTGTGCGCCCTATAGCGCATGCTCCCTATAACGCGCACGCCCTATTAAAATGCTATTGAATTCGAGGTAGTGTGCACGCGCTATAGTGCGCACACGCTATAGTGCGCACGCACTATTGAGACCTAAATTGTAAATCAAAACCAAGAGAGAGCTCAGGGGGTGGGGCGAGGGAATGGCTATTTGTGTGTGTGAGAGAGATAGAGAGAAAGTAGGGGATGGGAGAGGGATGAGAGGAAGTGAGAAAGAGTAGGGGTGGCAGAGAGAGTATAGGATAGGAGATAGAGGAAATGTGAGAGAGTAGGGATGGCAAAGAGAGTACAAGATGCAAGAGAGAGGAAGTGTGAGAGAGAGAGTAGAGGTGGCAAAGAGAGAGTATGGGATGGGGGAGAGAGATTGAAAGTAGGGGATGGGAGAGAGAGTACAATTTGGGAGACAGAGATTGAGAGTAGGGGATGGGGGAGAGAGAGAGTAGGTGGTGGGAGACGGAGTGGGAGAGGAAGAGCGAGAGAGAGGAGGATGGGAGTGCATGTGTGTGAAAGAGAGAGAGTAGGGAATGGGAGAGGGAGAAGATAGAGTAGCTTGAGAAAGAGTAGGGGATGGAAGAGAGAGTAGGGGATGGAAGAGAGAGTAGGCGATGGGAGAGGGAGTGGGAGAGGGAGAGAGAGAGAGAGTAGGGGGTGGTAGAGAGAGCTTGTACAGGATGGGGGTGAGAGAGAGAGAGAGAGAGAGAGAGAGAGAGTATGAGAGAGAGTAGGTGATGGAAGAGAGAGAGTGAGAGTAGGGGATGGGAGAGAGAAAGTAAAGAGGGAAAGAGAGTACTTGAGAGAGAGAGAGAGATAGTAGGTGGTGCAAGAGGGAGTGGGAGAGGGAGAGAGAGAGGGGATGGGAGTGTGTGTGACAAATCTAGAGAGTAGGGGATGGGAGAGGAGAGAGAGAGGGGGGATGGGAGTGCGTGTCTATGAAAGAGAGAGAGTAGGGGATGGGAGAGGGGAGAGAGAGAGTAGGGGATGGGGGAGAGGGAATGGGAGAGGGAGAGAGAGAGGGGGGGAATGGGAATGTGTGTAAGAGAGACAGAGTAGGGGATGGGAGAGAGTGTGAGAGTGTGAGAGAGAGTAGGTGGTAGCAGAGAGAGCTCGTATGGGATGGGAGAGAGAGAGTGAGATTAGGGGATGGGAGTGTGAGAGAGAGTAGGGGATGGGAGAGAGAGTGAGTGAGAGTAAGGGATGGGATGGGAGAGAGAGGGAGTAGAGAGGGAGAGAGAGAAATTGAGAGAGAGAGATCTAGTAGGCGGTAGGAGATGGAGAGGGAGAGAGATAGGGGGGATGGGAGTGTGTGTGACAGATGTAGAGAGTAGGGGATGGGAGAGAAGAGAGTGGGGGGATAAGAATGTGTGTGTCTGTGAAAGAGAGAGAGTAGGGGATGGGAGAGAGTGTGAGAGTGTGAGAGAGAGTAGGGGGTGGCAGAGAGAGTACGAGATGGGAGAGACAGAGTAAAAGGATGGGAGAGATAGAGTGAAAGGATGGGAGAGAGTGAGAGATAGAGTAGGGGGCGGCAGAGAGAGAGAGAGTATGGGATGGGAGAGACAGAGTGAAAGGATGGGAGAGAGTGTGAGAGAGAGTAGGGGATGGGAGAGAGTGTGAGAGAGAGTTGGGAATGGGAGAGAGAGAGAGAGAGTAAGAGTAGGGGATGGGAGAGAGAGAGTAGAGAGGGAGAGAGAGAAATAGTAGGTGACCTTGGAGAGGGAGTGGGAGAGGAGGAGAGAGAGGGATGGGAGTGCGTGTGACAAATCTAGAGAGTAGGGGATGGGAGAGAAGAGAGAGGGGGGATGGGAGTGTGAGTGTGTGTGTGTGTGTGTGTGTGTGTGTGTGTGTCTCTAAAAGAGAGAGAGTAGGGGATAGGAGAGAGTGTGAGAGTGTGAGAGAGAGTAGGGGGTGGCAAAGAGACAGTACGAGATGGGAGAGACAGAGTGAAAGGATGGGAGAGAGTGTGAGAGAGAGTAGGGGATGGGAGAGAGTGTGAGAGAGAGTTGGGAATGGGAGAGAGAGAGAGAGTGGGAGATGGGAGAGAGTGTGAGAGAGAGTAGGAGGTGGTAGAGAGAGAGAGAGAGTAAGAAGTGGGAGAGGGAGGATGGGAGTGTGTGTGAGAGATCTAAAGAGTAAAGGATGGGAGAGGGGAGAGAGAGAGAGTGTAGGGGATGGGAGAGGGGAGAGAGAGTAGGAAGAGAGAGAGAGAGAGTAGGGAGAGAGAGAGAGAGTAGGGAGGGTGGAGAGTGATGTGTTCTAATATAGTGCGTACGCGCTATAGTGCGTATGCGCTATAGCGCGTACACACTATGTGAAATCACCTAAAAATGGTCAAAAAGCAACTTTGGGGCCCGTTTCATTCATTCTCTGCTTTTGTTCTGTTCTGCACTCTGTTATCCCGATAGAAATTGCGGGTTTCAACATAGAAAACATTCTTTCAAAGTGGAAAACACTATTTCAAGCTAACAAACACTATTTCAAGGTGGCAAACACTTTTGGAATCTAACAAACACCAAATTCAATCATTGGATACACGATTTGAAGACTTTTTGAATATTCCTTGTATAGAAAAGGTTAGTGCAATCTATTTTAAATATTGTTTGTTGATATATAGATACAAATTTGATTATAATTTGACATGTTGTTTAATATATAGTGAATTCATTGAAATTTGTATGTTTCAATGAAATGTTATTTCGAAATGGTTAGAAATTTGACAAGTCATTTTATATATATATTGTGTATTCATTCAAATAATTATAATTTTTATATGTATTTGAATAATTTGTAAACACATTTTAAGTAATTCAAATGTTTGAATAATTTGACATTTAGAAATCATCATCATGCCAAGGAAGAAACCAAAAAATCAAACAAATGAAGATAGGGAGAGAGATTTGGAAATTAAAAGAGATAAAACGAAATTACTACGTGAGCAAAGAAAATTGCAAAGCAATAATGAAGAATTGACTTTCGAAGAGGATCAAGAACCACCGGTACCAAGAAACAAAGAGGAAAATTGGAAAGACAAAGAGAACGAATGAGACTGTTACGCTCAAGAAGACAATTGAATTGTGAAGCTACACCATCTTCTAATGTTGGAGTCATATCGTCCGCTACACCATCTTCCAATGTTGAAGTCATATCGTCCTCTCATGTTGAAGAGACACCGATTTGTAAATCCAACGATATACACACTCCATCATGTCATGTTGAAGGCACAACATCAACACATCAAGTAGGTGATATTCCATCTTTTGCATCTTATTGCCAAGGCACATCATCTTCGGTTCAAGGTACGCAATACACTCAACCTTATGTTGATGTTCAAAATGTTGAGAGAATTGAAGAGATTATAGCACCTTCTAGAATTCATTTTAGAAGACCAAAATATTTGATTGATATTGATAGTAACATTTTGAAATCAATGCCTGACAAGATTAGCAAGCGTACTTGTCAAAGAAAAGTTAATCGTATGTGGAGATTATTTTTTGATGAATTAAATATTACAGGTCAATGCCAATTATTTGTTGAAATGATGAAGAATTTAAAATTGAGGCCTATCATGAAGATTCTTGGGCTAAGAACGATGGATGATACAAATGAAAAAAACATTGTAAAGAATCTAATGAATGCTTATGACAAAGTGGGTTCTAAATCACGCACCAAAGATAGTAATATCACAAGACGAGTACTTACATCGACAATAGTAAGCAGCCAAATGAAGAAAGCTCGACTCATGAGAAAGACAAGCAAAACATTAAAAATTGGTAGAGGTACTCTACGGAGAGC
Source organism: Cupressus sempervirens (assembly GCA_028749045.1). Lineage (NCBI taxonomy): Eukaryota > Viridiplantae > Streptophyta > Pinopsida > Cupressales > Cupressaceae > Cupressus > Cupressus sempervirens. Next base: position 174,017,488 of record CM053784.1, read on the forward strand.
CATGCTAAGGCGTGAGAGATTGGAAGATCCAACAAAAAATGAGTTATGGATATTTACCGGTAGACTACTACGAAAGGATAAAGAAATTAGTGAAGCCTTGAAATCATTGATCGAAGATTTTTGGAAAAATAAAACACGTGTTTCTCCTAATCAAAGAGATGTTGTAAGAAGGAGGATTGGTAGCCAAAATCGCGAGCCACATGCAAAACATTTTTTGGACACAACTCAGACACAATTTTTTGCAAAATTTATTGGTATGTATCCTCAAATTCTAATAAGTAAAAGATTTTTTGAGATGGGTAAACCTTTTTATGTGAAGATAAATCACACACGCACAACTTTTTGTTGTAGGATACATATTGAATTTTCTAACCATTTTGATGTTTTTAGGCATATATGCATAATTTTGCATTCTTAGTTTGTTTTGCAGGATTGTGACATAAATGAGCCACCAAGATCTTCAAGGGAATTCATATCCAACATTTTATGTGAAATAAGGGACGGCCAACAATTTTACAAGACATCATGCTTGGATGGTACGTGCTTATTTTGTGGTTCTTTGCAACTTTTATCAACATGTCAACATATGGATAGTACACATGCAATTGGAAATGAAATAGTAGATTATGGAAAATTTAAGACAGTGACATATGCTCTAAAAGATGGGAAACATGGTAAAAGATGTGATTTAGTCATTGAAAAGATTCCAGTGTATGAGTTCATGAAGATTTTTCATGAAAACATTATTTACGAGTATGCAAAGCATACCCATAGAGCTCGATGGCTGGATTTGCAATTCAAGTTGTGCAAGGATACATTTCCACTGGATACCATTGTTTCGGTTGTAGATTTCGCAGAGAACTACACACTACAACCACAAAATGAGGTGCAAGCAAAGTATTATACTTCTCAACAGGTTTCCATATTTGTTCACATAACATTCATGCATTCAGCTACAAGTACAGAGGATGACAGGAAGATTTTGAGGGAGTACCATTTTTACATCAGCGATGATCGATCACATTCTACGGAGTTCGTATATGGTTTTTTTCAACTATTTTATGGAGATTTGGCTAACAGGGGCATCACATATCGTCAGCACATTATTTGGTCAGACAATTGTGCATCTCAATTCAAGAATGCACAGATGTTCTATTGGTTGAGCAGGATGCACAAGTTGTGTAGAATTCAATACATGTGAAATTTCACAGAGGCTGGTCATGGAAAGGGAGAGCACGATGGTGCAGGCGCATGCATCAAAAGAGCCTTAGCTCATGAAGAACTAAAGTACAAAGATGGAGCAATATTGACAGATGCAAAATCCATCGTCCAGTGGTGTAACGCTACAATGAGTCCAGGTAAGAAAGGTGAGTCTACGATTCGTAGATTTTTTTGGTTGATAGATAATACTAACATTGCACCATATCAGGATTGTTGCACACTAATAGGATCCAGTGATTTGCACTCTTTTAGAAGCTCTGATGTAGGTTCATGGAGTATCCACACACGAAAAATGGCATGCTATTGTCCATCATGTGCAGAGGAAAATTGGGATGACTGTGAGTCAACTGAATGGGTGGACAAATGGGATATACGGGTTTTGGACCCAATTTACACCTATCGTCCCCCACAAGCACTAGAAATGGTACAGATGGAATCGTCTATTGACTTGGACCGCTTGTCTGATCTAGTGCAACCTAGTAATATATATATATTTATATATCTTTGTAATTTCAATATGTAACTTTATAACTTTTACGCAAGTATTTTCTGAATTAATGACCGCATTTTGTACATTTGTCACTGCAGGCCATGTTTTTGTTGTTATTGCACCTGAAGACAATGAAGAAGGGAAAGATTATTATTTGTGTTGTTGTGTTCAAGCCAAACAAAAATTGGATCACTCAGTTATAGATGGTGAAGGTTTAAAGTACCATGTCGGTGCGGTGGTTGTAACCGGCACATGGCTTAGACGATATTCTATGAAGAACCCTAACTTGTGGTTATTCAAGGATTGGCAAACAGAGAGGAAGATTCTTCATTATTCAAATCTTGTTGTCGCATCAAATGTCCACTTGATAAAATATGGTGGAAAACCACATAATAAGAATCTTTGGAGAGTTTGCGAGTCAGACCACGAGGCAATACTTGAGACATTAAAATGTCGAGCAGATCCCGTTGGCTCATTAGATTGAATACAAAGAGAGGGAGAGAGAGAAAGAGTGATCAACTGGATCCAAATACATTGTTGCAACCTCTTCCCCAAGACTATCCACATGAATAAGGTGGACCGTATTGTTATGATGCGTAAGTGATGAGATTTAGTTTAAATCATAGATTTTATGTTTTGATTTGTTTAGAATCTAGATTTTATGTTTTGATGTCTCCAATTTTTTTAAAGCTAGAACAATATTTTTCATATTTTCTTATTGTGACGATATTTTTCTTTCATTGCATGTTCTCTTGGATGACAAGAGGGAGAGAAGAAAAATAAGTAGATTTCCAAACAGCCAGTCACCCTTCTTCATGTAATTTATTCATTTAAGGTAAAAGTCCCATTTCCTTTGTTTGGCTCTGGTATTTGGTTATTTAAAGTCATTATTCTAGTTGGACTTTCATATGTTTGAATTTGGGATTGTTTAGTGTCTATTTGTTATGATTATATTGAATTATTAATTCTACAATGTTTCTATTATTTAATTATTTAAAATAAATTAAAACTTTTTGTATAAAATTATTATTTTTTATTTCTATCTATTTGTTATGATTATTTCTATTATTTAAAATAAATTAATTCTATAATATCTCTATGATGAACTATTTATATTTCTAAACTTTACATATTTTACGCCATGACCAACAATCAAACTATTATAACAATACAAATACATTTAAATAGTAATGTAAGATGGTTTAGTTCACATAAAAAATAAGTCTATCTTAGATATTCTAAATACATCACAAAACTTTATCGCTTCAAAAAAATTCAAATTTCTCCCATCTACTTGAGTTCCCATAAATTGTCCATAAAACTGGGAAAGGGAATAGGTGTTATGCTCCCAATCCCAACATCCTCCTGTCCACTACTAGGAGATGTGTGTAATGTAGGATTCAGCTCCATCAACTTAGTCATTTTTTTCACTAGTTGATTGGGACTCTCACCATTTGTTGCCAACTATGGTGACAATGCTTGGGGTTACACTTATTAAGTAATAATATTTCCTAATCTAGGGATTAGAGCATTGAACATATCAGAATGTGATTTATGCTATTGGAGAAGAGGTATGTTGGGCATACTAATTGATTCTAGGGCTAGTGCAATTACATCTCCTTCCACTAGTGTTGTAAATATAATTTCTATAGTTGTTGAAGGTGCACCTCCAATATTTGGTCTATATCTCTTTCAAACATTTAGATTATCCTCTCTTTCTTTCCTCTTCTATTCTTTTAGTGCAACCCTCTCCGCAACTCATTTTCCCCTCTCTATAGCATATAAGATCTCATTTCTTGCAATCTTTTCCTCTCTCCCATCTTTCCTATCCCTGATCTTCTCCTTCATGTAAAGTGCATTAGCCTCAAATAACTTCTTAGTCTCTCTTGTTCCTTAGAATTTTGTATCCTTTTCTTTGGTAGCTATAGGAATCTACTGGGTAAACCACTATGTTGTTTTCTGTCTAGTGGCATGTAATGTATAAAATCATCATCAAAAAATTGTTAACTATTTATTTCATCATGGTTGCCACCATTTTCAAAGCATTAGATGATGTCCTTGGGGTCAACATGTGGTGGGGATGGAATTAAAAGGGAAACATTTTCATCCCCACAAGTATTTGGTTACCCAAGGTTTGTGATAACCTCCTACAACCAATCTGGTTGTGAATCTTGCATTAGCAAGCTTAATCTAATATCAATGTTTGTTGTATGCTCAAGGTTTTATCTCCTATAATAGTCCACTGGCTGGTTCAGGTTTTCTGGTTGGGTATTTTTAGGTGCAATTGTACCTAGTCCCTTCATATTTTGTCCATAACTCCTCAACAAAGTGTTAATTGGTTCATCTAATAAGCCATTGATTTTTAGGAAGGATTCAATAGTGATTTCCTCCCCCTCTCTTTACAACTTGTCAATATTTGCATCATCTACAGTAGTTGTTTCTTGCAACTCATCTCTTACACTTTCTCAATTTTGCCTCTTCTAGGCTTGTTCCAACTAGCCCTTGCCAGTCCTAAACTATTGGGTGATTAAAATACCCTTTTCCTCACTCTAAAATATACTCCAAAACCAACTACACTTGTTTTGCAAAATATCACTCAAAACTGGCTATTTCAGTCTGCCAACTAGGCCTAGTTTGAGGCCATTTACAAAGCAACTCACAATCCCTTGACTTTTGGAACTCCCATGACCCAAAAAAGTCTTAAGAAATGACTCAAATGCAAGGATTCTTTTATTTTTTTGGTCTCATGATCAACTTTACAATGGTTTTTACAAAACCCTCCTTTCTAGCCCCTTTACCCTAGGGCTTTCTAGAACTCTTACTTTGCAACGTCTCTAGAACCCCAAAATGGTTCAACCACCTTCACTTTGGTTATATTAGATGACTTCAAACATAAAATGCAAATCTTGTTTGGAGAAAACACTAAATCCACCTTGGGAGCAATCACATACCCCTTTTTATGCACTCAAATTTTAGGGAAAACTATGCAAATACTTCTTAAATGGTTTCAACACTCAACTTTTCAGATGGAAATGGTTATTATAGACTCAAACCAACAAGAAAAATCCCAAACTTGAGGTTTCTCAACACTCAACAATCAAATTTCAAAACTATTACCAGCACTTACTACTAGGACAATTTCTAGTTTTAATGGTCAAACTCCCAAACCATACAAAGGACCCCCCACTATTTTTGCATTTTTAAACACTCTTTTTGGAGACCTACAATAACCTCTCTCACTTTTTGGAGATCACACTCCGTTTTCATTTTACGACACCATCTCGGGTGATGCTGAAACTTGCAATGTCGGCTAGTACAAAGTTGCCAACTGCCAAATCTCTCTCACCTTTCCTCGTGGGATCGAACTGTCTACTCTGTTAGCTCTGTGTGGTCAGGTAAACCCTATCCCCAACCTCATCCTATCCCCTTCAGTGCTCAAACGTTCTCAGGCACGCACATCTAGAATGTCCCCAAGGGTCACTAAATGCCATAGGGCTGCAATCTTTGACGGGGCATATCTTGGAGCTCGTACGAGGTATGGATGCGATTCTAGTTCCTACAGGACCATGTTGTGAAGACCTATAATAACCTCTCTTACTTTTTGGAGATCACACTGCATTTTTTTTTTACAACGCCATCTCGGGTGATGCTAAAACTTGCAGTGTGGGCCAGTTCAAAGTTGCCAACTGCCAAATCTCTCTCACCTTTCGTCATGGGATCAAACTGTCTGCTCCATTAGCTCCGAGTGGCCGGGTAAACCCTATCCCCAACCTCATCCTATCCCCTTCAGTGCTCAAACGTTCTCAGGCACGCCAATCCGAAATGTCCCCAAGGGTCACTAAATGCCATAGGGCTGCGATCTTTGACGGGGCATATCTCGGAGCTCATGCGAGGTATGGATGGGATTCTAGTTCCTACAGGACTGTGTTGTGGAGACCTACAATAAACTCTCTCACTTTTTGGAGATCACATTCTGTTTTCATTTTACAACGCCATCTCGGGTGATGCTGAAACTTGTAGTGTTGGCCAGTACAAAGTTGCCAACTGCCAAATCTCTCCCATCTTTCGTCGTGGGATCAAACTATCTCCTCCATTAGCTCCGGGTGGCCGGGTAAACCTTATCCTCAACCTCTTCCTGTCCCCTTCAGTGCTCGAACGTTCTCAGGCACGCTGAACTAGAATGTCCCTAAGGGTCACTAAATGCCACAGGGCTGCGATCTTTGACGGGGCATATCTCGAAGCTCGTGTGAGGTATGGATGCAATTCTAGTTCCTACAGGACCGTGTTGCGGAGACCTACAATAACCTCTCTCACTTTTTGGAGATCACACTCCATTTTTGTTTTACAACGCCATCTCGGGTGATGCTGAAACTTGCAGTGTGGGCCAGTTCAAAGTTGCCAACTGCCAAATCTCTCTCACCTTTCATTGTGGGATCGAACTGTCTGCTCTGTTAGCTCCGGGTGGCCAGGTAAACCCTATCCCCAACCTCGTCCTATCCCCTTCAATGCTCGAACGTTCTCAGGCATGCCAATCCGAAATGTCCCCAAGGGTCACTAAATGCCATAGGGCTGCGATCTTTGATGAGGCATATCTCGGAGCTCGTGCAAGGTATGGATGGGATTCTAGTTCCTACAGGACTATGTTGTGGAGACCTACAATAAAGTCTCTCGCTTTTTGGAGATCACATTCTGTTTTCATTTTACAACGCCATCTCGGGTGATGCTGAAACTTGTAGTGTTGGCCAGTACAAGTTGCCAACTGCCAAATCTCTCTCATCTTTCGTCGTGGGATCAAACTGTCTCCTCCATTAGCTCCAAGTGGCCGGCTAAACCTTATCCCCAACCTCTTCCTATCCCCTTCAGTGCTCGAACGTTCTCAGGCACAGTGAACCAGAATGTCCCTAAGGGTCACTAAATGCCACAGGGCTGCGATCTTTGACGGGGCATATCTCAAAGCTCGTTCAAGGTATGGATGCAATTCTAGTTCCTACAGGACCATGTTGTGGAGAACTACAATAACCTCTCTCACTTTTTTGAGATCACACTCCATTTTTTTTTTACAATGCCATCTCGGGTGATGTTGAAACTTGCAGTGTGGGCCAGTACAAAGTTGCCAATTGCCAAATCTCTCTCACCTTTCGTCATGGGACCAAACTGTCTAATCTGTTAGCTCCGAGTGGCTGGTTAAACCCTATACCCAACCTTTTCCTATCGCCTTTAGTGCTCGAACATTCTTAGGCACGCCAATCCAGAATGTCCCCAAGGGTCACTAAATGCCATAGGGCTGTGATCTTTGATGAGACATATCTCGGAGCTCGTGCGAGGTATGGATGCGATTCTAGTTCCTACAAGACTGTATTGCGGAGACCTACAATAACCTCTCTCACTTTTTGGAGATCACATTCTGTTTTCATTTTACAACACCATCTCAGGTGATGCTGAAACTTGTAGTGTTGGCCAGTACAAAGTTGCCAACTACCAAATCTCTCTCATCTTTCGTCATGGGATCAAACTGTCTGCTCCATTAGCTTCGGGTGGCTGGGTAAAACCTATCCCCAACCTTTTCTTGTCCCCTTCAATGCTTGAATGTTCTCAGGCACGCCAAACCAGAATGTCCCTAAGGGTCACTAAATGTCACAGGGCTGCAATCTTTGACGGGGCATATCTCGAAGCTCGTGCAAGTTATGGATGAGATTTAAATTCCTACAGGACTGTGTTGCAGAGACCTACAATAACCTCTCTCTCTTTTTGGAGATCACATTCTATTTTCATTCTACAATGCCATCTCGGGTGATGCTGAAACTTGTATTGTTGGCCAGTACAAAGTTGCCAACTGCCAAATCTCTCTCATCTTTCGTCATGGGATCAAACTGTCTACTCCATTAGCTCTGGGTGGCTGGGTAAAACCTATCCCCAACCTTGTCTTGTCCCCTTCAATGCTTGAATGTTCTCAGGCACGCCGAACCAAAATGTCCCTAAGGGTCACTAAATGCCACAGGGCTGCGATCTTTGACGGGGCATATCTCGGAGCTCGTGCAAGGTATGGATGGGATTCCAATTCCTTCAGGACTGTGTTGTGGAGACCTACAATAAACTCTCTCACTTTTTGGAGATCACATTCTGTTTTCATTTTACAATGCCATCTCGGGTGATGCTGAAACTTGTAGTGTTGGTCAGTACAAAGTTGCCAACTGCCAAATCTCTCTCATCTTTCGTCGTGGGATCAAAATGTCTCCTCCATTAGCTCTGTGTGGCCGGGTAAACCTTATCCCCAACCTCTTCCTATCCCCTTCAGTGCTCGAATGTTCTCAGGCACGCTGAACCAGAATGTCCCTAAGGGTCACTAAATGCCACAGGGCTGCGATCTTTGACGGGGCATATCTTGGAGCTTGTACGAGGTATGGATACGATTCTAGTTCCTACAGGACCGTGTTGTGGAGACCTACAATAACCTCTCTCACTTTTTGGAGATCACACTTCATTTTTTTTTTAAATGCCATCTCGGGTGATGCTGAAACTTGCAGTGTGGGCCAGTACAAAGTTGCCAACTGCCAAATCTCTCTCACCTTTCGTCGTGGGATCGAACTGTCTAATCTGTTAGCTCCGAGTGGCCGAGTAAACCCTATCCCCAACCTCTTCCTATCCCCTTCAGTGCTTGAACGTTCTTAGGCACGCCAATCCAGAATGTCCCCAAGGGTCACTAAATGCCATAGGGCTGTGATCTTTGACGAGACATATCTCGGAGCTCGTGCAAGGTATGGATGCGACTCTAGTTCCTACAGGATCGTGTTGCAGAGACCTAAAATATCCTCTCTCTCTTTTTGGAGATCACATTCTGTTTTCATTTTACAACACCATCTCGGGTGATGCTGAAACTTGTAGTGTTGGCCAGAACAAAGTTGCCAACTGCCAAATCTCTCTCATCTTTCATCGTGGGATCAAACTGTCTACTCCATTAGCTCCGGGTGGCCGGGTAAACCCTATCCCCAACCTTGTCTTGTCCCCTTCAATGCTTGAATGTTCTCAGGCACACCGAACCAGAATGTCCCTAAGGGTCACTAAATGCCACAGGGATGCAATCTTTGACGGGGCATATCTCAGAGCTCGTGCAAGATATGGATGAGATTCCAATTCTTATAGGACTGTGTTGCAGATACCTACAATAACCTCTCTCACTTGTTGGAGATCACATTCCATTTTCATTCTACAATGCCATCTCGAGTGATGCTAAACCTTGTAGTGTTGGCCAGTACAAAGTTGCCAACTGCCAAATCTCTCTCATCTTTCGTCATGGGATCAAACTGTCTGCTCCATTAGCTCTGGGTGGCCGGGTAAACCCTATCCCCAACCTCTTCCTATCCCCTTCAGTGCTCAAACATTCTCAGGCACGCTGAACCAGAATGTCCCTAAGGGTCACTAAATGCCACAGGGTTGCGATCTTTGACGGGGCATATCTATGGGCTGTTAATACTTCGACTATACTTTAAGTCAACGATTATCAATATGTGAAAAAATGGAACTCGTTGTATTTTGAAGTACTGAGAAGATGGCCTTGCCCTTCCCTAGGAGTTTCAGAAATGGAAGACATTAGGTAAGAGAGTGAAAATTTTACTATCACTTAAACGCACATGACGCAATTGGAAATGCAAATTTTGATGGTAATCATTTTGTGATAAGGGAGAGACTAGGGATGATCATTGTTACTATCTCTTTAGTAGTGGAATTTTGTTTTCTCTTGAATTTGGTGGTGGGGGATCAGTGGTAAGACTCCTTGGATATTCCTTCTTATGATGTTAGTGACAAGTTTTGCTCTTTGAAAACACTTGTACAATCTTTTTTAAATTATTAGATAAAAACAGAGAATTGTAAGTATTAAACATGATTAGCCTTTAGTTCCTAGAAGATCTTTATTTCCCCATCAATGCATTTAGAAAGTTAAGTTTGAAGAAGATCATAAATAGAAAAAATTAGAGAAGCGATTTAAACATTTATATTGATTGGAAACATGTGAGTCTTGAGTTTCCTCTACCTTTTAAAGAACGTTCCTTAGCTAGCAAACCTAATTCCACATTCCATAAGACTGTCATTGCGCTAAAGATTTAGGAAACCAACTGCTCTAAGATAAAGCTTCCCGGTCAATAATAATCTAGCCTAATGAGGTACATAATACTTCTCAATTAAACTTGTATTAATTCAGTATTAATTTTGTAATTAACTACAATTTCAGTATCTGTGTACAGGGGGTGACTGAGAAAACTATTTGAGGTCCAATTTGAAAATATATTTGTAAGGATCTCGACCAAGGTTCACAACTTCGATGATTAATACATTCATTCAGACCAGAACCTCACTACAAAAAAATAATATATAAAAAAAGGTAGTGAATAACGTCATGTCTAGACCCAAATCAACCAATGAAAGTCAAATTAGCATAATGTGGAACAACAATATATGCATTGAGTGGGTTGTCATAAAAAAGCTTCATAATAAAATTCATGTCTAGAATTAAAAGACCTTAAAGAACATTTATGCTTGTAACACAAATGGCCATTCAAAACTGAATATGATTACAATATGTGAAATAGCATTACAAGAACTTGTAATGCTCTTGTGAACATCGTGTTAATTCTTGTAAGAATCCCTAAGATGCTTGTTATACTCAAAATTTTGTTGAAATTGAATTAATTTTTATCCTGTCGATTAATTGGCTTAGGGTGATATATGCTTCTTGGATGGAATAATGAGTTCATGATTAACTCTGTATTAAGATTCATAGCATCTTCTAGTTATTTGCAAAGGAAATTTATAAATTACTTGCTAATGTCATATGGCTTGCTTGAGAAAGATGTCTATGTTCTTATTGATGGGTACTAATGACTATCCACATTTAGTTCTTTAATATCCTATTTGACAAGCTTTCCATAGATATTTCTTTGCCATACTAAGTATTTTTGAAAACATATTTGAGTAGGACTACAGTAGATACTACCAGAAACAGCTTCTTTGCAGTTTTTCAGAAATACTAATAAAGCAAAAAAGAACATCCACTAGTTGGTAGACATAATGGAAACTCTCTAGCAATTGAATTTAATTTCATACATGCACATATCTAATTTAATGTCATACACGAACATATCTAATTTAACGTCATACATGAACAAACATATAATATAAAATGATAACCAATAATGTCATATACATTAACAAACACATAATATATTATGATAACCAATAATGTCGTATATGAACAAACATATCATATATTAACCAATAATGTCATACATCAAATATGTCATACATCAAATATAGAATGTCATATGTACATCAAATGTGTATCGAATATGTCTCTCAAATTCCTCTATATATACATGGGGAAGGAAACAAGTCTCTATATATATGTATCAAATATCTCAACTACATCTTTTCCTTCCCACGAGGGGAAGGAAACAAGTCTCTCGACGTCCTCTGCCGTCGTGTGGAGGGAGACAGTGGAGATGACGGGGCCTTCCTGACACGCTCACTTGACCTCTTGTTGAGGCTCTTCTCCAGGTCCAACTAATACAAAGAAAGTAGATATGAATCAATATTTATTATACGTTGAAATCAAATATATGTACTCACAAAATCAATTATTTTCTTACCACCAACAAATAGTCACTCTGTAAGTCCACCTCAAATGCTCGTGGACGATTAGGCGTGACAAGACCCTACAACAATTCAATAAATATAATCACTTATAAATAACATTAGAAATTTTGAGATTAACTATTATAAACAACAACTAAAACGAAGAAAATTCTTTCATACCTCCGTCAGTGGCTGTGAGCTAGCCACAGCTGCGGCCACTCCACTATCAACAGACTGTCACAGATGAGGAGGTGTGTCTGACATCATGAGCTTCACATCATACAATACACGTTATATCTAACATGAAACATGGAATAAATATAATCAAATGAATTAAATTAACATGAAACAACTGTACCTGTGTGAAGCTCGTATGATGTCTCTGCTCTACATCTGTGGTAAAGGTTGAGGGTCCTGTGGAGAACTGATGCACATGCATATTTTTTTTGGTCAATCCTTAATATGATTACGTAATAAATATATGTATTAATTAAAATGATTAAATTGATACATACCTCAGGACTTGTCGAAGGGACAAAAAATGGGCCTGGAGGATCACCGCTAGGCCCAGGAACACTTTGACCCTAAATTTTGAACAATGTCAATAAATCCTAATTAATTAATCATTCACTATACGTATGAAATGTGATCAAATTAGTAATTTACCTATGTGTCAATGCCAAATGTCTCATTCAGGAACTGATCGGTGACAAGCCCATCATCTGCACCATCTCCGACATGAGTGCCAAATGTGCATAGGGATCCACATGAAGTGCACATGTGACCACGACGTATAGAAGGATCCCCCTCAACTAATGGGCTTGTGGAATGGATGAGGGTCTGTGTCAAAACATTAATGGTCCCTAGAGTGTTGGCCTCTACATGTTCCTTCACAACTGAAGGAATAATCACATGCTCACGTTGTGGATGGACCACGGGTGCCCTAACTAGATTAGGGTCACGACATGCTCCAGGCCTCTCAAATGATGACCCCCCACCTCTACCCTGGGAGTCTAACATATCAAAATAATTGGGGATCTCCCCAAGGACAAACTCACAATATAATTTCTTCAAAAAATACATGGGGACCTCGTGATTGTTGCAAGGAGGGGCATCAAAAACCATCCACCATCTATCCCAAAAATTATTTCTAATAGCATCATGTATGCACCAATGGATGGGGAATCGTTTAGTACCCTCTCTAACAGTATTTTGCTCACTGGGTTTTCTAAATAATGCACATATACTACCTTTTGGTATTTCCTTTTTTTTAACATCTTCATATGACAATTTATTTGCATAAAATCTTTTTTGTTCATCCCTCTTAGCCCGCCAAATATCTAACTGACCACTAACTGAGGCTATCTGAGTGTTAATGGATTCGAGGGATGATGCCAATTGAACCCTCATTTGATTGGTTTGTCCGAATTCTTTCAACCGAGCAATGATTCCTTCTAATTCAGTTTTGCCTCTCTCTATTTCATTTCTTAGATTTTCTTGTGTGCCTAGTGGAGGTCTTGCAATTGGTTCGGGTTGTGGAATTCGTTCTTCTTGAGGAGGGTTTTGGTTTTGGGGTTCTTGAGGGTTTTGATGTTCTTGTGGATTTTCTGGTTGATTATGAACATTTCCTGATAAAAAATCAATTGAAATTCAAATAAATAAACAAATCTAAATGAAATTTGTAAAAACCCTACAAAAGAATATTAAAAACTTACAAAATAATATGAAAAATATATCAAACAATGCAAAGTTAGGCTTATATCACTTACGGCATCGTTGTGGGTGCACTTGTGGTCTTGGATTTCGTCGACGAGGAGGCATTTTGGCAAATGGTGGTGCAAATGTTGAGTCTTCAACTCGCGTACGCGCTGCTTGCTGTAGGAGTAAAAGAAAATGGTAATGAAAATGATGGGTTGTGGGTTTGCAACCCATCATACATACTTTTTATTTTTTAGAAAGCACGTACACACTATAGCGCGCACGCACTATGGCTTGGGTTGCCCAAGCCATAGCGCGTGCACGCTATAGCGCATGCGCATTGTTTAAAATAGGAAGAAAAAAAATTGTTGTCACCTTTTTGGCACCACAACTCGGTGCATATGCCCAGTGATATGGTCATGATGTTGAGTCACATATTTGGCATGCCTTATTCTTATAGGTTTGAATCTTGGATGTGGTATTTTGTTGAGCAGGTGATGGAGGAAGGTACTAGAATAGATTGGGCTGGGCTCATAAGTGATAATAATCTAAACATGAATAGTTGATGAATCTAGAGCATACAAGGAAATTTTACATGAGCTCCTATGTCATCTACATTCTAGCACGAAGGACAAATTATGATGGACTACGATGCAAAGGATCAATTGGAAGTGAAAGCCAACACCTCAAAGTCCATGCATGTTACATGCAGTTGCATTTGTATTCAAAGAATGATTACATGAGGGTTAATGATGTATTTTCCATGCGCATAGTAAGAACACTACAAAAGAGGCCACATATAGGAATGTCAATGGGTGCAATGAAGTTGGTTGAAGAATATGGTGCCTGGTTCATTCAGTTTCCTACCTTTTCATACATCCGAGTTCAAGGATTCTCCATGGAGCCATACAAACTCCCTATATATCCATCAAATAAGATGGTCTTTTTAGAGCTTACTCGACAACTTATTGCCTATTACAAGATTCAGAAAGGGAAGAAGAAGTTGGGATTCCAGTTTCCAATTTCCATAGGAGAAGGGAAAACTAAGGTATGCCCATGTCTAAAAGCTGCAGAGAAATCATCAAACGAGCTCCACTTCTTCTGCCTTCTTCTTTATCCAAAGAGGAATGATTTTGATTCTTTCAACAAGATCTCATTAGTAGGAGGATCAAAGTATGAACACAAGGTTCACCTTGAAGACTTTTGGGCAAATGCAGCAAACGAGAACGAAATTAGAAAAAGGTTGCATTAAGGACTACAATTGAACATTATTAGAACATGCAACATATTCAAGGTTCTTGATCAAATGGAGGAGGACCCAAATGTGATGCGAAAAGGATTCAATCTAGAAAAGAAAGCTCAGCCATTTGATTGGAAGAAGAAAGAAATTATAGATCTCGAAGCCCTTTCAAAACCAGTCTTAGATTTTACAAAGTGGTGGATCGAGCGTAAGCTTGAAAAATTAGTTGCACCAGCTAATGGATTCACATATACGTTGCTTGGCCATAGACCACTTAGGGATGAAAGATCAAGACAAATATCTGAAGGGACTATTGAAGAAAGGGTCCAAACTCCATCTAAAGATGTAAGAACCAAGAAAGGGAAGGAGGTACCTTGAAAAAAGCATCCTAGGATTGAGGAAGTCATCTAGGAACCTCAAAATAAGAAGCAAAAACATGGAGATGCTCCCTCTTCTCCGAGTCGAACTCCAAGTGTCCAAGACATAGAAACTTTTGAAAGGCAGGATGTAGGGACAAGTATAAGGAGATTTGAGCAAGAAGAGAATTTGGATAGGCCAATTCATGATAGGTTGAGTATAAATTCTTATGAAATGTCCATGCAAGAAAGAGGGAGAGATCAAGATATGGCTACAGAGTAAAGTCTCGCTATGATTTTAGAGCGAGAAATGATTAATGATGGAGATGGTCCACTAGACGAAGAAACTCTAGGAGTAGTAATACATCTTCCAAGTGTTGAAGCCGTAGTTCCTGAGGTTACAATGGATAGTCCAGGAGGTGAAGAGGAGATTGACATTCGAGCAGTCCAAAGGAAAGAAAATTTGATAATTCTCGAGGACCAAAGTATACCCATTTCGAAATGGTTGAGGCAACAAATTAAATTGCGTCAACAAAGGGAGGTTGATCCAGCAATTGAATTACATGAAATTTTGGACCGATCAAACCGATTAGAAGAACAAGGGAAAGAAAAAAAATATACTAAATTCATCAGAGGAGAATCAGGATCCAGAATCTTTCAGATTGTGACTCCCATAGTTAACAAAGGGAAAAATCAGACTTCCCAGATGAATATCATGTTACAGAAGTAAATCTTGGTCGGGCCTCCTAAGAGCAAATATTGGAAGAATTTGATGACTCCACACAGGCTTTGAAGGATAGGTTGAAGAAAGTAGAAGAATGGTATGAAAAGCAGAAAAGAGAAATTCAGGACTTATGTCAATACATCAATAACTTGCCTCATCCGGTAAGAGAGGAAGGTCCATCATTTGTCCCTCCAATAGGTGTTTCCAGTGAAGTGGTAGGTGATATTGACAGAATCAAGTGGATTGCTCAAGGTGCAAAGATTTGGATTGAACGAATTCAGGAGGTATCCTTCAAACATGCAAAAGAATTAGTGCAAGTGCACAATAGGGCATTGGCTGTAATCTCTAGGATCTAGTGCATGGAGGAATCATGGTTCGATGAGCATATTTACCAAGAAGAGGTGATTACCAACATTCAGAGTCTAATGGATACCCCCAAGCAAGAATTGATTGATGGTCAAGTTATCAGCAAGGGGGATGTCTATGATTTTATTCGATGGTACAGTGCAGTGATCATGGCTAAGGAAATGTTTGAGAGCTTTACCAGGGAATCCAGTCAATCGAAAAAGATTGTTGATAACATCAAGCAAGAAATATCAAATGCAGTTGCATCCTTGTCATCACAAATATTGGGGGAAGAAGAAATGACAACTAATAATCTAAAAGTCAAGCTAGAGGAATTCTTTCAGCTAAATGTATATGGAAGAGATGATTTTGAATTTATATGGAAGAGATGATTTTGAGAACTTCTCTATCTTCTCAAATACCATGCACACTACTAAAGACTTACTACTAGATTGGGATGAAAGCTTGCGAAAAGTAGAAAGAGCAATTGTAGTTCTAGAATTCAAGCAAGAATCTACACCAAGCATCAGTATAGAGGAGTTGGAGATAGTGTTAGATCAATTTTGATCTTTCAGGCAAAGAAATCAAGGATAGATGCATTAAATGAATAGTGGGTGTGCATAAGGATCATTTAGTACACCACACTCCTTCTTAAACGAGCATGCATAGTGAACATTTATTACCCACTATAGTAGTGGATTCCTTGTGACATTAATGTAGATTCCTTTCCATTGCCCTAACCCTAATTAGGGCAGATGTGGCATGATCTTGGCCATCGGTTATTGTGATCATCTGGGCCACCCATTGTAATCGAGGACCTATATAAAGGCCTCATTTCTCATTTTTAAAGGGAGATTTTTTTATGAGATTGTTGCTATGAGTTGCTGAGATAATAAAGTTTTCATTAGAGTTTGGTGAATACTTGACGTGTCTTAGTGCTTGCTTGTTCTCCTAAATTTTTTCAAGTAGATTAAGTTTAGCATAGTCAATCTGTGGTGATTACAATGGAGAATATGATGGTATATTGATGAATTCCTTTGGTTCATACTTTTGACATTTTAGTGATTCTAATTCGTTGTGTAAAGTTAGCCTAAACCTTTTCATGCATATATTCAACTTCTATTATTCGTATACATTGTTCTTTATGATGGTGTGTGCAGTGATATGAAAATATTTGGCATAACCCTTGAAGATTGCACTGGTTCACGCATAGTTGTAGTATAACTTGGCAAAGCAAAATTCGGTAAATTGAGGAATTTGTCCACTAGAGTACTATTTGTTTTTATCACTACCCTTAGGATTAGAATAGAATTCTTGAACATTATCCTATTGAATTTTTTCATATTTTGTGAAAACTCCAAAACAAAGCGCTTCATTACAAAACCTTAAGATAGCTCCCACATCTAGTATGACTTGAAATGAATATGAACTAACATGTAAGGCCCCTTGTGATCATTAGAAAATCACATCAACCACCAATCTTATCCAAAGTCAAGACTTGGCATTAAAGGAACCTTGAAGTCATTATATGATCTTCTAGAAATCTTAGCATACACAAGACTTTATTCAAGAGAGGATAAGGTATTTTGGTATTTTGTTCTACTATTTGGTGAGTCATAAAACACACATCAACAGTACCATTTTTACATCAATGATGATTGATCACATTATATGGAGTTTGTACATGGTTGTTTTCAACTATTTTATGGAGATTTGGCTAACAGGGGCATACCATATCGTCAACACATTATTTGGTCAGACAATTGCGCATCTCAATTCAAGAATGCATGGATGTTCTATTGGTTGAGTAAGATGCATAGGTTGTGTAGAATTCAATATATGTGGAATTTCATAGAGGTTGGTCATGTAAAGGGAGAGCACGATGGTGTAGGCACATGCATCAAATGAGCCTTAGCTCGTGAAGAACTAAAGTACAAAGATGGAGCAATATTGATAGATGCAAAATCCATCATTTAGTGGTGTAATGCTACAATGGGTCCAAGTAAGGAAGGTGAGTCTATGGTTTGTAGATTTTTTTGGTTGATAGATAATACTAACTTTGCACCATATGAGGATTGTTGCACACTAACAAGATCAAGTGAGTTGCACTCTTTTAGAAGCTCTGATGTAGGTTCATGGAGTATCCACACATGAAAAATGGTTGGCTATTGTCCATCATGTGCAGAGGAAAACTGGGATGACTGTGAGTCGACTGAATGGGTGGAAAAATGGGATATATAGGTTTTGGACCCAATTGACACCTATCATCCCTCACAAGCACTGGAAATGGTAGAGATGGATTCGTCTATTGACTTTGATCGCTTGTCTAATCTAGTGCAACCTGGTAATATATATATATATATATATATATATATATCTTTGTAATTTAAATATGTAACTTTATAACTCTTAGCTAATTATTTTCTGACGTAATGACCACATTTTGACCGCATTTTGATGTATTAAGACATATATGCGTGTTTTTGCATTCTCAATTTGTTTTGCAGGATTGTGACATGAATGAGCCAACAAGATCTTAAATGGAATTCATATCCAACATTTTGTGTGAAATAGGGGACGGCCAAAAATTTTACTAGACATCATGCTTGGATTGTATGTGCTTATTTTGTGGTTCTTTGCAACTTTTATCAACTTGTTAACATATGGATAGTACACATACAATTGGAAATGAAATAATAGATTGTGGAAAATTTAAGATAGTGACATATGCTCTAAAAGATGGGAAACAAGGTAAAAGATGTGATTTAGTCATTAAAAAGATTCCAATGTATGAGTTCATAAAGATTTTTTGTGAAAAGATTATTTATGAGTATGCAAGGCATACACATAGAGCTTGATGGCTGGATTTACAATTCAAGTTGTGCAAGGATATATTTCCACTGGATACCATTGTTTCGATTGTAGATTTTGCAAAGAACTACACACTACAACCACAAAATGAGGTGCAAGCAAAGTATTATACTTCTCAACAGGTTTCCATATTTTTTCACATAACATTCATGCATTCACCTACAAGTATAGAGGATGATAAGAAGATTTTGAGGGAGTACCATTTTTACATCAGCGATGATCAATCACATTCTACGAACTTTGTACATGGTTGTTTTCAACTATTTTATGGAGATTTGGCTAACAAGGGCATAACATATCGTTAGCACATTATTTGGTCAAATAATTGTGCATTTCAATTCAAGAATGCACTGATGTTTTATTGGTTGAACAAGATGCATAGGTTGTGTAGAATTCAATATATGTGGAATTTCACAAAGGCTAATCATGGAAAGGGAGAGCACGATGGTGCAGGTGCATGATTCAAAAGATCCTTAGATCATGAAGAACTAAAGTACAAAGATGGAGCAATATTGATAGATGCAAAATCCATCATCCAATGGTATAATGCTACAATGGGTCCAGGTAAGGAAGGTGAGTCTACAATTCGTATTTTTTTTGGTTGATAGATAATACTAACATTGCACCATATCAAGATTGCTGCACACTAACAAGATCTAGTGAGTTTCACTCTTTTAGAAGCTTTGATGTAGGTTCATGGAGTATCCACACACAAAAAATGGCATGCTATTATTCATCATGCGTAGAGGAAAATTGGGATGACTGTGAGTCAACTAAATGGGTGGACAAATGGGTTATATGGGTCTTGGACCCAATTGACACCTATCATCCCCCACAAGCACTAGAAATGGTAGAGATTGATTCATCTATTGAATTTGACCGCTTGTACAATCTAGTGAAACCTGGTAATATATATATTTATATATCTTTGTAATTTCAATATGTAACTTTATAACTTTTACCTAAGTATTTTTTGAATTAATGATCGCATTTTGTACATTTGTCACTGTAGGCCATGTTTTTGTTGTTATTGCACCTAAAGAGAATGAATAAGGGATAGATTATTATTTGTGTCATTGTGTCCAAGCCAAAAAAAATTGGATCACTCGGTTATAGATGCTGAAGGTTTAGAGTACCATGTCGGTGTGGTGATTGTAACCGGCACATGGCTTAGACAATATTCTATGAAGAACCCTAACTTGTGGTTGTTCAAGGATTGGCAAATAGAGAGGAAGATTCTTCATTATTCAAACCTTGTTGTTGCATCAAATTTCCACTTGGTAAAATATGTTGGAAAACCACATAATAAGATTCTTTGTAAATTTTGTGAATCAGACCACGAGGCAATATTTGAGACATTAAAATGTAGAGCAATTCTAGTTGGCTCATTAGATTGAATAGGGAGAGAGGGAGAGAGAAAAAGAGTGATCAATTCTAGGATCCAAATACAATGTTCCAACCTCTCCCCCAAGACTGTCCACATGACAAGGTGGGTATTGTTGTTATGTGTAAGTGATGAGATAAGTTTAAATCATAGATTTTAAGGTTTGATTCATTTGGGATCTAGATACATTATTTGAATTTATATTAGATTCTTTAATGGGCCCATTTTTAGATTAGTCATTTGAATAAGTGAAAGTTTAGAATTTTTTGTTTGGATCAAATTGTAATGAAAGATCATGAAAATTTTTAGAATGTGAATGCTTTGTGATGTAAAGTCATGATTGTGTGCATGTAATTAGAAGCTTCAAACTGGCAAAAGAAAGGATATAATGGGAGAAGTTTTCAATGCTCATCAAGCAAGGGTTATCATAAAACTCAAAAAGCAAGGATTTGTACAAATGGATAATTCTTAATGACAATCCAAATTCAATTTTTGTCATTCTCTATTTTTTGTGGATTAATCTTATCTTAGAGTTTTTACTATGCTAATTCTTTATTTGCAGGTCACCAAAGAAGAGGGCTAATAAAGTCAAAGAATCAATGATAAAGGGTGAGATGCCAAAATCATCTGTGAAATGGTATTATCAATTCACATCCTCAATTTTTACTAGTGCTTTTTGTTCAAGTACCATTGTGTGTTAATCATCTTATGCATGGGATTGCAGAGGATCACAATCATCAAAAAATAAGAAGGAAAACAAGTCTCTATCTGATGATAATGGGGCAGTTACAAATATAGTTCTCTCTAAGGATAATGTTGATCAGTCGATGTATAAGTTGAGAGAACCAAAAGACTTTTGATATTTTGATATTTTTGGGATGTTGTTTGTGATAATGTCAACACTTGATGAAACCAAATATTATGAGTGGAACTTATTAGTTTTTTTTAAGCATGTCTAAATTCCTAAAAAATAGTCAATGAAAAATACATTTAAAGAGGTTGCTTAGATTATGCACATTAAATATGTCTATGTTGAATTTTCTAAAATTATTCCATACTATGATTTTGAGGTGACCATTCAGTTAAGCAATAAAATGATATTAAAAAAGTGGTGCAAAATAGAGATTTCTCATGTTTTTCTTCTCTTGTGTGCATGTGGGATAGTTTTACTTTTGTTTCTTGTGTGCTAGACTAGTTCTTTCTTATTGATGACACAACCACTTATAATAATGATGCATATAAAATATTGTAGTCTTTGATACCCTTTCACTTAACAATCATGCCACCTTAATGAGGTTAGCCAAATACTTTTTTTTCACTTTTTACATTTTCCCAATAAGGCACTCAAATCAAGGTTTCTTCATTTTGTTTTTTTGGGTGTGGGGGGGGAGTTGGGTGGGGTACATTAAGAGGGGTTGCTAAAAGCCGATGGGCAGCCAACATGCCTTTATTATAATTCCTTCCATGCATGGTTTGGCTCATGCAAAGATAATTATGCAAATTACTATATTTAACTTGCCTCATAACTTTGCCCTTCAATAGCAATGACAATATTTTCCAACATGTTTGTTGTACTCTTCATGTCGCAAATGCTAAATAAATTGAAATGACTTAAGTGACCCTATATTAATTTGAGGTAAGGGACTCATTTAACCCCAAGTTGTGCATAGAAGGGTTGTTAGGGAATTTCTATAAGCACAAACTAAGGATGGAAGATATATGAGCTAATTGTACAAATGAATATGAAGTCTAATGAAGTTATTCACACCTCAATGTTCATCAAATGAAGATTGAATGGATTGAAAAAATGTCATATGAAGTGAGATGATGGAAAAGTTCTTGAGCTTGCCCATTGTCAAAACAAAAATTTTAAAAACCAATCCCCAAAATGGATTGGAACACTGAAGCACTCAAGACTACAAAGGATAAAATGAACAAATTAGTTGAGAGGAGTGAAAGATATTTGAAGGAAAAGAAGAAGCAATTCAATCTAGAGATGGGAGAATCTTTAGAGGGTAAGGTGAAGGAAGAAGAGTAGCAGCAAGAACAATAACAAGAAGCACTTCACAAAGTAATAAACACAATGGAATAAAAAGAACTTTAAACAACTATTAAAGAAAGGAAGAAGAAGAAGCCAAAAATTGACTTTTTGTATCTAAGGTTGACTAAAAAAGGATGCCCCTTACAAGTCCCAATGCTCTCTCTCATCCCAAGGCCCCTTCATGTGATACAAACTAAAGTAGGAATGCCCTCTTCCTCCTTTTTCAAGGAAGCTCTTCTATCACCTTAGGACTATCTTGCCCCTTTCTTTATCACCACCACATTCTCTTCTTTTAATCCCTTCTACTACACATTCATTGCCAAAGTCCCCACCACCCCCCCTGATGTAGAGGGTAATGGTGGGATAAGGCCCAAACAGCAAGAACTTAAGGAATACACAAGTTTTCACAATATTCCAATGCAAGGAAATGACCTACAAAGCCTTCAACACCTAAGATGACTAACCAAGACTTACACCCTGTTCCAAGGTGATTCAATGGTCTTAAAACATCAAATATAAGGTTTACCAATAGGTTTTAGGGCCCTCAAAAAAACCCAATACTTCAAACACAAAACTATCCTTTCTAGGCCTTAACCTCAAATCATAACAGCAGCAACGGTTTTTAGCCCTTAACTCCAACACTTTCCAAAGGAATTGGGGAAAAAAAACCAAATTTGAATACCTTTTTCAAAGATACATAACATATATAAAACTTAAGGGTGGTTTTTTTGGACCAATATGGTTGTTCTACACAATAGCCCTATCTTTAAACACACAAAGATGTCACTTTACAAAGGAACTACAATTTATTTTTAATCCTTGATATCAAGACTCTAGATAGTCTCCAAAGATGATGAAAAATCTCCAAATATGTCACCAATTTGGGCCTTGGATGCTTCCAAGTACAAAAGCCCCAAATTGCTCATAAACAAGCCTCAAAACTAGGGCCTCTCAATAAACTACCTTCCACACCTTTCTAGGATAAATTCAGGGTGGATACACCATTCATTTGATGTTAGTAGACTCCTAAAACCATAAAAATTATCTCACCTTCAAGAAAATCTCTCCCTGCTACTCCCAACCATCCACTTCCATTAACCCTTCCACTACTCTTCTCGGTGATCACCAACCAAATACCTTTCATCTGCACATTAAAAGTTAGAAATTATATTGTATATATCAAGGATAAATCACTCCATGAGAATCAGATTTTTATCATTCATGGAGTGATGATCTTTCAATTAAATTAGATCAAAATTGTGAAGAAATCATTGTGTTACTTGGGACAATCAACCTTATTCTTGTAATCAGCCTATTAAACCAACTTCCAAATGTGAAAAATAGAGATAAAATGATATTAAAAAGAGGTGACTATTCAGTTAAGCATTCAAAAAGATATTAAAACCAACTTCTTGAGGTGACCATTCAGTTAAGGAATAATATCATATTAAAAAAGAGGTGCAAAATAGAGATTCAAATACCAAATCTTCTCATAAAAAAAAAAAGAACTATGAAGTGTAGATATATTGACCATAGTAGATATATATTTCTTATCTTGTGTGCATGTGAGATTGTTTTACTTTTTTTTCTTGTGTGCTAGATCGGTTCTGATGCAGAGTAAGCACAAGGGAGCAAAAATCAAATAACCTTCTACCACCCAAACCTCCAAACTCCACAAAAGGATAAGAAAGGGTTATGATTCACTTCCAAAAGGATAATACTCTAATATTACAACTCTTCAATAGGTTTACAAACCCAACTCTCTGAAAAAAGACAAGAATCCAACTTCTTCCTACTTGGTTGAACAATGGCCTACTACCCGCCAACTTGGCAAAAGTGGGTTTATGGTGTTCCCAACCTTTCTAACACCAATGATGGCTAGAGGAAATATTAACATGACCAAAACAAGGAAAATAACTGATTTAACATACTACTAACAACCCAAAAAATGGAATGCAACATTTG
Source organism: Cupressus sempervirens (assembly GCA_028749045.1). Taxonomy (NCBI): domain Eukaryota; kingdom Viridiplantae; phylum Streptophyta; class Pinopsida; order Cupressales; family Cupressaceae; genus Cupressus; species Cupressus sempervirens. The sequence continues at coordinate 174,041,450 of CM053784.1, forward strand.
ATCTACTAGGCAATTAGGCCTCTTAATTCAATTTTTCAGCAATAACTCAAAACTCTTCCAAAGGACTACGAAAAAAAAGTATAGTTTTAGACACCCTTTTTCAAGTATTAAGAGACTTCAAAGTATTAAGGCTCCACTCCACTCCAACATACCTTAACCCAAACTATGCACTTAGGCCTAATTGGCAACTTTAAGCGTGGTCTACAAGGAAATGGCCAAGAGATGGGTTCATGGAATCAAACCACCAACTTCAGAGTGTTCTTCTAACCCAAAAAAAGATTTTTTTCCTTCACACCAAGTCCCCTACTTCCTTTAAACACATTACTTCATCAATTTGCATAAAATTCGGTCTAATACATGAGGGATATTAGACCTAGGGCTTGCTCCTAAAAATATCTGCTGCAACCTCCTGCTTTAGGGCTTTGAATTATGAAATTACATCACCTTAACTTGCTCCCTACCCATTTGGCACAAATTCCAATGGTGGGATCTCAAGTTAGGGCCATTTCTTTGGCCAAACCCTAATTTTGAGGGTTTCATAGGGCAATGGTCAAGAAAATTCAATATCTTGAGTTCCTTGATTGCTAGAAACTTGAAACCAATTCCAATGGTTCAAAAATTAGTAGGTCTAGCTATCTAGTACAAAAAAGTTCACTTTCCAATCATGTAAGGCCGTACTGTAAGAAAAAATTAGTAAAACTCGTCATGAAACAACAAATTTTATTGATTCCAAAGAGCAAGTACATATGTTTCTTCATGTTATCTCTCCCTTCAAGTGTCTAAAGCCTTTATAGGCCATTAGAAATTAGTAGAACCACCCCATGGCAATTTTAGCTATTGGAAGTGGTTTTTTTGAAAAAGTTGTCAACTTTTTTCAAAAGTTGCTAATGAAACTTTTGAAAATTTTTGCAAGTTTTTCCATTTTGACAAACCTTCTTCCTAATTCAATTATAAAAATTTGAAACCTCATCCTATCCCCTTCAGCACTCAAAAATTCTCAAGCACGTCAAACCGGAACATCCATAAGGGTCACTAAATACCATAGAGTTGTGATCTTTGACAGGACATATCTCAGAGCTCATGCAAGGTATGGATGAAATTCCAATTCCTATAGTACCATGTTGTAGAGACCTACAATAATTTCTCTCACTTCTTGGAGATCACACTTCGTTTTGATTTTGCAATGCCATCTTAGGTGATGTTGAAACTTGTTGTGCTAGCCAGTACAAAGTTGCCAACTGCCAAATATCTCTCACCTTTCGTCATGGGATCAAACTATCTACTCCATTAGCTCTAGGTGGCTAGTTACACCTTATCTCCAACCTCATCCCATCTTTTTTAGTGCTCAAACATTCTTGGGCATGTTGAACTAGAACATCCCTAAGGGTCACTAAATGCCATAGGTTTGTGACCTTTAACGGGCCATATCTCAAAGTTCGTGTGAGGTATGGATGTGATTCCAATTCCTATAGGGCCATATTTTAGAGACCTATAATAAATTCTCTCACTTTTTGGAGATCAAGCTCCATTTTGATTTTGCGATGCCATCTAAAGTGATGCTAAAACTTGTAGTGTTGGCTAGTACAAAGTTGCCAACTACCAAATCTCTCTCACCTTTTGTCGTGGGATCAAACTATCTACTTTGTTAGCTCTGGGTGGCTGGGTAAACCCTTTCCCCAACCTTGTCACATCCCATTTAGCACTCGAACGTTCTTGGGCACACCCAACTAGAACATCCCTAAGGGTCACTAAATGCCATAGGGCTGCGATCTTTGACGGGGCATATCTTGGAGCTCGTGCAAGGTATGGATGTGATTCTAGTTCTTATAGGACTATTTTTTGGAGACCTACAATAACCTCTCTCATTTTTTGGAGATCACAATCCATTTTGATTTTGTGACGCCATCTCAGGTGATGCTGAAACTTTTAGTGTTGGCCAGTACAAAGTTGCCAACTACCAAATATCTCTCACTTTTCATCATGGGATTGAACTATCTGCTCCATTAACTCTAGGTGGTCAGATAAACCCTATCCCCAACCTCATCCCATCCCCTTCAGCACTTCAATGTTCTCAAGCACACCGAATCAGAATGTCTTAAGCATCACTAAATGCGATAGGGTTGCGATCTTTGATGGAGCATATCTCGGAGCTCATGTGAGGTATGGATGCAATTCCAATTCTTATAGGATCATGTTGTAGAGACCTACAATAATCTCTCTCTCTTTTTGGAGATCACACTCCATTTTGATTTTGTGATGTCATCTTGGGTGATGTTGAAACTTGTAGTGTTGGCCAATACAAAGTTCCCAACTGCTAAATCTCTCTCACCTTTCATCGTGGGATCAAACTGTCTGCTCATTTAGCTCTGCGTGGCTAGGTAAACCCTATCCCCAATCTCATCCTATTCCCTTTAGCACTCCAACATTCTTGGGCATGCCGAACCAGAATGTCCCTAAGGGTCACTAAATGCCATACGGCTGCGATCTTTGATGGGGCATATCTCGGAGCTCATGCAAGGTATGGGTGTAATTCTATTTCCTATATGACCGTATTATGGAGACCTATAATAACCTCTCTCACTTTTTGGAGATCACACTTAGTTTTGAATTTGTGATGCCATCTTGAGTGATGCTAAAACTTGTAGTGTTGGCTAGTACAAAGTTGCCAACTGCCAAATCTCTCTCACCTTTTGTCGTGGGATCAAACTGTATGCTCTGTTAGCTCCAGGTGATCGGGTAAACCCTATCCCCAACCTCATCTTGTCCCCTTTAGCACTCCAAGATTCTCAGGCACACCGAACCGGAATGTCCCTAAGGGTCACTAAATACCATAAGGCTACAATCTTTGACGGGGCATATCTCAGAGCTCGTGTGAGATATGGATGTGATTCTAGTTACTATAGGACCATGTTGTAGAGACCTACAATAACCTTTCTCACTTTTTGGAGATCAAACTCTACTTTGATTTTGCAACGCCATCTCAGGTGATGCTAAAACTTGTAGTGTTGGCCAGTACAAAGTTGCCAACTACCAAATCTCTCTCATCTTCTATCATGGGATCAAATTGTCTACTCTGTTAGCACGAGGTGGCCAAGTAAATCCTATCTCAAACCTCATCATGTCCCCTTCATCACTCTAACATTTTCGGGCATGCCGAATCGGAACGTCCCTAAAGGTCATTAAATGCCATAGAGTTGTGATCTTTGATGGGGCATATCTCAGAGCTCGTGTGAGGTATGGATGTGATTCCAATTCCTATAGGACTATGTTGCAGAGACCTACAATAACCTCTCTTGATTTTTGGAGATCACACTCCATTTTGATTTTGTGATGCCATCTCAGGTGATGTTGAAACTTGTAGTGTTGGCCAATACAAAGTTGCCAACTACCAAATCTCTCTTACCTTTCATCGTGGGATCGAACTATCTAATCTGTTAGCTCTAAGTGGCTAGGTAAACCCTATCCACAACCTTGTCCTATCCCCCTCAACACTCCAATGTTCTCGGGCATGCCAAACCGAAATGTCCCTAAGGGTCACTAAAGTCCATAGGGCTACGATCTTTGACAGGGCATATCTCAGAGCTCGTGTGAGGTATGGATGCAATTCTAGTTCCTAGAGGACCATGTTGCAGAGACCTACAGTAACCTCTCTCACTTTTTGGAGATCTTACTCCATTTTTAGTTTTTGATGCCATCTCAAGTGATGCTGAAACTTGTAGTGCTGGCCAGTACAAACTTGCCAACTACCAAATCTCTCTCACATTTCCTCCTAGGATCAAATTATCTATTCCATTAACTCTGGGTGGCTAGGTAAACACTAGCCCCAACCTCTTCTCATCATGTTGAGCACTCAAACATTATGAAGTACTGAGGATCCCAAGTATCTACTGTTGTTATTAATTTGGGTGTCACTATATGATCCAAAATGTTATGAAGTACTGAAGCATATAGTAACTTCTCCTATGTCTCTAGAAAATGTAGCATAGGCTCAAGGTCCCTTGGCTCCCAGGAATTTGTAGTAGCTATTCTTAGTACTATAAGATTAACTTCAATGAAGAGTTGAGTGTAAGGAGTTGAAGAAGCAAGTTTTGCTTCTGTGTAAATGCCAAAATCATGAGGCTCGTTCCCTTGCATAATCCTTTGCCATAATGACATTACCTCTAAAAAATTACATGTGAGTGCCCATTATAATTGGTATTCTATTATGGCAGATCTAACATATGGAATTAATGAAACCTTGAGAATCCTATTAGGCTCTACATCATAACTAAACCTTGGAATTAATGTAATGTATTTTTTTCAGTCTCAGATTTGTTACATGTTTGTAGTACTAATTTATGATAAATGTTTAGATGCATAACATAGAAGGAAAAATTTAAACATGAACAAGAAGATCATAAATCAATATGATAATGACATAAATTGTAAATGATAAAATTTTTGGCTATATGTAATAATTTATGTTTTGAATTGAAATTTTTTTTTTACTCTTGAAGTATGATTATTTCTTTTATATATATATATATATATATATATATATATATATTGATGCAGAGTGGAACAATGGAAGGAGACAATTCCTTTACCCTTTAGGTAACTAGATTTAAATCACCAACAATCTCCATGAGGATGAAGGACACAAGGTCCCTACCAAGACCCAAGGAGGTGAGATATGCATACAGAGGAGGAATGAAGACCTAATAAGGATCCATGAAGGCATTTAATGTTGTATCATGGCCTTTGAGCCATTGAAATGTACTTGGAATGTTAAAAAGTTCAAATAATGTAATAAATTGCCATAAAGAGTCCTAAATGGCTAAAAAGTTAAAATATGGGATAAGGAAGTCATTTCATGTAATGAAATAGTCCATGGGGTTTATTTGGGTCCTAGGAAGGTTTTATGAGGTCATTAAGTCATTAGTTGCATAGTAAATGCAAGAAAGTCAATGTAATTGCCAAAATATGTGAAGTTGTCATAATGTTACTAATAAGCCAAACATGGAAATCTAGTGGAGTCTAAGAGGTTAAGTTGAGGTCTATAAGTATTTTAGGCATTAGTAAGTCAATTAGTGGTGATCTTAAAGCTATTACAAATCATAAGTCATAAAAGGTCAAAATGAGAAACAAATTAGTGAAGCTTTGTTAATAAAAAGTTATTAAAATTGTCTAAAACTATTACAGAATAGTTAGACTATTTTAGTCAATCCAAGGGAAGTTATAGTAGTTTTGGGGAAGAGAAAAGTTGATAAAAGGAAGTTATTTTGAGTGTTTTGGGAGTTGGTTGAATATCTCAAGAGAATTTTGAAGAATCAATAAAATTTCATTTTATTTCTTGTCATTTATGACTGTCACATAACAGTGACTATTGCATTTTTTGTGGTTTTAAAGTTTAAAAAAGTTACTTTGCCTCTTAAGATTTTGTATTTAAATATTAATAATTTAGAAGGTATTTTTTATGTTCTCCTAAGATCTCTTTTCCATTACAGACAAGTTAGCTTGCAAAGTTCTTTGCACTAGTGCAGAATACATCACTATCTAATCCTTCATTGTTTTGAGGCTAGATTAATGGATTTACCCCTCCCACTATTTGTGATGTAGATGTAACTTGTGGAAGAGTGTGTTAAAATTTTAATGAATGTATATATGATGATTTTGTGAGTAGGTTAAGAGTTTTGACAGAGAGAAAGAACCAAAGACTAACTGGGCAGTGAAGAGCATGGGCATGGGTGAATGTCCCAAGTAGAGAAGTAAGAGTTTTCTCCAAAAAAGGATAATTTTTAAGTTTTATATCATCTATTGGGATGATTTTAAGTATTTTTTATCCATTTACAAGATCTAGAAAGATTGGGAGATGAGTTTTTGGGAAAGCCCTAGGTTAAAGGGCCTAGAAGTGAGGATTTGGTGAAACGGGATGTAGATATGCTAAAGTGACAAAAAAAACTTTTAAATCCTTTCATATAATTCATATTAAAATATTTTTTGAGGTTTTTAAGGTTCTAGAAAGTAAGACGATATGATTTGCTTTGTAAATGGCCACTAATTAGGCCTAGTTGTGTAATTGAGATAGCAAGATTTGAGAGATACTTTATAAAACAACTATAGTTGAAATTTTGATATTTTTTAGAAGGGGGTAAAGATTATCTATAACACCAAAGGTTTTTGGAAGGTCAATGGAAAATTTTGGAGAAAACTAAGAATTATTGTCTGGCAAGGGCTAGTTGAGTCAAGCCTAGAATAGGCAAAATTGGGAAAGTGTAAGAGATGAGTTGCTAAGAGGTTGAAAGGAGTTGAAAAATTTTATATGGGGTGTTTTGAGATGACCCAAGGTGTTGGGGTCATGGTGTGAAGCCTAGGATGGGTTTTGGTATGTTGGAGGCACCAAGGTACACTAGGTGCATAGGTAGCAACGTGGGTGTTTTGAAGACAAACCGAAGAACTAAGTTATAACCTCATAGATATGGTTTTGGAAAGGTATCACCAAGTTAGAGACATCCTCTTGAACCCTAGTAGAGTTAGATTCCTTTGGTAGATTCTAAGAGTACAAA